>CAKAOJ020000144.1:0-702500 GCA_916701645.2 Sebastolobus alascanus
TGTGTGTGTGTGTGTGTGTGTGTGTGTGTGTGTGTGTGTGTTTGATGGCCTGTCGCGGTGCACCGCACTCTGACTTACTGTGTGGCTCTGATCAACTCTGGAACTTTGATTTTACTTGTCACTTCCAATGTCACATTACAGAGGAAGAAAACTTTAAAGTCTGATGCACTTAGCTGACAGAAAGAGGATGTTTTAGAAGAGGAAAAGTGATGCAGATGAGTGGAACGTGTGTGTAAAGATGACAAAAATTGTACAGTAGTCTGGTTTGTTGCTCCGTTTCATGGGGAAAACAACCGTAAAAGTTTAGTTTTTCATGTATTTTTCATTATGGACTGTCGTTGTTTCCATATTTTCATGAATCTGTGCAGATCGGGGGTAGACTGCTGTGTTTTTGACACCAATTCATTGACAATACCAGTATTTTTGGGTTAGAGCTGCAGATAAGAAATTGCAGGTATTCAGTGAACCTATTTGTATTTCTTAGGGCCGGACTAACCCCAGTTTGTGCCTCTCATGTATTACCTTTACATTCCAGTCACAGAGCTAAGCAGTTCTCTCTAAAAAGTAAATACCTGGTGATCTATGAAAAACCCAGACGGGGGTTTAACAACACTTCATGCTGCTCTGAAAGTCTTTCCAGAATCCACAAAGACTCTTCTAAACCATCAAAGATTTTTAACCCTTTTCCCCAAGTTGTGCCTCTGTTTCCCTAAGATGGTAACCAGAAATGACATATCTCCTTATTTGTTTTGCATGATACAAGGAAAATATGAAATACTAAAAAGTTACATCAATATTGACAAATATAGAAGAGATTGAAAGTAAATTCTTGATCTAGGAAACAAAGATGAATTTAATTGATAAAAAAATCTAACATTTTGGTTCCCATTGTACAAACTCAGCAAAGATCTGTCATCCCTTGCTCTCATTTTTGTTTGAAACAGAGTTGCAACTTGGCAGACGGGTTAAAAATATGATTTTATTGTGCACTTTAACCCTCTGGGACCCACAATAGACCCGTTTTTGTCAGCTGGGAACCTGAAGATTAATGTGAGATGCAGCTCAGCACTGTGTGTCAAGTTGTTCTTGTCATAAATCAGAAACAAATATGAATTAATTAAATATTTCATTAAAATAAACTGTAAAGGCGTATAAGGGTTTACAACATTATGATGGAAGTATATGATGACCATCCCCATGCTCTATTATGTCTCATAAGTTGTTGCAGTCATTTTTGGGTTGATACCATTTGTTACACAGATTTGGTGCTAAATTTAACAATTTTTTACGACTCGAGAATTCAATAATCAATAATCCCTCCAAAATACCACATTAAGACACCAAGACCTTGAGGACCACCATAGAAAAAGACATGCTGTGATTTGGTATCAAAAACATTTGACATTTGGAGATTTCTGCAAGAATTGCATTTTTCTGCGATTGGATGGTGAGCACTTCTGTTGTGTAAACTGCCCAGAAACCCCCTTATTGTCAATCTAGCTAGGAAAGCCATCCATCCTCTGAATGCTCTAGGTCTCTAGTTTGATCCATCCATCCTCTGAATGCTCTAGGTCTCTAGTTAGTGGCTGTAAAGTTTCATGAGGCTGTGATTATCCTAGAGGTCACCACAGGTCATTTTATACAGTGACAACATACAATTCCAAGACTGTTTAGGGACCCCAGTATGCAGAAATATTCAAACACATCATTTTAGAATAGGCGAAAATAACACAATACTGCATTCAAAAAACTGCATGTGATTATCATAAAGTTGGCATGTCTGTAAAGGGGAGACTTGTGGGTACCGATAAGAACCCATTTTCATTCACATATCTTGAGGTCAGAGGTCAATCGCAATGCCAGTTTTTCCTTGCCAAGATTTAGCTTAACGTTGGAGCGTTATTTAGCCTCCTTCTCAACAAGCTAGCATGACGTAGTTGGTACCAAATGGATTCCTTATTCGTTCCCAATGAGTTTGTAGTTTTGTGTGATATCTGCACCTTCACTCTTGCTCTAAAACTGAACCTGCTACAGCCTCTCAAAGACTGTAAAGGCGGATGTGATAGCAGGGGGGTTAAAGCTGCATTCATTTATTTTTGTTGGTTTGTTATGGCCACTTGAGGGCAGCACAACGAGCTGAAAACACAGCATGGATCTAGTTCATATTTTTTAGCAAACAAATGCTATACTTGTTCCCCAGCTAGCTCGATGAGATTGGTGAAGCTGAATCAAACCAAAACATGCCAAAGACGTCTGAAAACGCTCTGTAGAACTGCAGTTAGGTAGAAATTCTGTGTTTGTTTGTCATTACGAGCGACATCTTTCAAATTATACATTCGTTTGATTTATAGTTAGTAAAAGAAATGTGCAGCTTTAAGAATTCTGGTATTCCTTAATACATTAGAGGCACAAACTAGGGCTAGGACAGTATAGTTCTGATGAGTAGGACAACAGTTATGTGCTTCAGTTTATAAAGGTTGAAGTTGAACTCTGAGTAGAGAACAGTGAGAGAGCAGGGAGTCGGTGTGAGCTGTGAACGTGGCAGTGGGTCTGATTCTACCTCTCTCTTTGTTCCAACGTCTTCCAGAGCCCGAACCCTTCCCTGACCTTCTGCGTAAAGACCCACGACCGGCTCTACTACATGGTGGCGCCGGCAGCAGAGGCCATGAGGATCTGGATGGATGTGATCGTCACAGGAGCAGAGGGATACACACAGTTCATGAACTGAGAGACACACGCAGCACAGAGAACGCAGGTGACGAGCAGATAGTTTCGGCAGGGACTCTCCCATCACAGACTCTACAGGCCCTTCCTGTTTCCAGTCCACAGCGGACACAACGCCTTGTTTGTTACTTTTCATTTTTAATCTCACACTTTAATTTTACTATGTAGATGTTTTCACCTCCACATTTTCTACGTGATTCAGTTTGGATTGAAAAAGGGAGCCCTTGGAGGACACACACACACACACACACATCTGTATATAAACCAAAATGTCTAAAGACTTTTAAAAAGCCTTTCTATATTGCCAAATGGAGATCTTGTAGTCACTGTTTGTTGAACCTTTTGTATTATTTGTTTCCTTTCTTTCTTTTTTTTTACTTCTAGAGAATATTGCCAAATGACATAATGCCAATGTTTTGTTTGAGTGTTCCATCATGATTATATGCTCAGTTTAGACAGAAAGAGTTTAAAAGAATCTTCAATCAACGGTTTAATCGATTTAGAAATATATTTGAAAGAATCTTATTCGAATGTATGAATGAGATAAACAGATAAACAGATATCAGTCAACAGGGACTGGAGATGATCCAAGAGTCCAGCACACTTTTCTGTAACAGTGAAACACAGTAAAACATTGCATCCTCTAAGTCCACAAGTCACTTCACCTCAGTGCTGCTCTTAGACTTCAGAACACTAAATCAAGTGCAGCATCTGCAGCACATTAAGTTAACCTGAGCCACATCCTAGTCACTTCACATAGACTTACCAAAGTAATTGAAGTTATTTTGTTAAGACTTTCACCTACTACAGCTCAGGATTGGTCCGACCAATACAGGGTTTGAAAAGCCGGTACTGATATTAGTATTGAAGCTGCTGATAAACATTATTTTGTGCAGTATTTAGTATATTATAATATTACGGAAAAAAACTCCACTAACCCCAGAATAATGAAATACTTTAAGGATTGGCGCATTAGTTTGACTTTTAGGGAAATCCACTCATTTGCGTCCAACTGTATGCTAAATATGAAGCTAGAGCCAGGAGACAGTTAGCTTAGCTTAGCATAAAGACTGGAAGAAGGGGGACACGGCTAGCCTGGCTCTGTTCAAAGGTAAAAACATCTGTTTACCAGCTTGAATGAGAATGTTATATCTCATTTGTTTAAACAAACAAACAAAATGTAAAAGTGAAAAGTTGTGGTTTAGCAGGGAGTTGCGTGCTGGAAGTACTTCTTGGTTGGACCAGTGATTTTTACCACTGCTTCCAGTCTTTATGCTAAGCTAAGCTAACAGTCTCCTGGCTCTAGCTTCATATTTAGCAAACAGAAAGAAACCAGTTAAGCGTGTTTCCCACAAAACTTAAAAAGAAAAGTCTGGTATTTTGAGTAATATGGTGTGATGGTTTCCACCTGCTTCCAGTCAAATTTTTAACAATTTGTTTTGCAAAAACAAAAGTGGTCAATCCATCACATCAGTTTGAGGATGCCCATCGAATGATATCCAACATTCAGAAGTCGACTCCCAAAAAGTCCTGCATAACCATAGCTGCCACATTCTCAGTGTACTTGTGAATATGTTGAACATATCTCACTGTGTCTGTATGATGCCGCCATGTTGCCAACTCAAGGTGTAAACTGCGTATCCACGTGTGCACACGTATAAACGGAAATCTATTTGCCAAGTAGCCTTTAGCTAACTTGATGATGCGACTACACAGCTGGGAAGCTGCCATCGTCACTGCCAGCCTAAAGCAGCAACCACTAGAGTGCTCTACGGAGACCACACCAACACAGGACCATCAACAATACGGACTAATGCAACTCTGAACTGTGCCTTGACTATGTGTTGTTATCGATGCCGTGTCTGTGAGTCCAGCACAGCCTCGCTGGAAGGCTACAATCGTATGAATGCATTCTGCTTATGTGGACAGTTGACAGCTACGTCTGCCTGTAGCATCATTACAGGCAGAGATACCGAAGGCCCTGAGCACAGTGGGGGATCAGCTCGTTCACGGTCATTATTTAATAATTAATTAATTAATAATTTAACAATTTTTCAGTTTTCATCATGGGGAGACAGTTGTAATGTCTTCACTACAAATGTGGGCGTTTACCACTTAGGGAGGGTCTAATAGAGAGCCGAAGTCCCGCCCCTTTCAGTGGACCACCATGGGACCTTATTTCAGAAAAAAATATGAACGGTGATCAACGGAGAGAGACAAATATTTTTGTTTTTAATTTGTGTTTGAATTGCACCATGAATCACACATATTATGTTTGTCTATTTAAAAAATAATTTTACAAGTCAAGAAAGTCGCGGTTTGTTGTCGTATCATTTAGTTTAGTGTGAAACCGCTCAGTGAACTACATCTCTCGTCTCGCACAATATACGTCACCAATGCTAGCTAGCTAATAGCTATGTTCCACGCTAGGGTTGTGTATTGGTAAGAATCTGACGATATGATAAGTATCACGATACAGGGGTTACGATTCAATATATTGCGATATATATATATATATATATATATATATAATTTTAAGAAAATTGCTGTTTGTTGTAAAGCGTTGAAAATACATAATTAGAAAGACGACACACCCAAATGTCACGTAAGTGACGTCTCTCTCTCTGAAGCTACGATGTCTGTGTGTTAAGATCCCATGGGGTCCACCAGAAGGGGCGGGACTTCGCCTCTCTATAAAAAAGACACTATTGGTTGCATTACGGGAAATGAAGGATCCAGTGTTTTTAGAGGAAGAGCGTAAAAGTCAAAGTGTCTCGACCTCTGCTGCTTCACTTTCTCTTGCAAGTTCCCCCAACTTGCAAAACTAAATGAATAAATCTTAACCTGAATCAGAGATGCAGGAAAACAAGTTCCAGAAGGATTTCAAACTTAGAAATTTAGTGTGTTCAAAATGAGTTCAGAAAGATTGTTGTTGCCAATATTTCGTACATTCAGTAGTGGGGGGGTTAACTCATCACAATTTAAGTTTGACAACTTTTTATTTGCAAAAGACTCTTCACCGTCAGTTCAGATTACATCATACAAGACATTTCACAATTACAGGTGATATGAGACTAAATACCCTCTGGAAATTTGGTTATAAAATCAATAATATATTTTCTTATATATTAGTAGTAGTTATTGATTGTAGTCAACTTTTTATTTAATACCACATCAGTGATAAAAGTCACACAAAAAGCTGGACTCCCTGCTGTGAATCCCCACTGTGAGCGGAGGCCTGCATGAGGATGGATAAAGAACTCTTCAGCTTTAACAGACTGTATCTGACCGGGCTCGCCTGGTGTCTTTGTCGTCAAGTGTTGATCATCACATTGTGAGTCTATTGATCGGCCGTGAACACGACGGTTTGTAGTTTAACCGACGTCTGTTTTGTAGAAACAAGAGGACGAACTCCGCCGTGACGTTCGGAGCATGTGGAACTGTTGTTTAGTTTCATGTGTCGGTACAGTAATGATAATTTATGGTTGTGGTGCCTGAGATAGTGACACGTTTACTTCTTAAAAAAAAAAACAAAGAAGACTAGTGAAAAGACCTTAATATATTCTGTCCCCCTTGCCTTTACTTTCCCTGCACAGTTAGTTAACATGTGCAAACCAAACTATTCAACACTGGCAAGGCTGTTAAATCATGTCTGTTGATAGTAGATGGTATATACATTACTGTGGTTATCTATATTGAAAAGAAAGGAAACTAAATATACTGTAAAGAGGATGCCTGAATGAAAAAAAATAATCTTACTATTGAAATGAAACAGTATTGTATGAAAAAGAAGTACAATTTTTACTTATTTTTGTCATTTTAGAAATTTTATTGTCAGTTACATTTCAAATTGTATGGTAGTGATGTATCAATCTACCTTCTTTTTTTTTTTTACTGGTACAGCAGAACACACAAACACACACACAGAATAACTCACCTAGCACTCATGAAACTGTACTTTTGTTTTTTCTAGAAAGTAGATCCTGTTTCACACACACATACACACACACACTCACAATCGATACTCGGACCATACTGTGTTATTGGTACCCTGTATGTCTCATGCGTTACTTTCACGTATGAATAATATGGATTTTGTCAAATCTATTAAAAAAACAGAACTGTTCCAGAACATCGTCTGCTTTTCTTGAACTCAGCGGGTTCTAATGTGAAGTTTCCAGTGTTGAGGAGGGAGACAGCAGCGACTACTGTACAGATTCTCATGCTGATTGATTATTAAATCATTACTAAACGAGGAAGGACGAGGACGAGCCTACCGTGGAACAGCAAGTTGAGCAAAAACCATCAAAAAGTTAAAAGGAAATTAAAACGTTGTTCCTAAAGAGTGGAATTCACTCACAATGAAACACAGCTAAAAAAAAAAAAAAGGTTTAAAAGGAGAAAAAAACAAATAAAGAAACGGTCTAAGAAAAAAATACACATCTAGAAGTTTCTTTCTTTGACACAGTGATTCTTCCAACTGACGGAAGTCCCGGCGGGGATTTCCACGTAGGTTTTACAGCTCGTTGACGTCGTCTCCTGGAGGGGGAAACACCTTCAGTTATTTACATGGAAACTACCCACATACATTTACAGTCAATGTTTTCACTGAACACACCGTTTTAAAGTCACGCACCTTGGCGGAGGTATGTGCTCTCGGAGTGCCATTCGAGTTAATGAAATTAAATTGATGTTCTCTAAAGTCATCCTTACTTTACACTATTTACTATTTACTGACCCGACACTGGCTTTTCATGGGACTGAGTCATCATATTTGTATTTATTTGTATTTTTATTCTCATCATTTAAAAAAATGCCATCAGTGATAAACATATAAATTATTGTGATGTAATGATTATTAGTATTACCTAATTTTATGTGTTCAGTTTGTGTGCTATGTGAGATTTAGAAAACTAGGAGTATTATTTTGCACACTGAAACATGGAAACTGAGCCAGAGCAGCAAGTGTAAGATACGGTCATATACAGTGTGATCAATGAGCCATTACACAATTGATATTTCAATTCATGCTGTTTTTTTTGGTTCAGACATAATACTGTGATCAGCTTTTATTTGGATCAAACGTGGCAAAACAGAAATGATAAAAATGTTACTTACTCTCTGCACAGAGGGAGCTGTAGTCACTGACCGCCTCATCACCTGAAAACATCACCAAACACACATTAGATGACCTGGTTTGTTTCGTTCAACCGTGACTAGCGAACCGCCCCATGAACGACTCTTTTTGTTCTGCTTTTTTTAATACCACAGGCGACTCAGGGAACAAATCACAATTACAAATCTGTGAGCTACTTCAGCACAACGGACAGCACAACGGACAGCGCCATGGATTCATCAATCAGTTCATCAATACACAGCACAGTTAGAATACTGATATTTCAGAGCCATGGTCGGTATGGAGGACGGAACCTGCCAAAATAAAAAATAAATGAATACAAATATAAATGACTTGATAAATAAATAAATATGTCGTTAAATGTAGCCATTAATTAATTGATAAAATGTGACATAAATTTATATTTCTGTTTTAATTTGCTTCTTTATTTATTTATCTATGTATTTATTCCCTTATTTATTTACTCTTCTGTTTAAATTTCCATTTCATTTATTTGTATATTTATTTGTATTACATTTTAAATGTATTTATTAATTTTTGCGTTTATTTTATTTTATATTTATGTATGCATTTATTTTTTAATTATTTAAATGTATGAATGTATTTATTTATTTCTGAATGATTTTCCCTTTGCATTTCACCCCTTATTTATTTCTCCAAACTTATTTATTTCTGTATTCTTTTCTTTACGTTTCTTTCTAATTTTCTTTATGCATTTTTGCCTCATTATGCAAATGAGGGGGCAACAATCAATAAATTGGCAAAAATTAATAAAAATAAATACATAAATAAATCAAAGCGAAAATTAAACAGAAGAGTAAATAAATAAGGGAATTAATACAAAGATAAATAAATAAAGAAGCAAATAAAAACAGACATATCATTTTATGTCACATTTTATCAATGAATTAATGGCTACATTTATTTTTAATATTATTTTTGCTACATTTAATGACATTTATTTATCGAGTCATTTATTGATTTATTCATTATTTTTTTTATTTTGGCAGGTTCTGTCCTCCACAGGTCGGGGCCATAGATTCTAACTTGCAAGACTGGGTCGCAGGAGATTTTATTAGGGTCGCCAAATAAATTTGCAGAATTTCTTCCATCGTCTTTAAGATTTATATCTGCAGTTCACCTTTGAGCCACACGAGGGAGCCTGAATGTTCGTATTGTTCTGGTAATTGTAGCCTATTTATAACATTGAATCTAATATGAGAGGCTAGCATACATTCTGTTTGTTTTACTGGTGAGAGCTACAACACAAAAGCCTGTTAATTCTGCCTAAATGCATTTATTTGCTCTCATTTATAAAGTTTACCTATTCTAGATAATATAATGTGATGAGGAAATTACAGTAAAAAATAGTCAGGAACGTTCATTTACGCACACATTTGCTCTTCTCATGATTTAACGATATGACCTATTGTGAATTGGGTCACAGTGGTTTGTCATTTTTAAAAAAGCAGGTCCCCAGAAAAAAAAGTTTGGGATACACTGTGATAAAAGATCAATGAGTCAGGCAGACTAGACTAACATACTCAGCTTCTAATGCTAACGCTAAAAAGAGGGATGGCATCTTCCCTCATCCCCCCCTCGTATTGCCTACTGGTTATAGTATAGAAAACTGAGAATCACATACATGAAGAAAAAAGAAGACCAATGCAGCTCTTACTTGTCTGGTAGTAATCGTAGACTTTGACCACAGCTGGTTTCAGGTTCCTGACAGGCACGTCCTCCTCTAGTGTCACACTGTATATCTTTCGCTCTTCCTTCTTCAACTGCAACCACAAAAAAACTCATGAAATTCTTTCCAACTTCACTATTAAATCACAAACTCAGCACACAGTAGATAAACAGCTGTACTGATGTTTATGAAAATAAAGCAGGAATGTGCTTCCTACCCCATCTAAGTAGATGTTGATGAATCCTTCGTCCACGTCCACTCGCTTCACTAAGCGGTCGCTCTTCAGCTGCCAAAGCACAGAGCACAGACTGCCATCAGTATACTCCAATATAAAATAATATAATGTATAGGGCTGTCAATTGATACAAATATTTAATCGTGATTAATCGCATAATTGTCTGTAGTTAATTGCGATGCATCGCAAATTAATCACACATTTTTTATTTGTTCAAAATGTACCTTAAAGGGAGATTTGTCGAGTATTTAATACTCTTATCAACATGGGAGTGGACAAATATGCTGCTTTATGCAAATGTATGTATATATTTATCATTTGAAATCAATTAACAACACAAAACAATGACAGATATTGTCCAGAAACCCTCACAGGTACTGCATTTAGCATAAAAAATATGCTCAAATCATAACACGGTAAACTGCAGCCCAACAGGCAACAACAGCTGTCAGTGTGTCAGTGTGCTGACTTGACTATGACTTGCCTCAAACTGCATGTGATTATCATCAAGTGGGCATGTCTGTAAAGGGGAGACTCGTTGGTACCCATAGAACCCATTTTCATTCGCTTATCTTGAGGTCAGAGGTCAAGGGACCCGTTTGAAAATGGCCATGTCAGTTTGGAGCGTTATTTAGCCTCCTTAGCGTTAAGATAGTATGACGTGGTTGGTACCAATGGATTCCTTAGGTTTTCTAGTGATGCTAGTATCTTAACGCTAGCTTTAAAACTGAGCTCGCTACAACCGAAAAATCGCAAGTTGCGTTAATGCGTTAAAGAAATTAGTGGCGTTAAAGCAAATTTGCGTTATCGCGTTAACTTTGACAGCCCTAAAATATTATTATGTAGCTTGTAAAAGACATTAGCTGCAGTAGTAGAGTCCGGTAGTATTAGTACAAACGATATGTGTATTATAGTAATTGCCATCTAGTGAGCCGCTCTTGGTTTAATTGTATGAACTGACCAGCTTCAGGGAGTTCTTATCAAGAATGTGTCCAGACAGCAGTTTGATGTTGACGATGACCATGTTTGTTTCCTCTCTCCGGCCACGGTACCTGCACACACACACACACACACACACACACACACACACACAAACACAATTAATTAGAAAAAAATAAACGTTATACAAGTTGTGTCAAGAAGTTTGTAATAATGAGTTTTAGTTGGTGCAACCATAACACTAACAAAAGGTCTGTATGCTGGCTGGTTTATGTGAAGGTCATCTCAAAGGTTAAAGCCATTATAACTCATAATTAAACAGCTAAACTGTTTCCAGCCACCAGAGTGTTAATGCAGCTACTTTTTGTTCTGTGTTATACTGTAGTATGACATGTTTTTTCTGATGCAATAAGTTTCCTTATCCAGTAAAATTCTTCACTAAAGTCCAGAATATTAACAAAAGAAATACAACCTGTGTATCCCTGCGTTGAAGTCAACCCCAACTTCTCATACATGATTTCAAGTCAACGATGTAACACATCACACAAAAAATAACTGGCCCTCAGTCATATATGGAAGCCCTGAGAGGGAAGTGAGAAAAAATTTCTGGTGATCCATTTTCAAGTCTGATCTAAATAGTTTTCTCTCCTGTGTTTATGACTTAAGAACAGATGAAAAGTAAAAGTTTTGCAGGATAATCTTTCTAAGTTACTTTTCTGTCTGGACTGCAGAGGGCCAGCCCTACAAATGCAAAAGTCTGACATTGAGTGATGAAGTTAGACGATTGGTCGGCCTGTTTTCACAGATGCAAAAAAAATTAAGTAACTTAGAAAATGATCCTGGCAAAACCTTTTCTCACCTGTTCTTAAAGCTGCAGTATGTGATATTGGCGCAAATATGATTTAAAAAAGTTATTTTTAGAAAACGGCCGCTATATCGTGACAGTAGTACATGAAACAGGTAACCTGAAAAAAAAATCCTGTTCCTCTGTGTCCTACTGTGTCCTCCGGTGCTCCTAACGGCATCTGAAGGATTTCACTTACTGGAGGAAAACAAGGTCCGCTGCCCAGCTGCAGTCTATGAGAGCCGGCTGTCAATCACTCGCGAACTCCGACCAAACGGTCAAACTAGGCAGCGCTGATCAGATATGAATCAATATTCTGTTACTGTAATGCCTATTTCTCTCCTCAGATGTTCTCAGAATCATCTTGTAGTTACTGTTTAGCTGTAAAATGAGAAAGTTTTTGACGCAGCCGCCATTGTAAAATCTGTTGAAGAAAGCCAAGTTCTGGTAACATAGGAGCCAATAGGAACGCTCTCTCTCTCTGAAATGACCTGTGATTGGTCAAAATCTGCCGTCACGGGCTTGATTTTTCTAAAGCCTGAAAAAACAGCCATGAGGAGGAGCAGAAGTCTAGTTTTCTCTCAGAACACTTGAATTACAATATGATGAAAGGTTATTATGGAATTTTTGCCAAATTATGCCAAAACATTGTTGCCTACTGCCACTTTAAGTCATAAACACAGGAGAGAAAACTATTTAGATCAGACTTAAAAAATGGATTACCAGAATTTGTTTTTTGCCTCTTCCATAGACATCATACACACACACACACACACACACACACACACACACACACACACACACACTGATACACACAGAGTACCTGACATGCACAAAGAGGATGAGCTGAGGCCTGCTGATGTTGCATTTGCTCATGACGTTAGTATGAATAAAGAAGGCAGAGAAGTCGGGGGGAGGGGGGACGTTGTAGTGCATGGAGATCTGTGGAGACACAAACATCAATTTACAATGGAGCAATACTCTCTTATCAAAGATATCAGTTAATCAATTAATATGAGAAACATAGAGTTACATTGACATTTTTATTATTTTGAATTAAAGCTATAAATAAAAACTAGATTTAAAGTAAATTGCAAAAAAAAAATTAAGATGAAAATATACAAAATAGTGCCAAAAATTATAATGCTGTTTACTGCTCTGAAATTTCTTTGTAAACATACAGTACACGCCGATACCAATAAATGTGTAACATCATCAAAGATGTCAGCCTGGACCTTAAAGCCCCCCTCCAGTGGATTTTGATTATTTGCGTCATTTCCTGACTAAGTTGATTAGCAACACTGTTTGCCAAAATGTAATGACAAATAACTTAAATTTGTGCTCAAAGTTGAAAAAAGAAAGTTGTTGCTAAAATGGCAATATGAAGTATCACTATAGTAGAAGCTGCAGGTCAAAGGTCATCCTCCAAGCTGCAGGTGCACTCATGCTTGTTTGTGTCTGAGCAGCAAACTGATAAATCTGTTCATCAGTCTGTCAGTTTGTCTTTCTAGTTAGTTAGCTAGTTAGGTGTAGTTAGCTAGTTAGGTGTAGTTAGTTAGCCCAACTTGTTGCATTATCTAACTGAGGGGTCTCATTTTATTTTTATTTTCCTCCACCTTAGTTTAGTGTGTTTATTTTAAAACAATGACATTTGTGTGTATGCGGTGAACGGGTTCAATCAACACAATGGATTAGTCTTCATGAAATCCCACTGGCAGAATTAACAAAACACACCGACTGTCTCTCTCACTCGCTCGCTTCTTTACCATCTCCTCTTGCCGAAGATAAATTAACGGAAAGCAGCCGATACTGGAGGTTTGCGAGCCTCTAACAGGTCCGAACGACGGGGAGCACAACTTTCAGCCCGAAAGAAAACAAGAGAAAAGTCCCGTTAGGGAAATAAACGAATCACAGTGCAGCCCGGTGCGGTGTTGATGCTGGAGCTGAGGCAAGAAAGGCCGGTGGTGGTGGACCTCTGCAACATGTCTATCCGTCCTTCGGTGCGCTGTGACCGGCGTGCGGAGCTGCGGCTCCTCGGTGCAGCAGCAGCCAGACGGCCGCCTCACCAGGAGGAGACGGTGAAGAAGAGAGTTGTGCTAAGTCTTGTCTCATTTGCGGGCTGATGAACAGTAAATTCATCTAATCTGGGTTGAAAAACCATGCAATGTGGTTGCCATGGTAATGAATTACGTCTGACTATTAACCACACCCCCATTCTCTGTTTGAGAAAGAACGATGACCAAAAAACAGGAAGTAAAAATGGCTGGAGGGGGTGCTTTAACCATCATGTCAGCATACATTTATGTGCCTTTTCAACTGACTGGTGTTACACAGCTTTCATATAGTCATTTCATTTTCATATTTTACTCCAGTCATTTCTTATCTCCTCCTATTCTCTTTCGCCCCGGACTTTTTACATTCGATCACACGTTGCTGCTTCACATGTTCTGGTGTTGACCTCGTCTTTGGCTCATCCTGTGGTCGGTCCTACCTGTGCCAGCACGCAGCTCTGTCCCTGAGCTTTGAGCGTGTACTCTCCGGGGACGTCGCTCAGCTTCTCCTCCTGGTACAGCAGCCTGTTGCTCTGATCCACCGTGAACTCTTTGTTGAGGCCTCCTAACGACGTCACCGTCACCGTAGTGCTGCCCTCCGCGCTGTAGGTGGCAGCGCCGTACTTAGCCAGAGCCTGGAGGGCCACCACCGTGTCCTGAGGGGCACAGAGGTTAAATGTGTTGTTAAAAACAGTGGGGGGGGGTTCTCATAAACCTCCTGTATGTGTGTGTGTGAGCGTGTGTGTGTGTGTGTGTGTGTGTGTGTGTGTGTGTGTGTGTGATCTGTCCTACCTGTGTTGAAGAGAAGCCGCCGTAGGGATTCTGCTGCTGGGCGAGCCAGCGGACGATGCTGGACGAGTAATCCAAACCAAATTCTGGCATGGCCGGACCGGAGAGCAGAGCCAGCAGCACGTAGGAGGTCATCTCCACCTCCAAAGAGTCCAGGCCTTTCCCAGAAGCCCCTGCTCTGTCCCAGTGACGGGTGCCACCTGCCAGTCAGAACGGGGGAGTCATCCGTCAGAGGGTTAGCAATGACTAACTTCATGCACTTGAGGTAAATTAATGAGTAGGAGGGTCTACAGCCTACAGATTCCAGAAACTATAAAGTGCAAAGTCAACTAATAGAGAGGCGAAGTCCCGCCCCTTCAGGTGGACCACATGGGGACCTTAATCCGGAAAAAATATGAACGGTAGTCAACGACGAGAGATAAATATTATTTTGATCCCGTTTGAATTCTGCCATGAATCCCACATATGATGTTTGTCTATTTAAGATGTAATTTTGTTGCTGGTGTGAGTTCATCCCAGTAGGAAACACACAGACATCGTAGCTTCAGAGAGAGAGACGTTACTGACACAGCTTTTGGGTGTGTCGTCTTTCTAGTTACGCATTTTCACAGTCTGATACTTCAACAGTTTTACAACAAACTGTGACTTTCTTGACTTGTAAAATTTTATCATAAAATTGACAAACATCAAATGTGTGATTCATGGCGGAATTCAAATGGTATCAAACAATTATTTGTCTCTCGTCGCTGACTACCGCTCATATTTTTTCTGAAATAAGGTCCCATGGGGTTCCACCAGAAGGAGAGTTCACCTCTCTATACCAAGCCAAGCTACAGCAGTTAGTAAACCTTTTTTTAAGACGACCCTTTTTATTGTCACTTTGAAAAAATACGAATATTTGTGATACTATGTATATGTAACGAAGTTCAAAGATCAAATTTATAAGAACAAATGCTTCAATAAAAAATAGAAAGCACAGGCAAGACAATATAAACAATATCACAATAACAGACCACAACATTAACAAATGCATCGATGAATTCTTCAGACCTAGAGTTGGTGACATCACACTCAGCCTTACCCTCTAAATGACACTTCAACTGCTTTCATCACTACATATCAATTAACACTTGAACGGATCTTTCTTCTTCAACTGACAGTTCAACTGGCACTTTAACTGCTCTCAGTGCTTCCACACCAACTGACACTTCAACTGCTTACAGCGCACACTTCCACTTCAAATACAATTTCAGCTACTTTTAACAATTGCATGTCAGTTGAAGAGAAATATGAATGCAGTTGAAATGTCAATTCTGTTCAATGCCGACACTTCAACTTACACTTCAAACCCTCACTTGAAAACTTCAGCTTCCACTGTTGATAAACACTTAACTTCACCTGCTTTCAGTGCTTACACTTCAACTAACATCTTTCAGAACTTCAACTGAAACTTTCAGCACAATTTATCACCCATATGTCGACTGACACTTGAACTGAAACTTCTACTTCTGTCAGCACTTACATTTTAACTGCTATTTCAACCTTTTTCAGTATTTTTATTCCAACTGCCACTTCAACTTCTCAGTATTTCAACTATTATTGTTTCAGCTGCAATTTTTATAGCAACAAGTGTTGTGTAGTTTGTGTTGACGCTGCTTGATGGCAGCTGTTAAATTGTTGCTGAAAAGCCAGACGTGCAGATGTTGCTGTTGGTTTCACCCTGGTCTTACCCTGTGTGTTGGACTTCTGGTGCAGGTAAGTGATGAGTTTGCTCCTCATCTCTTGGTCTCCAGCCAGGGTGAAGGTGTAGGACAGCAGGGCGTTGGTGTACAGGTTGTCCAGCTGGCCGGCCACTGCTGCCTTGAGACATTTCAGGCAGTTTTGCACCATGGGGTCCTGTCACACCACCGGCAAACACAAAGATGAGACGATGCACGTGAGAATATAACTCTAAAAACGGACACAATGAATGACACTATTTCTCTGCAGGCTTCCAAAGATTAAGAGTTGCTTTAACGTTGTATGCAAGACAAACGCAGGCCCCAAGGCAGACTATTTAAAGCTGAAGAGACGATACGGAACACAGTCTCTGAAAGGCAGTAGCGAGAGATAACAAGCGATCACATTCGCTCAATATTGATCAGGGTGCATATAGTGTTAATTCTAACAGCCCTCACAGGTGACTGTGGTCCCTGTCTTTCTAGATCCCTTTGGTTGACTGTGTTAATTTGTAGACCGAGGCTGTATTCGAAGCCGCCTACTGCATACTACTGATGAACGCAGTATGCAGTATACAGTACATTCTGCATACTGCGTTCATCAGTAGTATGAAACAGTTTAGCCTTTAAACAAGCTCTTAAAGCACTGGACCAAAAAACGAACTTGTACCACTATTGTAATATTATCAACAAAATACAACTTAGATTTTTTTTTTGTTTTTTGTGACCAATGTGTTTACTTTATAATATACTGCAGGTTTAGCTCCAGCACACCATAAACAAAACAGCTCAGGGTGAAGAGAGACAAACAGGATTATCAACGAGAGGAGACTGTAAATATAAAACATTGATCGACAAAATTTACTCCGTTTGGGGTTTTGTTTCTTTTAAGCAAATGTTCAATTCGCCATCTAATATCGTAAAACTGCCAATATTCAAAATCTACACAGTTGATTTCGTGCCTCAAAAAATCTCAGAAGTTAATTTAGTGATGAAATAGCTATGAAACTGTTGTTGTGACCATAGACCTGTACCTTTCCAGCGCTTTGCATTGTGGGATACAGTAGGCGAGGTAGACTGGTTCGATGCATACTGGAGATTGTTTCCGAATCAGTATGACATCTGGGTATTTTTGGCATACTGGAGATTTTGCTTTTGTTTGCATACTGCGTACTACATGCTGCATTTTGGCCAAATCAGTACATACTACTAGTATAGTATGAGGTTTCGGATACAACCCAAGTCTGACCTCCTGTCTATGAATAAGAATTTCTATTTATTGATGCGTTAATATAGGATCCTGGTTGCAGAAAACTGCCGGCACAGGTAGCGAACATGAAAGGAAATCTGCAGTCTGCTGATATTAAAAAATGAACCTCATTTGATAGACAGTTGAAATGAGGGCAGACCCAATGGAGTTCAACAGGTGAGCATCTCACAGCTGCAGCAATGAGAGTTGAGCATGAAGGTCAGAGAGGGAGGTAGAGCGCCGTCAGACTCACCGTGGTGTTGGTGTCGAGCTCCAGCAGGGCAGCGGTGATGTAGGCTGTCAGGGACACGTCGTCACTCACTCCTCCCTGTTGGAAACAGAACAGCACTCCGTCACAATTTACTTCACGTCAGTGTCACTAAACTGGAAACTAAAGCCGGGTTTCCACCAAAAGTTCCCGGGACTGTTCATCCCTGGAACTACTTTTGAAGGAACTAAAAGGTTCCTTCAGCCCACTGTTGTCTGTGTTTCCACCGCGGTCTAAAAACCTGTGAAGATTAGGCAAATTAGTCCGCTGACGTATGAAAAAGCAACATGACGTGAGACGAGGGCTGCTGGTGGTCACAGCAGTAAACACACTCTGCAGCCTGCAGTTCAGTGTGTCCGCCTGTTTACTCTAAAAGAACATGTTGGAAATGTTAGAAAAAAATAAACGATGATATTTACTGCTGCATATATTTACTGATGCACGTTGGATCTAATGAATGAAACGCAGAGGAGGAAAATGAAACTAAGAGCATCTGTGTTTGATGGTTATTTATTTGTGCTTTAGAACATTAACGCTGTGAAACAATCAGAAAATAACTTTTCTGATTGTTTCACAGCAGCACCATGCTGTCTCCCTTTTCTAACATTACCACTTGCCCTCGTGATCTCTCTCACTTAATGAGTCGGGAAGCCGACAGCAGAGCCTAACTTTACATTCAATGTTATCAAACAAAGAAACATGTTCTCCCCTCATCCTAAATCCATACTATAGTACTTCCTTGTTTTATGAATGAAGCGGTACAGTTGAAGCAACAGTGCTGTGTGTGTGTTTTACCAATCAGCGACGGTCTTTCCTGCAAACTCCACCCCGAAAGTTCTGTTACTTTCAGAAAGTACTACCCCCCAAGCAGGGCCTTTTTTGGGGGTAGAAGGTCCCCGGAAAATGTCCCCGGAACTTAATTTAGACCCTGGTCCCTCCAGTCGAAACGCAACGAGTTCCTCAAAAGGTTCCTAGTTCCAGAGGAAAGTTCCTGCCTTGGAAACGCGGCAAGTTGTAATTGCTTTTGTTATATTGTATATAACATATGAATATTTTTGGGGGTTTGTAAATTTAGCTGTTTTTTGTTTGTTTTACTTATTATCACATCTGATGATCTTTGTTATTGTTCTGTTACGTTCTCACAGAATGCAACAATATGTGGCAAGTTTCAGAGTTTACAAAGCTCAACAAAGTCTATAACAATCTTAATACAGTATAATATTTCGAAACGATCATACATTAAACTCTCCTCCCCACATCGTGAGAAACTTTTTTAGTGAGACAACAGTAGCAAGACGACAGGAAATGACGAGATGAAGAGAGATGGAGAATGACTTGCAACAAAGATCCCTGTCTGGACTTCAGTGGTCATTGTGGTTCAAGGTTGACACCTTAACCCCTAAACCACCAGGGCAATCCAGCATTTTGCTCTTTTCAAGAGCTATTAATCACATCCTACACCGCACTGTGTTTGAGGCCCTGTTATCCTGGAACAATGTGTGAAACATACTCTGCCACGGGGCACTAAATGTGCATGTTTTTGTTTTTCACTTAATGACAAAATTGATTCAGTTACTGCTGATTGGAAGCATTGCTGCTTTATTACACATTGGCCATTAAACTCTTGATTAAATTGAACTGAACAAAACTGTGCACACCTCTCTTTTATTCCTTGCCTGAGAAAATAAGGATGAAACACGCACCTATCAGCTCTCTACTCATCTTGTGTGTAAGACAAGCTGAGCCTGAGCTGAGCAGATAAAACTCTTATCTGTGCCCTTATCTGGCGGCCGTGCCCCGCTACTTGAGACTGTCACTCAATGTGTATGCCTCCGCCAACCGGACAAGTTCTAGTTTACATCCTTGTCTGTCCAAAATTTCATCACTGTATTATTTTATCCTGTTAGACATTTGTGTGAAATTGTCATAATTAGTGTATGAATTCTTGAGTTATGGCCAAATACGTGTTTTGTGAAGTCACAGTGACCTTTGACCACCAAATTCTCATCCACCAAATCACTTCATCCTTGAGTCCAAGTGGTTGATTGTGTCAAATATAATACAATTCCCTCCAGGTGTTCCTGAGATAACGCTTTCACAAGAATGGGACGGACGTCAGGTCACAGTGACCTTTGACCTTTGGCCACCAAAACCTAATTAGTTCATTCTCGAGTCCAAGTGGACGTTTGTGCCAAATTTGAAAGAATTTGTGCGAGGCGTTCCCGAGATATCATGGGAATGGGACGGTTGTGAGGTCACAGTGACCTTGACCTTTGACCTCTGGCCACCGAAATCAAATCATTACATTCCTGAGTCCAGTTGGACATCTGTGCCAAATTTGAAGAAATTTCCTCAAGGTGCTCCTGAGATATCATGTTTACAAGAATGGAATAGATGGAAGGTCACAGTGACCTTGACCTTTGACCACCAAACTCTAATCAGTCCTTCCTTGAGTCCAAGTGGACGTCTGCACCACATTTGAAAAAATTTCCTCCAGGTATTCCTGAGATATCGTGTTCATAAGAATGGTCCGGACGGACGGACAACCCGAAAATATACAGTAAGATCGCCGGCGCGGAGGCTTGAAAGAGATCACTGATGTGCATCTCACGCGGGCAGTGTGGATGCTCTAACCTGTTAACACGGACGCCGAAATAAAAAACAACAGGTAACGCCGGGAACGCACTGGCCGCGTGGCGGCTGCGTTACCTGTTGTTTTTTATTTCGGCGTCCGTGTTAACAGGTTAGAGCATCCACACTGCCCGCACGAGATGCGCGTCTCACGCATCTCAGCTGCGTCTCTTCTAGAGATTCGAGGTCTCGCCTATTTTTGACGCGAGCCGCGCGCGTTCACAGCAGCAGAGAAAGTGATCTATTGACAATATATTGACATCATATCAGCAAGATTACTATAGTTTCAATGTCTAGACATCTGTAGAATATGTCACAGACAGTGAAGGTGATCTATTGACTGCATATTAACATCATACCAGCAACATTACTACAGTTTACATGTCTCTATCTATGGAAAATGTTACGGAGATGAAAAAAAGTAAAGACTTATTTTTAAATCAACACTTCCTGCTTTCATTTCAAAATAAAAGCCCTCAAGCGTTTTTTTCTGTGGACAGAATTCCTTCATTTGTTAACACGAGGCTTTTATTCTGAAATATGTGCAGACAGTGCTGTGGAACATGCAGTGACTTGGAGAGCTCCATGAATGAATGTAGTACGGGTTTTATTTGTGGATTATTACTATTATTTACAAATTACCACACGTTTCTTAACCTTTCTCTGTCTAAAATAAATATAAATGACATTTATAATGAAATGAAATGGCCATTATGAAAGGCAAACTCTATGTAGAAAGAAAGGGGGGGCAGCAGCAGCAGCTGAAACGCAGCTGGTGTGGATAACCTACGCGTCAATCAGGCAGCCGCCACGCGGACCACCACGCGGCCAGTGCGTTCCCAGCGTGAGTGTTGAACGATCAAACGTGGGCAGAAACGTCTGTAAAGATCCCCAAAATATTCCAAAGGGATACAGCAACTGGATTGAAGGTTTCATCCACGATGTTTAAGTACAGATCACCCTGGCGTGTTGCTATTTGACATTAGCTAAATGAAGTGGGCAAGTAGCTAACTTGCTAGCTAACATTGCCATTGTCAATGGTATTATGTTGCTATTTTGCTGTGAACCTTATTTTTTTATACGTGGAATTTTTTTACATTTATATACAATTATTTTTGTGTGCAGTGAAAAATATTTTTGTTGAGAGAGTCATTTATATATAAATCACAAAATACATTTGTGAATCCTTCTGTGTGCATTTGTTAATATTGAGACTGATCTGACCCCATACTTTTTATTATTATTTTATTCATAACGACGACTAGGTACCTGCCTCAGACACACAGCTGTCATGGCTTTTTGGTGTTGGCCGGCTTCAGGAAACGCTGTACTTTGATAGGGACAGGCTAGCAATCATTTGTTTGGGATATTTCCTCTGCTGTGTGTGTGCTGCTTGCCTGCAGGCCCGGGGCGATCTCTGCTCTCCGCACACACTCACAGCTCTCAGAAAGCAAATTGCTCCTCACATTGACTTAAATTTGCGGTTATGTCTCACAGGAAACATTCACCCAAGCAAAGCTCTGAACGACCAAAAGCAGATGATGTGTAACCCGACACTCCCGTCTAAAAATGACGTCACCTTCATGCCGTTGTGGAAGAGTTTCCCCACAGATCTGATGCAGCCGTCAGGCCGCTGGTTTATGGATAGCCACCTCCGAGCCTCCGTAATGTGCTTGTCGTGCACAAAGATGTATGGTCTCGCCCCGCCGAAGGACTTCATCACAAAAGAGGTCAGCCTGGAGGGTCACACACACAAACACACACAAGGTTTTTTTAGAAAACAAATCTAACCACGTGTGCCTGTGTTGGTAACCCCAAAATGAACCCAGCTTCAGGACAATTACATAACAGCCTCCTGGCCCACACTAACATCGATCACATTCCTCCGAGCCGCACACGAGACAGCTGGAGCCGACAGAGAGGCAAGTCTAATATAAATACGAATTCATTACCTTTTTGGCCACATGGGGGCGGCAGAATAAGCTGTAAACACAACATTGGCATATTATTACTAAGGCTGTCAAAGTCAACGAGATAATAATGCGTTAATGAAAATTTGTTTTAACGCCACTAATTTCTTTAACTCATTAACGCGACTTGAGTTTTAGGTTGTATTGGGCTCCGTTTTAAAGAGGCTAAATAACGCTCCAAACATGCGCTAAATTTTGGCGAGGAAAAACTGCCATGGCCATTTTAGAAGGGGTCCCTTGACCTCTGACCTCAAGATATGTGAATGAAAATGGGTTGAGTAAAAATATTTAATCATGATTAATTGCATGTTTGTCCGAAGTTAATCACTATTAATCGCACATTTTTTAACTGTTCAAAATGTACCTTAAATGGAGATTTATCAAGTATTTAATACTCTTATCAACATGGGAGTGGACAAATATGCTGCTTTATGCAAATATATGTATATAATCAATTAACAAAATAAAACAATGACAGATATTGTCCAGAAACCCTCACAGGTACTGCATGTAGCATAAATAATATGCTCAAATCATAACATGGCAAACTGCAGCCCAACAGGCAACAACAGCTGTCAGTGTGTCAGTGTGCTGACTTGACTATGACTTGCCCCAAACTGCATGTGATTATCATAAAGTGGGCATGTCTGTAAAGGGGAGACTCGTGGGTACCCATAGAACCCATTTTCTTTCACATATCTGGAGGTCAGAGGTCAAGGGACCCCTTTGAAAATGGCTGTGCCAGTTTTTCCCCATCAAAAATTTAGCGTTTTGAGTGTTATTTAACCTCCTTCCCAACAAGCTAGTATGACATGGTTGGTACCGATGGATTCTTTAGGTTTTTCTAGTTTCATATGCTACCAGTATCTTCACTCTGAACCCGCTACAACCTAAAAATATATATCTACTCACACTTTAGTGAGTCCTTGTTCAGGAGTCCTGAGCTTTTAAGTGATTTGGACAATACCATCCAATCTCCTGTTGGTATTCTAATTCAACTGAACACTTGAGAGCCCTAGTTTCTCCTAACCACAAACACACACCCACACACACACTCACCAACTGCCAAACTGCCCAGCACCCTCTCCAACAGCAAAGGGTTTGTTAAATCCCCCGAGGCACTGTGCTTTAAGCCCATTAAATGCAAATATTCATATTTTCTGGCAGGCTCCCCATAAAGTAAATTATTAGGATGTCAAAACGCCAGAAAGGACTGCCTATGTGTGTGTGTGTGTGTGTGTGTGTGTGTGTGTGTGTGTGTGTGTGTGTGTGTGTGTGCGTGCGTGCGTGCGTGTGTACCTCCCACTGTCTGCATGTCATTTTTATTCTCTTATCAAATGAAGTGTGAGATTTGAGCTGAAAATATTGACAGTTTAACAGCAAAGCTCTAGATGGATGTTTTAAAATGTTCTATAACCGCTGACGCAACTGCAATATATCATGAGTTATATAAATAAACATATTCTATTATTCATGTTATTTTGGTGCTTCTATGTTTTCAAAACGCACATAAACATTTCATGTTATATCAAGTTTCATATCAAGTTTCGGTGAGAGGTGTGTAAGTGATGTGAACACACATCACTTACACACATCTACACAACTATCTATATCTAAATCTATATCTCTATAAAACTATATATATATATATACATATATATATATATGTATATATAACTTTATATACATATATATATATACATATATATATATATATATAACTATATATACATATATATATATATACATATATATATATATATATATGTATATATATATATATATATATATATATATATATATATATATATATATATATATCTATCTATCTATCTATCTATCTATCTATCTATCTATCTATATACAGTATCTATACATAAATACATCTACAGTATATCTATCTATCTATCTACGGTATCTATCTATCTATATATCTAATAATTTCACACGTGAAACATAATAGAAATGTGCTCCATCATACCAAACTAGAATTGATTTTAAGCTCTTGATGTTTGTTTTTAAAGCCATTAACGGCCTCGCCCCACCTTATTTGTCTGAGATTTTAACTCTCCGCGAACATAACGGGGCTTTGCGGTCATCTGGTCAACTTTTTTTAGAAGTCCCGAGGTCGAGGTATAAGCTGTGGGGTGATCGTGCTTTTGTTGTCACTGCTCCTAAACTATGGAACAAGTTACACCCTGATATACGCACCCCTGATCACTGACCTAGTACTTTTTAAATCTAAGCTCAAGACTTTTTTATTTAGATTGGCTTTTAATACCTAGTAGCGCTGTGACATTTTCCTTATGCTTTTTATGTACCTTTTTCCAATTTATGATATGTTGTGTTTTTATTCCTGTTATTTCTTGATGTTAATGTAAAGCACTTGGTACCTTTTGGTTGTTGTAAAAGGCTATACAAATAAATGTTGATTGATTGATTACTAAAAAATTACAATATAGCACTGAAGATGCTCTTATATTAGATAAAATATGACACTGTTTTTGATTACAACTGACTCCGTTTTGTTTTGTTCAATTGAATCAACCTTGTGACCAGTTTCTACATGGTCACAGAAAATGTCATTATCCGTATCCTCAGCAGCAGCATCCACTCCTCATGTTACTGACCAGGTGTTCCCAGACTCATCACTCTTCCCAAAGGCACTGTAGGAGCCGTCATCATGCTTGTAGGTGAGCTCCCTCTGATATCCTACAACACACACAGACAACACATGAACAAAACAGTCACATTTACCAAAAAAAAGCTGCAGACAGACAGATAGAAAACAGCACTGGGGGGGGGGGGGGGGCTACGCTGGTGAGGGCCTGTTGTTTCACATGCCGGTGAGACGATGAAATACAATCCCCAGGAGGGCTGCTTTAAATAATAGATCCAAGACACTGAAGACTTACCAGATGTCAGAACACGACAACATATAATACTATGAGACAAGATTGTAAAACTTTGGAAAGTTATCACTGCCAGTCTTTCATCTAGACGATTGTGAGGTAAACAGTGGAAATATGGCATTCATGTCACATAGTCATCTACCAGGAATTTGCTGTTACATTTATTTGATTGGCCAATGCAACGCCTTGAGCCAGGTTACCCTTCTTTGCCGGATGACCCCGTCTGACCACAGAATGCCCCCTCATTCATTTCAATGGGACATTGATTATTTCTTTAACTCCTAAACTGGTTTAAACCAGACTACTCACAACAGACCACACAAAGGTATTATTTTCTGTGAGGGACAACAGACAAACAATCTGGGAACTGATGGAGCACCCAGTGTCTATTTAGAGAGAAATCATTCTCACAGCTCCAGGTAGGTTGCATCTGCATTAAATGTAGGGATGCACCGATCCAACTTTTTCAGTGCCGATAGCGATACCGAGCAACGATCCGATACCAGTGTTTCATTAATAAGCTGTATGCCTCACTATGTGGAAGTGACTGGGATCATTCTTTTATGTTTAAGGCAACATCAGGCTTGACTTAAACATTGCTTTCTTAACTTTGTAAAACAAAATGTAACTATAAACACATAGATATAAATTTACTGAATTGATATTTATTATTAAAATAATAAATCGTACACCAGCAACTTGGTAAAAAATCTTCAAAATTAGCAGGAATTACAATTCAGGTGTAAACCTTTTTAATGCAGCAACAAATTGGTCAAAACTTAAACCGGAATTAAAATTCCAGTATATAATGTATATAGTATATAAATATAGAATTGAATTGAATAGATCGGCCCCATTGTCACCCATACCCGATCCGATATTTGAGTCAGTATCGGCCCGATATCCGATCCGGTATCAGTGCATCCCTAATTTAAAGCTAGGGTTGGTAATCTTCTTCAAAAATAGTTTTTTTGTATTTGTTGAAATTCACGTTACATCCTGACAGCAATCAATCAACCAAATGCTCGGTATCTGTGGCTGCTAGCTACTTTCATTGGAAAAGAGTTGGCAACACTGGACTGGGGTCTTCGGTTGGATCATTTTCTAAAATCGAGCGTACTCTTGCTAGTTTCTCAACATTACCAACCCCAGCTTTAAGACACATACAGTACATTTCTTTTCCACATTCACTGTCCGTCACAGATGGGACTGTTCACAACTCACCGCTCTCCAGGAAGCGCGTCGCCTTGTCCAGAATGCCCTCGGTCAGCTGAGCCGTGCTTTTCAGGTAGTTGAGGATGAAGATGTTGGGCGCAAACAGCACCATGTTCTGCTCCCCGCAGCCGTACGGCATGGCCAGGAGCTTGTCCAGGTTCTTCATGGCCCGGCCCATCAGGTCACCTGCAGAAGCAATAGGAGAAAGATGAGGCAGATATCAACATTTTATCCTCAGAAGGTTGGAAGGTTAAAATACAGTAGACTACTGTGTTTGGTCCAACGCATGCAAATGCTAAGTTTTGATAGCTAGAGGAAAAAAATGACAGAGAAATAATGTCACTAACCCAGAACAGAGACGGAGGCCCTGGCCGATCCAGCCACAAACATCTCGGGCATCAGAAGGGAGATGTTCTTCTCCACAGGCCCCTCTGGAAACACAGAGAGCAGAAGAGACGATACATAGATGATACACGGAGGAGAGAGCTTAAAGAAACAGTTTCACATTCTGGTAAATGCGCTTATTCACTTTCTTGGAGTTAGATAAGAAGATCGTACCTCTCTCATATCTGTAACTACCCACAGCAGCTGGTTATCTTAGCACATACCCACAGCAGCTGTGTCATACAGCAGCACCCAATACATTAGACCTGTATATGTTTTAACATACTGTATATGTTATTAGACACCACCGGGTAGCCTACTGTAGCTCTATCAACGAGCCTGCAAGCCTCATCTCTGGTTTACGGTTAGGTTTTGCGGTTTGTGTGAGTTCGGTTTCTATGGTAATACTCGCAATATTCCACCACTCATTGGGAACATTAGTCGGGATATAAAAATGCACCTGCTGCTGCCTGATTATTTATTTTTGTGTAAACGAAGCCTCGGTTGTACACATTACATTTCCTCTAGATTTTTTTTTTGTGAACCCGAAAAAACTTAAAGCTCAAACTGCACCTATGGCTAACGGTCTCCTCTGGCTTTGTTACACGTGTCAGTGATGTGTGATGTTATTTGAACACTAACAAAGTGACAATGAGTCAGTGTGCATTCAATGTGGCAACCAAACTACAGCTGTTGTTATGCTTTTGTTCTGACACGGTGGAAAGTTACAACCACCCGTTCAATTTCATACATACTCATCTCCTATCTTACAAACACAAATGCTTCTGAACGATAATGAGCGGCCAATCATCCATCACACTGAACAACTGAAAGCTTCAACCTCTGACTCCCACACAGGTCTCCATGACAGAAAGGCGTATTGAATGCGAGGATCAAGATGGCCTTTGACCCCGAGGCTTGCAGATGACGGATGCTGATAGACACGTCGTTGTGAATGCTCACCTGCAGGACAGAGGAGAGCGTTGTGGCTGACCATCTGTGGGGTTCCTTCAGCCTTGTGGAGGGAGACAAAGAGGATGAGATTTATTTCATTAAAAGGCAACGTAACAACTCCTACTCACAAGTATTGTGTGTGCATCAAAGCCTGATATATCTTCTTCCTCTGTGCCATATAGCTCCATTATTGTCCAAAAACGATTAAAAACACATCAATGCGCCGAGCTGTTGCACTGGGTGTTCCTTCATTACCATGAACAGCAGTGTATTTTAACTCAATCCAACATACACCGTCCTGCTGCCCCAAATACTCACTAAAACACCAAATGTGGATTAATCCACCGCTGAAAATAGTCCCCAACAAATGCATTACTTAGTCCCGTCTGAGTAACGTAAAAACTGCAGTGGCCAGCTGTTTTAGGGAAGTGTCTTTTTAAACAATTAAACTGTATTTAAAATGTGTACATAATGTGCCAACTTGACACAAAAACACACACACCAAAAATAAATAAATAAAATTAAACAAAAAATTAAATAAACTACAAACATCTCTTAAATATACAACAAAATGTACATAAATATAGACATATATATGCATACACATTAGGACTGTCAATATTTAATCACAATTAATTGCTCCTTAAAGGGATATTTGTCAAGTATGTAATACTCTTATCAACATGGGAGTGGGCAAATATGCTGCTTTATGCAAATGTATGTCTATATTTATTATCAAATCATAACATGGCAAACTGCAGCCCAACGGGCAACAACAGCTGTCAGTGTGTCAGTGTGCTGACTTGACTATGACTTGCCCCAAACTGCATGTGATTATCATAAAGTGGGCATGTCTGTAAAGGGGAGACTCGTGGGTACCCAGAGAACCCATTTTCATTCACATATCTTGAGGTCAGAGGTCAAGGCAAAATTGCCATGCCAGTTTTTCCTCGCCAAAATTTAGCGCAAGTTTGGAGCGTTATTTAGCCTCCTTCGCGACAAGCTGGTATGACATGATTGGTACCAATGGATTCTTTAGGTTTTTCTAGTTTCATATGATACCAGTATCTTCACTCCAGCTTTAAAACTGAGCCGCTACAACCTGAAAATCACAAGTTGCGTTAATAAGTTAAACAAAATTAGTGGCGTTAAAACAAATTTGCGTTAACGTGTTATTATCGCGTTCATTTTGACAGCCCTAATACACATACATACATCCACACACACAAGCAAATCCATATATGTACACGTCTACATCAATTCATAATAATGATTCTGCACTTGGAGGAAAAGAAAATTATTTTTAAATCTATTATAGTATATTATAGTCTAGTATATTACTACTATATAAAATCAGGCCTTATAGTTGACACATTTCCCAATTTTCATAGAAAAAATCAAGCGTACATGTCCGTACTCGACGTTCTGCTCGTGTCACTTTTCTGCTGTTTAGTGTTGTGTTTGACAGTCACTGACCTCCACCAGCAGGGTCCGGACCACCGTGTCGATTTGGCCCCTGTCGGGGACGGTGGCCACCTCGTTACCACACAGTATGTCAGTCTTCAGGGCCTCTGCGCTGACCTTCAGATCCACCTGACCTGTGTGCACACACACACACACAGTGTTATTCGGAGAAGCAGGGATGATTTGATTAGCGCTCCCGCTCCCTGTCACACTGTCACATTTTGTGTACGGAGGCAAAAAAAAACAGCTTCCAGTCTGCTTTTCAATCCAACTCATTATCCTCCCTGTCCCTCCATCCCTCCTGTCTGTGTTTGCCTTCCTCCCCCTGTTTCCTATCTTATCCACCCTCATTAATCCCCATTTGTTGCCTTATTATACCGCTCTATCTCCCACCCCCTCCCTCCCTTCCTTCACATCCCACAATCCTTCACACAGAGGACAAGTACAGATCACCCCCCGAGGGAGAGGTTTCTGAGTGTTTCGTCAGAGATACTACCTGACTTGTTAGTACAAGTGATTGTCAGCATTCCTCTAAGGGGGAGTTAGAGGAGCGCAATTTGACATTCATCAGAGCCGCGTCTCCATCCCTGCTGATGGAGGCTGATAGAAATCCTCTGCTTTCAGGCCAGGCAGCGTTACAACAACAGCCCCCCCCCCCCCGTCTTTGCTTCCAGCGCTGCAGACGCAACAGCTGTCAGTGCCCTTAATACAAATTAATTAGCTTGTTCCGTCTCATCTTTGTCACTGAGAGTGTAAGTTTGGCATCGGACGGAACAAACAACATCAGTATTTAATTATAAAGATGTGAAGACTGCATTGTATTAATAGCGACAGTAATAACAGTCACTACACAGTCTTTGCAGTAATGAGGAGGTAGGGGGAGCTGTTTGAGATGGTGTTCAATCAATTTTTGTATGCCATTAGACCCTCTTAGTGCCAGGTTGAAGAGCCTCTACAGGAGCATTGAGATGAACACATTAGGACCATACCAGTATACTTTACATTACTTCTTCCAAGGCACACCACAGTGTTTTAGTAGGGCTGTCAATTGATTATCACACATTTTTTCTGTTCAAAACCCATAGAACCCATTTTCATTCATGTTATGATGTTATGATTTGAGCATATTTTTTATGCTAAATGCAGTACCTGTGAGGGTTTCTGGACAATATCTGTCATTGTTTTGTGTTGTTAATTGATTTCCAATAATAAATATATACATACATTTGCATAAAGCAGCATATTTGTCCACTCCCATATTGATAGTATTAAATACTTGACAAATCTGACTTTAAGGTACATTTTTAACAGATAAAAAATGTGTGATTAATTTGTGATTAATCACAATTAACTATGGACAATCATGCGATTAATTGCGATTAAATATTTTAATTGATTGACAGCCCTATTTTTTTCTGTGCTCTTCTCAGGTTTGAAGTGGGCAGAGCTCAAAGGTGTTCACAGGTATCTGTGCAGAATAAGGATTTAGTGAAAAAAAAATAATAATAAAATAAGTTTTAAAGGTACGGTTTGTGGTGCTGTTCAAATAATTTTTTTGTAAAAGCTAAAGTACTTTCATCTGAATTGTGGTTAAGTAGAAATTGGTTGAAAATGGTTGAGAATAAAGTCTAAATGTTGAGAATAAAGAAGAAATGGTTGAGAATAAAGAAGAAATGGTTGAGAATAAAGAAGAAATGGTTGAGAATAAAGACGAAATGTTGAGAATAAAGAAGAAATGTTGAGAATGAAGACGAAATGTTGAGAATAAACACGTTGAGAATAAAGACGAAATGTTGAGAATAAAGTCTAATTGTTGAGAATAAAGACGAAATAGTTGAGAATAAAGACGAATTCTCTTATGCTTGGCCCTATACTCTTCCGTAGGTTCATGTTCGCCTGTCCAGTCAAAAAAAAAAGTGCTCTTTCCACAGACCACCAAAAGGAGCACATATACAGTATATAATCCATGTAAAGATGACACTGACTGGCTTATTATGATTTGCAATCAAATGTATAAAAAAACCCTATTTGTTTCTAAATGGAATGGAACTGAGCCGGCGTTATTACTGGTCAGCCATCTATTAATACCTAGAGCAGTTGGAGTTACAATCCATGAGAAGGTCCTGCTCTCCTCCCCGCACAGACACACACTGTACTGGCAGCCTTCACAGTTTCTGGAGGTGAACTGGTCTGAATCAGCCAGTGTAATCTTCACCTGCAGACCACAACAGAGACAAACATACTCAGCCTCCGAAACAAAAATATTGTACTTGTGAAACCATTTAAATAAATTCCATACATAAGACATTAAATATTTACCATAATGCACTTTGAGAGATAGTTGAAGACGGTGGCTTTGAGAGTGAACACCTCCCCTCGAATGACAGAGTAGGGCAAGGTGAGACTGACAAAAAACGGCTGGAAGGCAGTCAGTCCGATGTTGGGCGACACACCGAAGCCCACAGAAGAGACACAGAAAGCTCCAGCAGCCCACTTAGTGATGGTGTCGGGGACTGTCTTCTCCACATTCACTGACCCGTTGTCTCTGTACAAACACACGAGCAAGAGCCAGATGAAAAGGTTCAAGCAGCACAGAGCTCCCCTTTAAGTTTTAAGAGTGAAAACATGAACATGCTCAGCAAATTTCATGACAATGTGCATTAGCACATGATGAGATATGTTGTGTGTTTGACTTTAGGGGCGACGCAAGAGGAGAGCTCCGTCCTCTGGGGAGTTTGAGTGCTCGGTATATTTCATTGTTAGGGGCCTATTACTCGATAATATGCATAAAGTGGACATGGCTAACTCTGTAGCTGGAGATACCGCTAACAAAAACAAGAGTCTACAGCCACGCTAGCAGCTCTGTGAGGTGCTTCGAGGTAAACGCTAACATCAGCATGCTAACATGCTCACAATGCCACCTCGCTAATGTTAAGCAGTTTTACCATGTTCACAATCACAGTTTAACATTCTAGCATTGCTGGATCATCAAAGTTGTTACTAATCATCATGACAAAACATCTACTAGTTGTCGAGATATTCAGTCAGAACCACAAATATCCTCATTCTGGCGCTAAAAGGAAAAGTCCGAATATATGACTTAAAGCTTCAGTAGGCAGAACGTTTTTGGCATCAGTGGGCAAAAATGACATAATAAGCTTTCAGCATAATTCAAGTGTTCTGAGAGAAAACTAGACTTCTGCTCCTCCTCATGGCTCTGTTTTCAGCTTTAGAAAATCTAGCCCGTGACGGGAGACTTTGGCCAATCACAGGTCATTTCAGAGAGAGAGCATTCCTATTGGCTGTGCTCCATTTCTACCTACTGCAGCTTTAAGACATTAGGATGCTTCGTCTGAGAACCATGAATGTATGTTGTATGTCTGTACAACATTTTCTTATTAGCAATAAACACAAAGTACAGCTGAGGCTGATGGGAATGTCATTAGTTTTGCAGGTACTTCGTTATAAACCATAGTATTGGATAAATTAGAATTTTGACCTGATGGTGGTGCTAGACAAAAAAATCTGTGGATCACCAAAGTCATTAGGATTCATCCACTGGGCACCACGAATGTCTGTACCAAATTTCATAGACATCCATCCAACGGTTGTCAAGATAATTCAGTGAAAGCTAGAACGGTCGACCTCCTGGTGGTGCTTGAAAGAAAAGTCAGGAAATCGCACTCCAAGAACCACGAATGTCCGCTCCAGACTGAAATATCTCAATAACTATTGGATGCATTTACATGAAGTTTTGCACAAAATGGTGGACCGACGGACAACGCCATCTTGACCTCATGGTGGCAAGTCAGGAGATTACTATGAGGACCATGAATGTCTGCTCCAGACTGAAATATCTCAACTACTGTCGGATGGATTGCCATAACATTTTGTACAAAGTGTGGCACAGACAGGCCGACATTGTCATCCCTAGAGCCAAGCTGCTAGCATGACTAAAAATACATCATGACAAATGTATTAGTAGGGAAACAATTAACCGATTGATCAATTAGTCAATCAAATTGAAATCAATTAACATTAAAAGGCCCTGAAAATTTATTTTCTATATATTAGCTTATTCCTACGAGTGACCGGAGACATTTCTGTATTAGTGTTTGTTTTTTCTGTGCTCTTCTCACCTGTTTGAAGTGGGCGGGGCTTAGTCGGAAATATGAGATGTTCACACCAAACCCACACAGTCCTAATGAAGCAGATTGGCTTCACCATCATATCTTGTTTTTTTTTAGTGTTAAACTCTTACAGGTAGGGCCGCTAATGCTGAGAAACCAGCAAGAGTACACTAGGTTTTACAGTACGGCTGTCGCAATAACCGCAATATCTCGCTACTGACGAGCCAACCGCAAAGCTGTGTTCACATTTTTTCTTTTTTGAATTCTTTTGCAATGGGAGCGCGATGACACGGTAATTGGCGAGTTAATTTGCATTTAGTCTTCCTAAATAAGCAACAATTTTATTTTATAAAAACATACTTGGGATTTGAAACCAGAGGCCTGCACTACAAAGAGAGTACAACATACCCAGGATATCTTCTCGTTATCAAAGGATATCTTCTCGTTATCTGGCTTCGCTAACCCTACGAACGAGATCACGCTAAGCGGTCCTACGACGCTGGCTATCAACTCAGTAAATCAACCCAGGGTTTCTCAATCTGTCTATGAGCGCGTTCACATGAAAGGGGCGGTGTTTGCAGCATGTGACCAATCACAGACATTGACGAGTCTACGGTCAGCAGAGCAGCACATTTTTACAAAGGAAGAGCAAACTATAATATGAGACAAATACGAAGAAGTTAAACACATAATCCAGACTAAAATTAACACAGTTGAAGCTGCCAAATGCAGGAAGGAAAGCCGGCAAAAAAAGAAAATTTCCGATTTGTGAATGTGTAAATTAAAACAATTATTAATTTAACAAAATACTCAAAAGTCAAATATATTCGTCTAGATGTGGCAGTGATATATGAATAGCTTTCAAAATAGAATAGATAAATAGATATCACTTCATTATGGCCTTTAGCAATGAGGTGGCGTGTGTGACTATTTCAGCCTTCTTTCCGCTGCGTCCCTGTCTCCGGCGGTGTGAAACGGACTTGAGAGCAAGTAAAAAAAATAAATATAAAAACCTAATTCAAAGCGGTAAACACCCACAGCATAACAAGCAGCTGTCCTTCTGCATTTGTCAGTTTAAATTGTGTTGTTTTGAACGTGGATTATGAATTTAACTGTAATATTATCATACAACCTGCACACCGAGCACTGATTGGTCAGTAGGCGCTGCTTTTATACGAGTTGATCTCTTATCTGGAACATAACCTGCTCCGAAGCAGGTTAGCTGTTCAGCATAAGTTACCATGGCGATCTACCCCGGTCAGAAGTGACCCATGGTCGTAGGACGGAAAACCCTGAAGGGTTAACCCTGAAGTTACCTCGATAACGCCAAATCCTGCTTCGTAGTACAGGCCTCTGGTTTTCAGGGCCTTTAAGTAATTTATCAGCAAAAGATTTTCATTCATTGGTTGCAGCCTCTCAAATGTGAAGATTTGCTGTTTTTTCTGTTTAATATCATCCATAATTAAATATGTTGGGTCTTGGACAGAAAATGTTCTAAATGGTTAATAAGAATAAAAACAACAACAATTGAACAACGTCACAGATAATAATTAGTTGTAGTTTGAAAATAATGTCTGGAATGATACGAAGAAACTCGACGTTCTTGCTAACACAAACTCTTATCAGTGTTCAAAATGCACTAATATCTGAAAATAAGGAAAAGTGTATAATTATTTTATACACTTTTTTATTACCCCACAGTAACTAGGTCCCAGATCCAGGTCTCAGGGAAGAATGTCCTGACGGTCTCTTTCTTCTCTTCCTCTTTACCTTGAACACCTGCACTCAGTGGCATCATGTTGAAGGCCATGGGAACCGGAGAGTCTACCATATCTAGGAACACATCAATATAAAAAAAAAAAAAAAAAGGGAAAAAATCCGATTACTCAACTAAACTTACCCGACAGAAACCAGCTCCCAGATCCAGGTCTCAGGGAAGTATGTTCTAATAGTCTCCTCGGCCACTTCAGAGGTCGTTTCCAAGGATATCTCGTCATAGTCATAATTGAGAGGCATCGCTGAATCTTCTACTACGTCTAATATTAAGGTTAAAGTTATATTATAGTTCTTGTTCTGGGGTTAATATGAATGGAAAATAACAATGAAACCATTAAACATACCAGCGACAGAGCTATAGTATACGTCTAAGGTCCTCTCATGGCAGTTATAAGGTTTTTTCACATCAGAGTTGGTCACAATTTTGATTCCTATTTCCTAGAAGAGGAGAGAGAGAGAGAGAGAGAGAGAGAGATGATAAAAACCAAGCAAAGATAGAGAAGGCATAAACTGTAGATGATTTGGTCACTACTGATGAACACAGAATGAAACTGAAAAAGTCTACAACTGACTATATGTTATACAATCAATGCCAATATCTCCTGTAGCCTCCTAAAGCCAATCAAAATGACATGTTTTCTACTTTAAAGACGCTGTAGACATCATTCTTCTCATTGGGCGGTCCAAAGTAGAGGGAGCGCTTCGATCGATTAGCTGGCCCCACGTCATCCTGAATCTCCAGTTCTGGCATCGGCAGGATGCAGGGATATGGGTCAAAGTCTTCAACGTCGTAGATGTATCCTGACAGCTTCTGTAAAGGCAGCTGGTTGTACACCTGCACAACAACACACACATGTACATGAGCCGGGGTAAGTCATCAGTGTAGGCAGCAGGTACAGGCCAGTCCAACTTAGAGGCCTACATAACAATATATAAATCATCTTTCAAAACTAAAATCATAATAATATTAAAGGGAATGTATGTAAGCTTTTACACGTATAAACGTGTTTTTTTTTATGGCCAATGTGTGAACAGGTTGTAACCTAACCTAAAGAATGTCCACGACTTCCTGGGTTTCCTCTATCAGCCTGTAGACTGCTTTTAATGTGAAGAACACAGCACGGTTTTTCCGGTAAACTCCAACGGATGTGACGTCACGCACTCTCGTGAGCGCCTTTAATTTCAGCTTGGCTTACAGAGCTAAGTGTGCAAACATAGCTAACGTTCGTCAGAAATGGAGTCCGCTAACGCCGACAAACGACCAGCCCCCACCACAACTCAGACTCTAACACAAACTCCACGGAAGGAGTGTGTGTGCACGTGGGAAGTGACAGTTTAGCTTTGAGAATATCAAGTGAATGTACACTGGAAGCTGCATTTGGTGCAGAAATGAATGCTGCAGCTCCTGAAGACCAACAGAGGTTTCCCTGCTGCTCAGTGAAGTGACGGGGGTTAACTCCGAAGCGAGTAACGTTATCGACTCCGGCCCAGGAGACCAAAAACTACGGTGTCTCCCCTGTGTCTTCTGACCACGGTCGGGAGGCTGAAGCAGGAAAAGTCAACACTCGGATCAACATCAGTTGGGCCTTCGATTCATGGAGGGACCTTCGTCAAGCATGTGAAATATATAGTGAAATTGTGGTTTTAGCTGCTAATGTTGCTAACGTTAATCAACATGGTGCCTGTCAATCACGTTCAGTCTCGTCTTCGTAGTGCGAGCACAAGCGCGAGCAACAGGACGCTGACTGTCGTTGACGTAAAGCTGCAGTAGGTAGAAATAGAACAAATATGATTTTAAAAAGTTATCTTTATAAAAAGGTCACTATATCCTGACAGCAGTGCATGAGACGGGAAATCTGAAAAAAGCCTGAAAACAGAGCCATGAGGAGGTGCAGAAGTCTAGTTTTCTCCCAGAACACTTGAATTACAATATGCTGAAAGGTTACTATGAAATTTTTGCCCAATGATGCCAAAAATATTCTGCCTACTGAAGCTTTAATGGCTACTCTCACTGTTAACAAGTAATTTGTGATTCTTACATTGCGTCCCTTTAATATCATTAATAATATTTGATCATAATGACTTGGAACTAGTCAAAAAAAGGTTTGAGAGGCTTTTGCACTCAAGTTTGACTCCCTGTCCACACTATATTTTGTAAATAAATAAATTTCTCCCATTTCCACTTTTCTCTTCTCGGAAATCAAGATGTTGTGCTTTTTACAATAAAAACACCATGTTCAGGTGTTGGTAAAGGTGCAGATGTTAACGTGGGTCAAAATAGTGCCGAGTATCGTACGTAGTCGACAGTGAGCTCCTGCTCCTGCTGCAGCAGGAGGACGCTCTGGTCGATGGCCCTGACAGAGCACATGGAGCCTGGGTGAGCCTGGAGGCTGAGCGTGGTCTCCTCTGCTGGAAGCTCCTGGAGCGAGGAGAACTTCAGAGACACCTGCACAGGAGACACCAAGGAGGAGTCTCATTAGTCTGAGAGCCGATTAGAAGATGTCATGTCACAAGTACAGCCTTCTAATAATTTATAATGAATATAATATTGTATATCAATACTGCTTTGAAGACTTAGGACTCATTTATTATAGCTTTATGTTATAAAATGCCCAAATGGGTGAATCAGAAGATACCTTGTTATTGAGGCAGAGCTGGATGGGGAAGTCCTGGCTATCGGCCACAGCCTCACCACTGGGCATCACAGTGTAAACTATCACTTGGGCAAATGGTGCCAGGTCTGTAACCTGAAGGAGCGATACGGACAACTCTCCTTTGTTGACTGAAGCATGAAATACAGAGAGACAAGGACATATGACCGTATGTTAAAAATACACAATACAAATAATATACTTGTTCATTTTACTAATATTAAATCAGATATTAGCATTTTGTTTAAACAATAATCTTTGCTGCACATGGGCAAATAATAATCTGCTAGGTTAACCTGAAGCTAATGTAGCTACGTATATGTTTGCCTGAAGATGAACCAGTGGGCAACTCCAGGGTCTGAGATGTGAAGCCAATGCTGAAGTGTCTTAAACTTGCATTCTTTCTAACAGCCAGCAGGGGGCGACTCCTCTGATTTCAGAAAGAAGTCTGATTGTATAGAAGTCATTCTTTAGGATGGCTGTCTTAGTTTAAGTAACATATGTTTGTACCATTTCCTGTTTTAACAGCCACTGGGACACGACCGTGCTGCACAATTCCACCTCTGGACAGGACCTAGAAAGAAACATAACACAGGCAGATAAACTGAATGTGTGTTTTTCACAAAGAATTCTGGAATCAATTTTTATACACTCAAGCACCATGAATTGCGCATCACTTGCAGCCGCTATCCGCCCCGTCCCAAGGTCTGCTTCACAAAAGATATTGCGCTAATGATATTACAGCGCAAACATGCCCATAACGTTTTGCAGCAACGACGAAGTGCAAAAACTTCAGGCTAGGAATGTAAATGTGATGGAGAGGAAACGTATTTGGGATTTAATATCTAAGTCTGTATAAATGCGCTTCAGTTACCACCAACTCTGAAGACACTTACAATTTCACTGTAACTGTGTGCGGCTGTTAGCGCTGAACTTTGTGAATTGGGCTTTTTGCAATGAGGCTCAATTGCATAGAAAGGGGCAAATTTTGCACCAAATGTCTGCATATCACCTAATTTAAATCAGTGCAAACAGCACAGGAGCACCGAGACGCTATTTGCTTGGCAGCACAGTTAGGGGTGCATTTCACCCTTTGCGGGTGCTTTGAGAAATACACGTCTTATTGGTGCAGGTTTAGTAGCCTCAAAAGCCGCGGTGTGAATTTGCCCCTCAGTGTACACAAGAAGGTTTCTGCAAAAAGCCTTTTAGGAACAGTCAATAGAGTGGTGTGATTACTGTTCAACTAGATCAGGGGTCTGCAACCTTTACTATCAAAAGAGCCATTTTTGGCCCAAAAACTAAATCTGTTTGGAGCCAAAAAAAATCTTTGAGCCTTTATAATGAAGGGAACATGGCCCATTAAGTCTAAATGAGCCTATCAACATTACTAATAGGTCTAAATGAGAATTGATTAATATGTTTTTTGTCAGAATAGCCTAGCTAGGGAAACTCAAGACAAGCTACACATTTTTACAACTGGAGAATGTAAGAATCCCTTTAAACCTACAACCCTAAAAACCCGTTCAAAAGAAACCACTGACTTCCAGACGAGTGAACCGGAAATGCTAAAATGCTAATTCTTTCCCGGGTTTTAGGACTCCTGCACCGCTCCATAACCCATCGCATGAGTCTTACCAGGTAAAAGAAGTCAAGGACTTCCTGTCCCTTCTTTAGCTCCTCCCCTTGGATGATGTACTGAGCACGCAGAGTCGCGTCTTTGTCGCAGGAGATCTTCCCGTTCACCTGCATGAGCTTCAAAAAACTGCTGCTCTTGGAGTAAAACGCTGCGACGTGGTGGTAGGCCGACCTGTACTCTGGTCTACGCACATCGTGCGCATGTGGCTCATTCTCCTCCGTCTTTCTAGACCTCGCCTGTTGACACAACAACCACAGGTCACACATTTTCTCTCAACAGCCTTCATTTATCAACCTCTAATTATTATCTAACCAACATTAAACCAATTCTCAAAAATAGATTCATTTAACAAGAATTTAGGTCTGTGTTGTTCACCTCCAACATGATCGATATGGTGGAGAGTTTCTTTAATCAGATATGGATTGTATAATTAATAAATACTGATCTGGTTATTAATAGGAAGCCTTTGAACTGAATCGATTCTTCTGGAAAATCAAAGGGTCTCTGACAAGCAGGAACTAACCTGTAGATGCACAGTGTCCTTCCAGATGGCGGTGTCAAAAGAAAATGAAGCCATGCCTTTCAAGTCTGTAGTGAGCGTGAAGTTTTGAGTGTCGCTGGCGAACACGTACACTGCCTCATTGGCAACAGCATTGTTGTCTGCACCGATCATTTTGACCTGCAAACAAGTCAGAAAACAGAATTTAACCCACAGCAGACTAACAAGTTCATCATTCATTCAGCATACTAAGGATTCTGCCGCTCTCCAGCATTTCCAGTAGGAGTAAAAAGTGGTCAGGCTATAGCTCCAAGTGGTCATTAATGAGAGCGATTACCTTTCCCTCCAACGGGATGCCAGGCTTGTACGAGGCAGGTACATCCTCAAAGGTGACGGTTCTGATGTGACTGCTGAAGCTGGTCCGCCCACTGCCTTTAAGAACGACCCCTAGATGATAGAAAACATGCAGATCACAGCTCATCAGGAACTTGTGCTGATGACTCAACGAACAGTATCCGGTCAACCTTCCTGTGCATTCAGTCAACCTACCTGTGCCGTACTCCTCCATTTCAGCATTCACCTCAAAACCGTCATCGTACAAGCTCTTGCTGAGGGAAAACTCGGTCATGTTCATAGTTTGTGTGGCACAACCACCTTTATCCGTCTAGAAGATGATAATAAGAGTCAATTTCAAACGAAGAAAATGAATAGAATTAGTGAAAGAAAACTGTGATTACAGCGAGGCCCATTGTGATGTCTCTTTGAGTGCTCACCGTCAGCTCATATGTTTTGCACAGGTCCTTTTGTTGGACCCTTGAATACCAATAATACTGGAAGGTTCTACAACACACTGCCTTGACTGAACCAACAACGGGTTTCCCATAGGTGTATCTGCAGGAAGAAGCACAAGGATACAGAGATCCTGATTTTAGATTTTAGCATTTCAGGTTAATATCAGCCTATAGACAGCAAGTGCAGTATTCACTGAGAAAGCCACAGCACAATATCCATCATGTCAGATGTGGATGACACTGACTGGCTAATTCTTAGTCAAACTGAAATTAAAATTTATTTTTCCTAAGAAATCAGTATACTTGTTTTTTTTACTGACCACAAAAAAGAAAATGAAATTGTATTTATTGCAGTGTTATAGCGCCTCCTACATTAATGTTCTCCAGGAGGCATGAATGTCTATAGTAGTAATTTGATTGGTGCAACGGAGGTAGTCAACGGAGAGATACAAATGTTTTTTTTTTATCCTGTTTGAATTGCGCTGTCAATTTAAAAGATAATTTTGCAAGTCAATGAAGTCGCAGTTTGTAGTAAAACTGTTGAAGTATCAGTCTGTGACAATACGTAATTAGAAAGACGACACACCAAAATGTCACGTAAGTAACGTCTCTTCTCTTCCCGGCTGATAAAAAGACCAGGAGTCGCTGGATAAAACACATAAAGTAAGATAATGTTTTATTTGTGTGTGGAATATAGCTAGGTTAGCTAGCTAGCTAGTGTTGGTGACGTATGTTGTGCGAGACGAGAGATGTAGTTCACTGAGCGGTTTCACACAAAACTAAATGATACTACGACAAACTGAAAATTTCTTGACTTGTAAAATTATGTTTTAAATTGACAAACATCATATGTGTGATTCATGGCATAATTCAAACGGGATCAAAAAAAATGTGTCTCTCCGTTGACTGCCGTTCATATATTTTCCAAAATAAGGTCTCATGGGGTCCACCGGAAGGGGCGGGACTTCGCCTCTCTATTGTCATCTTCAACCTCTGTCTGTCCTGTTTAAGTGGGACACTCACTTTCCACAGATCTTTAGCGTTGCCTCTTGGTCCAGGATGGTAATCACACTGGGTAGGTGGACCTTTACTTCATACTTTGGCAAAACTAAAGCAAAGGAAACAGAATCAAAAATCTTGTAAATGTACATACAGATCAAACACAATCATTATTGTGGTAAATGTGACTCATTCTTCTATTTATATTAGCAAGTAACTGCAGCAGACCGTATTCCTTGATGTCAAAGCTGTGGGTTATTTGTTCTCCTTTGTCTGTCGAGGCGGTGATCATGTAGCTTCCTTGCACCGCCTCAGGAATCATGGGATGGGAAAGATCAAGGATGCCGCTAACAATGGTCTTATCCAACCACTGGGCTATGCGATTTGAATTGGGATCCTACATAAAAACAGAGGCACATTCTTTCCAATTATTCAGATGGCATAAGTTTTTTCTCATACAATAACTTTCAGTCAATCTTACCTGGATGTCCACCACTTTGTACTGAAAAAGAAAAAAAAAATATTAAAGTTGATAAGCTGCACATGGAATTTGCACAATATGCAATTATAATACAAGTGTAAAGCTAGTTCACAGAAAAATCATTATCTATTATCTTGTCTATTTTTCCATAGCAAAAATCCACATACGTTTTGTTTTTAAATAAACAGAAGAAGAACTGGGTAGTTGGTAATATTCACCACGGCTGAGCAGACAAAGAAAAGCACAACTTACAGAAACTCAAACTTCAATAGAAAATCCACAAACTCAAACTTTGTGGATCTTTTATTTCAAGTCAAGAACCCAACGTTTGGGGGGAAATGTGTATAACATGATGCACAAGTCATATAAAATATTTTTATATAATATAACGGTGCAGTCAGAAAAATATTTTGATTATTTCACTCATATATCTTTGATGAATTGCTGGAAGCAGCAGCTACACCGTGTTGGATACGGTCATACAGTGTGGGTAAAAAATATGAGGATTTTATGAATTACAGCTCACTGTCTGACCTCAGCCCTTTGAACTCATGTTCCTACATGTTAACCTGTATGACAGTGTGGATGCCACCTCCTCGTAACGCCGGATTCACACCAGGCAGCGGCGAAGTGTGGCTCGCCGCAATAATTACATTCTTCAGTCATGTGATGATAAACTAAAAGGACAAAATTAAGAAATATTTGAGGAGAAACAGAAAATCATAGCAACATTAAGGAGTCATGTGTTAGACTGACCTACCCACCATATACTCAGAAGCCTGCTACTGTATTACTCAACATGAAACCTTCAGGGATGTAAACAAGCGTCTACCATATAACATATTAAAAAAAAGAAAAAATCTGAGTTCACACTAATTTGCATATTTACTAGGGATGTCAATCGATTAAAATATTTAATCGCGATTAATCGCAAATTAATCCCACATTTTTTTATCTGTTCAAAATGTACCTTAAAGGGAGATTTGTCAAGTATTTAATACTCTTATAGACATGGGAGTGGACAAATATGCTGCTTTATGCAAATGTATGTATATATTTATTATTGGAAATCAATTAACAACACAAAACAATGACAAATATTGTCCAGAAACCCTCACAGATACTGCATTTAGCATAAAAATATGCTCAAATCATAACATGGCAAACTGCAGCCCAACAGGCAACAACAGCTGTCAGTGTGTCAGTGTGCTGACTTGACTATGACTTGCCCCAAACTGCATGTGATTATCATAAAGTGGGCATGTCTGTAAAGCGGAGACTCGTGGGTACCCATAGAACCCATTTTCATTCACATATCTAGAGGTCAGAGGTCAAGGGACCCCTTTGAAAATGGCCATGACAGTTTTTCCTCGCCAAAATTTAAAGTAAGTTTGGAGCGTTATGTAACCTCCTTCACGACAAGCTAGTATGACATGGTTGGTACCAATGATTCATTAGATTTTATAGTTCCATAGGATACCAGTATCGCTATTAACGTAATAACTTTGACAGCCCTAATATTTATATATTTTGGACCAAAAGTATTAAAATTGTGGATAACCTTTAAGAAGATATCTGTGTATTTACGGCTCGCCGCAATAATAACATTGTTGTGCAGCCGGGAGTTGTGTTCATGCATTATAAGACGGGAAGAAATTATTTTTAACAGAGGTCGACATCTCACAGGAGTCCCAGGAACTGTTTACTGATTGGCTGCAGATACTGTCTTCGCTTACAAAATACGCACGTCGCTTTTCCCAACCTTTTGTTAGGCTGCACTTCGTCGTAGAATCAAACGGCCACAGCTCGCTGAGCGGCTTTTCATAGACCTTGCATGGCAAATTTTTACCGCAAGCCGCGAGCGGTTCACAGCAACAACAGACAGTGAAAATGATGGCTGACATCATACCAGCTACATTACTACAGTCTTAATGTCTGTATCTGCAGAATATGTAATAGACATGAAAAAAGTTCATATTTATTTGTAACTCAACACATCCTGTTTGCGTTTCAAATTAAAAGCCCTCTAGTTTTTTTTTTGTATGGACAGAATTCCTTCATTTGTTAACACGAGGCTTTTATTCTGAAATATTTGCAGAACAGTGTTGTAGAACATGCAGTGACTTGCACGGCTTCAGAAATGACTAGTACAGCTTTTAATTGTGGATTATTACAAATGAGCACATGCTTCTTTACCTTTTTCTGTCTAAAATAAATAAAAATAACATTTATAATGAAATTAAATTATGAAAGGAAAAATCAATGTAGAAAGAAACGGCTGCCAGCAGCAGCGCTGCAGAACAAACAGTGTCGGTGTGGACGCCACACGCGTGATGGTACGTGTCCGCAGGCTCCGTCCTTTCCACGCTTCCCATACATTGTCTATGTAAGCAGCCGTGCAATGCATTATGGTAGCATGGCGGCGCGATTCTAGAGACGGAGCGTCACGACGGCCGTTCCTCATTTGCATAAAGTTGAGGTCTAGTCTACTTTATGCAAATCACGTGCGTACGATGCGACTCGCCGCCTCTCGAAACTCCCGATAATCTTTTAAAATAAACGTTGTCGATCCAAAATAAAGACAGATTTAGCAACTGCATGCATGGCTTATTTCTCGCCTCAAATGTTTCAGAAATACATTTCAGGGAAATATTTTCGTGAAATAGGAGTAATGATAAGAGTAATAAAAGTTTCCAAACGAGCCTCCATATTGTTTCTGGTTTGAAAGCTGGGAGCAGCAGCCCACGGAATGAAAGTGTTCGTCCAATCAGGTGCCGAGTGTGTTGTGTCTAGTGGCAGCCCACCAAGCGTCCAATGCTGGGAAGCGGCAGGTGCCCTCGCGATAAAAAACGCCACGGTGGACAAGTACCGTGAGAGACGCAGCAGTTCAGCGAGGCAGCCGTCAGGCGCTGCTGACTTGTCCCGTCTGGGCGTAACAAATTACTTCTTTATGTTGCCTTTGATTTTCTGTTTAACCGCAAATATTACTTCATTTTCCCATTTGTTTATCAACACATGACTGAAAAACAGAAAATTAAAATGAACTGACATCATAAGGAAGCACACAAGTCAGCAAAATGTGTCGTAGTGCAAAGTCACATGAAGGTGCACAGCTTTGCTCATCCCATTTGGACTTTTGGACATTCAGACAGTTTGTTCTGCCTGCTGCTGTGTACGGCTCCACTGATTAGAGCACATCGGCCAAATCAACCCCGAGTAGGAAAAAGGGATGGATTTCTGACGGAACGCTCCTGCTTTATTGTTTCCTATGAGATCATTTGAAACTTACTAGCAAAACACCCTCATCATGTGATACATTTTAATTAATTTCACGTTCGCTACACGCAGTTGTGTTTTCAGCCTCTCGACACAAACGGAAAAAGCCTTGAGCCCGTATTGATTCAGATGTTTGGGTCAAATGCAGTGTGTGCCAAATGAACTCTGACAGCATGTTTATCACACTACTCCACACAGCGCTGCACGCCCACGCTGTCTTCAAAATCAACAAACAGCCCTCCTTTCACCTCCCACTCTCCTGAACCAAAATAGACCTCGTTCTTCAGATTCACTGACTGCTTGGTAGAAATCACACCAGATTGCAAAGTTCACTGGTTGGAATTATTACACACATCCATACGATATCACATCATTTCGTCAGGGCAAAATATAGGTAAATATAAATCTCACCACTCGAGCTACGGGGATGAAATTGGCATCCATTGAGACGATTCGGAACTGGACTTTAAAGAAAAGAAGAAATAACAAAGAAATTACTATCAATTCATTCTCTAAATACAACACAAAAACAACAATAACATCAATAAGGCAAACAGAAAATAAACTGAATAAAATCAGACAGTACAGCAGGTCAAAGTTAGATCTAGATCAAAGTTTCTGGTGATAGAAGACAGTGTAAATCTAATTTAAAGGTTATATTGATAACTTTTTATGTAGACAAATCATTTTTTAAAAATAATACATCCACAGAGTTTTTAGAAAGGTGCTGAATAAAAGTATGGTTTTTCTTCAAAAAAAAGATTATGACTGTGAATTAATAATTCAAAAAATTTTGAAGGTCCAAAATGAATGTTTTGTTTATCTCTGTGGAAGATTTCTGAAGTCCGGTTCCTACTTCTAACAAGGCTTGTGAGGCAGTAGTATAATGACGTTGGTATCACGTGGTAACTCTGTCTCGTCAGAGATCAAGTCGTCAGTTAGTGTTGAAAAAACAGATAAATGGCCGAGTTTGACTCTGGTGTCTCCATCGGGCTGCAGAATGGAAGTGAATATTCACCGTGGCAACAAGTGACAACTGACGCTAGAACATATTAGCTGTCTCAGCTTAATCGTCCGAACAACAACAACCCATAAAATTACAATTCTGCATATTTAAACAAAACCAACGACTACCAAGAGCCATTACAACCTTAATAACTAATGTGTTGTCAGCGGTTAGATTGTCTAAATGCCTTCAATCCCTGAGGAGCGACGTGAGCATCTTAGCATTAGTGACGGTTGCGTCCAGTTAGCCAACGTTACTCAGCAACCGCTTATATGGATCAAAAAGATTGGGACAGGATCATTCCTATACGCAGATCAAATAATTTGCTCATAGCGATCAAGTAGTCCGCTTACAGTGTTCATTTTGGGTGACAACATATGGAAAACCATTTTAAAACTATTGTATGTTACACTAACAGTTGAATTTTTGTTTTGTTTTTTACTTTACTCCTTTGATACTTTGCCTTACGGACCGTCTGCTTTCCGGCTGGATACCTTCGCTGCGTGCACATTGATATCATGATGGGAAAAGGAAAGTGATTTTCTCTGAATGAAAACCGAATATGCACAGGGAAAGCCCCGGTGGTTGAAGTGCACATGCATGCACGCACTTTGCGAGTGATTGACAGCCAGCTCTCATAGACGGCAGCTGGACGGCAGACTCCAGATCAGCTCTGATTGGTTGTTTTCCTGCGGTCTGTGAAATCCTCCAGATGCCGTTAGGAGCACCGGGGGACACCGAGGCACATGATTTTTTTCAGACTACCTGTCTCATGCACTACTGTCAGGATATAGTGACTGTTTTTAATCATATTTGCTCCATTTCTACCCACTGCAGCATTAAAAGGAATACTTCACCCACAAAAATAGAATTTGTTTGTCAGTTACTCACCGCGTGTTACCTTGAAGTAAATGGGGGCCACGTTTAACAACAGCAAAATATATCAAAACATCCGTTTACAAACTCTCACACAATGGATTTTTGATATAGCTTTGCTGTCGTTAAAACTGGCCTGAATTTATTTCAATTCATCAAGGATTTACTCCGTTTTAGGCCATTTTGGATTCTCCGTTCGCCGTGGAGTCTTGCGAGAAAAAAATTTCTTCAAGAATTCAAGGAAACACGGGGTGAGTAATTGACATTATGGTAATTTTGTGGGCGAAGTATTCCTTTAAAATTAAGAAGAAAACAAAATCCACAGGGTTAAAATTACATTTTTAAAAAGTGCTGTGGGCTTTTAACTGTGATTTGATGGATTTTTGCAGACAACCTCTACCAAGAACTCTTGAGGAACCACCATTCTTCTGTGTGCTGAATATAGACATAATTCCTAAAGTTGTCAAGTCGTGGCTCAGCATTATGCAGATATTGTAATTTAGTCCAAAATTTTGCAAGTGCAGCTGAATTGGGGAGCAGTGCAGTGGAGATAATGTGGGCTGTGTGAAGAGTACGACTGCAGCAGAGCAAGTCTACCACACAGCAGGAAGCTCCAACACTTTACTGTAAATATCTCCCAGGAGACGTGGTCATAGTTAATACTAACCAGTCTGTCCAGGTTTGTAGATGGGTTTATCAGTCTGGATGATATGGATGAAAGCAGGAGGCACAATGAGGACTTTGGTCTTCTTGTTCATCGAGGCGCTCTCACCCTGAATGGTGACGTTAATAGTTGCAACAGTTCTGGTGCGCACTGTAGGGACCTGCAATACCAGAAAACACACATCTGTCAGAGAGGACCGGGGGATATTTGAATCTTCAGGAGGAGAGGAAGGAAGGAAGGAAGGGGGGGTACATTTAAATTTAGCTTTGTGCAGAACCACAACTTGTGCCCAGTTGGCAAGCACTTTTCTAGATTGTACATTTTGTCTTTTGCAGCGCAACATCTGTCAACTATAACGGTATACAAGAACAGCTTGGAAGCAAATCCATCCGAGCTCTGCTGAAATTGAGCAACAGACCTCTTCCACTACACAAGGTTAATTATGAAATGTGGTCATACTTGTGTAGCATATGTTTTCACTTGCCAATGGAGCTGCTATTATGTAACAGGGACTGGAACCACTTCCAAAATTTGTGAAGGACGTTTTGTGTGTGTTGTGAGACTGAGGGTAGGGGGTAGGGGGTGTATTCCAGAGGAATGCAGGTACATAGCTAGGCTTTGGCAGAAAGCAGCCTTTGTTTAGTTGCAGACAGACAAATGTCAGACTAGGCCTGCCCTGCAGCAGGGCCAAACACTGGGGAACCAAGTGAAACTAAGTGCTATTGTCACAGAGCTGATTGGGGTCGGCGGGTCGTTTCCATCAATATGGAGCAAGGCCCGTAAGTTGCATAACAGCGAGCAGCGGTGTGACAGAAGCCAGAGCAGTAATTTACAGAGAACCATTGGCATTGACAGCCTCAGTCATGGCGCCGGCTGGATGATTAGGTACATAATGACTCCAGTATTTGTGGCGTTAGTTTAAAGGAGGGCTAGGGGACGAGGAGAGGAAAGTACACTGTGCCCGGAAAACTCTTGAATGCATTTAACCACTAAAAACATTCAAAGTTACTGAAATACCGTCACTGAAAATGCAGAAGCAAATGCCCAAAGACAAAATATATGTTATTGGCACTAATTGCCAAACTGTATGTACATATGTTTGGTCAGACCTGGAACTTAACGCAGCGGTAAAAGTCCTGGTTTACAGCCTCCTCCAGGATGGACGTTCTGCCTGAGTCCATTTCGAGGGCAACAGTCAGCGAGACGGGCTCCGTGGGGCTGTGGATCTGGGCACACAGGGTCTCCTGTTTCCCTCCTTTCACCTGGGAGCTCACAGTCACTGCAAAAATACTGCAGGGAGAGAGAGGACATTTAGTTGGAAAAGAACATGATGTGCAACAGATCTGAACAAAACATTAAAAGAACACCATGCAACAGAAGAAAAAGCTGCCCAATGGAACATTTTTGATACGCAGAGATGTTTGTTTTTCTCTTTCAGCATTACAATAGTCAGTCACTCTTATGCATGTTGTAATTGTTTCTATATTAACAAGGCAAAAGTGAGCATGGCTCACATACCCCCCCTCACGGCTTGACCCCTACTAAAGTAGGACCAAAGGTTTTGCCCTTTTGGAACTAATGGAATTAACTAATTAACTAATGGGCACCCTGGACTTCTAACCCCCAAAAGGCACAACTAGACCAAACTGTCAACCATTGTACCAAATTTGAAGGTCCTAAGTTAAATAGTTTCCGAGTTCTGCTCCGGAAACGAAAGTGTAACGGACGGATGGATGGACACGGGGAGTGCTATATACCTAAGTTGCGTGAGGGTATAATTATAGGCTGAGCAGGAGAAAATAATTAGCTGTTATTGGCGTCACCTGTTAAATTAAATTAATTCATGTGGTTGGAGACCTGTTTAAGAATTTTGAAATTAAAGCGGCTATAATCAATATTCTTAAGGGCTGTCAAAGCGATAAAAACGCGTTAACACAAATGTCTTTAACGAAACTTGCGATTTGTAGGTTATAGCGGGCTCAGTTTTTAAACTAGAGTGAAGATCATGGTATCATATGCATCCATTGGTACCAACCATGTCATACTAGCTTGTCGCGAAGGAGGTTAAATAACGCTCCAAAGTTACACTAGATTTTGGCGAGGAAACACTGCCATGGCCATTTTGAAAGATGTGTTGTTTGATTGATTTCCAAAATAAATATATACATACATTTGCATAAAGCAAGAATATTTATCCACTCCCATGTTGATAAGAGTATTAAATACTAGACAAATCTCCCTTTAAGGTACATTTTGAATAGAAAAACAATAATGTGTGATTAGTTTGTGATTAATTGCGATTAACTATGGACAATCATGCGATTGATTGCAATTAAATAATTTAATCATTTGACAGCCCTAATATTTTTATAATAACAATGGGTCATATGACTACGCAAATGTGTAATTTGAAAGGTGTCAGAGTGGCAGACAGACACAGTTTGAGACTAGCTGGTGGACATTTAGCAGCTAGAGAACCAGATATTTGTCTCAGGAGTTGGTGGAGACCAAAACAGAGGTAAAAAGAGAGTGACTATTGGACTTACATTCATTAGGCAGCCAGAAACAACTCCAAATAAATGCCAATGTTGCTCCCTGTCTATTGGATATATAAACAGACAAATGTATTGTATATGTATTAATTAATAAAGTACCTACCTACCTACCTACTAGAAATCTGTTGTTGCAGGTTGAAATGTGTAAAAAGACCAGTGGTGGAAAGTAACACCATTAACTAAAGTAGCACATTTACCCAAGTACTGCAGTTTTGATGCATTTGTACTTTACTTGGGTATTTCTTTTTTCTACTACTTTATACTCCAGTACATTAGTGGAATATATCAGTTACAGTACAAGTACTTTTACTTTTGATACTTCAAGTACATTTTGATTAGAATCTGTAGCATATCTATTGCCTCCACACGGCTCTCAACATGGAGACAGCTGAGCCGGCGGCTAGCAGATAACAGTGCAAACAAAGGCAACAGTGTTGACAGAGCTGACAGTGTTAACCTGAGGGTGGGTGTTACACTTCCCCAATAACAGCGTGGGTCGGGGTGGCGTTATCAGATGTAACCGCCGTATGAGAGCAGTGCAGAGTGGTGGCGATTAGCTAGCCAGTGGGGTACAACAGAGAGACTCATTTGCACTAAAATGTGTGCGCGGCCGGCCCAGCTATGTCAACAAAGCACAGAGAAGATCAGATTACAACACACACAGAGGGAGAGTGACTTCATTCTCTGCTCAGGTAGACATTACTCCTCTATATCTTTACATAGACAATAGTTGTTTGCTGCTATATCAATGCTCTGGATATCCAGTCCTTTCACCCTAAAAGGCGTATAAATGCCACGATAATGCGCAAGGTGTAGTGCAATAAGTACTACATGTGTCCTGTACTGACTGCAATGTAAACGCATCTGCGTATAAATGCTACAGTAAGAGTTAGTGACGTAGTATAAAAAGCGAGAAAGACCACTTATGGTGGGCGGGTGGTGACGTGGATGGGTCCAACAAACGCCGGACTTTTAACCAGGAGACCGGTGGCAAGTTACGTTTTTTTTGTTGACGTTTGTGACGTGTTTTCTGTAGTTGTTTACGTACGTGTTTTACTTAGTTTGCCATGATGTACCACGTTTTCCCTTACCCTAACTAAGTGGTCTTCTTACCTGAACCTGAGTTAGTGATTTTCTTGCCTAAACCTAACTGCGGACATTTGCGTGGCATACAAATGACATGCGAAAACGCTAAATTGCTTACTCATGATACGCTGAATGTCTGTGTAATGTCGTGGTATTTATTAGGGATGCACCGATACCAATACCTCTTACTAATTCAATACTTCTATATTTATATACTATATACATTATATACTGGGATTTGAATGCCTGTTTAAATTTTGACCAATTTGTTGCTGCATTAGATGAGAATAGATTCGATTTGTTTACCAAGTTGCTGGTGTACCATTTATTATTTTAACAATAAATAACAATTCAGTAAATTTATATCTAATTATTTATTTCTTACATTTTGTTTTACAAAGTTAAGAAAGCGATGTTTAAGTCAAGCCTGATGTCGCCTTACACATAGAGGAATGATTCCAGTCACTTCTACACAGTGAGGCATACAGCTCATTAATTAAACACTGGTATCGGATCAGTACTCGGTTATGACGATACCCAAAGCCCAGGTATCGGTATCGATATCAGGACTGAAAAAGTCAGATCTGTGCATCCCTAGTATTTACGTACCTTCCCATGAGACCGGGTTGGGATATTATATAAAGAACATTTACTGATGATTTCTGAATAAAGGACTTCTACTTGTAATGGAGTATTTTTGGTCAGTGTATCTTTTGGTCATTCGATTTTCCTTTCACAAAAGGATATTAAAATACAAAAAATTAGTGGTTATTCGATTTTCATTTGAAAATACAATTGAATTACAAGGCGTTTTTCTTTATCAGGGTCAAAAAGGGATGAACTAAACTTATAAAAAAACAGGGGTAGATTTTCATTTTCTATTTCTAAAAACAAAAAATAAAATCACTAGAAGACAGAAACAAAAAAACGCCCGCTTTTTCATATTCTGCGAAGACGTTGCTGCTGTAACTGAAGGTGATGGACATGGATCAGTTTTTTTAAAGAATAACAGAGTGTGTCTCAGGGAAAAAGACATGACTGCAGAAAAACTAACTTCGGTAAAGTTGGAGAGATATTGACAGATTTGAACTTCCCAGATCAATAACTCATAAACGAAACGAGCTACAACCTCATTGTATACACAACGAGCCTTTAGTCCTCCTAGCTGGACACATTACATCGGTCTCTATATGCAGCCGGCTGTGAGACGAGTCTACAAAGGGACCGTCTACAAAGTACAACGCCGAAAAGAGATGCTTTATAATTATAATAACTATAATTTATAGTGTTGAGATTCTAGTGTAATTTTTACAAAAGGAGACCAGGTGGACCAAAAATAGCAAAAAATGGCTTCGACCCCAGAGGGTTTAGTGACAAGCCGCTCCTCTGAGTTTTGCTCAGCTTTTTAATTAAAGATAGGGTCGATGATGTTGGTGAGCTAGCATAATTTGAATGTAGCATCGCCTCAGGAGCTCCATCTAAACCCACCCCCTCCCCTCGGGGCTCCTTCGATGGCAACGCCCCCCACACACATGCACGAGCACCGCCGCTTCGTAACTACTTCACAGACACAGAGCGGAGAGAGGACCTCAACTCAACAACGCTACGTCATGACAAGTAACCTGTGCAGTGCTACTGCAGGGCTGAGTTTTCTCTTCCATTCTCCAGGAAACGTGCGGCGGCGACGCGCTTTGAGTTCAGGCTGGTGCACACCAAGGGTAGAGTACGAGCAGGGAGGCAGGGAGGCATCTGATTGGTTCTTTCCAAGCGGACCTCGAGACAGTGATTGGTAGACGTTTTTAAAGGATTACAGCAGCTACAGATGAGGGATTTTTTCCGGTCCTTTTTCAGAGCTCATCAGTAATGGATCGCTGTCGGGGTGTAAAGACCATTTCAACCAATTTAATAAATAGTGTATACTGGATAACATTGTCAACCCTGCCTTTAATTATTAATATTTTTCTTAATCGTTTAACCAATAGCGTTAATCGTTTAAAATTCTCAATGTCGGTTAAACGGTTAATTATTAACATCCCTATCTACCACTGAACAAGACATGTGTAAATCAGTATTTGCTAAGTGGTGTTAACGTATTTTCCATGTAAATTAACTGGACAGACACCGTAAACAACCACTCTGCTGAATATGCTGTGTTGGAGGCTGGTTGGCTTACAGGGCCTGCTGCTGCCAATGACAAATAAAGGACACATTTAATTGAGTTTTGGGTGGTGGTGGTGGTGGTGCTGAGAATATTGATGCCCGTTTAGCCAGAGCAGAAGTTGCATGACAATTAAAAGTTATTTGGCTCAGATACAAAACTATGAGAGGCATTCAAGCCAAGATGGCCACAGTGTAGATAATACACAGAGCTGCAAAACAAAGGTCAGAACAGAATCCATGTACAGGAATTGTGAAACTATGAACCAAGATCCTGTTTTTTTTTTTTTTTAAAAACAGGACATGGGGTTGGCCTTATAGTCTAAAAACAGCACAAACTGATGATTGGTCACCACTTTAGTAGATTAACCAAATAAGACCTTATCAGTCATCCTTCTCAATAATTTCAGCAGATATGAGCAGCTCCTAAATCAAAAGGTGGACAAATGGTAGCAGATGGAAGGACTGTGCACGCACGCGCACATACCTACTCAAACACACACACACACACACACACACGCACACTTGTGGAACTGCCTCTCCACAGATTGCATAACAGTGTCCTGGGGCCACCCACTGGACTCTCAGCCTCCCCAGGGGGGGGGACAACACTGGGTTTCGGTCCTCAGTGATAACAAACACACAACACCACATGAAATTAAGCTTTTTGCTAACTTCATCACGTGCAGCTGCTTCACCTGCAAACATTGTGCGCGTGCATTTTGGCGTTACGAGCGTGACGCAAAAAGCAAACTTTTTGCACACAAAACGAGGTGCGACACGAAGTTAGTTTGAGAAAACGCGTTTTTTACTCACGTGTCATTGAGGTGGGCTGATGTCACGGTGTGCACGAGCGCTGATAGGATGACGACAGCAAACATCTGGAGGACAGGTGTGTCCATGTCTGCAGAGCGGAGAGAGTCGGTGCTTATAGCCTGTTCCCCCCCACTGCGGGCCGGAGTCAGAGAGAGGCGGCGGACAGGGGATGTGCAGGGCAAGCTGCTCAAACAGAGGAGGCGGTGGCGGTGCTTTGCTGTTTATACCCCCAAACCACCGCCTCCCTCTGGAGTCACTCCCCCCCAAATCCGTTGGACCTTCGCAGCCTCCTCCCTATTCCCCAGAGAGTTTCACTTCCCAAAAGTTGAATCACTGGTCCTGGCTGCTGCCAACACAGGCACTCCTCCAGTTTCTGAGGAATTTGAGAAAGTCCACACTGCAGTGAGTGAGGGGGTGAAAAAGAGGGGGTGGTTGGGGAAGGTGAAAGTGCAGGAGCCCACAGTCATGATGACCATGCAGTTTCAACAATGTTGAACAACAACAGGCTGTTTGAGTATTGACCACTTCTTGTAAGATAGAAGATGTCTGTGGGGCCCTGAGTGGCTCCACAGAGGCCCCCCTGCAATTCCTCCACTATGCAAATCTATAATGACACAGTCCAGACTGTTTGTCCATGCACGATGCAAACAGCTCTACATTTCAGTGCTCAGCAAAAAAAAACAAGGAATCTGGGTCTTAATTTGACCAAATGTGGGTACGTGGTAGGCCCACTTAAAACTGCAGTGGGTAGAAATGGAGCAAATATGATTTAAAAAAAAAGTTATTTTTATAAAACAGTCACTATATTCTGACAGTAGTGCATGAAACAGTTAATCTGAAAAAAATCAGGTGCCTCTGTGTCCTCCGGTGCTCCTAATGGGATCTGTAAGACTTCACATACCGGAGGGAAACAACCAAGCCCCCAGGAAGAGCGCCGGACGTCGATCCCAATTTTCGTAGTGGCCAAACGGCAGTACTGCAACTTCAGTGTCTTTCACGTGATGCCATTGGGCCCAAAAAGACTTTTTTCCCATAGACTTTTATTTGAGGTAAATAAATTCCCCAGTACGAACACTCTAATAGTCCTTATTTAAATCATTAGGTTTTAAAACTTGTAAAATGAACTAATAGTCGAATCCAGAGTTATTTCCCTTCCTCCGTTCATGTGAATGAGACCCAGACCGAGGCCGTGACCGAGTCATGTGACCGAGCGGACGCTACTGTGCATGTTCCATGTGCCCAAGATCCGGGTACTTTTCCAGGCGGAAGTCGAGCCATTTTGTCTTCATGCGCCACTGAGCAACTTTCATAGGAATGAACGGGGCCCCGCCTCAAACGCTGTATCCAGTTCTCTTTATACATCCATGAAAACAACCAATCAGAGCTCATCTGGAGTCTGCCGTCCAGCTGCCGTCTATGAGAGCCACGAGACAATCAGTCGCGAGCTCCGACCAAACGGTCAAACTAGGCAGCGCTGATCAAATATGAATCAATATTCTGTTACTGTAAGGCTTATTTCTCGTGTAAAATGTTTTCAGAATCATCTTGTAGTGTACTGTTTAGCTGTAAAATGAGAAAGTTTGTGATCCGGCAGCCATGTTGAGATCAGTGAGGAAATACCAAGCACCGCCCACCAGCCGGAGTACAGCCAATAGAAATGCTCTCTCTCTGAAATGACCTGTGATTGGTCAAAGTCTCCCGTCATGGGCTAGATTTTTTTAAGTCTGAAAACAGAGCCATGAGGAGGAGCAGAAGTCTAGTTTTCTCTCAGAACACTTGAATTACAATATGCTGAAAGGTTATTATGGAATTTTTGCCCAATGATGCCAAAAAACTTGTTGCCTAATGCTACGCCACTTGCTCCGACTGTTGAATAATGCAGCAGGTGGGTTTACATTGGAGTCAGTTGAAAGCCCAGTTCATCACATATACCGTTGCTAAAGGGTGCCTCCGTGCACCGGGGGGGCACTTACCAAACGGCGGTATTTGACGAGTTGGAAGTGAGTCATGAATCCGACATTAGTTTGTGTGTGCACTTATTTTATACACAAAGTAAGAACATTTATACGCACATATTAGTGAATGAGGCCCAAGCTGTTTTGGTGAGTAACACTGAATGTCGACAAGAAAACTCCACAGGGCACCTTTAATATGTGTCAGAATCTAATTCCACTTGCCAGCGTCTCTTCGTTAGACCCTCTCTGCCCACATCCTTCAAACCTCACAGCTCCAGTTTGTAATTCAGGCTTTCCCTTAAAAAATGTGTATTTTCCAAGCCCAAGCCAAAAAATGACCCTGATGACATCATCAGGGTTCTTTTCTCTTGATAGCAGTCTTCCAGAGCCACAGAAGACATTATACAACTGTTTTCACAGATTCAATAGTACTCCACATGACAAGTGAACTGACCTTGCAGCCCAGTCGCTCAGCAGTTCGTGAAATAGTCACGAAATTTAATGTATTGATTTGTGTACATAGACACGAATTTCACATTTTTTTTCGTGATGGTCAGCACAAAATCAGTTCTCATTTAATCCACGTAATTGTGAACCGAGAAAAGAAAAAGCGGAAAAAGAGCGGCGAACGCTGCATAGGGAGGAGGTCGGGGTGGATGGATGGGTCAAAAAACACAGGACTTTCACCCAGAAGACCGGTGTTTGTGTCCCGTTTGAAACCACAAGTCTGAGTTGATTTATTTGTCACTTAACTTCCGTACTTAAGTTACAGCACTTCCAGAGTTATTTTAACCCAAACCACAATCTTTTCCTAAAGTTAACGAAGTAGGTTATGTCACACAACTTTAGTACTTAAGTTACAGCACTTCCAGAGTTATATAAACCCAAACCGCGATCTTTTCCTAAACCTAACTAAGTAGTTTGTTGCCTAAGCCTAATCAATTCAATCTATTCCTAAACCTAACTAAGTAGTTTTATTTTGAAAAGACTGAAGCAGAAATTGACACGTGCGTCAAATGTTGCTGGACATTTGTGGGAAAATGCACAAAAAATATGTTGTTGAAAGTCGTGCTGAGCATCACAAAGAAAAAAATGGAAATTTGTGTCTATGTACACGAATCAAATAGATTAAATTTCGTTTTCGACTATTTGATGAACTGCCGTGAGACTGTGTTGGACCTTGATGAGTACAATTGTTGGAATGCTCCTTTAATATGGTGCACTTTGATGGTTCATTGATATGAAAACAGCTTGTGTAACATCATCGTCATCATCATTGTTGACCTGCCTCCCTGTACTAACATCCTGTAGTCCTACCTGGCTGTTTTGGCAACAACAACATTCAACCAATAACAAGAGGGAGGTGAGTAACTTTAAAGTGGCAGTAGGCAGTATATTTTTGGCATCATTGGGCAACAATACCATAATAACCTTTCAACATATTGTAATTCAAGTGTTCTGAGAGATAACTAGACTTCTGCACCTCCTCATGGCTCTGTTTTCAGGCTTTAGAAAAGACTTTGACCAATCACAGGTTATTTCACAGAGAGAGCGTTCCTATTGGCTGAGCTCCGGCTGGTGGGCGGTGCTTGGTATTTCCTGCCGGGTCACAAACTTTCTCATTTACAGCTGAACAGTACACTACAAGATGTTTCTGAAAACATTTGAGGAGAGAAATAGACATTACAGTAACATAATATTGATTCATATTTGATCAGCGCTGCCTAGTTTGACCATTTGATCAGAGTTCACGAGTGATTGACAGCAGCTCAGAGACGGCAAGGCTCCAGCTCAGCTCTGAATGGTGGTTTCCCCCTTTCGGGGAAGTCTTGCAGATGCCATCAGGAGCACCGGAGGACACCAGAGGCCCGTACTACGAAGCGAGTTCAACATACCCAGGGTATCTTCTCGTTATCTGGCTTAACCAACCCTAACAAACGAGTTCCAGCTAAACTGTCCTACGAAGGTGGTTATCAACTCGGTAAGTCAACCCAGGGTTTCTCTATCTGGTTATGAGCGCGTTCACGTGAACGGGGCGGTGTTTGCAGCATCTGACCAATCACAGACATGGACAAGTCTACTGTCAGCAGACAGACAGGCAGAGCAGCACATATTACAAAGGAAGAGTAAACTATATTAGACAAATACGAAGAAGTTAAACACTTAATCCAGACTAAAAGTAACACAGTTGAAGCTGCTAAATGCAGGAAGGACAGCTGGCAGAAGAAAAAACTCCCGATGTGTGAATGCGTAAATTAACAGACTTATTAATTTAACGGAACACTCAAAAGTCGGATAAAGTCGTCGGGTTACAAATAGCAATAAGAAATTATATTGATGGCTGGATGGACGGTTACACGTTATTATACCCATTATTAAACAAACGGCGTGTATAACTATTTAAACCTTCTGTCAGATGCGTCCCCGTCTCCTGCGGTGTGAAACGGACTCAAGAGCAAGTAAAAAAATAAATATAAAAATATAATTCAAAGGAAGGCCTCAGAGGAACATGAATTTTTTTCAGATTACCTGTCTCATGCACTGCTGTCATGATATAATGATCGTTTTATAAAATAACTTTTTTTAATTTGCCCCATTTCTACCCACTGCAGCTTTAAACACACAGCAAGCTGAGTAATCTGACAAAGGACCATTGTGTGTCAAGGACAACTGAGATGAGTCCCATCATCCTCTGAGAAACAGGAGAGGGTAAACATGAGGGGAATTTCTCGCAAGGATATTAAAAATCCTCTCTCTGACCTGCCAGCGAGGACAGGAATAAGAATACAGATCAGTAGAGACATTCATTTCCACAACACAGACATGGCGTGGTCTGACTTCTTCAGAAACCTGCACACACAGGGCAAGTGCTGAAAGTATATTGTGTTGAGTTTTCCATTCATTTCAGGTTTGCCTCTATCCTGGAGGTGACACGGTGACAGTCTCTCCTCCAGCTCCTCTTTTATCTTCTTTTATCTTTTGTCTCCTCCTGCTTTTGATCTCTGCTGCTGCAAAAATCAATCAAAGATATGAACTGAATGGAACAGAAATTATAACAATGTACAGTAGCTATTGCAGTCTTTGGTTCTACTGACTGCGTGCAGCACTATTCTTCTACTGGTATCAGATTTACCCACAGCGCTGCACTTGTTTGTCGGAGAGGTTTTGTCTCAGTAAAGGCAGAGGTTAAGAAACGTTCCTCACGGCAATTAAAGTGCATGAAACTTTGCACAAATCTGGGGTCTGGGAGCAAGGTAGTACTCAAGAGTCAATATTACCACTTTATATGTCCACTGGGGAGATTATCTCGGGACATAATGGAGCATAGCGAAGAAGACGAGTGCTTAGGCCTCTGTAGCAGCAATTCAGAGTAATCAAGTCGGCCATTAACAGCAGTTTATGAGCTAATCGTATGACTTCCATAGTGGCTTCAGAGCAGTCCAAATACCACTAAGAGCTTTTATACTTTCATGGGTGATTGTTCAAATAAGCCTGTTTTAACATCTATTCTTTCATTTTCTTTATTTCTTTCCTTCCTATCTTCTCCCTGTTCCCCCTCAAAGATTTGAAAGCACAAAAATCCACTGGAGATTAAAGGTCTCTTCACACAGTGAGACTAAAGTCTAATCTTCTGTGTTTACTTTGTCCACTTGTGTACATTTTACTCCTACATGTTTACTTTTAGTTTGGAATACAGCATTTTTCTTGTAATTGAGTATTTTACCACTTTTTCCACCAGTTTTCAGTTCTTCCACTTTTCACCAACTGATCCCACAGAGTTCAGATCTCAGGTTGTTCCTCACATTTATCAAGTACAGGTAGTGTTCAGATAAACCTGCAGTAGGCAGAATATTTTTGGCATCATTGGGCAAAAATTTCATAATAACCTTTCAGCATATTGTAATTCAAGTGTTCTGAGAGAAAACTAGACTTCTGCTCCTCCTCATGTCTCTGTTTACAGGCTTTAAAAAATCTAGCCTAGTGACAGGAGACTTTGGCCAATCACAGGTCATTTCAGAGAGAGAGAGCGTTCCTATTGGCCGTGCTCCGGCTGGTGGACGGTGCTTGGTATTTCTTCAACTGGTCTCACCATGGCTGCCGGGTCACAAACTTTCTCATTTTAAAGCTAAACAGTAACAGAATATTAATTCATATTTGATCAGCGCTGCCTAGTTTGACCGTTTGTTCGCAGTTCACGAGTGATTGACAGTTGGCTCTCATAGATGGCAGCTGGACGGTAGACTCCAGCTCGGCTCTGATTGGTTGTTTTCCTCCGCTCTGTGAAATATTGCAGAAGCCATTAAGAGCACCGGAGGACACAGAGAAACATGATTTTTTCATATTACTGGTCTCATGCACTACTGTCAGGATATAGTGACTGTTTTATAAAAATAACTTTTTTATTGATACTGGCTACTTTTACATGAGATTTCAGACCAAAGACAGTATTCCAGTTTATGAAGCAACAGTTTGGTCGGAGTTCCCGAGTGATTGACTGCTTGTTTTCCTCCGGTAAGTGAAAACTTTCAGATGCCGTTAGGAGCACCGGAGGACACAGTAGGACACAGAGGAACATGATTTTTTTCAGGTTACCCGTTTCATGTACTACTGTCACGATATAGCGACCGTTTTATAAAAATAACACTTTTTAATCATATTTGCTCCAATCTCGCCTACTTCAGCTTTAAAGGAACAGTGTGTAACATTTCGGGGATCTTTACTATTCATAACTATGTTTTCATTAGTGTATAATCATCTGAAACTAAGAATCATTGTGTTTTCGTTAGTTTCACCCTTCATATCTACATAGGGAGTGGGTCCTCTTCACGGAGTCCACCATGTTGCTCCGCCATGTTTCTACAGTAGCCCAGAACGGACAAACCAAACACTGGCTTAGAGAGAGCCTTTCACGTTTTTACGTTACCTGAAGGCCACCGTACTTCTCCGACACGCTTGTGAAACTGCGGTAACGTGAGCCGCAGAGTTGTACACATTTTCCTCAACAAGCATCATCTACTTCCACTTTACTCACTGCAAAACAATCACCAACGTAGTGATTTCTGTCTATAAGACCTCAAAACATAATCTTTTAAAACAAGTATAAAATATCTGCTTGTTAAATAAGATAATATTAATAATATACATAATATTTCAACTTGCCTCCAGTTGAAATCAACTTTATTTTAAGAATGTCTGAGAAATGAGTGTCTGTATAAGGCCAGACCAACTAGAATAAAGACAGTTGGCACTAATACTGTTTACATTAAAAGCAACATAAAATATTTTTACTGGGTGAGTAGATTTAGACAAAAAAGACGTAAGAGCCATAAAAGTCATAAGAATGAGATTACTGCAGTTTAAGAGCTTTCAATCACAGGTGGACACGCATCACCTGCACTGTTATTCCAGTGTGTTGTAGCAGGATTTCACTCAACAATCAAAACCTGACAGAAACCTTAAAAGATAACTGAATCCTTTAAAACTGTTACATAATATCAATTTATTGTCAAAGTACATTTAAGCAGGCTGTACTGTACAGTACAGTATATACTGTACACATTTGTTTTTGAAACTGTGTGTAAGTACATAGGGAGCTACTAGAAACCATCAAAGTCTTTGTAAACTTAAACATACTCGGACAATAAAGCTACTGATTTAGATTCAGAGCTGATTGCAAAAAGGTTTTACCAAGGCCAGATTAACATGTTCTGTCAGGGGGATCCCCTATTGATCTGTTGCACTGTATAGCCGGGTTTCCACCAAAAGTTCCCAGGGCTGTTAGTCCCTGGAACTACTTTTCCAGGAACTAAAAGGTTCCTTCCACCGTGGTCTAAAGACCTGCGATATTAAGCAAATGAATCCGCTGACATATGAAAAAGCAACATGAGGCGGGACGGAGGCTGCTGGTGGTCACAGCAATAAACACACTCTGCAGCCTGACGTTCAGTGTGTCTGCCTGTTTCATCTAAAAAAAAAAAAACACACATTGGAAAAAAATAAACCTTAGAAAAAAATAAACCGTAGAAAAAAATAAACCGTAGAAAAAAATAAACGTAATGTTTAGTCTCACTGCGACGATATTTACTACTGCATATATTTACTAATGCACGTTGGATGTAATGAATGAAATGCAGCGGAGGAAAATGAAACTAAGAGTGTCTGTCTCCACAGTAAATTATCTGTTGAGTGTTTGGTGGTTATTTATTTGTACTTTATGTGGCTACCCCTGCTGTCGCCTATATAGTAGGGTTCCAGTTAACCTACCATTAGGGCCTTCTGGGAACACCTGGGCACAATGCTCCCAGCCTATAAAGCTTAGGCTCATGTCTCATGCTCTCTCTCTCTCTTTTCCGCGCAGACACCATCGCAGGGCATGTGGCAGCCTTCTGTTCTCCTTGGTTAATCTTTTGCTTGTTTTATACATTTTACAACATGCACACACCATTTACCATGCACACCTTACACTACTGATACTACTGATATTCACACTCCATGCCTTTTGATCCTTTTGTTCAGCATAATTTAATCTACTTTTGTTAAATAAATTCATTGATTTAAGCATTACCACGGTGTGTCTCTCTATTTGTCATGGCTTTGAGAGCCAGGTTGTGACATTTAGAAAGTAACCGCTGTGAAACAATGAGAAAATAACTTTTCTTTCTCTCATTAACAGCAGCGCCACGCTACGTCTCTCTCTTTTATCTCTTTCTTTTTTTAATGAGTCGGGAGGCCAACAGCAGAGCCTAACTTAACCATACTTTCGTAATGTAAAGTTAGGCGTCCTAAAATGGTCCTAAATCAATACTAAAGTACTTCCTTGTTTAATGAGAGAAGCGGTACACGAGTTAAAGCAGCAGTGCTGTGTGTGTGTAAGTTTCACCAATCAGCGATAGTCATCCTGCAACCCGAAAGTTCTGGTACTCTCAGAAAGTACTACCCCCCGAGCAGGGCCTTTCTGGGGCGGTAAGGGGGAAAGGCCCTGTAAAATGTCGGGCCTGTAAAATGTCGGGCCGTAGACCCTGGTCCCTCAAAAGATTATTAGTTCCGGGGGAAAGTTCCTGTGGTGGAAACAGGGCTTACAGTATGTAGCCTCATATGGCAGCTTTATTCTACGCCCAGACCAACCAGTCCATGGATGTTTTAAGAGAACTGGATACAGCGTTTGAGGCGTGTGTGTGAGTATGTGTGTGTGTGTGTGTGTGTGTGTGTGTGTGTGTGTGTGTGTGTGTGTGTGTGTGTGTGTGTGTGCGTGTGGGCATGTGTTCACAGCAGCAGGCAGGAGAGGGCAGCAGACATTCGGGCTGAGAGCAGACTGTTTGTTTCATGTCTCTCATCTCCAATCCAGGGAGGAGCTTATTAAATCTGGCTCCCCATCTCTGGCTGATGAATTCTTTATTAATACAATATGTTCACCCCTGTGCTCCTACAAAGATAGCATATAAAAGTTCAATTAACTGGGGCTTGATGATCTCAATGAGATGATCTTTTACAGCTAAAAGCTCCCTCTACACGGTCCACTGGAGCTTTTCCAGAGCGATAGTACACACGGAAAAACAGTGAAGGAACATCCACCAGCGAATAACAAAGGGAAGTCAGGCGCTGCATGGGGATTTAGATGTTCAAAGGAGCAGCTTACGCCTCTGGGCCATGCAGGGCCCTCTTGAGTCGGAGAATGAAATCTGTTGTTTAACAAGCCTTTATTGGAATCCACACTTCTACCAAAATGTTGAAGATCAGGGACAAACAGAAGCGCACGGCGGCGGTACATGAGCCCGCGATGAGCACAATCCCAGAGAATTTTTGTCAGTGAGGCCATATCAGACTGTATGATTCCCATATTGGTATAACAAAATCCACGGGTTGTGTGTGTTTGCGCGAGTGTGTGTGTACAGAGCTTGAGAAGGGATATGTTGAGCTTCAGGTGGTGGATATAGCAGAGAGCTGGCTGCCTTTGGTTCCCTCAGTTCTTTTGGCTGTGCAGTTTCTAGAGGTTTATTAAGCACCGCCTCGGTTTGTTTCAAGAGTCCCATGGGTGCTGCAGAGACCCGGACACAGCCTTTTAGCTTTAGAATGCTTTGTGTGACTTAAGATTTAAAGGAAAGTTCCCCCTGTGATACTCTTACATTGTTTTATCTCCATTTTTGTCTGGAGTGGACCGACCAACAGACAGAAAGACCTAAAGCTGCACTGCTTGTTTGGCTAAAAAAACTTATTTTCTTAAAATTACTTTGAAAAAATCTGCAACCTAATGAATAGAAATCAACTAGTGTCATTCCTAGAAATGAGTGTATCGTGAAAAAAGAATGAGTAAGACAGGTCACTGCACTAGAATAAAGATGATGAAAAAAAATTGTTCATTTATATTAGAAACCAGTTGAAATATTCTTACAGCTCTCACTGAGTTTGTGTTTTAAGAAAATAATGCTTATACATTACATTTCCCAGAATGCCTTTTGACAGCTTGCAAAAAAGGTGTGTAAAGTAATAACAAAATTATATCATTCAATGCAGAAGTATTACAATAGTTTTCAACAAGAAAAACACTATAAGAAGTCATGTTGCAATTGTTGTTTATTGTTGCAACTGCTTGTTCCTGATTGGTTGGTTTGTCTGGGATGATGACACAAGCATCCATAGTGAAAGCCCAGTGGAGCGATGATGTATAGAAACACTACAGTGCTCCAAAGAGCATTTTGATCCAGCTCACATAATGACGTTATTAAAACTAAGGTCGCCTTATCACCCAACTCTGCAGTTCCCCTCAGCTCTACAGAGCATTTTAGCATCTTTCAGCTCATTGTTCACCCACAACTTTACTATTTTGGTTCAGTCTAACTGCTCTCATCCGCTCATTTTTTATGCCTCAAGACCGGCATTTTGGCCCTCGCCATCTTGTTTTTTTGCAACCAGAGAAAGGGTACCTACTCTGTAGCTCTCCTGACTAGCTAGCTAGCTAGCTAGCGACATCTACTGGCATCAAAACAAGAGGAAGAAAGCAGTAAAGTAGTAAAGCCTGCCTCTTGCTTGGTTTGATCGGCTGCCTGGGAGCAGTGTGACTCCGCGCCTTGTGCTGAAAAGTGGAGAATATTTTAACTTATATGCGCGTCTAAAAAACGTGACCCGTGGCACAAGAAAAGACCGCACGCCAGCAGCGCCGTACCATAGGAAAACAATAGTTTTGTGGGGGACATGTTTCGAGCAAATTTGGCACGAATGTCCACATGGACTCAAGGATGAACTGATTAGATTTTGGTTGTCAAAGGTCAAGGTCACTGTGACCTTACGTCCGTCTCATTTTCGTGAAAGCGTTATCTCAGGAACGCCTTGAGTGAATATCTTCAAATTTAACAGTTTTAATGAAAATATTCTAACCTTTTCACTCATTTGATGGTTTACATCCCTTACCGTAAGGTGCTTTTAATCCAATTCAATTTGAAAGAGAAGAGAAGAAGCCTGTTTTAAACTACCCTATTCGTTCACTATGAGTCTTTTATTCTGAAGTCTGATGTGTTTTTAAAGCTACACAAAGAGAAGAAGGTCTGGTTTTACTATATGAGCCATACAAAAACTGGCATGGCCATTTTCAAAAGGGTCCCTTGACCTCTGACCTCAAAATATGTGAATGAAAATGGGTTCTATGGGTACCCACGAGTCTCCCCTTTACAGACATGCCCACTTTATGATAATCACATGCAGATTTTTGAATGCAGTATAAATGTGTTATTTTCGCCTATTCTAAAATGGTGTAATTGAATATTTCAGCATACTGGGGTCCCTAAATAGTCTTGGAATTACATAAATTGGTTGTCACTGTAAAGCTGAGACTCTTGTGGATCCAATGGATGTATGGATTTCCTAAAGGTATACTGACCATAAGGGGGTTTCTGAGCGGTTTCCAGAACAGAAGTGCTTGCCATCCAATCACCGAAAAATGCAATTCTTGCAGAAATCTCCAAATGTCAAAAGTTTTTGATCCCAAGCATGACTTTTTCTATGGTGTTCCTCAAGGTCTTGGTGTCTTAATGTGGTATTTTGGAGGAATTATTGATCATTTTCATAAATTCTCAATTGGTAAAAAATGGTTAAATTTAGCTCCAAATCTGTGTAACAAATGGTAAATTGCTGCAACAACTTATGAGACATAATAGAGCATGGGGATGGCCATCATACATTTTTATCATAATGTTTTAAACCGTTATACACATTCACAACTTATTTTAGTTAATTAATTAATTAATTCATGTTTATTTCTGTTTCATGACTAGAACAATTTGACACACAGTGTTGAGCTGCATCCCAAATTAATCTCCAGGTTCCCAGCTTTCAGATGATGAACACCACTTCTACGTGACATCTACTGTTGACCTGCTATCTCCCCCTAAAGACCCCCTTTATTTACCCCCCTAAAAAAGACAAAACTGGTCCATTGTGGGTCTCAGAGGGGCATGAATAAAGTATTCTGAATTGACCTCAATTGAACGCACGCTCCATCTGAGCCCGTTGTGGAATGAGTCTCCTTCTGGTTCACCTCAGATTCACTTACACACCACCAACAAACCTCCATCTGTGCTTCCGTCTCACCTGCGTTCAGCTGAAAAACAACCCAACCCCCCAGCTTCCCGTTCCTCCCGCTCACGTCTCGTGGCGGTGGCTCCTCAGCTACCACAGGGCTCCTGGTGGAGGTGCTGAGGGAGCAGGGAGAACATTGTTTAAACTACAGTAAAACACAGCTCCCTTCAGCTCCCAGATCAAAGGCAGAGGATTACCAACAGCCTGCTGTAATGAGACCACAATGACTTGAAATCGCTGGGACGGCTTGGTACACTCTCCTCCCAACCACAACATCGTTACGAGAGACTGCGGAGGAACACCCTGACAAAGACAACAGTAATCTAGTAATGTGGGTTTCTCTGGATGTAAACTCATCTGCTCTGCTGTGTGATCCTGCTAGAAAACTCAAGTGCACTTTAAAATATGAGCTTTAATAAATATAATGATAGAATCAGTATTCCTGCAATGAAAGAAATAATGTAATTTAACAGTTTTCCCCCTCAGTCCACTGACGCTGGTGGACGGCCTGTCTCAGTCAATAAACCTCCTCACCTGTCCATAAACATTTGTCTAACTTAATACACAATATAAGACTCTGTGTTTATGTTCCTGTCATCCATTCAGCTCTGTGTCAGCAGGTTTTGACATTTTTTTTTGAAGGTCAGTTCAGATTTTTTTTCCCTTCTTTTTAACAGTGTGTTTTTGGCTTTTTGCCTTTATTTTGATAGTGACAGTAGAGAGAAAGTGAGAGAGAGAGAGAGAGAGAGAGAGAGAGAGAGAGAGAGAGAGAGAGAGAGAAGGGTACGACATGCAACAGTACTGATAATTATTAAATTTGATGATTTAAAAAGCTTTCCCTCCACTCTCAGTAAAGTGCTCATTTCTGTGGAATTTAATTCAAATGTTTCCTTAAAATGTGTTCTGTTTCAGGCTGTTGGTAGACAACAGTGTATGTATTGATTTGACTTGCTTGTAACCCCCTAATACAAAACAAGCAGCGTCTACTTCCAACCCCTCGTCACAGGGTGCACGTCTTTTGAGTTGTGAGCAGCTGAATTGAAAAGATTGTTTCCCCTTATTAGAGGCCTGAAGAGATAAAACGATGCAGTCCTTCATAAGAAAGATTCTGGAAAAAGAAGTAATACAAAACCAAAAAACATTATTTTATGCAGCCACATTTATTTTTCTCATTTCCTCCCCCCAGTATTCATCTAACGACCCCTTGTGGGGGTCCCGACCCTTAGGTTGGGGACCAGTAGACTAACAGTGAATTAACTGTATAGTATATGTTGAATAGTATTGATGCTGTTGTCAGGGCTCCTTTCTCCGATCATTTTGTCTGAATATTTTAATTTGTTGGCATTGAATAAAGTAATTTTTCTCTTTCAGTTGCTTTAAATCTCAGTGTGAAGCTGTTAGAGGAATAACATTATTTTACTGCAGTTACAAAAAAAGAGAGAAAAAAAATCAATGACCTTTCATATGCTGTGTGGTGTTTCCTGCATTTAGTCTGTTTTAGAGGTGACGTATTTGTTTGTAATCTTTAAATCTACAAATCTGTGAAATAAGTCTAACTCATCTTTATTCATGTTGCTTTTGTAATTTGTATTTATCAGCAAAAACAACGTAGGCCTAATGTTAAAGTTTTACACTCATGACCCCTTGTGGGGGACCAATATTAACAGTATAGTATACAGTATGTTGAATAATATTGCTTTTATGGTCAGGGCTCCTTCCTCCAGTCATTTTGTCTGAATATTTAAATTTATTGGTGTTGAATAGAGGGTGTTTCACTTTCAGTTGTTCTAAATCTCAGTGTGAAGCTGTTTAAGAATAACATTATATTACTGCAGTTACAAAAAAAAAATAGCACATTTTGATCAGTTATTTAATGTTGCTGTGTGGTGTTAAAGGTGGCATATTTGTTTGCAGTCAAATCTGTGAAATAAGTCAAAACAATAAAATAGATCTCATAATGAGACCTACTGTATGGTAATCATCACTTCATCATCTAAAAGAGGTTCACGGCCAAATTAACGGGTTGAATTAACTCATCTTTATTCATGTTCCTAATTTTAATTACATCAGACTCATTGTAAACAAATATATGAATTTACAGCGTATTTGACATTGTGTTTTGTCTGAGAACAAAGAGGTTAACAGTGACTGATAAAAAATCACAAGGAGCAGGGATGAAAGCAGATGTGTGTGTCGTGGGGATCGGATTCAATTGTCTACATTTGATATTCTTCCTTGCTCCCTGTGCGCCAGTATTATCATCATCATCTCAGGGTCTAACATGTTCATTTAGCTTCATGTTTAAAGCAAATTAATTAATTTGCATTTGTGCCGTGTGTGTGTGTGTGTGTGTTTGGGCTGCTGTGTGAGTGTGATCCAGCCGCTCTGCAGTATTGTTGTATGAATGCTGTAATTACGGCAGGTTTTGACGTTCCCTCGGTGCCCGGCTCCCTTTTCGCGGAGATGAGAGGAGAAAGTGACACGCTCCCTCTCATGTTCTCCTCAGGGAACACTTATCAAAACAATACGCCAGCCATCATTCAAACGCAGCCACACTGCATACTTTGCCACTTTGAAGTCTCCCCCATCCTCTTGTTTTTTTAATCCCCCCCTCGCCTTTCTCTCTCAATGTAATCCCACTGTAACTGCAGGGATTCTTCACAATTCACACCATTTTGCTCATACAAATACACCACTTCATCAACAAATAACAATATGTTGAGACCAACTATTGAATAGGAGGCTAAATCTAAACGGGTTCAAGTGCTGGCACTGCCATGCGTCTCTGCGTCTGCGTTGCCAATCCCTGTAAAAAGTTAATGTAAGCGGGATTCACAGGGAGCTGCCGGTGATGAAATTATGGTGTAACTGATACCAACGTGCCATAGTAGAGGAGTGCATGGCCGCCTTCGTCTTTGAAGGAGGCTCTTCCCATCCCACGATGCACTGCTGGAGAGGGCTCCTGTATGGTTGTACAGTACAAACGGACAGATGGAGGGCAATACTGCACAAAAAGCAGGCAATCGTTTTTGCCGCAATACAGAAAAAGCCTGCAAGTTAAGGAATTCATTGTACATTCACTATTGCACACAACACTGAAATCTGTGGACTCTACTGTAAATATACAGTATACAGTACGGGAGGTTCACATCAAATAGAACATGTTATTTTTGTGCCAAGGTCACTGAGATTTTACTAATTATTCAGATGCTAATATTTGTATTTTATTTACTCAAATGTTTTTAACATGTAGGCAATTATAAATAAAATATGATCGAGTTAATCATTTTAAATGAGTGTTTTTTTATTTCCCCGTTTACTCTTAAATCCTAAAGTTTTCAGTTGCTGTTAAGAAAACATTGGAATTTGTGAATAAAATGTGCTATTGATATAACTGATCCTAATAACTAATTTGTTAGAGGTTATAAAAGAGATGTGTAACATTCTTGCAGGGGCATTGCACATAGCACCACAACTTTTCCTGATCCCCGCGACCTAGGATGATTACAAATTCATGCGCGACTAAAGATGTGCATCATGCATAATAAAAAACTGCACCGTCTGCAAAAATAGCAAGGCGAACACTGTAAACAATGGGGGCGTAAAGAGCTCTGAGGGGGAGGCCGTAAAAAAACCACGGCTACGGGGATGCCAAAAAACATGTTTTTAGAGAGAGAGGTGAGCCAGTGTTGCCTATTACTATAGCAACAAGAAGACCTGGCTGCTTCAATCAGCTTTTGGTTCGTCGGGGAGGCAGAGGATAGGCAGAGGAGCCCCAGCCAGGGAGCCATGCAGAGTCGTCCTGGTTTTACTAATGAGGGCCAGCCTGTCCGACTGCCACACATCCTGCAGCACCTGTCACACTGCAGCCTGCAGAGGTCAGGGACAAGGAACACAAACAGAGTGACAGCCTGCACGGGGAGAGAGACATTAAAGGTTAACTTTGGTATTTTTTCAATCTGGACCCTGTTTTCCCATGTTTTTGTGTCTAAAGCTGGGCATACCCTGTACCATTTTAGCCCGTTTCTGGCCCAAATTTTTATCCACAGGCTCTTGCACAGTTGAAGCAGAGCCACGAGCCGGTTCCCCAACGTCAGCGCCTTTTTCTTACAGTAATCAGAGCGTAGATAACAATGTAGTATAGATATAGTAAAACGTAGCTAGCCTACCTCCAATTCTCTCTGCAAAATGGACCAGCCATACTGTCCATGTCTTCCTAGTAGGGCTGTGTATTGGCAAGAATCTGGCGATACGATATGATACAGGGGTTACGATTCAATATATTGCGATATATTGCGATACTGTAATCAAGGCGATATATTGCGATTTTTAAAAATAACTTTTTAAAGAACATACCACCATATGCATAAAATCTGAGTAAAGAAAGTTGACTTTTTTATGCAATCAGAACAGTGGGATCTGCATTAGCATTTATCACAACATCCAACATCATAGCACTACTTTGAGAGGGCACATACACTGAGAAGGCACATCTATTTTCAAATGAAATAAAGTACTGACTGAGTTAATCTTTGCATGTAAACTATTAATTAAAAATCGATTCAGTGTTTCTGAGAATCGATATAGTATCACAAAACATAATATTGCGATATTGGATATTTTCGATAGGACAGGATGGCACAGATGATCAAGACAGCATGTTTCTGTCTTGTTAGCATTGTGACCCGTACAGACGTCTGCTAGCAAACAAACTTTACCTGCCTCGGAGCTTTCAAACCAATCTTTATTGACAACTGTCAACAGCCAGAACGGCTCGCAGGAGCCGCCGGGACCAGGTTTTTTTTTCTTTTTTTTTTCTATTTTACACGTACAGTGTGACAATCGGACCATACAGTGTACAACATTTCTAAAATCGTACAGCGTATGCCTAGTTTACGGGACTAATGGGGATAACAATTTCAGAAATTGGTCCAGTATTGATGGAGAACGCTGTAACCGAGGCCAAGTGAGCAGCATCAACGTAACGTTACATCCACTAAAAGTACTTGTTTTTGCCACTGACAGGCTCAGATTGGTATTAGAAGTGTCTGACAACATTATGGAAAGGACCCTACAGAGAAATAAAACCTTTTTTTTTTACCCTTCTCTTGATCCGGTGTGTTTGTTATTGTGCCCAAGTCGCGCTCAAGGAGAAGTCTCGTTGTGAAATCTGAATATCCCTACAGGCTACTCTGGCGGCCATCGAATTCAAAGATCTCGTCCACATTGTCGAAATCATCTTAATTTTCAGCCTTGACATTGAAAATCTTTTAGATAACAGTAAGCTACGCTTTCTGCTACTCCAACACAACAAACACTTGTGTTTCCACCATGGACATATTCCACTATTCCACCGTTAATTATCTTCTGGTAACACGTCACCTCGCCAGATTTCAGAACGATCGAGACTCTTTCTGTAATGTTGTCAGACACTTATAATAACAATCAGAGCCTGTCATGGCAAAAACAAGCACTTTTAGTGGACATAAATGAGCTTGTCCCAATACATTACATTACATTGCAGGCTGTGAGCAGCTGCCGTCTACAGCGCTCTCCCTCAATACTGGACCAGTTTAACTCACACTACTAGTCAGTTAGACACACAAACAGGTGAAATAGGGTCCAGGTTGAAAAATACCAAAGTTACCCTTTAAATATGTGTGATTACAGAAAAACTGTTGTGGTATAACTCACATTACAGATGGATTATCAGACACATGAACACATTTAATTTTTGTTTAAATGCTGTCACCAGAGAGCAGCGGTTTCATTGCCGCTGTCTGTAAGCTGGACCTGATCATCTGTCTGTTTTACTGGATTTGGCATCAAAGTCTGTCCTCCAGCAGCTGGAAGAGACAGCCGGCTATATATTAAAACAAACAAAAAAAACATCTACATCTTGCGAGTAATTAACTTACACGTATTTACATTCTTTATGCCTGCACTTGTGGCAGATGTACCGTGTTCTACGGTTCATTAAACCTCATGATTAAATGAAGGTGGTGCTCTGAGGAGCCTGTTAAATGATAATGATGTTGTTGTGAGAGAGAAGAGATTTATATAACAGCATCAGAGTGTGAAGTGGCAGGTAGACAGTACGGTGAAGCACATGTGACTAACACACACAAGATTATGGGTAACACTTTACTTTAACCCCACTAGTCATATATAAACATTTCATATTTTGTAGTTGTAAGTATAGTATAGTATATAAGGACATTTTCAAGTTACAGTATAGAATTTTCAATATTATAGGTGTGTTTTAGTATATTGTCATTCATTATCTGTTAATACAGCAGCCTCCACTTATGGGCGTCCACAGTAGGAGTTGTAGTTCTGCATGATGCAATGTTTATTCTCTGCACCCGTGTGTGAATTATAACATTTGATGCCCAGGGACTGCTGATGAAATGTACAGTAGATATCTAACTCTGGAACACTCAGTGACTGTCCATCGTCCCTGTTAAATAAATATTTAAATAAATGAATAAATAAATAAATAAATGAATAAATAATTGAATAAATAAATAAATCTGCCTACATAACTACATTGTGTTTAAAACCACATATTAGATGTGTATATAGGCTACTGCTTATAAATGCCAAATGGGGAGTTACCTGTTATTTATTTATGATCCATATTTCACTTATATATCCGACTTTACAGATCATTGCAGTGAGGTGGACAATTTACAAACTCTATATTATTATAAGCCAAAATATCTATTTACACATTTCAGTGTAAATAATTTTTATTTTTTTTTAAATCAATGAATGTGTGTGAATATATATTAGGGTTAAAATAATTAATCACGATTAATCGCATGATTGTCCATAGTTATTGAGATTAATCGCAAATTAATCACACATTATCTGTTCAAAATGTACCTTAAAGGGAGATTTGTCAAGTATTTAATACTCTTATCAACATGGGAGTGGACAAATATGCTGATTTATGCAAATGCATGCATATATTTATGATTGGAAATCAATTAACAATACAAAACAATGACAGATATTGTCCAGAAACCCTCACAGGTACTGCATTTAGCATAAGAAATATGCTCAAATCATAACATGGCAAACTGCAGCCCAACAGGCAACAACAGCTGTCAGTGTGTCAGTGTGCTGACTTGACTATAACTTGCCCCAAACTGTATGTGATTATCATAAAGTGGGCATGTCTGTAAAGGGGAGACTCGTGGGTACTCAAAGAACCCATTTTCATTCAAGGGACCCCTTTGAAAATGGCCTTGTCAGTTTTTCATCACCAAAATTTAGCGTAAGTTTGGAGCGTTATTTAGCCTCATTCACGACAATGGATTGCCTTAAGTTTTCTAGTTTCATAATGATGCCAGTGTCTATTGGGCCTGCTTCACCCTCCGAAGATATACAATATATATATATATATATATATATATAGCTGCAGCTGTAGGTGACTATAGGTGCTGCCAACCAAGTATAAAATAATGTGGGTTTGATTCATGGTGGTTCTCTCTCTCTCTCTCTCTCTCTCTCTCTCTCTAAACCCAACCGGTCGAGGCAGATGGCCGCCCACTCAGAGCCCGGTTCTGCTCGAGGTTTCTACCCGCTAAACGGGGAGTTGTTCCTGGCCACAGCTCATAACAATGCAATGCTCTTGGGGGGATCTCTTGTCGGATCTCTAAACATATATTGTGAACGGTTGTGAGCTTATAAAAGGATTTATACTGCTCAACATAACCGGAGGGTTGATGACTGTTCTAATCCTCTGTACACTCTGTGATTGTGACCTGTTCATGGATCATAAACTCATCAGTCCCTCTTTGCAGGTATCAGCAAGCTGGGAGACGGATGTTGACTGACTCAGGTTAACAAACCGACTCTTATGATGGCAGCTTTATCACAAACAAGCTTAGATGTTGTCCCATTTCAGCTGTAACAGGTGGCGCGGGTTGTTTTTCTTTATCTTTGAGTGTCAAAGAATGTATATAACCTTCTTCTAATGCCATTTTCATTTTGAAATAAAGCATTTCAAATGTGTGTGTGTGGGGGGGGGGGGGCTGTCCGCCTCCTGTCTGTGTGGAGTTTGAGTATTCTCTCTGTGTTCGGTTTCTTCCCCATTTCTACGCTCCACAAAAGACATGAATGTTATATACAATAAAACGGTAAAAATATGCTCCTCAATGGTTAGGATGGGTCAATGCAGAGGGGAATTTAACCCATGGGGACTAATAAAGTATATCCTAAATTTAAAGACTAAGGAACACATTGTGTTAGTCGTTACACCTCATAACAAAACAGCAATCAGCTTGTTTTCTCCTCGGCTCAACTATCCACACAGTGAGATCAGTATAGTCTGTATAGTCTCATCATTTCACAAAATTGTTTTTAATAGGAGACACTACAGGCAAAAAAAAAATTGTTTTTCATGCGCTTGAGATTTTGAGCTATTTTGCTTACAGTACATAACACGTCTTCTTTAAGTCTAGTGGACAGTTAACATCCAAAATACACATTTAGGTGTTTATTTTACGATACTTTCTCTATTGCTTCTCTAGATTTCTCATAAATTCACCAAAATGAAAACATAACATTTCAGAAAACTCAGCAAAGAAAAAAAAGTCAGTAATCCACTTGGGAGGTTTCATGGTGATATCTATTAGCTATATTTATTTTATTATATTTTTGACCCTATTCACCTGCGTCTTGTAAAATGTATGGAATTTTACAATCCATATCCTTAAAGGCCGTTTTTTACTCAAACTCTGAGCCAGAAATCTCCCCTTCAGTAGCACTTAACCTCCACCAAACTTCAGAAATTCTGAAGGTTTCTACAGCGGGGTTTGTTCATATATCATTCATAGCCTGATTTATAGATCATTTTATTCCTAAAAACGTAAGTGATAAAAAGAGATATCCAAAATTCCCTCAGTAGAAACCTTTGACTCTAATATGTCAACAAAATGAAACAATCATTTTGAACTTGGCTTCATCCAATGTTCACATTTCTGTTCTGGACAGGTATTCCAATTAGCACATATTTGATATTTAAACATAACATTTCAGAAAACTTGTAATACAAAAAATAATTGTCTTAATGTCAGTAATCGACTGCAGAAGTTTCATGGTGATATCTACAGTATTATTTCAATTTTCTACCTTATTCACATTATATTTCTCCCCTTAAAAACATTGGATTCAACCTTAACAATAACTGGGTGTTTCTGCAACTACGGGCAATGAAATTTTGGATTTATGTTCAAATTTGCAGTGCAATGCTTGATAAATATAGAGTAGTGTTATTACCCATCTTGACATTTAAAAAATAATTAATAAATAATATGATTTAATAAACTTTATGAATCATTTTATGGGTCCAAACACCACTTTTCTTCATGTCTCAAAACTGTGGTCTCAATGTTGAAATATGTAAAATTATCTAATTCAATTTTAATATGACATTATCTCAAATGGAATTGTTTCATATATGCATATTACTTTACACCACATTAAAAAGATTTTCTTTTGTTTACAAATCATTTATATGATTTTTTCATCTAAATGCGCCTGTCACACACTTCTGAGTCCTTACCGCGACACTGAACAATTACTATAATACAAGTTTTATTCAAAGCCAAACAAATCTAGTTTCTATGGAAACGGAAGTTAACAGGTGAGCACATGGATGACAGGTTGGGCTGCACACAACAAGGTTAAGATCACCTTTTCTCCTGAAGTCTTTATTGTGTGTCCTTACCATACAGCTTAGTGATTGTGTATTTTGAACTACATTTAAAAAATAACTTAATATTACTGTTGAATTTATGTATGTTAGATGTTAAGAGTCAAAGCTAACGTAGCAGACCTTGCTAGCTGCCATTTATCTGCAATATTAGCAAAAATGTAATTTCCGCAACATGTCCTTACTGCAGCAGCTTTAGTTGCGTTGAAGACGTTAGACATTAGAAATGTAATATCTGTCATAAAACACAACATATTTTATATTTTTTTGTGTATGAAGACTGACATCTATGGTTACTGTCTAAATTTCTCAGGGTGTAGAGAAAATATATATATTTTTTATATCAGTATTTACAATAATGCACATAGCCTGATGAAAATGAATTTAAAAATATTATAGACATTAAAAAAAGCAAAATGTATAAAATGAACATTATTGTATTGTGGTGAGGATATTTAGTAAGAACAATTGATGAAAACCATGAAAAAATAAGATTAAAATCTTAACCACTTGTATACCTGTTTATATGTATTACATACATACAGATTTTTTTTGGGAGATTCAGAAGTGACCGTGGTTGCAGAAACATACCAATAACTTCTATGATGCTGCGTACTACTGTATCACCTGTCTGTATGTATGTCTGAAATATTAATAATCATCACAAAGTGCACTACATAAAGTGGTAAACTTTATTACATACATAAAACGTTTGATAAAGTGACTTAAGCTTGCAAAGTATTTATTTTAATAAATGTTTTAGTTGAGAATATTTCAGGAGTCGATTCAGCAGACAGCAAGTAGCACAAACTGATAGAGGTGATGCTAAAAGAGGAGACCATTCAGAAAGTACACATATCTGGGGTTGTAATTGATTTTAAGTGGCTGTTTGTCTGGTTTTATGCTCCCAGCTGGAGGTCATGGTTTCCTCCCACCACACATCACTGGTTATAACTCACAGTAAACCAGTCCCAGGTCGGTGCTAATGTGTAATGATTAGCAATCAGTGGAAGACCGATGGCAGGCCAATAGGAATAAAAAAGTTCCCCCAGATAAACCAATGGTGTGGCCACATTGTTACAGCGCTCAGCGAATCCCCTGCGGATCTGATGCAACAGGGCTGCAACTAAAGTTACACCTTCGAACTGCAACATCGTGTCCTTCCGCTGCGGCGCTGCGGAAACTAGTGCCGGCTCCACCGTCTGCTGAATTACCCCTCAACCCTCCACGATGTTTCTGTTTAGAAGTGTGTTTTTAGTCATGTTTTAACGTGTTTTTAATAGAGTATGACTGGAGTGTTAGATAAGGAAGAGTTTATTTCATGTTTTTCTGTCAAGGACTTTTTTTTTCTTAGCAGGGCACAACTCATGTATTAGTTTCAACAATTAAATTATTTTTAATATTTTCTGGCATTTAAACAAAGTAGATATGTACTTTTAAATGTATGTAATTTATTATATATCTCATTATTCCCGTGCATATTTAAAATAAAATAGAAAAAAAAGAGTAAATTCAGATGAGATGAATAAAATAATAATAAATAGAGATAACAGAATAAAAGTGTTCATAATAAATGTGATACAGCAGGAGAGGGTGGATGAGTGTGTGCTGCTGGTCTCTGGGTAATGGGAAAGTCCCCAGGTTCATGACGTAACGGCCGGGTGAACTCTGTAAACCGCGGAGTGATCTCGTTCGCTGTGATCCGGTCCGGGCATTAGGAGTTGCAGAAGTAGCGGATTTAAAAACTTTCTGTCTGCAAGTCTGTTGGTGGAAATAGCGCCAGATGAAGAGTCCCTGACTGTCTAAAGGGGAAAATATGGCTTTTTAAACTGTGACTGTTCTCCTCTGTACCGTAAAGCTCCGCGTGCTTTGCTCCTGCAGCGCACTACAACACTCTTCAGAAACTATGGGGTAAGTCCAGCTGCTTTCTGGCTTTGGGGAACAGAGAAAGTTCTGAGAATTATGTTACATTTATTTAACAAACCAGTTTATACACTGTTTAAACTAACATGACACAGTATGCTCACTTCAGCTTTTCATTTACCTGATTAAATGACTATTTTAGACATTATTGCTATTTTAAAGTGACCCTGTCAAAGTTATGTGACATGGTGTAAATAAGGTGAATTTATTTAATTTCTGCTTCTTGATATAGTTTTGAGTGCAATTTACATTCTGGAAAATAACTTTCTATATGTATATGTATGTTTAAATGTGTTATTATGTTATTGAAGTAATGTAAAAGTCTTTATGAGGTTTTTTATTTTACAAATTTTGTTTATTATATTTTCCCATGGTTTATTGTTTCTGTCAAGTTTGCATGTTATTGTTTGATAATTACGTTGTTGTGACATAAATCAATTCACTGCATGAGTTTACAGGTGAATAGAAAAAGTGAATTTGAACTCATTCAACTTTTAAAATCAATTTATTTTGTATTTTTCTTTTCAAATATTCATTATAATTATTAATTTTATATTTTGGAGTAATTATTAAGTGCTTTAGAGGATGAAATGTGGAATTTAAAGGCTAAATAAAAAAATGTCACAATTGTTTATTTACTTCATTTTTTTTTTTTTCCGAACAGGTCTTCAGGTGTTTCCACAATTCTTTCATCCACCCAGTGCACGGTTTGTGCTTTTGAACAATTTAATCGAAGCAGACGACACAATGGCGGCATCGATCCTTCGCAGGAAAATTCCTCCCATTTCCACAGGCGAGCTCGGCGCTCCCCCTCTCCGACAGGCTAGCCGCAGCCAATCACGGCCAAGGACGGGGGCGGAGCCAGCGGAGAGCCAGCACTTAATTGGTGAGTTTTGCCAAGACGCTTTTTTATTTTTCCACATCCCGAGGTCGGAGCCGCAGTGCAGCACGGGGCTAATGTCGTACAGTGAGTACAGCTAAGTGGATATTTATCGAATGCAGACGATGCTGTTCAATCATTTTCAGATGATCGGTTAGTTGTTCACTTGGATTTTTCTGGATGCTTTGCTTTATTTAAGCTTCATTTTTTTTTTACATTTATCCTTTCCACATTGCGTGATTTAAGATTTTTTTCCTGAATTTGTAATTTTTATTTCAATTATTCTACACAAACTGCTGAATGAAAAAAAAATGGATTGCTTTACTGATTATATGATTATTTTTGATTTTTATAGGTGATGGTCACTCAGATTGGATGACGGAAAAAGTTGATTTGTCTTCGTTTGTGTCGACGACCGAGTCTTCTCCCAGCTCATCCCTTCCACCCTCGCCGTTAGAACATGATGTCAAGGTGCCCTCGGATCTGGAGGTCATGACCTCTCTACTGCAGGAGGAGCTGGCTCAGCTGGAGGACTACTTCCGCTCCGAGTCCACATCCACAACAAACAAGTTGGAGAAATCCTCAAAATGTGACAAGGGTGCTCAAGCCATGGGCTCCCAGTCTTATTATCAGTTACCCTATGGCTCGTATGGGACCAGCCAATCAGAAACCAGCCCTGTGGTTGTTACCTTGGCAACAGGGGAACTGGACCTGGCCAGCTTCTGTGGCGGTCCCATCGGCAGAACCAAAATCGCGCGACCGGCGCCGTACAACTACCATCACCGCTACCACCACAACAACGGGCGAAGAATCGTCAGCGAGGGAGTGAAAGTCGGGGAGGAAGTTGGACTTGATACGTGGGGCTCGAGGGGAAGTTACTCAGGAAGCACAGAGTTGTCTGTGAACCACTATTCCACGCTGAAGACGGTGAGCAAGAACAGCTTCGGTAGCGTCAAGAAGGTGAGAGAATGTGCTTTATCGTTGAAGGAAGAGGAGAGTTATTGTTTTTCAGAAGGAATGTTTTGCAGCGAAGAGATTGCTCGAGGTTTTTGTCTGGGCGGCTCGTACGACGGCCACCACAAGAGAGACGGACAGTTGATGCACAATGTGAAGGTCAATGTAAGTTACGACAGCACGGGGCTCGAGGTCTTGCACTGCAGTAAAGATGGAGGACTTTCTGGAAGTATTCCCCAAGAGACAATGGTGGCCGGTGACGGCTACTTCCACCAGTCCATGGCCAGCACAGAGCCTTACCATAGCTTTATAGGTGACCTAGATCAGCCGTCACAAGCACAGGCTGTAGAGCCACAACATGGCCACTACCTCTATCCAGAATGCCTTGCAGACCAAAGCTACGAATGTCTGTCCAGAGGGGAGGGCGAGGGGTCGCTGATGGGCGCCCCCATCCACCGCCCCATCCAGAGGCTAAAGGACGAGCCCTGCTCCGTCAAACAGGCTCTTGTGATGGGCGCCGCTCCTCTGGAGGGCGGCACTGGAGAGAGGAAGCAGAAGAAGAGAGACCAGAACAAAACTGCTGCTCACAGGTAAACAACTGAGTCACTATTTTTATTATTTTCTCTTCTTTTTAAAAAGCATGCCTCAGAAACATGTGAAAATGGGTCTTAGTCAGAAGGCTGTTTTTTTCTATTTTGCAGTGGATCATTACTGATTATATTCTTGTTTTATTTAGCGTATCAATCAGTTGATGATACCTGAATACTTGTTGTTTCGCTTTGCAACTTTAACATGGCATGAGTGTTACGTAAAGCAGCCTCCCCACTGCTTTAAATGTCCTGCAGAGTGTAGGAGGGAAATGGAAAGTCCCTCACTGCCTGCCAAATTCAGCCCCACCTAACCATTTCTATAAGTCTGGTTCGTCTGTGTCATTCACATCTGTGCAAACAGGGACATACGTAGAAAAATAATCGATTTTAAAAAGAAGAAAGTGATCGGCCGTGTGAAATAAACAGCACGTCATGTTATCTCAGGGGAGGGATGTCTGAGCTGTGTGAGTAATCCACCCGATGTAGCTCAAAGGTCACGCTCACTTCACTCATTAATAAAGATGCAAGGCAGCAAAAAAAAAAAAAAAAACCCTGTAAAAGCCAACCAAACACGGTCCCTTGTGTTGCAGGTACAGGCTGCGTAAGAGGGCGGAGCTGGACTGTCTGGAGGAGGAGCTGCACGGCCTCGAGGGGCAGAACCGGGAGCTTCGTGACAAGGCGGAGTCGGTGGAGCGAGAGATCCAGTACGTCAAAGATTTACTGATCGAGGTCTACAAGGCGCGCAGTCAGCGGCTCAAACAGGATGGCAGTGCCTAAAAAAAAAAACCGCCCATGCTGACCTCACTAACAAAAACTCCCAACCAGCACCAGAGAAAAATCAAGTCAAGAGCACCAACTGGTTTTTGTCTCACAGGAATGAAATGGTAGTTGCATGATTTTGGTAGTTCTTTTCTAAAAACAAAAAAAAAATACACAAGAAGGATGGCCGAACAAAAACACACCTTTCCTAAAAAAAGAAAAGGAGAAGTTTCCAAATGGGTGACTAAACTCTAACAAGCCTTAGTGAGGTGGCTCCTAGAGGAGATGCTGAACTTGTCCGTGACCACTGTGATCCGAACTGCACTCGCAGCCTTGTGACGACTGAGTTTGCGCTCGCAATGATTGATCGTTTACAAAATGCTCTCTGAATTACTAGTAGTGATGGAATTTGCTTGTGTTTTTTTGTGGCAGCATCGAGGCAGATCCATGCTAAATATATATTTTATTTCATATTTTATTTTTACTTAATAATGTTCATTTATCTTTTGCTTTAAACTGAATAAAGGGATTGCTGGAAAAAAAGTGTGTAACATGCTCTACAAATATTCATCACCAGAGACATTTAGAACATGTGTATTGCTAAAAATGTTGAGTATTTACACTTCTTTACCCCACTGAGATACCCAATGCATGTTTGATTTTGGAAAAGCATGTGCGAGTGTTATTTGAAGGCAATATTCTGTTAACTGCATGGCTTCAAGATCTCCACCGCGTCAATCGAACTGAGTTGACTTTATTCTTCTCATCAGCTGGCGACTTCTCCCTGAGTTCCCCCCCCCTTCCCCTCCCGCCGGTGTGATTCACGCTCAGGTTTTTGGTTTTCCGCTCTGAGAAACACAGAAACATTCACTGGCTTTTTTTGTTTTCCTTTCTCTTCTCTCTCGGCTGTATTTTGCGAACAAACAATCACCTGTTGACGCAACAATAAATCGTTGTTGGGTAACGGTACGACTTCATGGGAATTTTGTTTTCAATTGATCAATTTCATGTATCTGAAATTCAGGTCCTTTTATTAATAATAACAATAATAATGATAATAATAATAATCAATGTCAATGTCAGGAAATTATACATCAGGTAAATTACAGCCAAATAAACCAGTTATGTAGTATCATTGATCTCTGCCTTTGGACTGTTTTTCACTGCATGCATTCATTCTGCAGCCATTCAAACGCCTTGCAGCAAAATGTCATGAACTGCACCCAGAACAGCACACACAGACAATGAGAAGAGGGTGGGGATGAAGAGATAGAGAAGAGATGCAGAATAAAGCCCCTCTGCCCCTCCCATCTATTGGCTGCCCTGCCCCTTAACTGCTGGTTCCAGCCCTCTTTTTTTGGCTGCAATGCAGTCAAGTTATTTCCCAGGATTCACCACTGGACGGCAGCACAACAAGGCGGGCTTTTGATTGACACCTGGGTTCGTTCTGCAACAAAACAACCTGTTTATGCCTTTAGATTTAGGAGCTAGGATTGAGTCAGCTTGTCCAAACAGTCAGACAATGAGGGAGATATGATTGGATAAATACTAATAAGCACTTCTCATGTTATGTTCTCCCCTAATATATCAGTACTTTGTTCCTGAGCCCCTCGGGGCTGAGCGGAGCCATATCAAGCTCCGGCAGTAAACAGACAACATAAAGTTGCCTATCTCATCTCCCAGCTCGCGGAGGGTGCGTGTGCCTGTGTTTCAGTGTGTGTATGTGTGTGTGTGTGTGTGAAATCTCTTGGTATCTCTCCTAGCAGTCGTAGGCCTTTCAAGTGCATGAGGCAATATCACACAATACTTGCAGGAGGAGGAGGAGAGAGATGCAAGTGAACTATCAGAATAAAAAAGTAGTGGGTTGACAGAGAACGCTGTTAATTCTATTGATTCAGTCTCCTTTACTGTGTGTTGTTTGTTTGATACAGATGCAATGTAAAAAAACGGAGTGTAATGCCCAAAGAAGATTTATAATCGCATTTTGCAGTGTTACAACATATTAACTTATTAAACATTTTTAGATGAGATGAGCTGATAGTCCATCCATTCCTTTATTGCTTGAGTTTGCCATGTTATGATTTGAGCATATTTTTTTATGCTAAATGCAGTACCTGTGAGGGTTTCTGGACAATATTTGTCATTGTTTTGTGTTTTTAATTGATTTCCAATAATAAATATATACATACATTTTCATAAAGCAAGAATATTTGCCCACTCCCATGTTGATAAGAGTATTAAATACTTGACAAATCTCCCTTTAAGGTACATTTTTGAACAGATAACAAAATGTGCGATTAATTTGTCATTGATCGTGATTAACTATGAACAATCATTAATCGTAATTAAATATTTTAATCGATTGACAGCCTTAATATGAATATAATACGAAATGTTCCAAAATGGGCTATATAGTCAAAAAACAGTGAAACATAACATTAACATACACATATAGCATATAAAGACAGAACAAATCTGAGGTATTTTACCAATTAACCAACATTTCAAATACCAGAACATGGTGAGTGAAAATGTATGAATAAAAGTTTTTTTTTTTTAAACATTATAACATCAGTAAATCAATGATACCTACAAATTTAGAAAACACTAACAATGAGAAATATATAGTTTATATGATAATTACACAGATATCAGGAGTAATGTAAGGATAACACCACATGTAAGGACAAGAGAATATGTATATTTTAATGTACAATACATATAAAATAAATATATACTGGATATGTAAATGTGATAACATGAATGGCTCCTTACTGAGAGCCGTGAAAACCTGGTGTCTACAGGGAAGAGGGAATCCATTTGTTGTGAGCGCATGTAGAATATTCCAGTAAGATGTACTGTACAGAGCTCTCTCTCACCACCAGGTGTCCCTCTAAGCTTAGAAAACGACTGGAGCCATGCAGGGTTGTTTTTTAAAAATGTGATTTCTACAGTAACCCTGCAACATAACGATATAGTGTCAAAACACCAGTCCAGACGTTGTGCACAGCACAGTATGCCATCTAATGAGGATCAAATGAAGACTCTTCAGATAAGATAATGTTATTAATCCATAGTAGGATATAAAAGTGCCACAGCAGCAAAAAGAAGTAAAAGAACAGATGCGTATAGATAAAAAAGTGGAATACCAGTGGTGGAAGAAGTATTCAGATCATTTATGCAAGTAAAAATAGTAATACCACAGTGTAAAAGATACTCCATTTAAAGTAGAAGTCGAAAAAACGACCACAAAGAGACACAAAATGACTACAAAGAGACACAAAACGACTACAAAAAGACACAAAACAACTACAAAAAGATACAAAATAACTACGAAAGGGGCAAAACAATTTCAAAGAGACACAAAACGACTAAAAAGAGACACAATATAACTACAAAAAGACACAATATAACTACAAAAAGATGACAAAGAGACTCAAAACCACACAAAGATGTGTAACAACCATAAAGAGACGTAGAACAACAAAAAAGAGACAGGGTCTTCTGCATGTCTGCGCCCAGCGGCCCATTGTCTTATAATAATAATATATTATGTGTAAGAAGCATTTTACTGTTGTAGCTGGTTTTGATGGAGCTACTATATTCCTGGCTTGTTTCATCTATAATCACAATAAAATGTATTTTGTATATAAGATCTTACAGTAAATAGCAGAGCAACTACAGTAGTAACTGCAGCTGTCAGATAAATGTAGTCGGGTTAAGTTTGTGTGTGTCTCATTGTGCAAGACAGTAGTGGAGAAGGTTAAAAGTTGAGTAGTGTGAAGTTTCAATAGAAGCTGCCCAGTTAATATAAATGTACATTATAATGTATATATTCCCTTTGTTGGGTAAGACGGAGTGTTTGACTTTAAGTTTGTGTTTTAACACCTAAGGCGACCTCACTTTACTTACCTTTTGTTTACTGCTACTGTAGAATCATGGTGGAGCAACATGGCGGTGAAGAGGACCCGCTCCCTATGTAGATATAAACGGCTCATTCTAAGGTAACAAAAACAAAACTATTCTTATTTTCAGATGATTATACACTAAAGAAAACATACCTATTAATATTGTATATTGTTACACGCTGGTCCTTAAACACTTCATAAATATCTCAGAATCTCATACCACTCTCTCATTTTAAACTCATACTATTAAAGCGAGGGTAGGAAGAATGTTTTTGGCATCATTGGGCAAAAATTCAATAATAACCTTTCAGCATATTGTAATTCAAGTGTTCTGAGAGAAAACTAGACTTATGCACCTCCTCATGGCTCTGTTTTCAGACTTTAGAAAATCTAGCCTAGTGACGGGAGACTTTGACCAATCACAGGTCATTTCAGAGAGAGAGAGCGTTCCTATTGGCTGTTCATTCAAGGGAGGCAGCTGTCAATCACTCGCGAATGAGAAAGTTTGCTCCGGCTGGTGGGCGGTGCTTGGTATTTCCTCAACTGATCTCAACATGGCGGCCGGGTTACAAACATTCTCATTTTACAGCTAAACAGTACACTACAAGATGATTCTGAAAACATTTGAGGAGAGAAATAGTCATTACAGTAACATAATATTTATTAATATTTGATCAGCGCTGCCTAGTTTGACCGTTTGATTGGAGTTTGTGAGTCATTGACAGCTGCTCAGAGATGGCAAGACTCCAGCTGCACTCTGATTGGTTGTTTTCCTCCAGTCTGTGAAATCTTGTAGATGCCGTTAGGAGCACCGGAGGACACAGAGGCACATGTTTTTTTTTCCGATTACCTGTCTCATGTACTAGTGTCAGGATTTAGTGACCTATTATAAAAATAACTTTTTTCAATCATATTTGCTCCAACCTGCCTACTGCTGCTTTAAGTAGTCACAGTTACAGACAGTTATGGTGAAACATTTCTCCCAACAAGAACACTTTTTTTTTTAACACAATAACCTTAAAAACACTAACAACATGTTGCATCACAAGAATCTGATTTAGTTTAAAAGCAATTTATTAGAAAAACAAAAATGGGGCCTTTTTATTTTATATAGTGAACTACACTCTGAAATAGACACATTACATAAAGAGTTGAGTTTTTTGGGTAGAGTGAGCAAAATGATTGAGATGTGGTAACTGAATGCAATGTGTGATAAAAAAAAACTGATCCACCGTTTAGTCCACATTGATTACAGTTGTGGAAAAGCGAACACAGTCTATCAGTCCAAATGTGTGTTTCTTTTGTCTATGTGTATGTCTGTGTGTGATCATGTGAACCTAATCCAACACTGTGCTTGTGCGTGATTGTCTGCACGCCTGCAGTCTTCCAAGGAACTGTTGATGTTTTCCTCTGCTCAGAAAAAACAAGTTGGCCATGGAATGATTCACCCCAGTAAGGTGTGTTGTGCATCTTGAAAAACCACTGGAGGGAACGGAGAGGTTATCAGGTGTGACATGAGTTTCTGCTAAGGTTTGGTGTTATGTGTTTAACCTCTTAAACCCTAGGGGTGTTGGAAGTTGTGGTTCCCCTAGACAGACATACCCCAAATAAATCAAGAATAGCTCCACAACTACCAGGTCTATATGCATGATATTGGTCTCTATGGATAGGTAAGACCTCAGAGAATTCATCTCCAGTATCAGTAACATTGTGACTGTTACTATTCCTGAGTAAATTGTGATGAACCAAAGGAAAAATTTACATCTTTATCCTCACCTAAAATGTTTTCTAGATTAGACAGTGGATAACACCATTATAGCAATGATGCCATGCACAGAGATACCACCGAATTCATTCAGCAACTCCTTGACTACAACTGTGCCAAAGCAGATATAAATAACACAAAGCACATAGATTCTACAAAGGTTTTAGTAAGGATAGGACCAGGAGGACTCTCCATTTGGCCACTTGGATACCCAAAGTGTGCCAAATGGGTTTCCTACCTTTTGAAAGGGAATCGGGCTATAAAATACTACTGATATCCACTACAGGAGGCTATGTGCACACAGTGGAGCCTTTGGCCATGACATTTACCCTGTGCATCATCACATTCTACCATTGTGCACAGTATAAAATCGATAAAAAAAAACTAAATTGTATAATTTTGACTCCAAATGGAGCAAGTAAAACTTAGATAATAACAAAAAAGATCAATAACAATGTAAGAATCCAAAGTCAAGTATGTACATTCAATATAAAAACGGTCAAAAATATTATAAAGTAAAAATGCAATTTCTCGTACGTTGATTTTATAACTAAAATATTGAAATTGTTGCCAAACAAACATTGTTTGGACAAAATTCACTTGGAGTTACACTTGGAGTGTTGTTTTAGTAGCGTTAAGGCCTCATCTTTTAGAAACTATTCAGAAAAAAGACCACCACAGCATTTTATGAAGTTTTTAAAGGCAGTGTTTTAACACACAGCTCAGCTGAACCCGGTACCGGGTCCGTCGAGTCAAAGAGTTTACCTATTCGATCCCTGGCTCCTCCAGTCCACATGTCCACATGTCCAAGTGCAAGATACTGAACCCAAAATTGCTCCCGAAGGCTGTGAGATCAGTGTGTGAATGAGTATTTAGATTAGATCCTGATGGACAGGTTGGCATCATGCATGGCAGCCTCTAAAGCGCTTTGAGTGATCGGAAGACTAGAAAGGCGCTATGTAAATGCAAATCCATTTACCATTTACCATACTTTAACAATAACGTCATGCAAATAAAACCTTCGTAAATACACATTTGTGTTCAATCGTGTTAAAAAAATCCAATTGTCTTTCCTTGCCAATGTTGAAATATTTTGTATTCATCCACAGGGGAGGATGAAAGCGTGCAGTAAACTTAAGGCATTTTGACCTGATGGCAGCGTTTGACCAAAGGTTAGCAGGTCAAAAACATTACAACCATAAATAAGACAAAAATCAGCAGAAAATGTCCTCTTGGGTCGTGAAAATCCACACAAAATGTCACGGCAATCATTAGGCCAAAGTGATGGATGGACAGAACAAGTGATTGACGTCAACATTGTTAGACATTTGTGCAAAGAAAACCTCCCGTTGTAGCTAAGCAGACAACAAACAAATGACCAAGATGAATATGTTCAGGCAGTAACATGATGAAAAGCTTGACCTTCAACATAAGCCATATTCACATTGTTTTGCAGTTAGTATAAATTCATTTACTGTTTTGGACTAACAGGAAATGATGCAATTCGTGCACAGATGGATGTAAACGGTAACCTTGGAACACTAATTAAACTGGGAGAAGAAGAAGGTAAATAAAGCTTGACAGTTCATTCTTGACCTTGTAAACAAACAGCAGTCTATACAGCAATCTCACCTCAAGGTCGAGATTTTGTATATTAACATCCACTGTTTGTTTTTAGTTTTCCCTGCTACGAGAAGCTCATTGATTTCCGTTGTGCATTGCATTGTGGTCTGTCAACAGTGCACTCAAAAAACAAGCAGATCTGCATGTGGAAATCTTAGACTCTACTGGAATTTGTCACCTTTTCAGTGTGAATTCAGACCAATAATCTGCATAGAATCAGTATTCAGCACAGAACTGGGGCACAGCACCAGTTAATGACCAATAACATGAGACTTTCCAGTCTACGATGAAGCTATAATTTCCACGCTCAGTAAGATATTGATATTCTTGTGAGTGGTTGTATGGAGACATGCTGGCCTAAGAAATAAGAGGTAAGACGAAGGCAACACAGGATCACGTTAGAGCCAGTAGGGGAGGACGATGTGGGAGAGGGGGTGTGATGCAAGAATGGGGGGGGGGGGGGACCACAGTGAGACTCCAGTAATGGTGGAGAGTACAAGATGAGCTGGAGCTCAGTGTTGAAGAATGGCCTGCAGCTCTGTTCGAGGCTGTGTGTATACCAGCAAGAAGCTTTTAAATTTGTTATGAGCAGTATGCAGCCAGTGGGGGAGCTACAGTGTGAGGGTGGGGGCTGAGGTTAAAGGAGCTGGGTGAGTTGGTGGGGGTGGAAGGGGGAGGGTTTCGGGAGGCCGTTCTGGATGGAGACGCAAAAGAGCAGACAAGTGGTACAACTCTGGTTTCTAGCATTAGTTTAGCCTTTCACTGCACAATAATTGAGTCATTGGGCTCAATTGGTGCTAAAAATATCAAGGACGGGTCATTTAAATAAAAGGAGGCACGTGATCAGGCATTTTCATGGCAATCTGCCTATTAGGTTCTTAAGGGCCCTGACACACCAAGCCGACAGTCGACCGTCGGCTCTAGTCTGCCCGTGTCGGAGGTTTTTCGGTCGATTCAGCATGTTGAATCGATGGCGGAGCCCGTTGGGGAGAGAAATCACGCTGATTGGCTGTTCAGCTTCAACAAATCAGTGCAAGAGAAGAGAAACGGAGGTGAGGAAAGCAAGCAAACAAGTAAAGTCAAGAGGTTACACACAGAAGGCTCTTCTCATTTTTCATTTTCACAACGACATGTGAATGAAGCTAAGTGGTGAGTGAGAATGGGGTGAAAATGGTCGGCAAACGCTGCTTTGTTTCATGTACGTGTCATAACAACAGCTTGTATATCCCAAGGATGTATAAAGAGAACTGGATACAGCGTTGGAGGCGGGGCCCCGTTCATTCCTATGAGAGCTGCTCAGTGGCGCATGAAGCCAGAATGGCTCCATTGCCGAGTGCTGAAGTACCCGGATCATCCGAAGATGTGTCGCATCCATTGGGCCCATAGAGCAGGCCGCAGTAACGTTTCCTTTGTCCCCTTGTGTTTACATACACAACAAAACTACATGGTTAGCTTTAGGCAACAAAAGTACTTGGTTAGGTTTAGGAAAAGATCGTGGTTTGGGTTAAAATAAGTATGTTAAGTAAAGTAAGTACATTTTTTATGTAACTGGCGTTAGCTAAGTACGGAAGATACAGGTTTACATGGGACACGAACAGCAGCCTCCTGGGTGCACACTTTGAACATTTTTGTAAACTTAAAGACAAAGGATAAGCATTTTAATCAAACTTCAGAAAACTGCTTTAAAAACAATTTCATCCAGCTGATTTTAGGTTAAAAGAACTGGTACTGGTGTGGTGTTATTAATCTAAGCATAACATCCAGACTATCTATCTACTATAGGTATGACTAGATACCCCTAGAGGTGAATGAGAAAATCTGTTTTGGGTCTTTGGGTGAACCAACCCTGTGTCCCCGTGTACTGCATCTCTCCCTTGCCTGGCAAAGGTTCCTTATGGAGCGTGTGGACAAGTAGCCAGGACCCGATCAGCACCATAGAGAGTGGTCGTGTTGAAGGCCCTCTGCAGACGTCTACAGGATGGAAAACTACTGCTGCACACATCTCTGTGGATTGAAACCATCAAAGCGTGCCGCACCTCTGGCTGCGCCCATATCACTGATGTCACGGCAGGTATTTTTACTGAGATGCTTGAACGTCATCCAGTTTGAGTGGGTTGGGTGTACTGAACTGGGTGTGTTTATTATTTATAGTGTTTATGTAAGTTGAATTCAAGAATTGCAAAAACTACCTAAGTACGTACATGATCTAAAAGCTATTTTTTAAGAGCTTGGACATAGATGGAGATTTCACTCAATAACGACAAGCATATACAATAAAACAATAGAGAATACAAAGTCAAAATAAAATCATAAAAAAACATCAAATTGATCACTGTTTAAATATTTGAAAGTTTTTGTAAATAGGCTACTAATTTTTGTTTCTTTTTACACCTATATTTTCCATTTAATGTTATATTAACACCGATCAGCCATGGGCACCCTGACCGGTCTGCGGCTACGCAGCTCCATACGCAACAAACTGAGATGCTCTGTGTGTTCTGACACCTTTCTATCAGAACCAGCATTAACTTTTTCAGCAATTTGAGCTCCAGTAGCTCTTCTATTGGATCGGACAACACGGCAAGCCTTCGCTCCCCACGTGCATCAATGAGCCTCGGGTCTGACCCTGTCGCCGGTTTTCCTTCCTTGGACCACTTTTGGTCGGTCCTGACCACTGCAGACCGGGAACATCCCACAAGAGCTGCAGTTTTGGAGATGCTCTGACCCAGTCGTCTAGCCAGCACTATTTGGCCCTTGTAAAAGTCGCTCACATCCTTACGCTGGCCCATTTTTTCTGCTTCCAACACAAAGTTCAAAGTTCAAAATGTTCACTTGCTGTCTAATATGTCCCCCCCACTGCCAGGTGCCATTGTAACGAGATAATCAATGTTATTCACTTCACCTGTCAGTGGTCTTAATGTTATGGCTGTCGGTACATATAATCCGTTAAACTTTCGTCAAACTGAGGCGGCCTGATGAACCAAAAACAAATTTCCCCCTCAGGTGAACATCGACATTCTTTCTGCTCTTGTTGTCTTTCTGTCTTTGAGCGTTGCAACACATTCTCACTCCCAACTTGTCAAATACCGCCGCACACGCAATCTCCTGTTTGATTTAATTTTCTGAACTAGGTCTGTTTGCCATCGTTGGTTTCTGTGGTGGAAACCAACGAAACCCCCCCCCCCCCCCTTTAGTCACTCAATTCGTTTCTTGTGGTTACTTCAACATCAGACCGTTATCAGAAGCCTGGTGAGTAAGACTGAACTGAATTAGTCACTCAATATTTGGCAAATGATCTAGTTAAGTCATATTGCTCTCTTTTTTCCAGGTAAAGTCTGTTAACAGCTCGCAGGTAAACAGCTCGCAGCTGCTGCAGTCATCCACCCACGCTGGCCCAGCAAGCCCCAACAGATCTGGGTGTGAGACACATGAAAGAGCCCGACAGCTTGAGGAATGTGCTGCTTTATTGCCTTAATGTCTAATATTTAGGCTGAATAGCCTGACATTTAGAGCGCTCACCCTGAATTAATTTTTACTATAACATTTTGATAGAATTTACCGCTATAATAATACTAACTGTGTGAGTTTTTTTACTTCAAGTTACCGTGAATCTTTACTGTCAGCAGTCTACATCGACTGTGGATCCTGCAGACGGAAAAACAAGTTACTGCAGCATGTGTGAATTTTGTGGTAAATCTTACGACCCATTTAAAGCGGCAATAGGCAGAATATTTTTGGCATCATTGGGCAAAAATTCTATAATAACCTTTCATCATATTGTAATTCAAGTGTTCTGAGAGAGAGCTAGACTTCTGCTCCTCCTCATGGCTCTGTTTTCAGGCTTTAAAAAATCTAGCCTCGAGACGTTAGACTTTGACCAATCACAGGTCATTTCAGAGAGAGAGAGCGTTCCTATTGGCTGTTCATTCAATGGAGGCAGCTGTCAATCACTCGCAAACTCCGACCAAACGGTCAAACTAGGCAGCGCTGATATGAATCAATATTCTGTTACTGTAATGCCTAAAAATGAGAAAATTTGCTCCGGCTGGTGGGCGGTGCTTGGTATTTCCTCAACTGATCTCAACATGGCTGCTGGGTCACAAACTTTCTCATGTTACAGCTCAACAGTAACTACAAGATTATTCTGAAAACATTTGAGGAGAGAAAGGCATTACAGTAACAGAATATTGATTCATATTTGATCAGCGCTGCCTAGTATGACCGTTTGATCGGAGTTCACGAGTGATTGACAGCTGCTCAGAGACGGCAAGGCTCCAGCTCGGCTCTGATTGGTTGGTCTCCTCCAGTCTGTTAAATCTTGCGGATGCTGTTAGGAGCACCGGAGGACACAGAGCCACATGAATTCTTTCAGATTACCTGTCTCCCAAAAAATAAGTTGAAAGACAATGTTTACTGATCCAAGATGTTTATTGAGCTCTTTAAGATGAAAATGCACATATGACAACCAATACCCACCACCAATGGGAATCATTGCGTGTTAAAAAAATGCAGTTTTTACACGTTATGTTTGGTCAAAACGTAATAAACTGATGGACAATGACTGTATTATCACACGGTAATTAGCAGCTAGAAATAGACATATTATTTTTGTATGGATGTTTGTGTTTCTGTGTAAAATATATTCATTTCTTAAGAGCAGAGCAAAAACTTGAGATTGAGATCTGGTTACCAATATCAGCCTATAGCTAGACTACCCCACTCATCTTTTTAGATCATGAGTCACATGATTGTGAATTTTAAAACTTGGTAATTGGCACTTATTATTATTTTTCTATTTATGTGATCAAATGTCTTGATTGTCACTTCATTCCTAGTATAAATGTATACTGTGTATGTAAACTTACATTTGACATTTTGACAATTTACATGACATTTTTTTCTGTCTAGAATCTGCATGATTCATCAAACGTCACACGACTTACAAAGTCATACAAGATGGTGACATCTTTAAAGTTGAAAGCTGAATCACACAATGACTCCTTATGAGTGTTCTATAGTAATTATAAGACGTTAATGCAAATTCATTTTAACGCCACTAACTTCTTTGACACATTAACACAACTTGCGATAATTAGATTGTCAAGAGTGAAGTACAAATATGTGACAAATCTCCCTTTAAGATACATTTTGAACAGATAAAAAAAATTTGATTAATTTGCGATTAAACACGATTAACTATGGACAATCATGCGATTAATCACGATTAAATATATTAATCGATTGACAGCCTTATAGAAAACACTTGAATACAACCAGTAACCTAAATCCCCCAACCCGTCTGTATACATTAAAACTGTAAAAACTTTTCAACAGTAGTTAATTTTTTCACTAAAAGGTTGATTAAATATGATATTCCCTGGAAAGTAAAGAATTGCACTTTTAGAAGAGAACTGATTCTTTATAATATAATCCCCCACATTATGAATATGTAAGATACTGTAAAAGAACATGTCTCTTGTTCAAGAGTAATTAAGTTCTTGAATACATAGTGAGCTACTCTCACTATTTAATGACTCTCTTTAATCAACTGCTCCATTGATCATCAATATACATATAAGCCTAATAGGAAAGTTCTGTACATGACTAAGGTTTTATTCCAAGTCAACACATTTCATACTAGCGGTGGTCTACCACTTAGTGACCATCTATCACTACAATATACTCACATCTTTATCAATAGTAAAAAATGCTCCTGTTCATGTTGCCCATCACCACATTACAAACCTTACACTAGCATCTTCACCTGAGCAACCCAGAAAATAATACTCATGATGATCACTTCAAATAACTATAAAGTGAAGTAAATCAGTGTCTGCATCGATCCTATGGCTTTAACCAATCTGAGGCACAGTTCCAAAGAACACCTGATGAATGGCAGGAAGTAATAATATACAATTTCTCATTTCTTAAAAACCTTTACATGGACAACAGCAGTGTCCCAACACTTAATATATATTCATATTTGTATCTCTGCGTTCCGTTGAGAGACGGTCCAGGTCCTAGCTTAGCAGAGAGACTGAATGCAGGGCACACACCCAACCAAGAGGAAAGCTATTCCTTCCAACAACCTCAAAATTATCTCGTTTACATGTTGTACAGAATGTTGTTAGCCAGCTGGCTAACCGGTACGGTACCACCACATCCAAGAACTACCTGGGTTTTGCTCAGAGAAAGGAAAGTGTCCAAAATGGACAAAACGTCATCACTGCAACTAGCATGTGTTGGTCTATAGCTTCAGAGTTAACTGCTTATCAGGCCACAATGTTTTGTTTTCTACTTCTTCGCCTAATAAATGCAAAGCTAGCTAGCTAGCTAAGTAAGCTAGGCTAAACACATATTCTCTATAAAACGCAGAGAGATTAAACTGACACTCTCCTCTAACTCCCGGTAAGAAAGCAACTAATTATTCCTTTAAGCAACAAGTCAAAGGCAGACCCATGGACTGTATATAAAGATGGACGACATGACAGCTCCCCAAAAGTGAAGCCAAAACATCTGGAACCCCCCCTGGTGGCTGGCTGCAGTATAGCAGAGAATAGAGGAGGGGACATGGGCCAAACTAAAAAGTCAAATTACACGTCAAATAATGTTTTCTCAAACATGATGTCTGTCATTGTAGGTAGTTCTTATCACGCTGATGTTTGTTCAAGTGTTAATTTTTCTGAAAAGTTTGGTTTTAATTAGTTATTTGATGCTATAAAAAGGGGGTGAGACGTCAGCCAGAGGCTCTGGAATTGTACAAAGATGCATCAATTTGATCATAAATGTAATTGTAAGGATATTTTATGGTTAGTTGTTGAGTATTTCTAGCCAAACAGCTACCATGGTGCTAACGTAGCAGCTATAGGTGGCTCATACTAACAAGCTGTGTTCGTGCTCGCGATTGCGTCGGGTGGATGTTTGGCGGGACCTCGTTACCGGCGGCTCCAACTAGGCAGACTCTGGCTCCAAATGACGTCACCAGCGCAAGATGGCGGCGCCTCTATCCGGGATATTTTGGCCTCATTTTTGTACAGTGGGAGGAAGTGGAAACGCGTCATCCATCTTTATCTACTGTATAGTCTGTGGGCAGACCTCATGACATTGCATTTAACAAAGTACAGTTTGTAGACAAGTCCAAAACTTGGCAATATGCTGAGAGGTAATGCATAAACAGAACCAGAACTCCCACCACCGTACAATACTTGATAAAATGTCCAATGTCCTCTAGTACAAAAGTCCTTTAAAAGATCTGACATGTAAATTCTATGGCTCTAAATCAAACAGGACCCCAGAGGGGAGGGAAAATGTCTTAAAATCTTATTCACATATTGATCGGCCGGTTCTTGAAAGATAATGATTAAGAAGTCTTTATCAGCCCTGTTATTGGCGTCACAGACATTTTGGAACATACTGTATACAGCGGTGAACTAAACTGCTTCCTTAATATTACAATATTCCTAAAACCGTATGTTTTAGGTCACCTTCCCTCCCTGCTGGAATTTTTTGTATTTGGGTGCCAGGCTTTTAAAGCACTACTGGACCCTTAAAACTGGCATATCATATAACATTTAAAAAATAATTCTCATAGGATTTTACATCTTGATCTCCGCAGACACACTAACTGAGGACAACTTGTTACTCCAATGTAACAAACAATGGAAGTTTCACAGAAACCATCCAATGGGCACCTAACGTTTCTGTGCAGGTTACAATAAATACCTGATTGCAAGTCAGGTATTTTTACCACACACAAAACCCCAGATGCTTTACATAACAGGCCTGAACCCAAGCTTAGGGAGAAAAGAAACTCCACTGATTATGGTCTTTCTCTCCATGTGAGTTCAAGCCTGAACCAACTCAGAACATTACTGTCGGGGTCTCCAAAATGCCCTGCCGGGCGGAAGTGCCAGAGGTCAACCCATCCTAGGTTGCATACTCAGGCTCCCCTGAGAAAGAGAGGAAAAACACGAGTTAGTCATCAAAAGTCTGTATCAATCGTACAACGAGTGTCTCTGTATCAGTGTCTCTAGATGCCTAAATATATGCAATACACATTACTCTAGAAAAAAACTAACAAACATTGGAGTAAATGTTATCAGTGAGTACAGCAAGTCCAAGTTTCTTTCATTTAAGTGCAGTAGAAACTTGTTAATCCCAATCTTTTTGGGAAATATGTTGTTTGATGTGTTCAATGCTTACAGATACTTCTGAGTAAACAGATTGTTATGATCTTTACACACCATTAAACAAACCTGGTGGATGAGATCCTCACCACTAGCCTGAGGGTAGAGCTGTCACAATAACCGCAACATTGACATGTCATCCAACCAGCGGATGACAACCAACCGCCACAACTGCTATATTCACGTTTTTTTCTTTTTTGAATTCTTTGAAATGGGAGCGCCACATTTTTATACTTTGCTACAAACAGCGGCAGAGTGACAAGGTGCTGGGCGTCTAGTCTGCGCTGAGCGCTGCACATATGGTGTTTTTTTTCTGGTCGTCGAGAGATGAAAAATGTTCAACTTTGGGTAAAACTCCACAATGACCAACCGTCATATCCTATATGTCCGTCCTCTCTCCCTATACGTACTTCAGCCTTCCCTTCATCCAGAGCAAGGCTTCGTCCAAAATCACATCCTATGCACTACATACTCAATGTGTGTACTATCAGTCAACATACTTTTGTGTGAGTAAACAGTAGTATGTATCTTTTCAGACGCACTGAGCAGTAATTTATGTCGTCACTTCCTGAGAGCCTCCTTGCCGGTTGAAGCCGTGTAACCATGGTAACCCGTGCCAACCTCATGGGACCAAAACGACGGTTGGTGAGAATCAAAGTCTGAATTAATTTAAAATATATATTACACCTAGCAAAGTGAAATGTTTAGACTTACAGTTAAATTGAAGCTGTCTGTCAACGTCCGTTATGAACGTTGTCATCACTACCACTACCATCACTACGCATTGCATTGTGGGATATTTATGCCGCCGTAGTGTCCAGCGTTATATACTGTAATATTTCAACGGAAATAGTATGTAATTCACATACTATTCATTTCATACTAAGGTTTCAGACATACTAAAATATCTCACGTACTGTTTTAGCGTACTAAATAGCACGTTAGTGTGGAATTTCGGACACAACCCAAGTATTCTACCTTGTGCCGACAATTTGATATTCCGTATCATAGCAACCAGGTGCAACCAGAGCGCAGCTGAAAAAAAACGCTGCACCTCATTGCCCTTCTTTGTTCTGCATTTAACAATAAACAAGTATTTAATTAGTTTTAAAACTGTCATCTTTGTATATATAGCCTAACAGTAAATGTTATTTATACAGCACTATAATCAGGGTAAATAAAGTCATTTGCAAAAACCTTAACCCTGTTGAGCCACTGATTATCACCGCAGGGGAAATTCTTTCACCGTGACAGCCCTACCTGAGGGAGGTGCCATAGGAACGGCCATGTTACTACTTATCCTCTGTACGTTGGGCTTAATAACACATCAGACTCAGCTCTACGCTGTCAAACGTGGCTCAACTTTCAGTTTAAGCTGTCCTCTGTCTCAGCTGTACTTCAGTTCAGTTCAGTTTTGTTTTGGATTTAAGCGTAAGCATGCTAACACTACACTTTGCTGTAGGCTACAGGCAATTATTATCATTAAGCTCAAAGTAAACTGTAGTTGAGGGCGACAGGAATTCATTACGTTTCAGAGGTAGAGGTTGTGTTGGACGAGTGGAAATGTTGACTTTAGTCTCTAGTTTTAATCCTCTCATGGTATTCTATTGTTCTCAAGACTCTCCACTCTTGAACAGGGTGTTCCACTGGAGGAAAGACATTTCAGTCCCTAAAGGCACGCTGCTAGCTTAGCGTTGACAGCAAGTACATCTAAAAATAGACCAGTCACATTCAAAGCAAAGTTGAGTCGAGCGGCTCCAGCCTTTGAGTCTACTTGTCTTCACTATTATTAAAATTCTTCTGGATGACACCACAAAAGCATACCATAATACTTTTCTACAATAGCATACTCGACAAGGGAAGTGGGAGGAAGAAGGCCTATGGGTTTGTAAATAGACACCAGGTACATTTTGTTTACCAAGTTTAGAATCGACATTCACTCATTATTTGTTTATACACATCACGATGTGCTGCGCCGCCAAAAAGCTGAACTACAAACAAGTAACAGCTGCACTTAGTGTCTTCGGCACTGTTTATTCAGTGTGAATGTCTCCTGGCTACAACTGTTAGTGGGCTGGGGGGGGCGAGCAGCCAGACAACAGAGCTGCTGGTCTGAGTGGACAAGAAGTTAGTGGCTGGTTAGTAGCTTCTGTAAAAAGTGAGCAGCTTTCCCAGAACATAACAGGGCTGCACAATTAATCAAATATTAATTGCGATCATGATTTTGGCTTCCCACAATTAAATGAACATGATCGACTGGGATATTGACGTTTAAAGTGCTCCGCTCATAGAAAACTATGCTGCATAAATCAAGCGCTTCCGAAACTAATAGCTAGAGATGAACCGTCAATCAGCAGCCGATCGAAGCCGGTCGGTTTGTCTCAAAATGTCGGCGGTGTGTTCCTTTAAAGGGACTATTTGTAACTTATCACGCGCATAAATCTTAACGGGTCGGAATCCCATGCGCGCTCGCGTGTGGGTACGCGAGCGCGCAGCAGCTCTGCTCCTGCTGTCTGCTTGCACACCTCGCTCGTTCTCACTCGCTCGGCTCGCTCCAACTCCACGTGCACGTGCGCACACTGCAGAAGAGTTAGTTTAGCTCTGAGAATATCTAGTGAATGTGCAGTGGACGTTTTTGCAGAAATAAATGCTGCCGCTCCTCCAGACCAACAGAGGTTTCCCGTGTCTTGTGAAGTGACGGGGCTCCGCAGCGAGTTACGTTATCGTCCCGACCGGGTGTCGCTGTTAATATTTGGAACAACTAACTTAATCAGACACTTATTATATTGTAATTCATTCCCATGATGCTGCTCAGTGACCGCCTCGTCTGCCGACAGTCAGCGGACATTACATTATGATGCGTTCAAGCTCTATTATCATGATGCGTTCAAATGTAATCTTGTAAAATGCAGTTTTTTTTGCGAGAAACCAATAAATATGGTACATTACACTACAACAGGAAATGTTTTCACAGTAATATTAAATAGATATTAGAGAGAACTATGACCTGTTTAACTTCCTAACACTAGCTCTAAGCATATTATAATATATAATTAAAACTACTAATGCCAAGATTATTTTTTAATCAAAGCAAATATTTAAATAAAAATGCAATCATTTATTTCCTAATCATTTTAATTTTGTGATTTTATGCAAATAATCACTTTTGATGACAATAACTAAGTAAAAGGATAACATTTAGAGTTTTTTGAAAGTTGGAACGCAGTACAACATGGAAGTGAAAGCAGCGCTCTGTTTATTTAAATGTGAAAATGCAATAAAATTTTTTTGTCCCTAATCAATAAAAAAATCGTGATCTCAATATTGATCAAAATAATTGTGCAGCCCTATAACATGATCACATCTCATTCAATATCATTATGAATGTAGCTCTCATGTTGTAAGAAATGATCTGACATTTCTGATTTGAAAAATGGTAGTTATTAAAGAGTGCCATACCATGGTATGAAGGTAGCTGCCCATCTGCAGCAGACACTCCAGGGTCTCCATCATCTGCTCTTGGCGGAGCGTGTGGAGTCTGGTGTGATTGGGGGATTTACTGCATTCCAGCTTACGTACTGTTGCTTTCAGAGCCACAGAAGCACACTGGAGGACGCTCATTCCTGAGAACACACACAAACATTTGGATGACTGGACTTCACTAGAGCCGCTCCCTAACTCTTTAACGTCTAACCATACCTAAACCTAGCTGTGAAATGGTAACTGACAAAGAAAAACAAATCTAGACAGAGGGGAGACTGTCAGTGCAACTTTTTTAGTAGGGCTGTACCAAACATAATTTTTTTGTACATTCGAACCTTCTATTGAGGTTTTCGAATGAAGCTTTGAATGTCTGTTGTCAAATTTTATGACTTCATCACCCTAAAAAAAAAAAAAAGAATCCTCGAGCAAAATCCTCAATTTGAATAAAGTGATTCATCAGATTAAATGAATTAGTCTCTTTTTATTAAATCAACTTTGAATGTTTCCAAACTGGCAATTTCTTCGACATCTTTGTATCTTTTGTGTGCGGCAAGCCGGAGAGCAAACCGTTTTTGAAAGGCTAAACGCCAACAATATGGATTGAAGCAGAATATTTTGTTGGATAAAAACAATACATTTACATTACAACTAGGGCTGTCAATCGATTAAAATATGTCATCGCAATTAATCGCATGATTGTCCATAGTTAATTGCGATTAATTGCAAATTAATAACTTTTTTTATCTGATCAAAATGTACCTTAAAGGGAGATTTTTCAAGTATTTAATTCTCTTATCAACAAATATGCTGCTTTATCCAAATGTATTTATATATATATATTTATTATTGGAGATCAATTAACCACACAAAACTATGACTATGACTTGCTCCAAACTGCATGTGATTGACATAAAGTGGGCATGTCTGTAAAGGGGAGACTCGTGGGTACTCATAGAACCCATTTTCATTCACATATCTTGAGGTCAGAGGTCAAGGGACCCCTTTGAAAATGACCATACCAGTTTTTCCTCGCCAAAATTTAGCGCAAGTTTGGAGCGTTATTTAACCTCCTTCCCAACAAGCTATTATGACATATCGGTACCAATCGATTCCTTCACTTTAGCTTTAAAACTGAGCCTGCTACAACCATAAAAATTGTAAGTTGAGTTAAAGAAATTAGTGGCGTTAAAATGAATTTGCGTTAACGTGTTATTATCACGGTAACTTTGACAGCCCTAATTACAACGCTCTGGAGTAATTGGAAATGTTTGGATTACACGAGTAAGAAACAATACGCAGCCAACATTGGAATCTAATTCTACAAACAGTATAATATTAATAATATTAGTGTAGCCTGATCTTCATCTGCAACTGTGCACAAATACAGAGTTTAAACAGAAAGAATAGACATTAAAATTTACAATTTGAATGCCAACGTTATGAATGAAGCTTCCAACTATTCGGTACAGCTCTACTTTTTAGTCTGATGCTGAGGATTTTTATTTCGGTTGAGTCAATTCTTTCACGTCTTGTAAACCTCTGTTTTGGAAAAGAACTATATTAACAATTTATCATCATTATTATTATCATTTAGTAGCCTCAAGGATTTGAAAGGTTACAGTAACTTACCAGAGTTATCAGTGGCTTCCACGTCAACATACACACCGTCCATCATCGCGTGTTTTAGAACCTAAAAGAAAACACACACTGGTTAAAGATAGAAGTTCAAACATCTGTTTAGAAGATTCCAACATCAGTTCCTCTCATCTGTTTTAAACACACAGTAGGGGTGGGCGGTACATCGGCTTCACCACCGTCACCGGTGTCACGTTCGGCCACGACATGGATTTTGCAATACCGTCATTACCGTGATAAACACACACAAATTTTGGTTTTAGCACACACACACACACAAGAGAGATACAACACCCGATAAACTACATCACACCCACACAGGTTGTCTATGGTTACGTACAGGCTACCTCCGCTTTGTTTCGTCACAGAAACTTTTGCTTTTCATTTCGGGGCCGATGTTATCAGGTTAGAGCATCCACACAGACCGGTGAGCAGCCGCTGAACTGATGCGGCTCATACAGTATGTGTGTGGCGTCCACACAGGCCCTCAACAGATCATTTTCTCTGTCTATTTTTGCTGAGAATCAAGCGCATCACGCACAAAAAATAGGCGACACACGGCGGATCTCTAGATGAGCCGCCTACAGCCGAGCCACGCTGCTCAAGGTCCATGTGTCTTCTGTACAGTACCGGTCCAACAGCATGTACGCTGTATATTTTCAAACTCTTTCTTCATGTGGGTTCATATGTAAAAGGTTATGTCAACTTTTGGTTTCTTCAAAGATTTAAATTCTTTTAAATGTAATATAATTCCCAGTTTGGCTGTAGATAAAAGAGGTGAAAAAACGTTGAAATAATAAAATAACAGTTCTATTATACAACAATAACCATATTTTCCTGCCACTGCGATGATTCGACTGGGAGATTGACAGTCGTATCAGGCTCTTTAGATTGAATCGTTGACTATTCTGGGTCACTCGACCCCTAGTATGTTGCAATGTTTCCGGACATACTCAGAGGTACCACAGCTGTTGTGGTCCTGGTGCTCTTAGATGAGGACAGAGGGAACAGATTGGTGGACGATGCAGTCTTGAGAGATTTCAGTGATGTAGATTACTGAGAGAAACAAACCTTTCCCAAGACTTTTCATCGTGAACTGTTGCTAACCTGTGTGTCCCTACAACATCACCGACCCCTACACTACTGATGATTTGAACCATATAAACTAGTAATCTGTGTACAGTCTGATGTGAACGAGAGCACGTATGTTTGTGTGGTTGGTGGAGGTTGCATAAGATTTAATTGAGTAACACCCACTTGATTTAGCGCAATGCTTTGGCAATGCGTGGAATCAAGGAACACATACCTGACGCCTTCACATGGCTGCAGGCAGATATGAGATTGTATTCTTGCCGTGCAGTTCGATGTATCTACTGGTCGAGGAATGCACGACCAATGTGTAGTCTAAAATAGTGCTGGGACTAATGCTTATTTTCATTATCAATTAATCATTTTATTGATTAAATGAATAATCATTTAGAAAATAGTGAAAAAAAGCTCCTCACAATTTCCCAAAGTGACATCTTCAAAATGCTCCAAAACCCAAAAGATATTCAGTAAAAGAAGGAAAATAAGAGCGATAGCAAAGAACACGGCAGGTTCTTATTCTGTCTCCACGACAGATTCCTGTCTGTGGAGAACACATCTGTCTGGTCAAACAACATCTGCAGTGTGCATTTGAGCTGTGCTATAAAAGGGAACACAGTTGGAAGAACACATTTACTTCAAAGCAGTGTTTCCCATACAATGATTTAGCTACCACCACAAAGAGATTATAATACTGTGGGAAACACTGTGAAGCATAATGACAGGTTACCCAAGCTGCTATTTATCTTCACCTATAGAAAAAACAAATAACACGCTGTACACAGTTATTGTGTCTTATAAAACCGGCTACGTTGGTTTTTGTTGCAGCTTTTCGTCGGAGCTGTTCAAAGACTATTTACTAACTCCAACACAGATGAAACCTCCCTGACATGAAATCCTTTATGCATGACCTGAATAACGTGTTAGTCTGGAACAAAGGAAACCACATCTGTAGTGCCCGGTTTGTGACAAACAGGGTCGTGTTACTCGTTAAAGTAAATAAGATCTGATATGTGCTTGTGAACTGTGAGCAGCAGAGTCATTTTCTAAAGTTGTTCATGTAATTTGTAACCAGTCAGTGTGATCAGTGTGATTTTTTAAGTCCTGGAACCTAACAATGAAGTACATTTTTTGCTCATGTTTTGCCCAAATCCCATCAGTGGTGTCTGAAATACCAACAGAGACCCCGCCCCCTAACACATTTTGATCAGTGGAGTCAAAAAACAAGGCTCTAACCTCCAGGACTCTGATGTAGCCTTTCTCAGCACTGAGGTGGAGGCAGGTCTTTCCTGAGTTGTTGGTCTCATTGACGTTGGCCCCCAGATGGATCAGATCTGCTACCATCAGGTGGTGGTTGTGCTTTGCTGCATGGAGGAGGGGGGTCTGTGAACAAAGGGGCCATTAACATTAAACTACAACAACATTAAAACGGTGACACAACATGCAAACTTGCATGTCGCAGGTTCAACCCCGGCTTAGGGCCCTTCTGTGTGGAGCTTGCATGTTCTGCCCGTGTTAGTGTGTTTCCATATTTTCCTCCGGGTTTTCCGGCTTCCTCCCACAGTCCAAGTCAAATAGACCACAAAGCAGGGGATGCTTTAGGGCGTGGCTACCTTGTGATTGACAGGTCGCTACCACGGCGTCGTCCGGTCTGGGAGTTATCTGTGTTTTCGTCTTAGAACTTTAAACCTTTCACAGCGTGTTTTAAGTTCATGACAGTTAATTAGAATATTTTTGGTCGCCTGAAAACGTCTTGTTTAGTGTTCGGTTGTGTCATACTGTACATAAAAGCTCCTGGAATTTGGTGGCAATAATCACAGAAACATAATAATTAAATAATAGATTTATACACAAAAAGCAAGAAATGTAAATCTCAAATGTATTTGTACTCTACCATTCCATCAGAATCTTTGAGGTCCAGGCTGTTGAGCGCGGCCATCCTTTTCGCGATGGCGTAGCTCAGTGCCCTCTTCCCGACACACGCCACTTTATGGAGAGCTCTGGAGGGACAAGAACAACCAGACATATTTAGACAAAAGAAGACTTCACACTAAAAGGTATTTCACGTACACAAAAAGGCTAACAGGTCTGAACCTGGGTTATGTACCATGTAGTTAGTAGGAGTGTTTCATAAAGTAAGCTGATAAAGTAGGACTTAACTGCAAGAAGCCTGCAGGCCTGAGTGAGCTCAACAAACATGTAGGTAACATTAATGACCTATTAAAGTGTCCCAGTACGTCATGACAGTGTGACAATGAGCCAGCATGCACAATACCAGGAGCCTGAAACTGAAGCAGCTAAACAGAAGTCAGCCGTCAATCATCAATATTATTAAAGAGCTATTATGATCAGTTCCTGCCTGTTATTAGAACTGTTCATTATCTTTAAACCACAGATCTGAGACATCAAACACAGATCATCTATTCACTGGGACATTTAAAGAGAAAGCTGGCAGCAGCACAAATTAAACTCATCATATAATGACTTAATTGTTACGGCAAAACAGACAAAACCGCAACTAAAAGAAAAGCCAAGGAGAAACCTGTTTGCAGCATGGTGACTCTAGATATCTGGGGGTTAAACCTACGCTACGATATACTACTGTATTCTTATATTTATGTTATTTATGCTGATATGTTTATGTCTATATTTTTCTATTTTGTCTTCAAATGTATAGCACTTCGAGTTTACGTGTCATGAAATGTGCGATATAAATAAAATTGTCATTGCCAAGTCATAAACAGACCATGCTGTGTAAAGTTCCCCCTCAATAAGTGGATATACTGCATCATTCCCACACACACATACAAAGGCACCAAACTTACGTCTTGCCGTGTCCGTCGGGGGCCAGCAGTACAGCGTCAGACGTGTCCCTGAGCTGGCTCTCCTCTCTCTGAAGCTGTGTCCAGAAGAAAGCAGAGTTGTTCAGGTTCCAGTCGTGGTTCCGGGGGTCGCCCCACTCCCCCCCTCTTCCACCAACTCTCCCGACGTTTCCGACGCCGGGAGGCTGGAAGCTGGTGTGCATGAAGCCAGGAGGGGACGGGGCCTGCTGGTACTCTGCTGTGCCTGGTGAGTAGGTCATGTAGGACTGGGGGCTGGGGATCATTTCATCAGACTCATCACTGTTGTACTCTGAAACTTTAATGAGAAGATTTGGCATGTGAGGGGTGGTAGCAGTTGATGTTAACATATTTATCAAGGTTATATTTTAAATAGGGCTGTCAATCGATTAAAATATTTAATTAATCGCACATTTTTTATCTGTTCTAAATGTACCTTAAAGTGAGATTTGTCAAGTATTTAATAGTCTTGTCAACATGGGAGTGGACAAATATGCTGCTTTATGCAAATGTATGTATATATTTATTACTGGAAAACAATTAACAACACAAAACAATGACAAATATAGTCCAGAAACCCTCACAGGTACTACATTTAGTATAAAACAATATGCTCAAATCAAAACATGGCAAACTGCAGCCCAACAGGCAACAACAGCTGTCAGTGTGTCAGTGTGCTGACTTGACTATGACTTGCCCCAAACTGCATGTGATTATCATAAAGTGGGCAAGCTAGTATGACATGGTTGGTACCGATGGATTCATTAGGTTTTCTAGTTTCATATGATGCCAGTATCTTCTCTCTAGCTTTAAAACTGAGCTGCTACAACCTAAAAATCACAAGTTGCGTTAAGGCGTTTTTGCGTAATTAGTGGACTCAAAACAAATTTGTGTTAACGGGTTATTATCGCGTTAACTTTGACAGCCCTAGTTTTAAAGTGTAACTACATGAATGTGGATCCGTACCCCATGACTTACCAGCTGGGGACCACTCAGGAGACACTGGTGGGTTGGAGGAGGACAAAGACTGGGGAGGGGAGCGGCAGATGTTGCCGGACCTGAGATCCTCCTCCAGCACCTCGACGATGATTGCCAGCTCCTCCAGGCTTTTTGTGGAGAGTTTTCTCTGCAAGCCAAAGACAGCCGAGGTTTGAACAGCTCCTCAAAAACTGACAAGTGATTTACAACTTTCCATAAACTTGCCTTTCCAACACTCACCTTGGTAGTTCTGCGTCCTGTGCGAGTTTTGACTCGTTGTTTGTCTCCTGTGGAAGAAAGTGTTAAGTTTAAGGCTGACAGTACTATACAGTATGTTTAGTTGGCACAATGCAGGCTGGTGTCTTGCAGGTTTTTGTTCCTTCCTGTTGGTTCATGAGCCACACAACCATACACTGCCGTTCAGAAGTTTGGATATTATTGTTATATTGATGTGTTTCTTGAATTTGTTTTCCAGTTCAGAAATATGGATGACGGATTCTGTCAAAACCGGGTGAATTGCAAAGAGAAAATTGTGCAGAAATAAGTAAATAAATATAAGTTATTTATAAATATTTAAAAAATAAATAAAAAATAAATAAATGCAAAAATAAATAAAATAATAAAAAAAATGCAAAAATTAATAAATAAAAAAAAATGCTAATATAAATTTAAAAATGAATAAAACTAAATACAGAATTAAATAAAAGGGAAAATTAAACAAGGAATTAATACAAAGATAAAGCAACATGTTGCAGCTGTAAATTCCAGCTTGTTATGGGCTGCATTATTGTGCACTTGACTTGCACTTGTTCACTTGAGGAACCTGTACCTGTTTAAATCTGCACATATTTTAATGTGAAGTTTACAGTTTCTTTTACCAATGATCTTTGTCTTTCTGCCCTTTCACTTGTCCGTCTGGTTGAACCATTGTAAAGCATTTTGTTCTCCATCTACAAAACAAATACTTGATACTAAACGACATCTATTTGTAAAGAGGACTTTCTACAAGCTAAAAGCATGAAAGACCATTCAAACACATAGAGCATTCTTCTCAGACATCTGATTGGACCCAATCAAGCTGTTATGGGAGGAGCTTCCCAGTGGCAGTGTAGCTCATCAACTATTAAAGGAGGAACAAAATTCTACACTTAAATTATTAACTCTCACAGATCTGGGTTTTACTGACCTTTGACTTTTTTGCCGCATATCTCCTGCGTTCACACATTTGTGTGAAAAGAAAAAACAACAACAGTTGCATCAGCGTGAGTTGTCTTTTATATGCTTCATATTTTTCACACACAAACATAAAAAGTTCTCTGTTTGCAGGATAATAGTAGAGAGTTTATGTCTAACAGACAAAAGGAAACTACTTGAGGTCTGGAGTCAGAGGAGTTTTTACACCTACAGCTCAGCATATTATAGGCAGGAAAAAACAATGCATTTCAAACTCTGGTTACACCAAATGAATGCACTGAACAGTACTCCTTCAAGCAGACTGTAGTGTAGTTTGTCGTGCATAAAAAGACTGTAACCAAATATGGGGAAGGACTCCAAAATCTAAGGTTTCAGGAAAAGGATAAAGAGGTTGACATTTGATATTCTGCTGTTTATCATGTTTAGAAAGCCAAAGAAAGTAAAGAGTAAATGTGAATTTTTAATATTTCTTCAGAATTCATTGTGAGACAGTTGAATCTGTCCTCATACGACTTTAAGTTTTAACTTGACATGGTTGCTGTAGTGCCAATATCAGCAAAATTATTCCCACAGTTTTCTGTAAGTTTGGTGGATTTTCATTCATGTAAAGGAACACTTTTGTCAAAAGCAATAAATACAATAAAATGAAGACAAAATACAAGTCATCAACTAAATGTCCTCTGTGTATCAAATACAAACAGGGGTGGACTTCATCATTTTCACTGGGTTACAGTGTATAAAAGATCGCTCAGGGCAACTTTTTGATGAAACTTTAAAAGCCCTTATGGCTGATTGGTAATTCATTTTCAAAATATTTAAATTTAGATTGTTGCCATAAAGCTACCATCAGGAAAAGCGTCCTCATATTTGAGTATATGTTGTTTAGAATTGACAGACAGAAAGGGAGAAGAACCTGTTTGCCTATGAAGTCCATTAAACTTTGCTGAAGTTATAGGCACTGAATTTTATTAGTTCTCCCCCGCTGCAAAAATCTAGCTGAAATACTGAAAGATTACCAAAACTGCTTCAAATATATGAGCCATTTAGGAGCCAATATAAATTCTGTAAGGATGTCCCAAATGCCATTTTTTGTCCTTCGAAGCTTCAGTGAGAAATATTCAAAGGTATTCAGACTAACTAATAATTCCTTATTTCATGGGCTGTTTGGGGATTTATACATTATTATTATTATTATACCTACTGTACCTACCTATTCCCAACTACCTACATACCTATATATATATATATATATATATATATATATATATATATATATATATATATATATATATATAAATAAATAAAAACAATGCATTCGAACACTGATTTGGAGGTCGATTACCATGACAACGGTCAAAGCTTCGAGGTATTCGGGTCAGCCGTAATATTTTGCACATCTCTTTATACTTTCTGTCTTTCTTTAGACATGCAACAAGGAAACCGACGGTAAAAATGCAAAACAGAAAGTAAACCATCCATCAGAGACGTGTGAAATGAAAACCATTATGTTATTTTAGTCTTAGTGATTGTGTCTACATTCTCACTGAAAATTCCCATCTTGATGAATATCTTTACCAACATCAACTATTATGTTTCGTCACAGAGCTACGTCCACTTTGGCAAAACAAACAAACAAAATACTACCTTAAAATCTTGAGTTTTGCAGCCTTGGGCTATGCGGATTTTTCTCAGTAGATCCTTTACTGGCATTTTGACACGGACCCCGAGGTAGACCTTGTCACCACCATATATGGAACATCTTGCACCTGGTGAAGAAAACAATGGATGATGAACCTTTATGGCAGGTTCAGACTACACAACATTAACACACCAACGCAGAATCAGCTGTTCTTTGACATAACACAAAACTTCAGATGGAAGAGGCAAACTGTCGTTGAACCTTGATGCCCCACATCTGTTGGATTGGGTCATAATCAGACTATATGTTAGGGGTTAGGGAAAAATTGATATTGCATAGTATCGCAATATTCTGTACGGCAATATTGTATCGATGCACGGACGTCAAGTATTAATCTTTTATCATATAAACTATTAGCCTCTTAACAATCCGACGGCTGCTATTCTGTCTTTCTGAGGTTGTAGCGGGCTCAGTTTTAAAGCAGGAATCCATTGGTACCAACCATGTCATGTTATCTTGTTGGGAAAAATGCTAAATAATGCTCCAAAATTATGCTAAACTTCTGACCTCAAGATAGTTGAATGAAAACTGAGATGAACAGAGTGAAAACTGTATCTAATTAGATAAAACAGACAAACTGCATAATTTGCAGACAAAAAATAGGTAATAAATCGCAATATATATTATCGCAATACTCAGCATACTGCAAAAATGTTTAAAATCACAATAAGATCATATCGTGACTTAAGTATGGTGATAACATCGTATTGTGGGGCCTCTGGTGATTCCCACCCTATATGTAGTCTAAAACCAGCAGTAAGATGACAGGAACATTTCTCTTGCTGTCAGAAAGATAGTTATTAACATGAAACATTACTCAGTTTTTCTGTGACTCTATTTGAGCTGTAAACACAGCAGAGTAATGTTAATTGAACAAGCTCAAATTGGCTTTAAATAGCTCCACAAACCAAACACTGGCTCTAGATAGGGCCATTTTATAAAACTGTAAGGCCCGGCTTAAGGCATAGGCCATATAGGCGGTCACCTAGGGATCCTCCTTCTGGGGGGCACTGGCCACCCTTTTAAGAAAATAAAAAAAATGCCAGTGGGCGCTTTTCCTTAATTTCGGCATTGAGGTAACAAATGAACAAATAAAGAAAGAAAGAAATACATTTTTCACCCCTGTAACTCTCGTTGTAGTGAAACTGACTAAACAATAACGATATCAGGGACAAATTATGTATTTATATTACAACAAGACTCGGTCCAAACTGAGTATATGTCTGGACCGTGTACGGTCAGTCTGTGAATTTGTGGCTGAATTGTTACGCAAATAGTCAGTGGTCATGTCTATAATGTTAAAATACTTGCCTACAAAGAAAATGCTAAAAAAAAAATGTGGCATCCAACAATGTGACTTATTTAGATTCTGTGAGGAGGAAGAGGAGTCAGACATTCATTTATTTTGGTATTGTAAGGAAGTTGCATTATTTTGGATTAAAGGTGAAAAGTGGATCTCAGTTTACAACTCAAATTTCTATATTTGTCCTTTATCCATAATGTTTGGTTATTTAAGGGATGATAAAGAAGGAAAAGACCTGAACATCATCATCATTATGATGATGGGGAAAGCATATATATATTTAAAGCTACAAAAAGGTAGCAGTTAAACACTGAACGTCTCAAAATGTTTTTGAAACATCAGTGGATTCTTGAGAAAGATGTTAATAGGAATAAAGAACAGAATATAATGTTTGAACGTGGGTGGGATACTTTGAGTCAGGGTGAAGATTGGAGTTAAACAAAAATTAATAAATAAATAATGTCGATAAAGGTCAACTAAAGGGATGTAAATATGTATTTTTTTTGGCTGCATAATAGAATAGATTATTGTGTAAGTGAATGTGCCTAAGTGGATACGTATATGTGTGTAGATATAGATATATGTATATATGTATATGCATCTATATATGAGGTTGGTTGTATGTATATGAACTTACCTCTTGACACTGCACTATTTCTTTTTTTAGGTTTTTTGTATGTGTAAGTATTCCTTTAACCTTAAATAAAAAATAAATAAATGAATAAACATTTACTTGATGATTTTACATCCAAAACACACACTCAGTGGACAGTTTATCAGGTAAATCTATACAACTATGACTGTTTAACTGTTTTGGAGGCTGTTGTTTGTGGTGCTGTTGAACTGTATGAACGACTCAGTCTAACTTACACGCTTTAAATGAGAGTATTGTAACAATAATATCACTGCATTTGTCCTAGAAGTATTTTAAATTATTAACTTGGTTTTAAGTTTAAACTTCTGCCATACTGGGAACATGGGAGCTCATCGCCTGTGAGGTGTGTAGCCTACAGTACGTCTACTGAGTTTCACCAACACGTTAAAACCAGGCCACAGACCCGCTAACACTGCCACGGTACCGGGAAAGTACCAGAACAAGTCGTCCTACCCTTTGGACCACCGCTCTCGTCCTGGACAGTCAAGCCGGGAACAGGTGTGCGCGGCTCGGCTAAGCCCGTCTCGGTCTCCCCCGGCAGCGGAGAGAGCCCGGTCCCGGTGTCTGCTGCTTCATCACCGCTGTCTCTGGGCTCCTCTCGTTTGCACCGTCCTCCCATCTTCTACAACAACTGCTGAAAAAGAAAATGTTAAAGTGAAGAAAAAAAAACGGGGAGTTAAACCTTCTAATGTTAAAAGTTGAAAAGCTTTAAAGCGGCTCACCTTCAGGACTGAGCCAAGCTGCAGCTCAGTGCTCAACTGAGTCACAGCACCTGTTTGTCCAGGTTCCTCTGGGTGCATCACATCTGGAAACATGACACTGGTTAGACCAGAGATGAGGACGACCACGCCCACGGCTCACCTGGGGGAAAGGAAGGGTTGACGCCCATAGCATACAGAGAGGGTCACAAAGTAATTGGATATCATGTAGCAATACTTTTGTTGGAATATTTAGGGCCCGAGCACGAAAGTGCCAGGGACCCAACGGTGTCCCTGGCACTTTCATGTGGCACTTTCGAAGTGCAAGGAAACCTTGTTTTTCTAAATATTATTTTTCCGCTTGGAGATCGCATTTTTGAGGCGCTTAGGATGGACGAAAACTCACGAAAATTGGAATATATATCAGAACAGAATTAGCGCCCCCTAATGCGTGGAAGGCCATAGTTTGGACAAAGTTGATCCTATATTCATGAAATTTGGTAGGCACATCCCGCTCATTATTTCAGACATATTTCTCATTGGGTTTCATTAGCTCCGCCCACCCAGAAGTCGGCCATTTTTTTAAAATGTTGTGCGTTTTTTCATGTGTTTTATGCATACTTTTACTTACTCCTCCTAGAGAGTTAATCAGATTTTGAAATTTTGGTGGTATAACACCTCAAACTAATGCGACGCTAAATTGCGAAGGAATTTTTGATCGCTCGAACGCGATGTCATAGGTCATGTGAGAAGATGCCATTTTATCACTTTAGGGGTATGGAACTTTACAATACTCCTCCTTGAGGATTCAAGAGATCCATCTCAAAGTCGAGCAGCAGAATCTCAACACCTTCACAATGCAAAGTTGCGAAGCTTTTGTGTTTTCGCAAAACGGCGCTGTTGTGGCGGCGCGGAGAATTTTGGAGGCTGTTGTAACTTGACTTTACGTAGTCCAATCTGCCCCAAATTTCACAAGCTGGATAAGAGTCCATTGTGAGTGATAGTCATAGCGCCACCTACAGGAAACAGGAAGTTGTTGTAAATTGACTATACATTATCCAGTCAGCCAAAAGTGATATAAAGGTGGGAGCTAGAGACATGTGTTGATGTGTTGATGTCAGAGTGGACTAAACACTGTCTTATAAAGTTTCTTTCCTGTAGGTAGCAGGGCTGAAAGAGGCAAGATGACTGTCAACATAAACATCTTGAATTGTTGACAGGTCCCTTTCTGCCCACCTATGGAAAACAACATCGGTTTGTCCAGGTATGAAATTATGGTTATTACAAAATGGCACGTGTATCGAGGTATCTGTGACATCCAGCACCCTCTTGATTCGCCTGAGAATCCTAAATGAGTTATTCAGGACAAAATCTTGGCTCTTACATTACATTACAAAACATTACATTTCGTATAGCTGCAATTTAGAAATACGGTGGACCTTACATTCCCAAACAAAGGGCTTTATTTTGGAGTCTAAGTCTTAAAAAATAGATGTAAGAAAAGAGATACATGAATTTAGGGAACCATCTTTATTGCATTTATACCAAACTATCAGGGGATGGTGGAGCCTTCACTTTTCAATGTATTTCTTGAGCTTTGCACCCATTTCAAGATAGTTGAGCTTTAATAAATGTTTTGGATTCTTTGAAAATTTTAGCCCCAGATTTTAAAAATCATATTTGAGTCAACAGTAAGAGGCATCAAAAGACATTTGGACCAAGAGAAAGCTGATAGTTTGCAGAAGTAGTGTGAAGTCTTTTGTTTTTTTATCAGGTGTAAGGGAGGAGGGGGTATTGGAGACAGTAAGAATCACAATCTGTGTACAGACCAATAAGGGATTCAGTAGCACGTAGCATTATTCCTGTTATTAGTGGATCCGCCCTAATAGAAATAGCCAGAGGCTCTTGTCCTAAGTTGAAGAGCATAAAGGGAAAGGCAGCCTGCCTATCGGGTCCTGTGATGTAATTGAAACTGAATGGATTTATAAGACAGCAGATCTATCTTTTCTCAGTAGAAGACATAGTTGCCTCATACAGGGAGTCAGGTAACATTCCCATATCCACGGAGCATCTAATCACCTGCAGCAGCAATGGTGCTATTGCATCTGCATCATGTCGTTCAGGGGTCCAGGAACTGTTCCGTTAGAAAAGGTATTTAATGTGGATATGATCACAGTACACGTCATAGCCAGATATAATATGATGGAAAATACGTTATAATGTCAACTGCTACACTCAAATTTAAGAGCCAACTCCGTGCTGTATATTTTAAAGGTGAGTTGTCTTCGACTTTGACGTGAGGTCGAAATGTTGAACATGTGATTTTACTAAAGAGCATTTGTGGGAAGAAAACAGGTGAGAAATCCAACCTGCCTACTGGGGCCTCAAAGTGTAACGTGCACTGAAAAGGAGTGACATCTGACATCTGGCTTGGAGGCACTAAGTTATGCTAGAACTGCAGCAGAGCTGTTAACCCTAACCTCTCTCCGACCAAGGTGTGGATCACCTGAGAGAAGTAAGTTTGTGGATGCCATCATTCGCTGTCCTGTTTAGGGCTGTCCTGCTGTGGTTTGGTGTGTGATTTTTACTATTATCTTTGAGTCTCATCAGTTCTCATCAACTCCCATAAGCAGCCTTTCACAGCAAAAAAGATAAACCAATTGTCCAAAAATCAATAAATGCAGCTTTAAACCGGCAGTAGCAGTTTTTTGGCCACTTTGGCCAAAAGCTGGAAACACAACACTGACATATCACCTTTTATGTTGATATATCACGAACTTGTTAGCAAACAGTTGCCTCATTTGACAGATAACTTTAGCATGTATTTGTAGTTGTGTGTTGTGTTATGTTTTGGTCTCCACTAGAAGATAATATCTGTCTCTTTAGCTGCTAAATACTCCACTATGTTCACCAGCTAGCCGTTAACTTTTCTGTCTGCTGTTTCAGCTTTTTTTGTTGCAAACAGCTGTCTGCTGTGTCTGAAAACAATGTGAGCGGAGAGAATATATCGAAACGGTTAAGTTGCGGGCATAAAACCAAAAATATTGAACATAGCAGCGTGTAATAGACCCGCCTGTTCACCAGAGGATAGCGTGTCAGTGTCACGTGTTTGCCTCGCCGAGGCGTGAATATTACACGCGTGTCTGAAGGTGCAGTACCAGCAGGGGGCAACAAATCTACTCATTAAGATTTAGGCAACAAAACCATTTAGTCAGGTTGCGGAAAAACATCATGGTTGGGCTTAAAATAAGTATGTAAACTAAGTACAATAAGTACGGAAAACACGTCACAAACATTTCTATCTGTTCAGTGGTGCGGTCCAACCTCAACATTACATATATACTTCTTGCCAGATGCGACAGGTCATTTGGGGCAAAGCAAAGCAAAAGTGTGGCTTTACTGGTACAGAGTAACTTAGATATTAATACAATTCTGGATAAAAGCATTACATAAGATTCCTGTGTTGCTTTCGTTACGTATCATTTGATAATTCAGTGGCTGGATAGAATAGTTTTAAAATTGTGTTTTAATTGTGCTTGGCTCGAGAGGCAATGTCAAGTGCCTTGTGTGTAGGAAAACAACAATACGTATGCCTAAAGCCTTTTGGATGGCACAAATTTGATGCCAATGGGGCTGATTGCTCAACTGCAGTTGGATTGGCTATTTACCGAGTACCTACTGTTGTCGTCATTTACTCGTAGTTGGCAGAAGTTAGTATTTCTTTTAAAGAATGGAAACAAAACACTGACATAAAGTTAAAGAATATAGTAACTACAGTCACCATGAACGATGTGGATCATCTCCTACAGCACGAATGTGAAAGTCTGCCTTTGAAGAAACACTTTTATTAAACTCCTTTGGGCCTACCAGCTTATATACCAAACAGCTGGTAAAAATGATCAGATTTAACGTGGAGTGGTTCTCCAGGAAGAGATGGCTAACTGTTAGCTTGTAAATGGTAAATGGACTTATATTTATAAAGCGCTTTTTTAGTCTTCCGAGCACTCAAAGCGCTTTACACTACATGTCAGCATTCACCCATTCACACACACATTCATACACTGATGGCAGAGGCTGCCATGCAAGGTGCCAACCTGCCCATCAGGATCTAATCTAAATACTCATTCACACACTGATGGCTCAGCCTTCGGGAGCAATTTGGGGTCAAGTGTCTTGCTCAAGGACACTTTGACATTTGGAGCCAGGGATCGAACCACCGACCTTCTGATTGGAGGGTGACCCGCTCTATCTCTGAGCCACAGCCGCCCCAGCTTGTCAGAGTATGAGCCTTTTTGCTTCCTGTGTGTGTTATTTTCGAGGGAGGGGGATGGTACCTGGTCAAGAACAGACTTTCAGGATCTCAAGCATCTTTCTGAGAGGATTAACAAACATGAAAGCAGCAGGACAACACGGTGGATTGAGCGACAGGTATGTTGCAGCAAATTGAGTACAGGTATGTGTTCAGTCGGATTATCACCTGTGTTAAACTGTGTGGTTAATGTGAAATAGTGCATTTATGTAAAACTGAGTAATTTTATGGTTTTCACATCTGTTCAAAGTAGTTCAATTCAATTCAATTCAATTTATTTTTATATAGCCTCAAATCATAACAGAAGTTATCTCGAGACACTTTTCATATAGAGCAGGTCAAGACCGTACTCTATAGTTTAGAGACCCAAGAAGAGATCCACCATGAGCATTGCATTGGTATGGTAATGCGCTGTGGCCAGGAAAAACTCCCCGTTTAGCGGGTAGAAACCTGGAGCAGAACCGGGCTCTGGATGGGCGGCCATCTGCCGCGACCGGTTGGGTAACTAGTTGTTGCCCCACCATTTTTTCCACCTATAATGCTGGTGCTTCTTGCACAGGTGCAACGCAAAATGGCTGAGAAAATGCCATGAGTTCCAAACTGTCGATGTACTGCGTTAAGGAGGCCCATATCCCCTCCTCGTGCTGAGAATGTCTCCTCAGGCTGTCGGGCAGGTGTTTCTCAGGTACACCCACTCCTTCACAGAATCTGAAATCAACCAGTCACATACCAGAGGTCAAAGTTCTATCTGCTGTCTCTCTTAGTGGGTTCTCCAAACACCTATGGGTGTTAAAAAATTGCTGTGAAGGACACACTCCAACAGTCTTCAGCATGTGAAAAGTTCAGGATGTATAAATCTAAGCTGCATGCACCCTGACTTTGTAGGAACGGGGGACCAAGGGGAACAGAGCCTTGCTTGTACCTCCTGGAGAGCGTTCTCAGTGGAGGCAGAGGGTAGAGGGTTGACAGCTGAAGTGGATTGCTTATCCTTATTCCTCAGTGTCCTGTCCAGCCAAAGAAAGAGATCCACAGAACCCCAGGCACTGCTGGTCCACCTGTCATCTCCTTCTGGCAGATCTTGGCAATCTTCTGATGAGGCGGGATCTTCACCAGACCGGTTAACCCACTGCCAAAACCACTGGACTGATAGATGGATGTGTTGCAAAGTGCCAGGAGCTGTGTTGGTTCTGTAGTCAGAGAACAACAGTTCAACATTCAATTAATGTCTTGCTGTGAGGTTGCAGATCGCAGCCAAGTGAAGCTTCTCCCGTATACCAAGTGAAAAGGTGAATGGCTCTCTCTAGAGCCAGTGTTTGGTTTGTCCGTTCTGGGCTACTGTAGAAACATGGCGGCTCTGTGAAGAGGAGATATAAACGGCTCATTCTAAGGTAACAAAAACACAACGATTCTTATTTTCAGGTGATTATACACTAAAGAAAACATACTTTTTAATTTAATATTACATTTCTGCTAATAGATCCCCCTAAATGTTACACACTGGTCCTTTAAGGGACCCCTATTCTATCACTGAATAAACTGGTGACCCCTGACTAAGTGACATATTTTATGAATATTTCATATTCGATGCATAACAATAACAGTACAGAACAACTGACTGACTGTACAATTAACCCAAATAGTGAACTCAATAACTGTAGGACATTTGTGTAAAATGAGTGATTTGGATGAATTTTGAGCAGGTTATTTCCTTTGAATATTGCATCAGAGATGAGTTTTCCTATTATTTTTAATACAATTCTCTGTATTATGTATATTTTTGAAAATTTTAACAATCATACATACATAAAGGTCAGGTCGGTAATCCTGAGAAACTGAATGAAATGATTAGACGAGCTTATTACAGTCCTGCGACGGCTACAGATTTTTTTTGTCAGAGCATTTGATTTATTGATTGCTGTCAGGATGTAATGAGACTTTCAACAGATATAACAAAATGTATTTGAACAGCACTACCAACCCTGCCTTTAATAGGCTTCCTTTCTTCTCCTTGATGCTTGGCCATTTCTCTATTAGCTCTTAGGTTGTTTTAACTGCATACTTTTCTTTTTTTCCATAGTCATTTCTAGGGAGTAACATCAGGTGTACAGAAACATACAAATATAGCACAAATGTAAATGATTGTCCCTCCCATCCAACCCTCACCCATTGCCAAAAGGATAATGAACAAAAAACAAAGTTAAACTAAAATTAAAAAAAGAGAAGAAAAATAAAATAAGATAAAAAAAAAAAAATACATAAGAAAAAATAAAGTCCACATTGACAGTAATAATAATTATAAGATAAATCCCAAACTACAGATAAAATAGGCTGATAAACTTTACCATGTAAAAATGAGTATGAAATAATGAAATAAATCAAACTTTATGATGTAATACAATTTAGCTGATGGAGAAAAATACGTCTCATATGCCATAAATCCATTAGTCTGCACAAATACACTACGTCCCAATAAAATTAAAACATATACTACGAAAAATGCAAGTGGTCTTATTTTGACCCACTGACAGTGTTTCCGTATGATTAAGATACGAGGGGCTGCCAGGTATAGTAACATTTCAAATTACATTTTTTCAAGTTTAAGGAACAACATCATATCCTCCATCAGGGATGATGACGAAGGGGGTGCAGATGACTTCCAAAGGAGTAAATATCCTTCTGCGAGCAAGAAGAGAAGTGAAAGTGATGATGTTTAGCTGTTGCTGTGACTCAGGTACTCCAAATATAGCTATCTCTACACCAGGTTGGACCTCCACCCCAATCTCCTCAGAGATTGTTGTTCTTCTCTAATGCAGAACGAGGCTGTTTAGCAGAGAGGGGAGGCTCTGTGATTATATCTTGTGTTCAGGTCTTCACTGTGCCCTTATCCTGTGAGATTCTTTAAAATCTTAAATGATAATCCAAACTATAAAAGAACAATTTCATCTAGTTTTCTTCACAGAAATGAATGAAATGCTGCGATATAGGCTGACTGTATACATTTTTAGAAAAGTTGTATTACACCCCTTAAAATCAAGAAGGCCTCGTGGCCCCCTGTGAAGCTTTGGTGACCTCTAGTGAGGGTCAGGACCCCCCCGGTTAGGAACCAGTGTCATACATAAACAATAATTTATACTTTTAGTCAGATTTGATCCTCCATAGTTTTTTTACTGACACCACAGAGCAACCCTGTCCCCAGTGTACTGCAGCACCAGAAAGGGCTCAGCGGCTGTATTCAATGCAAGACTCAAAGTATGTAGAATAATTGCTTACTGCCAGACTGAGATAATTCCTTTTGTTGGAGGAGTCACGTTGACCAAAGCAGAACACTTATCATGACTAACATACTCAGCATTCTGCCTGCAGTCGCTGACAAACTGACAAAGATAATGACTTACATTATGTATGACTTCACCTGCCGTAATAAAGGCCTTTACATTTGACAGCATGGTTAGCGTTGACAGCGAAGTCCTCCAGAGAGGGAGACGTGAACGGAAGCGGTGTTGCAACAACGAGTGACAATAACACGTCACTGTGGGAAAATCACAGGTACTGTATGAAAAATAAAGGGTCTGAGTCTTTGTATTTTGGCTACAGAGTTTATTATAGACTTATTATAGGAGCTAAGGTTGAACTCCCAAAATTAGAAAAAAAATTAAAAAAAGTATGTCATATGCATTAACACAGCCAAAATGATTGGAGAATTGAAAAAAAAAAAAAAGGCCAAAAATACCCTAGTGATGCGTAAGGGTTGGAGACCCAGCTTCCAACTCAGTACTAAACACTAAACTGTTTAGTATTAAAGGACTAAAGTCCTATCACCACGCCTCTGCTGAAAGCTCTGAATGATTTTGCTCCATCATATTGGTTAGACCTGCTTACAGGAGCCACGCAGATCATCTGCTTCTATGCGGGTTCAAATTCCAGCAAAGTAGCACTAACTTTTTATGCCCCTAGATGCTGGATCAGCCTTATTATTATTGTTGTTAATATTGTTGTTAATATTACCTCAACAAACAACCCAGCCAGATTTTTGAATTATGAAAAATTGAGCCCAAAGCTGCATCAAAACGTTTTAGTGTAAACAGTACTGTACACAGATACTGCAGAGTCTCGCGAAATAAAGCTCCAATGTTCATGACAATGAATGACAACATTTTGAGGTCATGAATTTTTGTTAATTAATTTTTGTTAATATAATTGTTTTCTTTCTTTCTTGTTGATCTTCATGTAAAGCACATTGATTTTTACCCTGAATATGAAATGTAATCGTCTATATAAATAAAGCTGTCTGTGGCATTTTACACTACACACCAAGTAGAGCATTGTTCATGACATACAGCCTACACCAGATCTAATGAGAGCTGAGCTGCAAAACAGACAGGAGGATGGAAGTCTTATAGCACCTAATGACAAATACTGTGATTGTAAAATGAAAAAACAGCTCTCAAAACTCAGTTTAAAGGTCTTAATTTTCCAAACTGCTATTTGTTTGACTGATCGTGTGAGGTCTACCATCATGACATGTCTCCACTGGCTGCTACAACCAAACTTCCAGCCTGTCTTGCATCATCTCCTCATCAAGCTTCAGTTTAAGTGACTTGGAGCTGGAGCAAACAGTTTTGTGTCCGGCCCTCTAGCGCCATCTAGTGCTTCAGGAGCTTCTTACAAGGCCTTTGTTTGCATGATGTGTAGGTAGTCCAGTTTACCACCAGGTGGCAGTAGTGTATAAGAATGAAAAAGCCCTTTCCAGCTGGGACTGGCCCCCTCTGAGAGTTTGTTCCTGAACGTTTTTGGGGGCTCCTGTAAATTATATTGATATTTTATCATCTCTATTTTACATTTATCTTTTATATTTATTATCTTATCCTTATTATGAATCAGTTTGTACAGTTTGGGACGAGGACATTTGAGTAAAACAAGTGATTTGGATGAATTTTGAGCAGATTATTTCCAGTGAATATTGCATCAGAGATGAGTTTTCCTGTTATTATTTAATACAATTCTCTGTATTATGTATATTTTTTAAACTTTTTTAACTATCATACATACTTATACGTTTTTATTGCAGGGCAACAAAGAGCTGTTGCTGTCAGTCTTTCCATCGTAGATAGAAACAGTTAAATAGGCTTATTATTAAAAAGTGGGTTTGTCTCTGCAGACATCCCCGCCACACAATGAAACACAAGTTATGACTGACATTAGTCAAACAAATGTGATAGCATGCCTCCTTGGTAAAAAAGAAACATTGTGTACACCATTGTGTCCTCAAATTATGAAGTACAGGACAAACTGTGTGTGTGTGTGTGTGTGTGTGTGTGTGTGTGTGTGTGTGTGTGTGTGTGTGTGTGTGTGTGGAGTATTAAGTCAGGGTTTACTTTGTTTCCTACTGTAGAAACTGTACAAGCCCTCACTTGTGTAGAGGCTCAGGTTGTGTTCATTAAATGAGTTTCTGTGTAGCCGCCCGGTGAATACTTTCACTGCAGCTCAGGGCGATGCTTTTGAGTCACATGCGGTCGTAAAACACCTTCCTATTCTGCGACAGAGCAGAACTCACACAGTGCTGCACCCTTAGTTACTTGATTCATTCATAACGGTATTCCTAACTATTATCACAAGACATCAATAAAAAAAAAAAACATCCTTTAGTTGTGAGAGAGTAGTTGCAAAAGCTGTTAAGCAATTTCTAATCTTTGAATATTTAACCCGGAAATGTTATCTAAAATAAAAAAAACAACACCACACAAGCATAAAGTAACATTCAAAGTCCAAGCACATGTGGATACATCTTTTTGGGGGAAAATAGCAACATCTGTGTTGTCGGTGTGACATCAGTAATAACATGAAGACTGGATTATAATAATAATAATTATAATAGTTATAAAACACAGCTTTTTGGATGCCAGTCAAGTCAGTATGAGTGCACACCCAAACTTCTGAATGATTAACAAGGAACCACTGAGCTATGAGTCACTCTAACAAAAGAACTCAAATTTGTAGGCTTACCTACTTAAAACCAGATAGATACATTTTTGATTCATGAGTTCAAAGCTGTGCCTCCTCACCTCACCTGACCTGACCTGACCTGCGAATCATCTACTTTTTATATGCTTGTTGTTGTTGTTGTTGCTGTGCGTGATCATAAAAAGTCCCCCAGTTCAGTTTTCATCTTTAGAAATAAGATAGCGGGACAAGTCGGTGCAGTGGGACGACAACCTGGCGGTGTGGCCCATGCATGTGAGTGGTTACTTGGCCAGGGCAGTTCTGAGGGAAGCTGATGTTTAACTAAGATAAACCGTAAAAGCACCTGGCACAGTTACCGCATGCCCCTGCTTAGAAACCGAAAAGGGAAGTTCCATAACTTCCTGAATATGGCTGCCACACTGAGGGATGTCTCCATGTCTTCCAGAGATCATAAAATGGGCCAAGAATTCATGTTTTCTTTCCTTATTTCACTTAAATTTTTCACAAAATCTACATTGCAAGGAACCCTTATTTTTCTTCTCCGTTTTATGAATGATTGTTATTATTTCAGGTGATGTGTTTGTATGAACAGTATTTACAGTATTTTTGCTCATACTGTAGAATGTCTTTCCTCACGCTGCATGATGGGAGTTCAGCAGTTTGAGACCAGTGGTGGAGGAAGGATTCTGATCCTTATGTTAAAGTAGCGATACACTAAATATACTTATAAGTTATAGGTAAAAATCCTGAAATCAAAATGTTGCTAAAGTAAAAGTATGTAGGTATTATCAGTAAAATGTACTTAGTGCTTAGTAAATGTACTAAGTTTCATGTACTATCATATTCGATATAATTATATTATTATAACTGATGAATTAATGTGTAAGTAGTAGGGTTGTAAATCTATTAAAATATATGATTGCATGATTGACTATAGTTAATCGCGATTATTCACAAATTAATCACATTTTTTATCTGTTCAAAATGTACCTTAAAGGGGAGATTTGTCAAGTATTTAATACTCTTATCAACATGGGAGTGGGCAAATATGCTGCTGTATGCAAATGTATGTATATATCTATTATTGGAAATCAATTAACAACACAAAAGAATGACAAATATTGTCCAGAAACCCTCTCAGGTACTGCGTTTAGCATAAAAATATGCTCAAATCATAACATGGCAAACTGCAGCCCAACAGGCAACAACAGCTGTCAGTGTGTCAGTGTGCTGACTTGACTATGATTTGACCCAAACTGCATGTGATTATCATAAAGTGGGCATGTCTGTGAAGGGGAGACTCGTGGGTACCCATAGAACCCATTTTCATTCACATATCTTGAGGTCAGAGGTCAAGGGACCCCTTTGAAAATGGCCATCCAACATTTAGCGTAAGTTTGGAGCATTATTTAGCCTCCTGCGCGACAAGCTGGAATTGGTACCAATGGATTCTTTAGGTTTTCTAGTTTCATATGATGCCAGTATCTTCACTCTAGCTTTAAAACTGAGCCGCTAAAAGTTTAAAAATCACAACTTGCGTTAATAAGTTAAATTAGTGCCGTTAAAACCAATTTGTGTTAGTGTGTTATAATCGCGATAACTTTGACAGCCTACAGTAAGTACCCTTTTAGTATCGCAGCTGGCTGAGCTAATTTAGTCAATTTTATATATTGTTGGGCATTTTAATCTTTAACTATATGTCATATCTTATGAGATCACCTGATGCTTTTCAGGTAAAATCTTAACTGTCAAATAAATGTAATGTTGTAAACAGGTTCTGAAGTTCACTTTTTTCACTTCCTGCCACTGTGGCAGGCAAGTATTTTGTTTGGTCTGCCATTCAGAAATTTTATATGCCACTTTTGAAATCTCTGTGCTAAATGAAGGAAAAGACATTTTAGATTTGATGTCATTCAATGTTCAATATGTTTTACACAAACAACATTATATGCTCGGTAAATTCAGGTGAGTTCAAATTACACCGTAGCTTCCAGGGGAGCCCTATTTTTGGGGCAGGGAGGGTACTGTAGCCTACACAGTACTGTACGTTGTTATTGTCATCTATAGCGGTTATTTGCATAAAAACACACAATTCAAATGATTATGATTATTCAAATATTTGCTTTGATTAAAAAAATCTTGGTAAGCTGCTTAGAGCTAGTGTTAGGAAGTTAAACAGGTCATAATTCCCTCTCTAATACTTATTTTATATTACTGTGAAAACATCTCCTTCAAACAACTGGATTTCTTCAAGTTTTTCACCAAAAACTTAATTTTACTAGATCACATTTGAACACATCACGATAATGTTGTAATTTACCTTCTCCCAATAGTCATTTTTACTGAGCAGAGATTCCCGCTATTTAGCCAAGCAGGACTGTGCTGCCCACCGGATGCTCATAGGTAACGTTACTAACTCTCCTCCTGTTGATTTCAACACGGGTTTGTTGTTCACAGTGTTCCATTACCAGGGAAAAATAGATGATGGTTTAGAAACATGATACAGCGTGTGTATGTGTATGTGTCATAGTGCAGCATAACTGTGGAAAAGCATCAACACAGAGGAACTGATTGTCAGGGATGCATGAGATACCAAGGAATCTGACAACTAAGAACTCGTTCTTAAAGGGAACCTGTTATCCAATCCCATCTCTAGCTGTTTCCCTGTCTGGCGGAAAGCCTGGCGATTTTAACCGCAACTGCCAACAATTTACCAGCATTTGGCGGTTGGCGGGTGCAGATTTCAGACCCTGGTGGTAACTAGTACAATATTTGCCTCTGAAATGGGGTGAAGTATTAAAACTAGTTTTGTTAATCTTCTTCAAAAACATTTTTAATTAAATTTGTGGAAATTCTCTTTACTTCCTGTTAGCAAACAATAAATCAAATGCTCTGACAAGACAAGAAGGGACAGGCTGTAAGTGTTGCAGCTTTAGTTGGAACTAGAGCTGCTAGCTACTTTTAATGGAAAAGAGTTGTCAACACTGGGCTGCGTCTTGTGGTTGGAGGATTTAAAAAGTCTAGCGTACTCACATTACTAACACTAGCTTTAAGTAACACCAAACGGAAACACTCAAGTTAAACTACGTCAAAATTGTACTTTAGGACAGAACTTGAGTAAATGTACTTAGTTACATTCCACTGCCCAGGACTTGTCATGACCTTGGGAAGCAGGGAGAAAATGGATAGATGGGTTGATGTTTTTTTCGGGGACTTCTGTCTGTTTTCAGTTATTGTTATTTGTACATTTTTGTTCGCTTATCAGAAAAGCCAGTTTATTTGTTAAGACTGTTTCTCATTCCAGATGAGACACAGTAACTTTCCTATATTTGATTTGATCCTCTAAAACTGCATCTGCTCACAGCAGAATCTACATTTTCTTTTATTGTTTTTTTGCTACCTTGCTCTGTTATTATATGCCGCTCTTTGTCATACTGCATTAAAAACACAGTCCACGAAAGATTGAAGGGCCCTCAAACAAAAAAATGAGCGACCAGATTTTAATATCTCACTCTATAGGAGTCATTCTACTGTGTGTGAGGTAAATATTAACCTAAACAATCAACTCAAGGGACTTCCCACATGTGTTTCATATTCTTCTTTGAGCTGATATAGTCTTTACACTGCACTGCCACAAATGGACCATTTTCATTTGAACTCACGAACCTGCACCCTTACACCAAGTGCGTGACGACAGAGCTGCTGGATATTCTTTCGTCCTTTCTCTCTGTTTGACCATTTATTCAACGGCAGCAGCTGTGCAAGCACTTTGCAGCTTTTTTTTTTTCTAAGTGTTTGTTTCAGGCCCTCGGAGCTCAAGCCTGGATCCTCAGCACAGGTGAAGGGGCAGCCAGCGCTGTCGACCCACTTTACGGACTGACATGTAACATACACGTGTGTGTGTGTGTATGTGTGTTGTGTGTGCGTGACAGAGAGAGAGAGAGAGAGAGAGAGAGAGAGAGAGAGTGCGTGTCAATAAGTGAAAGGTGAAAGTGAAGACACATCCCACAGAGCAGATTTATTTGCTCTGCATGTCGAGGCGTGTTTCAGGCCCTTTAAGGCTTGGCATGTACACACAGGTCAAGACCAAGCAGCGCTGGAGCCTGGCATGCACACACACACACACACACACACACACACACACACACACACACACACACACACACACACACACACACACACACAAAGAGAGTCGTGTTTTCATGACTTTTGAGGACATTACATTGACTTACATTCATTTCCTGGAGACCTACCCTAACCCTAACTGTAACTGCTGCTTGCCTAATCCTAACACTTAACCTAAGGTTAACCTTACCCAACGCCAGCGGTCAGCAACCTGCAGCTCCAGAGCCGCATGCGGCTCTTTAGCCCCTCTCCAGTGGCTCCCTGTGGCTTTGACAAAAAAATGATATAGAAATGAATAATGGTTATTTCTTAACATAGGCCTAGATTGATTCTTACATTCTCCAATTGCAAAATGTGTAGCCTATATTAGGGATGCACCGATACCAATGGGCCGATACCCAAAGCCCAGGTATCGCTATCGGTATCGGGACTGAAAAAGTGGGATTGTTGCATCCCTAGCCTTTACACTGAATAATAAAATAAGTTTTAACATTTCAGTCAACCAAACCGAGTGTCATAGCCTACGTACGTCTACGGCCCGCCACTTATCCTCTAATCTTGCCGATCCTCAATAGTGTTGGCTAGTCTTGAGTTTCCCTATAGCTACGGTAGGTGTCCAAATCCCAAAAAAAGAAAATTCTTAGAGGAAAATGGAGAATTTAATAGTACGTGGACAGATTTGTTTGCTTTCTGCGGCGAAAAATTCCAGCCAAATCTCCTCAAGAGGATTCTTCAAGTCCTGCCTCTCGTTTGCACCTGTGTCCTCACTGCATTAAAAGACTTTAATAGGCGGTGTTACCTTCATTATGAGGCTCAAATATGTTTTGCGGCTCCAGACAGATTTTTTTATTTATTTTTTGGCCAAAAATGGCTCTTTTGATAGTAGAGGTTGCTGACCTCTGCCCTAAACCAAGTCCTCACCCTAAAAAATAATGATTTACATTATGGGGACGTGCATTTTGCCCCCATTTGGAAGAAGAGTCCCCACAATGTGACTGTGTAAACAGGTTTAAGTCACCCCCCCTCTCACACACAAACACACACGCACACACACACACACACCACAATCTACCATCACATTCCTTCATTCACTGCTGCAGTGCTTTAATAGCAAATTTGCATGGAAATGCCACCACACAAGCACACACAAACACATACCACACAACGCCCAGCACGGCCTTGAGGTTAAAGCAGTTTGCAGCATCTCAAGGGCTTTAGCCTTAGGAAGAAGAAGCACTGAGGTCAGGATTCCAAAATTTAGCACAGGTTTGGAGCGTTATTTAACCTCCTTTGCGACAAGCTAGTATGACATGAGGATTCTTTAGGTTTTCTAGTTTCATATGATGTCAGTATCTTCACTCTAGCTTTAAAACTGAGCTACAACCTAAAAATCGCAAGTTGCGTTAATGCGTTAAAGAAATTAGTGCCGTTAAAACTAATGCGTTATTATTATCGTGTTAACTTTGACAGCCCCACTCACTTTTTTTTTTAAACTTTTGCATTAAAGTTTGTGCACACAAAGCTGTATACTGTATATACTGTATAATGCCAAGAGTATTTACTGTAGGTTACTTGAAATTTCTTTTTGCGATATACACAGACCCTTCTATTACTTAATGTTGGATCAAAAAGCAATTTTGAATATAGTTATTTTGTCCTTTATTGTTTATTTCTTCCATTTCAATGTGTTTGTGCTTGGCACACGGGAGAAGTTTCATTTGGTTGCAACCTGCAACCACACTGCTATGCCACCAAATCCTACACACTGTCCCTTTAATTACAAAAAAAATATTCATTAGTGCAGCTTTAAGTTTACTGAGTTTACAGGTATTTACCCTCATTAAGTTTAGACAAGTACATCACTGCTTGTAGGTATATTATTTTTACTATTATTAGTGTTTTATCATTATTCCTGGTTCGAATGCAGTGCTTTAGATTTTCATGGCCTTGTAAGCTTTTCCACCCGGGCACGATTGCAGCGTTGGTTCCCAAACTTCTTTTAAACCAGGCCAGATTTTATTTTTATAGCAACTCTAATTTCTTATTACAGTTTCAGTGTTTTTCAGTGTTATTTTTTTTGCGTTTCTTTTTTCTAACTTTTGCATTAAAGTTTGTGTACACATAGCTGTATAAGCAGTATATAGTGTTGTATAATGCCATGGGTATTTACTGTAGGCTACTTGGAATTGAATTTTTTTTTAAATATTTGCAATACATACACCCTGATATTACTTTGTGTTGGATCAAAAAGCAATTTTGAATATAGTTATTTTGACGTTTATTCTCTATTTCTTCCATTTCCATGTGTTTGTGCTTGGCACATGGGAGAAGTTTCAGTTGGTTGCAACCTGCAACCACAGCGCTAGATGTCGCAAATCATACACACTGTCCCTTTAAGTTAAGAATATTCTTTACTGTAGCTTTAAGTTTACTTTACTGAGTTTCTGTTTTTTTGCCCTTTATTAAGTTAAGACAATTACATCACTTTATTAGTGTTTTTAATCATTATTACTGGTTCAAATGCGGTGCTCTAGATCTCCATGGCCTTGTAAGCTCTTTCACCCTGAGAGGAACTATAGAATACAATGAGAGCTTGTAAGTTTTGGGGCCCTGCCAAAGATCAACCTGTTGGCAAACCCTGAACGATGAAACATATTGCTTAAAGGAAAATTCCACCTTTCAACATTTTACATGTTGAGGTATCATCTGTCAGTTATTTTCTAATAAAATTGCTTTAATTGACTAACTGAGTCGGCCTCGTCTCCTTCTGCCTCATTTAGCATTTCCTCTGTTCAAGTGCAACCCACCGTCCGCATTGATTCATCACAACTCTAATCTATGATGGATTTACTGTAAACGTTCATTGAGTGGAGTGGTTTTGGAAGGAGGCCTGAAGGGACGGGCTGTCAGTGCTGCCGACGTGGCGACTTTCTCTATAGATTTAGGGACTTTTGGAGCTAGTGCTGCTACTTTCATTGGTAAAGAGTTGGCAACACTGGGCTGTTTTTTTTTTGGTTGGATGCTTTAAAAGAAATCTAGCTTACTCTTGCTGGTTTCTCAAAATTACCAACCCTAGCTTTAAGTAACACAAAATGGAAAGTTCAACTCAAAAACTGACGGCATGAGAGCAGGTCAGACCTTGGGCTATGTGTCCTCGGGCAGTTTCTCTCGTTCTACAATAAGATGCTGTCTGACTTGACATGTCTACTCTTTAAACTAATAAACACTGCCTTTTTTATTTTTTTGCATTGTGGTCATTTTTAAAAAAAATCAATCATTACATAAATAAAAATAAATGGAATGTCAGCCTGTTGTGAATTCATACATCAAAAGGGATCAACAGGTTCATCACCTCACGTGTCTTGTTTTTTTTTAAAAGTCAGGTAGTTAGGATTAACTGTGTTAAGGATCCTTAGTGTCTTGCGGGCACTTGTAGTTGACATGAGGCTCAGATAGGAATCCACTGTCTTTGTCTGGGTCAGTAGTAAAGACACTGATTGAGATAGCAGCCCACGTTCTGAAAGAGTATCTGCTGAAAACAGTGGCGATACTATCAGTGCTGAAACCCTGCAGCCCACAGGCTAAACTGACAAATGAGGCTCACAGTGAGAAATAACTGTTGCCTTCATGGACAGATGGCTCCTTCTTTCTCTCTCAGTTTTTCCTCCTTTTTTTTTAAATTCCACCTTTCACACACTCTTTGAGGCCAGTTATCTGAAGCAAATCCAGACCACACTTATTTGAACACCGATGTGTCTGAGTGAATACCTCATTACGAGCTCTCGCCTCTTTGCATCAGACATTACGCCACACTTTGCATCACTCACTGCACACATTCAAAATCCAGCAGCACACAAAAAGACCAGTGCAGTAATGGACGTGTTGGAACTGCCCAGAAACCTGGTGTGAAGACGTAAGTCTGGGCTTTTTCCTCTGCTCTGCGTCTTACCTTGCTTAGCGACTTAGCATGATGCTCAGGACAGCATGTAGTGGAGGGAGTTAACCCACCTTTCATTTGCAGTTAAAGGGTGAAAATATATTTAAGGCTCTCACAAAGCCTTTATGATTTAAATATGTAGCAAATACCACCAAACATATGAAATGCTTTTTTTTTTTTTGCCTGTAATGGCAGTTGTTTGCTTTCTTATCATCATTGACAGTGTGGATTGCGATTCAAAGATAGAAAAATGGGCATAATTACACCAACAGGCAACTAGTTTCAACGGTTTGTCACCGACAAAGGAGGTGTCATTTACTGTCTTTTTAATTCCTACAAAATGAAAGACATCTAGATGTGAAAAAAAGGAAAGGCAATCATTCATTTAGGCACTGAAACGTGCAGACGTATCTGAGTTTCTGCTTGTGGTTTTTGTGCGTTGCTGGTCAGTGAACCTTGAAGTACATGCAGGTGTTTCCCTCCTACACCACTCAACACACCAACCCAGGCCAGTTTCAGGCTCAGCAAGATTAAAAGAACCTGTTTACTATGCTGATGTGATGATTTTGTCTTGAGTAAAACCAACTGTATTTGCTCAGAAAGAGGGAAAATGCAACTTGCCTGTCTCACAAGATGAACTGAACATCAGACTGTTGTTTCTGTTTTTTTTGAGAAAAGAGATTTGACCTAAGGAAGCTACATGTTACTGAACTGAAAACAGAAACCATCTGCAACATCACTTATAGCTTTAACAACAATCTGTCTTTGCAGTTTACACAGTTTATAACATGATGATGGTCTAAACGTTTCCACCCTGATAAGATATCGCCAGAATGTATCTGTCTTTGACATATAATTAGTCAAAAAATGTCAGCTGTTAGTCTTCCATAACGCACTCTGGTTGACCCCGTATATATTTTATACTGAGTATTAAATATGTACGGAAGCCCTGAAAGGCAAGCGAGAACATAATAATAATAATAATAATAATTTTTTGGTGATCCATTTTCTAAGTCTGAAATAAATTATTTTCTCTCCTGTGTTTATGACTTAAAAACAGGTGAAATAAAAAATGTTTTGCGAGGATAATCTTTCTAAGTTACTTTTTTTTCTCCTGTGAAACAGGTGAAAAAAAACATTTTCAGGCTGATTTTTCTAAGTTACTATTTTTCCTGTGTGAAAAAAAGACAGGTGAAAATTGTTGTTCTTCTCCCTGTTCTCACTAAGAGGCAAAGAAAAAAAAAGGAACTAAAAAGTCAGCCTAAAATGTTTTTCACTTGTTTTCACGCAGGAAAAATCAGCTTGAAATTTGGAACTTAGAAAGATTATCCTAGCAAAACATTTCATCATCAAACACATCATAAACAGAGGGGAGAAAATAACTTAGATCACACTCAGAAAATGGATCACCAGAATTTTTTTTTTTTCTCGTTTGCCTTTCAGGGCTTCCGTAAACATGCGCTATAAATCTTAAATTACTATCTTTGAAGTTAAATTAATTGATTTTTGTTTTAGTAAAACCTTTCACCTCAGCTCAAGCTTCTTTCACGTCTCAAAAAGAGGAAGTTAACCACAATGAAATGACTGGAAACAACACAACCGCCTGCTGTATCAGAACCATATACTCCATCTCAGCACACTGACAAATATTTATTTTTCTTTCGTTTAATTTGCACCTGCCTGAAACAGTTTTCAATACAGTGTATGGAAATTATGCAAATAATCCATTTTATAGAAACATGTTCAGAGAGACTGGCAGTGATGTGCCAATTTTATAGTAAATTAACGGCATATTTTTTTAAATTATAAGCTACTTCTCTGGCTCTATTGGTGTGAATGACATGCTTCTCATTTAGGAGCTAAAATTGTACAAACTGGTTGCCTCTGCGAGCACAATAACTAACAGTTGTACTGACTGCCTTGTCTCAGAGAACATTAACAAAGGTTTGGTTATCTCTCAAGTTGATGACATACTCAAATAGCAGATATAATTGTTATTGTATTCTATCAAACCAACCAGAATAATCATCTGCTACATTTATAGATAATATTTAAATCTTTTGGTTCCAGCACCAGACAGGACACAAAATATGGAAATATTTAATAATGACAGGGTGTTCAATTTAAGATTTGAAGTGCTTCACCATTGCTCTGTGTTAATTTATGTAACCACAGTCATTTTGAGACATTAACACAATTACCACAAACAAATGAGATGCTTGGCAAGAAGCCTGGCAGCTTGTATCGGTCTATGCTCTGCATTTGACAGGATGGTGCCAACAAGTCTCATGTAGCCTGACTGGCCTGCGGGGGTGTAGTAATAAAAGTCAGGGGGGCATATTGTTGCAGCCGATATCGTTTTATACTTGTGTTTTTTTGTCTGTGTACATTTGTTATTTTAACTGCCTTCTCTTCTTGACTACCTCTTGTGCCATAGCAGAAACACTATTATTTGAATGCACGTGACAATGAACTTGAAGTGCTTGAACAAAAGACGACATATGTTTATTTAATCTCCTTGTAGCCTGCGTTGTACCATCCTGCACACTCTAAATATATGAGTTTGTACAACAAATGGTAGAATCCTACCCCAACTCAACACAGTCTCACGGCAGTTTGTGGAATAGTCATGAAATTTAATCTATTTGATTTGTGCACGTAGACCAAAATTTCCTTTTTTTTTTTTCGTGACGCTCAGCACGACTTTCAACAACGTATTTTTTAACATGTGACATACGTGTCAATTTCCGCTCCAGTCTTTTCAAAGTAAAACTACTTAGTTAGGTTTAGGAAAAGATCGACTTGGTTAGGATTAGGCAACAAACTACTTTGTTAAGTTTAGGAAAAGATTGTGGTTTGGGTTAAAAAAACACTGGAAGTAGCGTAACTTAAGTACAGAAGTTACGTGACAAAAACTACTTAGCACCAGAAGTGCTGTAACTTAAAGCTTCAGGAGGCAACAATTTTTGGTATCATTGGGCAAAAATTCCATAATAACCTTTCAGCATATTGTGATTCAAGTGTTCTGAGAGAAAACTAGACTTCTGCTCCTCCTCATGGTTCTGTTTTCAGGCTTTAGTAAATCTAGCCAGTGACGGGAGACTTTGACCAATCACAGTTAATTTCAGAGAGAGAGCGTTTCTCAATCAGACGGCAGTAGTAAGATACATTTTTGACATGTTGGATTATGCTGTAGCCTACACTTGGGTGTGATTTTTGACCAGCACATGAACCTTAAGAAGATGTTGACTCACCTCTATTTTTCCAGCTGAGGTATGAATTAAAGCCTGATGTCTCTTATCAAGATCTGATTATGCAGTACATACACTGTAAGCTGTACTAATTCTCTACTCACATGCCGAAACAGGTCAGCGTCGGCAAACTCTTGTGTTTAAAATACCACTGCCAGATAATGGCTGCCAGACAGATCCGGCTGTGGGGCTCATATCAATCCCATATTGGCTCCTCTCCACTGGTGAATTCAAGGATTCATTTCAAAATGGTGCTGATTATGAACAATGTGATTCCCGAACAAGTCCCAATATGCAAGTTCATTTCTTCTCATGTCTAGCAGGAGTATCATGTTTGTGTTGCAACACATTAGCAACCGCATTGAACTATTTCAAATGGTTCTGAAACATTCTGTGTTGTGAGTCTGAGTGTTGATTTTACCCAAAGGATAATGTGACATGCATATGACCTTGTATCTCCTCTTACGGTGTATTTTTTCATTAAATTAGAAAGCAACAGGAGAAACAGTGATTACAACTGTGAAATCATGAGATAGCAATGAATAGTTTGATGCTGCACCTTGAACAAATTGAACAAATAAGATACATTGTGTGTGAAATAATGAGCTTTACATGGTGTTGGTAGGTAGGTATTTGAACTTTTGACAAGGCCAGGCTGGGAGTTTCCCCCTGCTTCCAGTCTTTATCCAAAGCTAGGCTAACCAGTTCCCTGCTTAACACACAAACATGAGATTGATAAGATATTCTCATCTCACTCTACAAAAGAAAGCAAATAAGCATATTTCCCTAAAATGTTGATATATTCCTTTCAATTTGAAACAAGATCATAATAGCAGTATATTGTACGCAACAAATGAATTGACTTAAGTACATCTAAATGGACCAACTTTACTCTGTTGATTATAAATGAAATCGAGAGTTTTTTTGTTACTTTTAATGACAATTACAAAGTCTAATTTCTCTCAGACAAACAAAAAGTTCGGTGTAACTTTGTTTGGAGGAGAGGGCTGGGAAAGAAGCTTGTCATACCGACGCGTTCTCATCCCAACCTGTCATATAGTGACGCTTTGTCAGACCCTTCGGAGTCACTTTTCGGTCGCAATAAACACGTGCTTAATTTTGTGAAGTAAACAAAAAACGCTTGTTTAGGGTCAGGCAATAAAACCACCACAGTTAGGTTTAGGAAAAAACAACATGGTTGGGCTTAAAACTACTACGTTTGTACAGTGAAAAATGGCACTGAACATTGCAAACAGGGCACATGAATGAACAGCTGGTGACGCATGGGATCCTCCTGGATGAAAGCCTTGTGTTTGTTGGACCCATAGACATATATACATAGACGCCACATTGAATCGTCGTCAACATGGGCGCCATATTGGACCAGGCAAGACTGGCCTGTAGCCCTATACAAGTGAACGGGGGAGCTGCCGTTTTTCTGGATAAAAAGCACTATAACGTCTACATTTCTCAACCGATTTCAGTGAGTCGTTTTATATTCAAACATTTATGATCTACGAGGAGTAACGTTAAGTTAACGTTATGATTTTTTTCCCCAAAGATTTTGGCGAAAAACTGTTAAATATCTTAACGTCACTGCTTCCGGTTCCTGGATCACCGGTCTGTCCTTCGATATGGTGGGATTCAATCAATTATTAGGTAATTATTATAAACTAGTACTATCATATCACATTTTCAGCATTTTTCACATTATCAACTGTTCAAGTCAACGTTACATCTTTACAAAACGTTTGCTTCTGAAACATCAGATAAGAGCTAGCTAACGTTTGTTATCGTTAGCTAAACGATATAAGTTAATGTTAGCTTATTGATGTTCATATCTAACATGATATTGTGTTTAAAACATGAAATTAACGATATATATTAAAAACAATATGTGTCTAATATTGCAAACAATAAAACTGATGGCATGTCTTGGGTTTTGGAACAGTAACGTTGACTCTCAGCAATATTTAGCTAACTTATTTTAATCAACGCTATCTTAAGTTACTTAAGTAACGTATTATAGAGATTAACAGCATGAAACGGAGGAAGACATTTCATTATATATTATATTATATTATATTATACAGGAAAAATAAGCCATAGCCATACTTGACAAACATGAGTTTTTACAATTCCTTATGATATGAATTATCTTCTATCGTATAAGTATTTCACTTCATGTAAGCCTACAATACACACTTCTCTCCTGAGCGTCTAGCAGTGATTACAGCCTAACTATCCAGATTCTAAGTAACTGGAGACAAAACTTTATTTTTCTACTCCACGTAGATCATAAACCCTTTAATATAATAACGACTCATCAGACGTTATAGTGCTTTTTGTCCAGAAAAACGACAGCTCCCCCGTTCACTTGTATAGGGCTACAGGCCAGTCTTGCCCTGTCCAATATGGCACCCACGTTGACGTATCGCTGCAACGGGCTGAAGCGTCCAATGCAGTGTCTATGTATATATCTATGGTTGGACCCATCCACCTCCCCTCCCTGTGTGTGTGTTTTTGCTCTTAAAGCTACGTCACCACACTCATGGCGCACTTTTAATATTGACGCGGATGGGTTTACATTGTAGTTAATGGAAAACCGTCTCATACTGATGCTAAAGGGTGCCTTGTGCGTTGATTTGATGCCCTGGGAATGAGAACGGGCCTGTTATACACATACGAAAACATTATTTGCATCAGCGAAATTTTAATTTATTTTCCCTTATTTGTCTGTGATGCATTTGAATGTATTCATGCCATTCTCTCCTTTAGTCGTCTTCGTTTCTGTTTGATTGTGCCGTTTCTGGGGCCTTTTTGTTTCTTTTCTTTAAAAATGTTTTAACTCTTGTAGTTATGATTCAACTTAAATAGTATCAGCACTGAAACTAGATGCATGAGGGAGATCCGTGGTGAGTGAGCAGTGACACCCCAGGGGGATTGATGGCCAGCTTCAGGCTGTTATAAAGCACGTCAGTCAACCCGCCACTTTGATTTTCTTCCGTTTATCTATATGATATAATCCAGATAAGCAGTATGCACTGGGAGAAATGTAAGTACAAAACATCATTGCTGTTTTCTTTACATGATTGTAAAAGCCGTAAGAATACTCGCTCATTTCATGCAGATTGTCTTATATTATATTATATGAAATTTAACATCTGCTTCGATTTTATTGAAGAGGTAAAAGAGCAGCAGGAAGTTTTTTAATTTTTGGGGTTAGGGTTTGAATTGTCTAAATAGGGGTTTCGCCTTTGTGTACATTGCATTTCTTGTCACTTGATGATGTAAACACAATAATATGAACATAATAATATGTTCAATGTAATGCAATATAGTATGATATAGCTTTGCAATACATACAACCTTTGAGGAGCTTAGTTGGTCTTTCTTTTCTCCATGTCATTTTAGAATAATAATCTGATTGAATATTGTAAATCAAAGGTTGTTACTGGGAGAAAGAATTAGATTTAGCTTAACTTGTTTGAACTTCCGCTGCTGTGTTTTGAGCCAATTATAATTAATTGTCATAATTAATTTGACTGTTCGCTAATCAGAAATGTAAAACCCAAACTAACGGGATACTAGATGGATGTGCATGGTGCTCAGTTGTTTTCCCCCCAAATAACGTACAATATGTCGTTTACAACATTGACTTTGAAGTTAAAATCTGGAGTTTTTAGTTTTGTTTTTGAAAACGCGAAGAACCGTGTCAGGATCATTTTGAAGCTATTGTGTCGGGCTCTTTTGGAAAGAGGAAGGTGGTCATTTGGATGTTGGCTGTGTGTTGCTATTGGGCTGTAATCTTGATATGCAAAATGGCAGCAGGCCTGCAGCACAGTAAAATACTGCACAGCTGTGGAGCTTCCTCTTTTTTGTTGGTTGAGTCGCCTTGCGTGTGCTGATTGTTAGTCAGTCTGTGTGTTCATGTGTGGTTGATAGACACAGAGAGAAATGGAAGACAACAACATCTGTCCATTTGAGTTCAGTTCAAAGATTTCCTTCTGTAGAAATTTATTTCCTTGTGGTTTTTTTTAAACAAGCTTCCTGTATATCGGGCACACTTTTTCACAATAAAAGGTCTTTAAAAATAGATATAGACGGATAGAAAGTGCTAGATTATGATATTTTTCAATCTAAATATTTCCGGAAGTCGCATTTGTAAAACACCCTTTGTGTCAAGGGAAAGAAATTCTAGAGCTATATAACACCTGTAATGAAAAATCCTCTTTTGTCTCGATACATTTTACCACGCCAGTCTTTAAAGCTTCAGTAGGTGGAATGTTTTTGGCATCATCGGGCAAAAATACCATAATTACTTTTTTAGCATATTGTAATTCAAGTGTTCTGAGAGAAAACTAGACTTCTGCACCTCCTCCTGGCTCTGTTTTCAGAATTTAAAAAAATCAATCTTTGGCCAATCACAAATCATTTCAGAGAGAGAGCATTCCTATTGAGCGTTCCTATGCCCCGTCTGGTGGGCGGTGCTTGGTATTTCTTCAACTGTTCTCAACATGGCTGCCGGGCCACAAACTTTCTCATTTTACAGCTAAACAGTACACTACAAGATTTTTCTAAAAACATCTGAGGAGAGAAATAGGCATTACAGTAACAGAATATTGATTCATATTTGATCAGTGCTACCTAGTTTGACCGTTTGGTCGGAGTTTGCGGGTGATTGACAGCTGCTCAGAGACGGCAGCTGGACGGCAGACTCCAGATCAGCTCTGACTGGTTGTTTTCCCCCGGTCTGTGAAATCTTGCAGATGCCGTTAGGAGCACCGGAGGACACCTTTCAGATTACCTGTCTCATGCACTACTGTCAGGATATAGTGATTACAAAAAACGTTTTTTTAGTCATATTTGCTCCAATCTCGCCTACTGCTGCTTTAACCAGGATGAACAAAATATAGAGTTGCTTGTTAACATGTCAACGGAACTGTTCAGTTTAAATGATGACTTATAAAGTAACTGAACCATGTCACTTCTTGACATAAGCACCACACCCCTGCTTGCAGCACGCTCCTTCAGATCTTTGCCAGGAAATTTTACAAATCGTTTGTTCCTGTTGGCGTGGGACAACCTATAGGCCTACTTTCCAACCTCCAGCAACCGTAAGGCTATCAACAATGGTCATGTCCAAGATGGCACACCAGCCCTTCTGTAGGCCAACAGAAATTCTGCAGTTAGACAGTATTTGATCTAAACCATGATACGAAAAACTTGCTGAACACTGTCCAATTCCAAGTAAACTAAGAAGAAGGAATATCTTGTAGACATACAAATAGCTAATTTCCCAGACAGTTTGAGTTGATTTTTAAGGGTGGATGGAGTCAAAACTTCCCTAAACCCCTTAGCAACTGCAACTATTGACTTTAGCCTTTCCATAACTACTAACAAGTACACAATCATATAAGGAATGGATTAAACAGTGTGTTATGTGTTTTTACTTAAAGGTGCAGTGTGTAGGATTTGTCAGCATCTAGCGGTAACAAATTGAAACTTCTTCCGTTTGCCAAGCGTGTAGGAGAACTATGGTGGCCGACGCGAAGATGTGAAAACACGAAAGGCTCTCTCTAGAGCCAGTGTCTGGTTTGTCCATTCTGGGCTACTGTAGAAACATGGCGGCCGGCTCCGTGAAGAGGACCCTCTCCCATGGATGTATTAAGAGAACTGGATACAGTGTTGGAGGCGGGGCCACGTTCATTCCTATGAAAGTTGCTCAGTGGCGCAGGAAGCCTAAATGGTTGACTTACGTCTGGAAAAGTACCCGGATCTTGGGCACATGGAACATGCACAGTAGCGTCCGCTCGGTCACATGACTCGGTCACATGACTCGGTCACGGGGTCCCAACGTCACGCCGTTGTCACAGTTTGCGCTCCAGCCTCGGTCTGGGTCTCATTCACATGAACGGAGGAAGGGAAATAACTCTGGATTCAGCTATTAGTGCTTTTTACAACTTTAAAAACTAAATTTTTTAAATAAGGGCTATTAGAGTGTTCGTACTGGGAAGTTGATTCATCTAAAAAAAAAAAAAAAAGATCCGCTGAGTTACAGACGTCTCTCTCCCAATGTAAGTCTATGGGGAAAAGTCTTTTTGGGCCCAATGGCATCACGTGACTGACACGGAAGTTGCAGTACCGCCGTTTGGCCACTATGAAAGGCGCTTTTCCTGGGGGCTTGCCCGCTCCCTATGTAGATATAAACGTCTCATTCTAAGATAATAAAAACACAACAACTCTTATTTTCAGGTGATTATACACCACAGGAAACACACTTATTAATATTATATTCCATTTCTGCCAAAAGATCCCCCTAAATGCTACATACTGTTCCTTTAAGTTGCGAACATTAGCATGTCAGCTAACTAGCTTACAATAGTAAGAGCATTTCCTTAGCTAGCTACATTTGTGGGGTTACAGGCCCGGTTCATGATAGAGTAGCCTATCCACTGTGTAGTATTTCCCCGCTGTGTGAGATCTGGTCCTGGATGCTACTATATCAGAGTGTAGGCTAACGTTAGCGGCCCTGTCAGCCCTTAATTAATTGATTTAGGGAAATTTACACTCCAGCAAATCCAGCCACACTTGTTACATGTTCACCAATTGACATTGGTTAGTCATCATTCTTTAACGTAACGTTAAAAGTGAAACATACTCTTTGAAAATACAACCAAAAAAGCCCAAATCAAACCTCTGTCTTGCTTTTTTTCAAGGATATGAGCTAAGCAGCCAAACTAGAGTCTCATATCAGACTTATAATACTAGGACTAAGTAGCTCTACACTGCAATATAAGATCAATTCTTCAATGTTTCTTCTTGACTATTCTGTTTAGTCTAACCTGTAATATTTGTTTCCATTTGCACTGAATTGGAAATTGCAAAAATATGTAACACGTCTTTTAGTTTCCAGTTACAGGATAATTCCTTATTTTAAGGGACGGTTGGCAACCCCGATGGTGAGGATGCTGACTTTGTTGCCTACCTGGGAGCAGTTATCTTTAGCCTCAGTCTTTTAGCATCATATCACATATGTAGCCATCAAGTGTTTATTTAAGATCATTTCACATTTCCAAGGCATGGAGCTAATGTTAGCTTAATCAGTGAGCTAGCTTCGGTCGACAAAATCTGCTCGCCACAGCTGTCATATCCGCAGAATGAATTGACAGCTAGGAATGAGAAGACTTCTCTACATCTGTCTGAAATCAAGGACCCATTGTTCTATAAAGTGCAGAGAATTTTGAGCGATAAATCTGCCACCGCTACTGTAAAATGTGCTATGCGTGAACAAGATCTGTTTATGTCAGTTCCTATTGGCAGAGATTTCCCATCAGTGATCACACCAAGGCACATTTAAGTTAGGCCATATGGGACACTCCTCTCCATGGCAGTCTGACTTTGTGATTTGGACTAACAGGACAAGAGCTAATGTTTAGGCAATGTTTCATGTTTCTTCGCAGCAGAAACTAAAATGCCAGAGGGTCTCATTACCTGCAGATGGCTGGTTAGCAGAGCACTGTCAAACCACTGAACATTTGACCCTTTATTATGATACAATCTGTCACTTTAAGATTGATGTGAGTTTGTGTGAGGCATCAGCACAAGAGTGTAATTTTCATTTCAACATCGTAGGAGACGTCAAACCGCTGCTTAGGTCCCTGCAATTATAGTCTAATAGCCCTTTAGCAACACATGTGCAGACTCTTTCATCCTTCCTTTAATTGACTCAGATGATAGATTCATGTTGAAATCAAGATAATTTAGGCTTAACATGTCAAAATTGGGAACTAATATCACCAAATACTACTAAATCTTCTACAAAGAACTGAGTTTGCAATTTATACTAATCAATGCCGTTGTGTCACAGAGTTCATAACACATCCATTTGTTCATCAAGGTGGCTGCACTTGCCTGCGCCTGCGGGACACATTATGCATCCCAGCCACACTATGCATGTTTAGCTATGCTAGCGGCAGCAGCAGTGTCAGTTTGTAAGTTAGCTGGTCGGTTGATCGATCCAACACTTTGGTCAAGGCTGAAAGATCTCAACAACTATTGGATGGATTGCCATTAAATTGTGTACAGACATTCGTGATCCTCAGAGGATGAATTCTCTAACAACTTCGGTGATCCAGGGACTTTTCCTCTAGCGCCACCAACAGGTTGACATTTTTGTTATTTAGTGGCGTAACTTGTTGGGTGGATTACCATGAAATTTGCTCCAGATATATTTAAGGTCCCGAGAGGATAAATTCTAATAACTTTTCTTCTAGCACCACCCTCAGGTCAAAATTTTAATTAGCCCAATACTTTGGTTTATGACCAAAAGACATCCCCATCGGCCTCAGCAGCACTGAGCATGCTGTATTAGCATGCTAACAGTCTAAACTAAAGCTAACTTATGCTCGAAAAGAAGTAGTTCATACGACGTGTCGGAGGGTGTTTCGAATGGCCACTCGAAGTTGGTGTGAAAAGCCAGCCATCATAGAGAGAAGCGAGATTCAATACCCACACTTTCAGAAAGTGTTGTGATTTTCAAAGTGGGGGCAAGTTGGAGAGAAGACGAGGGGAAATGCTAAAAAAAATATCTATTTAAAAAAAAAAATTTTGAGTTATTATTATTATTATTATTATTATTATTAGTGCTGTCAAAGTTAACGTGATGATAACTTTTTAATGCAAATAAGTTTTAACGCCACTAATTTCTATAATACATTAATGCAACCTGCGATTTTTAGGTTGTAGCTGGCTCAGTTTTAAAGCTAGCGTTAAGATACTGGCATCACTAGAAAACCTAAGGAATCCATTGGTACCAACCATGTCATACTATCTTAACGCCAAGGAGGCTAAATAACGCTCCAAACTGACATGGCCATCTTCAAACGGGTCCCTTGACCTCTGACCTCTAGATATGTGAATGAAAATGGGTTCTATGGGTACCCACGAGTCTCCCCTTTACAGACATGCCCACTTTATGATAATCACATGCAGTTTGGGGCAAGTCATAGTCAAGTCAGCTCACTGACACACTGACAGCTGTTGTTGCCTGTTGGGCTGCAGTTTGCCATGTTATGATTTGAGCATATTTTTTATGCTAAATGCAGTACCTGTGAGGGTTTCTGGACAAAATCTGTCATTGTTCTGTGTTGTTAATTGATTTCCAGTCATAAATATATACATACATTTGCATAAAGCAGCATATTTGCCCACTCCCATGTTGATAAGAGTATTAAATACTTGACAAATCTCCCTGTAAGGTACATTTTGAACAGATAACATTAATTTGGCTGGACAACAAAAAACTTTAAAGTCATTTTTCCAAGTTCTACACTGAGTTAAGGTCTCTTGCCTTTGAAGGGCAGTGTTGTGGTTCATGTACAGTATGAAGATCAGCCTCCATCTGCAGAGAGCTGACACTGCTGCAGCGCAGCGGGGGGAAATGCCATCACCCTCAATGACTTTGTCGCCTCGGGCCGTACTGACTGATGGCATTATCTGCAGTGTCTCATGTACAGAACTGTTGCTTTGATATTTTTCAAAGAGGCCCTCTCTGCTCATGCTTATACTTGCAGGGAGTCATCGGTTGTAACGATTCGACCTACTTGGAGACCATACTGCCTGAGGTCGCTGTCAGAGTGGTTCCAGAGGACACTGAATCCTGATGCTTATATATTATATACATATTCAAATGAGTACAGAACATCTTATTGATGGTGTTGATACCTGGAATAGACAATAAACTTTCAATTCAACACAGCTAGTGATGCTGATTTTGAAAAATTTTCTTAACCGATAACCGACCCTCGTTAACCGATTATTTACCGTTAACCGACAATATTTTTGCCTCATGCAGCTGAAATGTATGAGCACAACAGACAGTCCCCAGTTCACCCATCCGGGAGCGTTAACTTAGCAGCCACAGTGCTGCGTGTAGTGTCACGGACATGCAGCCACTTTCCCAATAAAAGTCTTCACCGCACTTTTAGTTTAGTTTAGCAGGTTGTCAGCTGTGTGTCTTCCCGGCGTAACGACACTCTGTCTGCCCGGATTAACGATAGCGATTGTCCGACAGTGTGTGTGTTTGTGCTACGTTAGCATCTGTAGCTCTGCTGGTAGCTTTGTGCTTCCCGTAGTCACACACATACGGTCTGTGAGCGCAGTGTAACTTCAGCGAGTTTCCGACAGAAACTGTCGGTGGCGTTATAGCTGTGAACGTAGGTGTAGCAGACAGTGTGTGTCTGTAAGCTACAACTCCCTCTGTCAAGTGAGCTATAGACGGGAGCCAACGTCCTGTATCTGTAACTCCGGCTCAGACTCTCTTAAGGTGGACCAGCTTCTCTCCTTTAAGTGACGAGTTTTTCTCAGCTTTTTAATTAATTATTAACATTTCTTTTAACCGTTTTAACCGATAGCGTTAATCGGTTAAAATGCTTAATGTCGGTTAACGGTTAAACGGATAATTATTAACATCCCTAAACACAACTTTATTAATCCACAAAGGCCTTTTGATATTGGGCAAGTAAAAACAGACAGGAAACAGACATATGCACAGATAGACAGTTGTTTAAGACTATGTTGCGCTGATGGTGCAATTGTTAAAAATAAATAAATAGATAACTAAATATATAAATAAAAAATAAAAATAATAAAATAACGATAAAAAAATAAAACTAAATACATTTTAAAAAGTAATAAAATAACGATAAAAAATAAATGTACCAACTGTTACCTCTAATGAGTGCACTTGTTTATAAATCAACAGCAACCACAGCTGGTGCCACCATGGATATTAAATTGCATCCAAATAAATACTACTGATATATTTTGTTGTGTTGGATGTGAGACAATGAATAATGTTAGAATTTATATTATTATATATTTAATAAACATTTTTTTTTTTACCAATGCTGAAATGAAATATATCTATAATGCATTACATAAAAATTATAAACCCTCATATTATGATTAGAAGTATCACAATTGCTCATAATCATTTGACCCACGCTTTCAATAACAATCATGGACAGAGAGGATGGTTATGGCTTGGTTGCAACCTGTGTGGTGATGTGACGAAATTGACATTTAAGTCAAGAAGTTATTAATTATATTATTTAGCTGTTTTGGACGGAATAAATTTCATAGTGTGGGTGGCTGTTGCGTTATGATCCTTATGCAAGATTCACAATATTTTTTCGATTGCGGTGTGATTTTCTTAATGCGGGGGTAGGCAGATTGTTTTTGGCATCAAAAATTCCACAATAACCTTTCAGCATATTGTAATTCAAGTGTTCTGAGAGAAAACCAGACTTCTGCACCTCCTCATGGCTCTGTTTTCAGGCTTTAAAAAAATCTAGCTTGTGACGGGAGACTTTGGCCAATCACAGGTCATTTCAGAGAGAGAGAGCGTTCCTATTGGCTGTTCATTCAATTGAGGCAGCTGTCAATCACTCGCAAACTCCGATCAAATGGTCAAACTAGGCAGCGCTGATCAAATATGAATCAATATTCTGTTACTGTAATGCCTATTTCTCTCCTAAAATGTTTCCAGAAACATCTTGTAGTGAACTGTTTAGCTGTAAAATGAGAAAGTTTGTGACCCGGCAGCCATGTTGAGAACAGTTGCCTACTGCTGCTTTAATTTACGCATGCAATGCATTTGTAATTTAGTTCACTTAGTAGACTTTCATGATGCCCTTGCAACACTGTAAATCACATCTTGACAGCATCATATGACAAAAAGTATCCATCATTTCTCACAGTCTGTTGATAAACAACACACAGATGAAAGAGTGTTTCCATAGTTCTTTTTCTTACTGTAATGATATAAAGTATGCAGCAGCAGCCCGTATAGCAGTAGGCTTATATCTATCACCTTACTTCAAATGAGAGGCCAGTGTTTGTTTTAATGAGCATGTAATTAAATTAAATAAGATGTCTCTCTCTTTCTTTCCGTTTCTGGCCTCTCTAGCGCCACCATCATCACTGGCCAGGTCCAGACCGTACCAAGGTGTCCGAGTCCGAGACCCGGTCAAAGAGCTGCTGAGGAGGAAGAGAAGTCTGGAGCCGCACTGCACCAAGACAGCACCCTCTACTGCGGTGAGGACACCATGACACATGACAATGACATGCATGATGCATTTTATCAGTTACACATTAAATCATTTTAATCACTTTTGACATTTTAAATGAGTTTGTACATTTAATGCTGCAGTGGGTAGAAATGGAGCAAATATGATTAAAAAAAGTAATTTTTATAAAACTATATCCTGACAGTAGTGCATGAGACAGGTAGTCTGAAAGAAATCATGTGACTCTGTGTCCTCCGGTGTCCTCTGTGTCCTGTGGTGCTCCTAATGGCATCTGCAAGATTTCACAGACCGGAGGAAAACAACCAATAAGAGCTGATCTGGAGTCTGCCGTCCAGCTGCCGTCTATGAGTGCCGGCTGTCAATAACTCGTAAAGTCTGATCAAACAGTCAAACTAGGCAGCGCTGATGAAATATGAATCAATATTATGTTACTGTAATGCCTATTTCTCTCCTAAAATGTGTTCAGAATCATCTTGTAGTGTACTGTTTAGCTGTAAAATTAGAAAGTTTGTGACCCGGTTGCAATGTTGAGAACAGTTGAGGAAATACCAAGCACCACCCACCAGCTGGAGGACAGCCAATAGGCACGCTCTCTCTCTCTGAAATGACCTGTGATTGGTATAAGTCTCCCGTCACGGGTTAGATTTTCTAAAGTCTGAAAACAGAGCCATGAGGAGGTGCAGAAGTCTAGTTTTCTCTCAGAACACTTGAATTACAATATGCTGAAAGGTTATTATGGTATTTATGCCCAATGATGCAAAAAATATACTGCCTACTGCCACTTTAAGTAAAAAAAATCTTCAGCACACATTTACATACTGATAGATTTTAAGCAAAGTTTCCCACAAGTTCTGGGAACACATGTGGAACCCTCCACCCTTTCCAAAGAAAATCCCTTCCTGAAAAAGCCTTGCAAATACTGCAACCACATTCTTCCCCGCTTCCTTTATCACATCATCATTAGTCATTAAACAAATAGGATTTACTGTAGCAGCAGTTACAGTGTATGGAGCAATGATTGCTCAGGATTAGGAGCTGTCGGGCTAATAAAAACATTTCAAACCTGATACTGAAAATATAAAGTAGCGGTAGTAGGAGCGGAATTACTTTTCAATGTATTTGTCTGAAAAACAACCACAGACATTTCTTGTCAGTGCTCCGACGGTGTCAAGTTCATGAATGTTTTTTTTTTTTTAATAATAATAGTTTTTTTTGACAGTTTTCTCTTTGATGTACCGAATCATGTCAGAATAACATGTTGCATTCCCTTTATTGCGTTGTGATGATTTACCACCATTAGTCTCCAGGCTGATAGTCTTCACTCATCAGAACTGTCATGTAGATGAATGGAGTCAATGATCTTTATGCTTTCTGCAGCAGGCGGGCTATAAACTGCAGAAATCATAAGAAATGCTCATGGGCCGAACATCCAGATGCATAGTGCTGGTTGTAGAGGTGGATCTTATCGAGCAGACGCTGCAACACAACAGATGTAGATTGTTCTGTGGGGAGTCATTTCTTCCCCCAACTGGAACATTATTGAACAAATTATAGATGGCATTTTGAAGAGCTGAAAGAAAGGGCTCCCGTGGGGGCCATCCGGATGTGAGCAGTCAGGACCCAGGGCCTATCCCAGGGCGAGGGGGGGGGTTGTCCTTATATAATCCAGGTGTTTTTCCATGACAGTTACAGCCATTCCCTGCATGGCTCCAGGGCTGGGCACACAGCCCTATGCAAAATTACTTGCAGCCTTGCCAAAGAGCCCTCCCACTTGCTATTTATTACACCTACCAGACCAGGAGAAGACACACACACACACACACACACACACACACACACACACACACACCCACACACACACACACACACTACAGGACATGCACACACACACATTTACAAACTCCCCTCATACCCTTTGATAAGAAAGACACAACATGACTTACTGAGTGTAGTTGTGTGTTATCTTCTGATGGGTTGAAAAATGTAACAGCATTTCCATGGAACATTGGCATCATTTTCAGATTCTTTAAGCTCGGTTTACTCCTGTTTCTGAGAATAAACTCTCTCTTGTGTACTTTTGACCTTTAAGGAGGTTCCGTGGGGCGCCTCTCCAGCTTTCAATCAAAGTTTTTAAATAGATGTTGTTTATCACTGGAGTACTGTGTTCCTGAATAGTTCGACATTATTTTTCTTATCAAAAGCTAGATGATGTGTACGTTACGAAGACAAACATGTAAACCATGCAAAAACATGCAAAAATGTACAAAAAACAAAGTATAAAAGTGGTTTAACATGGTTTTACATGCAGGGACTATTTCTTGACAGGGCACAGTGACTTCCAGGAGGTTCTGCTGGTTGTCTGACAACCTCACAGTGACACAGCTTGTTGTTTTTGCACTTCTGGTTTAGCAAAGGTCAAAAAAACAACACATGATAGATGGCAAGTTAATTAGTGAATTTAAGAAGTGCTGGCAGGCACATTTTTTCCAAATTTGGGTCTAAGCCAAGCGAGCTACTTCTCTCTGTTTTTAGTTTGTATGCTATGCTAAGCTAACCATTAGCTTCATATTTAGCTGAAACTCTATCACTGTTCCCGGCAAGAAAGCAAATAAGCATATTTCTAAAAAATGTTGACCTATTTCTTTAAAGGGAGATTTGTCAAGTATTAAATACTCTTATCCACATGGGAGTGGGCAAATATGCTGCTTTATGCAAATGTATGTATATATTTATTATTGGAAATCAATTAACAACACAAAACAATGACAGATTTTGTCCAGAAACCCTCACAGGTACTGCATTTAGCATAAAACAATATGCTCAAATCATAACATGGCAGACTGTAGCCCAACAGGCAACAACAGCTGTCAGTGTGTCAGTGTGCTGACTTGACTATGACTTGCCCCAAACTGCATGTGATTATCATAAAGTGGGCATGTCTGTAAAGGGGAGACTCGTGGGTGCCCATAGAACCCATTTTCATTCACATATCTTGAGGTCAGAGGTCAAGGGACCCCTTTGAAAATGGCCATGACAGTTTTTCCTCGCCTAAATTTAGCATAACTTCGTGGTATTATTTAGCGTTCTTCTGCCCACAACAACCTCTGAAAGACAGAATAGCGGCCGGGTTTTAAGGGGTTAACCCTAACCCATCAGAGGGCGGGTCTTTTTTTTTTTTTTTTCAGATTTTCTGACATATTGTACAAAGGATTATTGTTTAGCCACAGAGCTTTGGTTTGAGATCCTTGTATTTGCCGTAGTGCTTTGTTGAAGTGCACTCAGTTTACAGTTAAACACAGTCAGCACGTACATAACCACAAACGGTATTATTGATGTTATTAAAACTGAACAGTAACCCATTGTCCCTTTTTCAAGGACCAAATGTGAAAAGGTTGTTTATATTCAGCGTCAGATTCATTTTTCATGTGCTATGACCCCTCAGCACTTAAAATAAAAGTGACATTAGAGGCATTTACTGTTTGGTGTCATGACAGAGCGCCGTCACTCTCCACCTGCTGTCAGAGCTTTAACACTAACCAGCTCCTCTGCAGTCCTTTAGGCATCTGACAGCACATGCCCTGCTGGCTGACTACGGGCAGGCGGCTGCACTCTGACACCGCTGCTCGCGCCAAGCAGCGCCCGAGAACTGACACTATAGCTGTCAGGACCGTCACCGTCACTGCTGCCTCTCTCACTCCTTCTCAGGCTGCGATCGAAAAGTCCAAAAATTACATCTTTTCCTAACCACTTTTCCTTGACCTCGATGAAAAACGTCATGATGTCAAGGAAAGATGAGAATGAGAATTCATTAGGACTTAGGAAAAGACAACCGTGGTGTTAAAGCAGCAGTGGGTAGAAATGGAGCATGTCATGTTATAGAATGGGCTTTGATCCATTTAGACTCTATGATGTGTGTTTTGCCCTGTTAAGATGTGTTACTCTACTCGTCCTGCTGTTGGACAATTTGGGCGTGTCCCTTTAAGTGTGATTAGTGCGAGTTAGGCTTCAGTGAAGCAGGATGGGGAGCAACAATTTTTCTGACCACAGACCACAGATTGTAGACTGTATTTCAGTTATTTCCAGCGGAATTGGTCCGTTTTTCGAGAGTCCAAGATTGGGTCTATGGATATATTTTTGTTTATTTTAATTTTCGTGGAATAAACTACTTTTCACTCACAATACAAGCCTCATCTTTGAAGCTGACCAAGGAGCGAGTGTCTGCAGAAGGCAAGTGGAGGTTGGACATGGTATTCTACGTGAGTCAGAAACCTTTACATGAAAAAACACGTTATTATCGCGTTAACTTTGACAGCACTAGTCCAAAGATATGCAGGTGAGGTTAATTGTTGACTCTAAATTAGGTGATGATTGTGATTGTGTAATGTAATGTCATATACCTACCCTTTTGTAAATTGGACATCGGCCTCCAAAGATTTACATATTTTGAACTGCTGACAGGTGTTCACTAACACCGAAATACATCTGTAATGGGTGGCAAGCTGTCAAGGTCCTCCTAATTCATATGGAGCGATATCATTAACTTACTTAATTTTTGTAACATATGGCCCCTTTGCCTCTGTCAGCTTGTCTTTCACACTTACTTTATACATTTCTGATGATGAACAATTGACAGATGACAGATGAATAGCCTGTTGACAGATAACTACTGTAACTCCGTATGCTACCAGAATGCCCCGCAATTCCCATTCCCTATAAAACAGTCACTAAAATAGTTTTTTTCAAAAATTGGAAAATCACAACCATGAGAGGTCCTTGAGCATACAGTCATAAATGAGCACAGAAAATATTAGGCTGATGGGTGTAGTAGTATGTGAGATTAGCTGCGGACAGACAGACAGATACACACAGGCATGCAAACACAACCGAACGCATGATCTCCCCACAGGCTTACGCCTGGTGGAGATAATAACAATTTCATATGTTCATATTGAAAAAATGTGAACCTATCCTTTGAGGATAAGGTTTTCAGAGTTTCATATTTTTTTTTTCAACTTCAGCCTGGGATCTTTTTTAGAAATATAATCTCTACTTGTCAGATCTTTGGACATTCTGAGAATTGTTAATAGTCCTCCTAATCTACCTCCATCTGTGGGTGCAGCTGGACTCCACCCTCTCTCTTTGAACAAGCTGTTGTGTGGTGTGAGACAACTGTGTCCGTTGTGCCCTCAGGGATTATTATATCCACACACGCAATATGATCAATTATCAAATTGCAGCTTGGAGGTTTACAGGAAATTGTGCCGTGTGGAAACATTTATTCCATTGTGTTCTGCCTCGTTGGGATCTAACGTATAATCTTGTGGATCACAGATATGTAATTAAAAATATCCATTACCAGTGCGAAACAAAAATGTACGTTGATGCGATGATACAGTATATACATTACAGCGGTAAATAGACAGAATTACAAAACAGAATTACAAGCACATTAACTTGTGTTTTATCTGTCCGGCCTGGCTTTTAAAAAGTGTTTTCTTGCGTTTGGATTTTTGCAAAGAAACAGATCAATTTATCTCATATTTTTAAATGTTTTATCATGATAAAAATCTCTCAAAATTCAGCTTTAATTACACATTAATCAATTAATAAAGATGATTTTGCACAAACCCTTGAAGACCGAACCTGTATGTGAATACACCAACAAATTCTGGCTTGTATCTCTAACACACACAAACACACTTTAATTATAATCTTGACTCAGCTGCTGCTCCCACCTGCTTGGTCGGTACAAGTGTAAATACTGCATATTTATATGTCAACATTACAGTGTAGACTAGTTGTACAGCAGCAACACGTGGTTACGGTTCTACTGAAAAATATTGACATGCTCAACTCACTTTTTTAATCTGTTCTTTTTTCAGGATGTGGTCACACACAGCCACCCGGCATCATACACACAAGGTATATGTTCATTCCTAACAGAGAGTCACCTGGCACAAATTGATTCCTGTAAGTAAAGCATGTGTCTCTGCCTGTCTTTGAAGGCTCACACTCAAACTTCTCTTCCCAAAATCAGACATGTTTGGCTCTGATGTTGCCAGCGGCTCCCCAGCTGAGCCATCGACTTTAGTTGGTGATGGAGTGCTGCAGCATTGTGCAGGATGGAGAGCTGCACCACATGGCACCGGCGCTGGCCTGCAGCCTGCTGTGGCACCCTGGTCTTCATCTGACTACAACCAGCCGGACCCTTCAGCTCAGACTCTGGCCTACCCACAGACGCCCACCCTCACTGCCGATGTGTACATGCAGGCTCTGTGTCCCAGCTACACAATGCTCACCTACACACACGCACCATTGCTCACTAACTTTGGGGTGAGTAGGAGAAAACTCTGCATGTGAACAAAAGTGTGCTTAAAGTTTTACCTGGAAAGACTTTGTACATGCACTAACTAAACAACACAGTCTCACGGCAGTTTGTGAAATAGTCAAGAAATTTAATCTACTTGATTTGTGTACATAGACACGAATTTCCCTTTTTTTTTCGTGACGCTCAGCACGACTTTTCAACAACGTGTGTTTCGTGCTTTTTCCTACGAATGTTCAGCAACACGTGATGCATGTGTCAGTCTTTTCAAAATAAAACTACATAGTTAGGTTTAGGAGAAGATCGACTTGGTTAGGATTAGGCAACAAAACTACATAGTTAGGTTTAGGCAACAAAACTACATAGTTAGGTTTAGGAGAAGATTGACTTGTTTAGGATTAGGCAACAAAACTACATAGTTAGGTTTAGGAAAAGATCGACTTGGTAAGGATTAGGCAACAAAACTACATAGTTAGGATTAGGCAACAACACTACATAGTTAGGTTTAGGAGAAGATCGCGCAGTGGGTTAAAATAACGCCGGAAGTGCTGTAACTTAAGTACGGAAGTTACGTGACAAATAAATCCTGTGTTTTTTGACCCAACCATCCACCCCGACCCTCTCTCTATGTGGCATTTGCTGTTCTCTATACTTCCCGGTTCACAATTACGTGGTTTTCATACAAATTGATTTTGTGCTGACCATCACGAAAAAAATGTGAAATTTGTGTCTATGTACACGAATCAATACATTAAATTTTGTGACTATTTCACGAACTGCTGTGCGACTGGGCTGGACTAAATCTCTAGGGGCTATTAGAGACTGGAAGAATCCTGGGGTCAGCATCATCACTTCTCCATCCACAGGAAGTGATGCAACTTTAAATATTGAGCTCAACAACCGCTGCAACTGTTCTGCAAGTATTGCGTATTCCTGTTATTAAGTTAAAGTAAAGAACTGGAAGACTGGATGGACTCAGTTCTACCAAAGAGTTTAAAAGCAAAGGGACAGCAAACAGCCGCTAGATGGCGCTGCGGTAGCCCTGCCTCCATTTTGGACTGAAAACGCCAATGAGTCTGTGGCAATGGATGTATAAAGAGACGTCTGTAATTCAGAGGATCGTTTGTTTTTTAGGTAAATCAACTTCCCACTACGAACACTTAAGTAGCCCTCATTTAAATCATTATGTCCTAAAAGTTGTAAAATTCACTAATTGCCAAATCCAGAGTTGTTTTCCTCGTCATAATGAGCGTGCATCAGACCCACGGGACTGCACCGCCCTGCACGCTCATATGACATATCCGGTTCTGCCAGCTTCCTGCTAGCTGTATGTGGCTGTAATAATGGATATATTGGCTGTAATTCATCATTTTTACTATCTTATAATACAACCATGGGCTGTATGCTGTAAGCCTGTAAGGTGGTGGATGTATAAACGTCTCTGTTCCCAAACAACCGTCTATCGGCCAGTAGCTAGTAGTGAAACACCGGTCACACGGACCAGTGGGGTGGGTAGATCACATCTTTGTTCCCTGGTAATCAACACTGCGTGGACCAGTACTGGGTCACTGGCCTGAAGCGTTGTTGGCTGTCAATCTAAACAAGACAGGCAATTGCAGTTTTGAGCAAATGTTTGTTTCTTTGCTAGTTGAAGTTCCTTTGGTATCAACATGAACCTTTTAGTTATTTGTTGTTGTTTCAGACCATACCTGTGGGCCCGGCACCAGGCTCCCTCCCTCAGATGGAGCTCCCAGACTCAGGGTTGACCTACCTCCCCTGGGCCCAGCCCATCACCACCATATCCGCCATGCCGAACCCGGGGGTCCAGTTTGCCCCCGGCTCTGCAGCCCTGCCCGGGTCACCTCTGGTCCACATGCCCTTGTCCATGTCTTTGACCACCATGATCCCTCAGCTGGAGGCTCACGGTTTAGTAGATCACCGTCATCCACAGATACTGGACCTCCCGCAGCGCTCAGAACACCAACTGGACCCTGAGCCACAAGGCCAGTCTCTGGATGAAGATCCAGGGTTAGAGGCGGAGCCCCCAAACCTCCTGGATAAACTTCTGGAGGAACAAAAGGGTGACGGCGAAGAGGAGGACAAAGACTCGTACAGCAGCTCGATCTTCATTCCGAATGTCTGAAAATATGAGAGTTCTTCTGTCCACAGATAGCAGCATTGTTTCTGTTTGTTTCCCAGGGCCACCGTTAAAGTATTTTTTGGGTTTATTACAACTTAATTTTGATTATGATAGCACTGTACCCACTAAAGTAATTTCTGATGTCGATGCTGACTAAGTAACCTGGTGAAAGTGGGCAACACCCCTTAGAACCTAGAACCCAGAACCCAGAAGCACTCAGGGGCCCCGAAGGCCACATGACTGTCAGTGTGACAATTCATTTGTAGTTATAACTTTGTTCAGTAATATGCACCACTAAATTTCAATAAAAGGGCTCATATCATATCATATCATATCATATCATATCATATCATATCATATCAAACTGATGGAGTGTTTGGCTGTTTTTTAAACAAACGTGTAAGATATTTATGCTTTTCTTAACCTATAATTGGTCTATAATTTGCATCTGTTTCCTTTTTGCAGCTAAATCTGTCATTGAAAAATTCCGGGTCCATATGAGTTATGTCAGTTTTCTGAGAAACAGTTACCCTTTCCTGATGTCCATCTCCTCGTAGCCTTGAGGTGTTTGTCAATCTGTCATTAATGCTGTCAGTTAACAGGAGCCTCACGTGTCCTGCAAAGCTGGTTTTCTTTTTCTTTTTTTTAGCTGATGATTTGAATCAAACCAGAAGAAGAGCTGGGATCATGCTTGAGCAAGTTGACCATGGAAAAACAAAGATTAAGTAGTAACTTTGTACTGACTGTGAGTGAAAACTGTATTCTGTAATAAAAAATAACTATCTGAAAAGTTCAGCCTTCACTAGGGTGTCAACAAAGTCTTTAAACTGACTTCAAACTGAAACTGCATCTGGCAAGATCTTTATGTCAAATGATAAATAAAGCCCCTTTCCCACTGGAGAAAAACCCACTAACACCCACTAACATCTGACTTTTGTCTTAAAGCTGAAGTTGGCGAGATTGGAGCACATATGATTAAAAAAAGTTGTTTTTATAAAACAGTCACTATATCCTGACAGAAGTACATGAAACAGGTAACCTGAAAAAAATCATGTTCCTCTGTGTCCTCCGGTGCTCCTAACGGCATCTGAAGGATTTCACTTACCGGAGGAAAACAAGCAGTCAGAGCTGATCTGAGGTCTGCTGTCCAGCTGCCGTCTATGAGAGCCAGCTATCAATCACTCACGAACTCCGACCAAACGTTCAAAGTAGGCAGCGCTGATCAAATATGAATCAATATTCTGTTACTATAATGCCGATTTCTCTCCTCAGATGTTCTCAGAATCATCTTGTAGTGTACTGTTTAGCTGTAAAATGAAAAAGTTTGTGACGCCGCCGCCATTGTAAAATATGATAAAGGAACGCCAAGTTCTGGTCACATGACCGGAGCACAGCCAATAGGAACGCTCTCTCTCTCTGAAATTACCTGTGATTGGTTAAAGTCTGCCGTCACGGGCTAGATTTTCTAAAGCCTGAAAACAGAGACATGATGAGGAGCAGAAGTCTAGTTTTCTCTCAGAACACTTGAATTACAATATGCTGAAAGATTATTATGGAATTTTTGCCCAATGATGCCAAAAATATACTGCGTACTGCCACTTTAAGTGGGTACAGTCATTCCCAGGACAAATGTGTCTACAGTAGTCACGGGTATCTATGGGCTCCAGCTCTGATCGTCAGTGATGGAAACATGACACCCAGGTGGACGCGCTAATTTTTCCCCCTTTTCCCGTACGATGCTATATGATGTGCGTTGAAGTGAATTAGTGCTGTCAAAGTTAACGTGAAAATAATGCGTTAACGCAATTCGTTTTAACGCCACTAATTTCTTTAATGCGTTTACAAAACTTGAGGTTTTTAGGTTGTAGCGGGCTCAGTTTTTCAGTGTCCCACTAGCTTGTCGCGAAGGAGGCTCTAAATAACGCTCCAAACAAAATTTTGGAGAGGAAAAACTGGCATGGCCATTTTCAAAGGGGTCCTCGACCTCTGACCTCAAGATATGTGAATGCAAAACCTGCATATACGCACTAGTTTTGGTGGGAAAAAGGATACAAGTCATTGTAGATTGATCCTACTAAAGCAAACTGAAACAAGTGTGACATGCAATACATTACATTTCCGTAAGTAAATATATAGCACTTAATATGTTAATACACAGAAACAGCTGTGTCTGGTGGAGAGGGATAAAGCCTGCAAAGTATTTTAAATCAGTAAATATAATAAAGAACATGGGCGGCTTAAGGCATTGGCCATATAGGCGGTCGCCCAGGGCGTTACCTTCTGTGGTGCGCTAGTCACACTAAAAAAAATAAAACAAAAAACAAATATATATTTTTTCGCCCTTCCTCATTTTCTGCATTGAGGTAACAAATGAACAAATAAATAAGGAAAGAAAGAAATACATTTTTCACCCCTGTAACTCTCACACTTTTTCATCTGCCTTCATTCATAGTATAATAAATACGTAAGTTATTGATGAAAATAAAAATCTAAATTTTTGTCTTAAAACCATCATGATGTCTGATTTGTGTTGCGGTTTACAGGACTATAGGGTTAAGATTCTGGCGGGTTGAATAGTGGGAGTTGGGGATAAAAGAGGAGTTGCTCAGACAAAAAAATAATTACGAAAAATATAACAAAGCCAATATGCTAATCTGCCTGATGCAGCTTTAAACTTCAGGAAATGTTTCTGCCTAAATTAACCTTTTTTTTTAGGTCGTTGTTCAAGCAGAAATATACAAGGTAGTTTAAAGTTGCTAATTTTTTACTTTTTATTAGTTACAACAAAGTGCATTGGACCGTCTTACACTGAGGACTTTGCCCCAGCGCTCGTACTTGCTCTTGGCAGTGAAGGCCTCTGACTCTAAGGGGTTTTCCCCCAGGGAAAACTGACATCGTGAGAGGGGCTGCAACTCATCTGTCGAAACCCACACCTCGAAACAGAGATCGTATCACAGGGGAGAAAACGTGGCGGGCCTGCTCGTGTGATAGGAACATGTGAAGTTAGAAGTTAGCTTTGGTGACACTACAAATGGGCACCAACAGGTAAAAAAAGGACAAGAGAAAAGATACTAAATCAAAATGACAGACAGGCAAACATAATTCTCACGTGTGAGCGTGATGATACCAGGAAGTATGATGGCAGCGTGTGTGTTCAAATCAAACCTTAGTGTGATTTTAAGAGGCGTGTTAACGTGCACAATCCTTGCTCATGTAAACTTCTTCAAATGCACCTCTCATCATTTCATTTGCACTCTTTGATTCTTGGGAAATGATTTACCTGGTGACTCATTCAGTTAGCATGTGTTGTTCTTAACTTGGATGAAAGAAAGGACAGTTGTTCCTCTGCTTGTTCACATGCCCGAAGGGCGTTTCAGCAGCTCCAGGACAGATAAACGGTAATGTCATGTGTGACAACTGGCTCGTGTTTTCCTGAAGGTTCTCCATCCAGTCTTTCTCCTCCTCCTTTCAGTACATCAGCCTAATACTTTATTTCATCTCGTATGCCTGTAGTGTCTGATGAGCAGCACGTGTTGATCACAGAGAGTACCTTTAAAGCGCTCCATCTTTGGGCCAAGAGGCGTTGCAGGAACATGCCTGTGCAGCACCTTTGATAGCACGCAGGGGTGGGACACACGGAGCCCTCTCCAGGGCTTATCATAAAAAGGTTGGGCCCCAGGGTCTCAGAAATCTGGCACCCCAAGGACGCTGAGAATACACATTTCACAATTCGTCCCAATTAGAGTCCTTTTATATTCATTCTGCTGCAGCACTAGCACAGCAATTGCAGCTAATACAAACTTACATGGTGTTCCCACATTGTAGTAATCCACCCAGCAGGGTTTATAAGCTGTAACTAATGGATTTATTAAAGGTTAATATAACAGATAATAGATCAATTATAAGCTATTAAGAAGAACAAGTTTTGGGTTGCCAGGTTATGAAAAATCCCTTTGGCACGTGTTTATCCTTTTCTATTTGGATATAATGCAGGTATGGATGGGTTTTTCACTTTCTGATAAACACGTCTGCAGTTATACATGTTAAAAGGTCTATCAAAGTTAATGCGATTATGCCGTGTTAATGCAAATTCGTTTTAACTTGCGATTTTGAAGTTGCAGCTATAGAAGCTACAGACATGCCCACTTTATGATAATCACATGCAGTTTGTGGCAAGTCATAGTAAAGTCAGCACACTGACACACTGACAGCTGTTGTTGCCTGTTGGGCTGCAGTTTGCCATGTTATGATTTAAGCATATTTTTATGCTAAATGCAGTACCTGTGAGGGTTTCTGGACAATATTTGTCAATGTTTTGTGTTGTTAGTTGAATTCCAATAAAAGATATATACATACATTTGCATGAAGCAGCATATTTGCCCACTCCCATGTTAATAAGAGTATTAAATACTTTGTGCGATTAATGTGCGATTAATCGTGATTAACTATGGACAATCATTCGAGTTGTTAATAAATGAATTTTGGTGCAGGTAAGTGGTCAAACAGTCCAACCAGTCAAAGGAATTCAAAAACTGATCTATAAAGCATTAATAAATTAGTTGCAAACCAACCCTATATAGAGGTTGACTTATCAGAAAAATCTAATTGAATGAGCAGCTTTTCAATGAAACAGGCGTTTCATGGTTGAAGCTTATATTTTAAAAGTGTCAGTTGGAAAATAGTTATTGCAAATGTTTAATATTAATCATTTTTATCATTTGCATTAATATTTCTTGGATGAATCATGCAGCAGAATAATTATGGACTTAAACATTCAGTGCTTGTATTTGCTGCAAACAGCCTCTCTCATCTTCTCCTCACAGCACCAATAAGGAGCCACAACTATATACTAATAAATAACAGGGATCTAGACACCATCAGTCAATCAGAGATCCTGTTACTGCTCTCTGGGTTGGACCTCAATTTAGTGTTTAATGTGCCAAACTGGCTGCAATAAAGTGTAGCTGAAATGGAGACATTGAATATTTCAGCAGGATGCCATATAGACATAAAACAAAAGCCTCATTTTTAAAAAAAAGTGAAAGTCATCCAGTGATTCCATTCTAAAAATCATGAATTTTTACTAAAAGCCATTTAATTATTATTTGGTAACAGATTTGATATCTCACCATAGAGTAAATTTTGGGAGCTTTGGCTCTGTAGATGCTCAGAGCACTTTTTATGACCTCTTGTGGACGTTGGCGAAATCCATTTAGCTCAGAAAAATAAAAAAAATGTGATCTACAATTCCATGAGGAAGATTGTGTGATATGTTACAAGCTTAGGTTTTCAGAAGAAGAAGAGTTAGCTGAGAAGATTGATATCTCATTCTCATATCTGTACATTAAATATGAAGCTACAGCCAGCAGTCATTTAGCTTAGCTCAGCATAAACACTTGAGAAAAAAAAATCGGCCTCCCAGCACCTCTTGAGCTCACTTATTTGTTTAATCCGTAGAAAAACTGAAGCGTAAAATAACACAATTCACTGTTTTAAAGGGGGTTATATGGCGGACTATTTCTTGGCAGGGACTGGTACATAAACCGCTGATTAAATAACTAATAATTAAGTGAGCTTAAGATGTGCTGGGAGGCAGATTTTGTTACCTTTGATACACAGCCAGGCTAGTATGGAGGATGGAACCTGCCAAAATCCAAAAATAAATAAATAAATGTATAATTAAATGTAGCAAAAATAATTTAAAAAAATTAATGTAGTCATAAATGAATTGATAAAATGTGACATAAATTGATATTTCTGCATTTGTTTTTATTTATTTAGTTATTTTTGCATTTTTTTTTAAATTCTTTATTTATTTTTACATTTGTTTTTTATTTCTTTTATAGTGATTTATAAATGGGTGTGGATTTCCCCTTTGCATTTCACTCCTTATTTATTTCCCCAAACTTATTTATTTCTGTATTCTTTTCTTTTTACATTTCTTTTACATTTATTTATGCATTTCCGCCTCATTATGCAAATGAGGGGGCTTTCAAATGACACATTATTTTATTTAAATAGTCATTTATTTATTTATTCATTTATTTTTTATTTTGGCAGGTTCCGTCCTCCATAGGCTAGCTGTTTCCCTGTTTCCAGTCTTTATGCTAAGCTAAGCTAACCAACTGCTAGCTGTAGCTTTATATTTAGCATACAGACATGAGAGTGGTAGGCTATCAATCCTCTCATCTGATTCTTGGAAAGAAAGAGAATAAGAGTCTTTCACAAAATGTTGAACTTTTCCTTTAAAGAACCAATGTGTGATGTTTTTTACATAATGAGATTTCGATTACACAGAATTACTTTGGGTTTTCAGAAGAAGAAGAGTAAGCTGAGAAGATTGATATATCACTCTCATATCTGTCTGTTAAATATATAGCAAGAGTCAGCAGTCCTTTAGCTTAGCTTAGCATAAACACTGGAGACAGGGGGAAACAGTTAGCCAAACTCTGTACAAATGTAAAAAAAAAGAAAAAAGAAATCTGCCTCCCTGCACCTCCTACACAGCTCACTTATTTGTTTAATCTGTAGAAAAACTACTGATGCATTAAAATGACAATTCAGTGTTTTACGGGGGATTTTGTTACCTTTGATACACAGCTAGGCTAGCTGTTTCCCTGTTTCCAGTCCTTCATAATGTTTAAAAGTAGGTGTGTCTCTCCCTCCGACCAGAAATGTGGGCTTTTCTTTTGGGCATGCATCTCAGTAAACTGGCGGCTATTTGGTTTGTGTACAACGCATAGAGCTGGCCACAAACAGGCAACAGGCTGTGTGTCGCAAACTGCTGTAAAACCCCCAATTGAGACGCATATTGAGTGCTTCAGGAATGAGTCCTAAAACTCAGAAGTGAATTAACATTTTAGCGATTCCGGTTCCCTCGTCTGGAAGTCACTCGGTTTTTCGAATGTATTTTTAGTTAGATGTCTTAAAAAAGGCAGCTGCTAACATGTGGCTAAATGAGACTACTAAACGTCATCACGCCGACTCGTTGGCCTTTACAGCCTCGTTGTCGCCTTCATGTGACCGTGGTGTAGTTCGTTTATAGCCTAAAGTTAGCTTTTTTACTTCTGGCGATTGCATTCATTCTTAAAAAATCATAAAAGTGGTGTTCATTTGTGAAGATTATCTTGCTGAACAAAACGTGTAAGTATCATAAACGTGTGTTTGCCACAGAGTTTATTTTCTGCCATAATCCAAAACCCAATGGAAAAATCACCTTGGCAAAGAATGCTCCTAAAACCTGAATAATATTTTTATATCCCTTGTCTTAATCGGAAAATGCTTCATTCGGAATAAGGCCTAATTCAGAATATCCAAATGGAATATGCTGTTTACATGACCCGTATCAAATTCTGAATACTGTCATATTCGGAATGATGGTGGATTATTAGTGTGCATGTAAACGTAGTCAGTGATGACAGAGACTAAAGTTGATTTTAAAAAGCCAACAAAAGATTATACAGAAAACGTGCCAATCATCTGCCATCATTATAGCTTGTACTACTTGTGCAATTGATTTATCTTGGTGTCCATCTGTGAACAAAAACAGCCTTTTGCAAGAGGCACACATAAAACAACAAGCGGTACTGGAACCAGTCCAGTCATGCCGAGGCCTGTTCTTCCTGCTCAGCTCTCAGAGAACACCGACGGTAATGTGAAGGTTGTCCCTTAAACAATCCAAGACGCCACACATCAAGATAGCAGGCCACCTATAAGAAGGGGAGGAGGTCTAAAGGAGCCTGCATGTTATTGTTTTCTCACATTTAGTTGTTCAACTGTTCTCAGATATATCTCTACAGTTATCTAATGCAGGTAGAGTGTTAATGTCAGGAATGCTGTGGTTCAATAAAGAAATGATTATTCCCCATGGCGTTATTTAGATTAAATAACCGTCAGGTAAACTCTGTGTTCAGACTGCTATTTTTCCATATACATTTCTATAGGTGACGATCCTCTCTCTTTTCTGTCTGATCATGCTCAGGTAAGTGAATAAATCACAAACATGAAAAGCATCACTTCCTTTGCAGAGCGCTGTTACCTGGAAAAAAGGTATACCAGAAAAAAAAAGAAAAGAGCTTTGATGAACTGAAAACACTCTTTCGAGTCACTTTATTGTTCTGCAGCAATCTGCAGCAATCAATTTATATGAAAACTATGACTTTAATAGGGTGGACTAACCTACTTCACAAATAGAAACACAGTACTATCTAACATCCTCCACTTACCTGCTGTTTGATGTGTAACTAGGACTTTCCTGTCACTTTCACAGTGTGGCCTGCCAACCCCAGAGTTATCGGGTCTGGGTGTGTGTTGGGAAATGTCAATGAATGTAAACAGCCCTTGATTGACTCAATAAAGAAACACCCTCTGATATGAATACACACGGGTGACGGGCTCATTTATCAGCTGTTGCGAAATACAGAGTGATGTTATTTGCACTATTCACCATCCACCTTTTCTTAAGGCCCGATAACACTTTATTGACAAGGTTTAATGTGTCATATCTCTCCGATCTAACAATTGGAGGATTGTTCTTACCTGGCACCCGTGTTGGGATTACATAGAAAAGCATTGATCCTGTAGTTTAGATATTAACAAGGACAAAGGCAGCACTGCGTCTAGACACATAGGATTTGATTCAGTAAATCTGATCATAAAACTTCAAAGGAGCCTCATAAAGGTGTACAGCCTGAACACTGTACCATGTACAACATCCAGTTTTATTAGTGAGTAAGTATTATGAGTAACTCAGAGTGTACAGTACTGCTCTGTGCTGACAGTGACACAGCTGGAGCTGCATGGTGACCTTGAGCCATCTTCCTCTCAACTGTACAATATGTGCAATGAAAAACACCGTTAGTGTGACTGCCATATTTTTTAACATTTGTAAGGTCAAATTTTTTCGCACGTCTGCACCGCTCTCCTACCGCGGTTACATCTGATAACGTGGTCGTCGTGGAAGCACCCACCCTCGGCAAAGAACGTATATCGCCAAGAAGGGAAAGTCAATTTTTCGTTCAATTGCAACGTCAGCGCCCAGCAGCAGAGCTACGCTTCCGCCATTTTGGACTGAAAGCGACTACCGGACGCCAGTAAAACATCCGCCTAAAAAGTGCCGTACAAACGTAGACGAAAATTATTTCTATTCTATTGTCATATTCTATCGAAATAACCTGTGTTGAACAATAAAATATCAAAAATATGGGAAGCGGCTGTTTCGTCTCTTTGCTTCTATAATCTTTGCCCTCGGATCCCCCCCCAGGTAAATACTGTAAACTCTGTCAGCACGAGGGCTGCAACAAAAAACTATTTTGATAATCGATTAATCTTAATTGATCTGTTGTTTATTAGATTGATTCATCGTTTATTAATCGGATGGTAAGCGTTTTTTTTTTCATTATGTTATTAAAAAAAAAAAACGTATTCCGCCTGTTCTTGCACAACGCTCTTTACTACATATTGGGGATGCAGCCATGCACTGGGAATAAAAGGGAAATGTATATAAATTAGGGCTGTCAATCGATCAAACTATTTAATCATGATTGTCCATGATTATTTGCGATTATTCGCAAATTAATCACATTTTTTATCTGTTCATAATGCACCATAAAAGGAGTTTTGTCAAGTATTTAATACTTTTATCAACATGGGAGTGGAAAAATATGCTGCTTTAGGCAAATGTATGTATATATTTATTATTTTAAATCCATTAACACAAAACAATGACAAATATTGCCCAGAAACCCTCTCAGGTACTGCATTTAGCATAAAACATATGCTCAAATCATAACACGGCAAACTGCAGCCCAACAGGCAACAACAGCTGTCAGTGTGTCAGTGTGCTGACTTGACTATGACTTGCCCCAAACTGCATGTGATTATCATAAAGTGGGCATGTCTGTAAAGGGGAGACTCGTGGGTACCCATAGAACCCATTTACATTCACATATCTGGAGGTCAGAAGTCAAGGGACCCCTTTGTAAATGGCCATGACAGTTTATCCCCCGCCCAAATTTTGTGTAACTTTGGAGCGTTATTTAGCCTCCTTCACGACAAGCTAGTGTGCCATGGTTGGTACCGATGGATTCTTTAGGTTTTCTAGTTTCATGATGCCAGTATCTTCACTCTAGCTTTAAAACTGAGTGCTACAACCTCCAAAAGATCAACTGCGTTAATGCGTTAAAGAAATCAGTGGCGTTAAAACGAATTTGCGTGAAAGCGTTATTATCGCGTTAACTTTGACATCCCTAATATATATATATATATATATATATATATATATATATATATATATATATATATAGAGAGAGAGAGAGAGAGAGAGAGAGAGAGAGAGAGAGAGATTACAGGTTAATTTAAAAACAATCGTAGCCGACAGAAATACCTTCCGTTTGTTTTCTCTCCGTTTTGTGATGGATCAATGTAGGTACTTCTGTTTTTAAAGTAGAACCTGTAATTGTGCATTTGCTTTTGCACTTTTTTCCACTGTCTCGTTAGTCTCCGCCTCCGACACTTTTCAAATGCTGTTGTGTTCAGATTATATTGTACTGCATTTGCATGCATACGTTGTGGCCCAGTTAAGGCGTCCTGCTGCCAGAGGGGGCTGTTTGGTTGAGGAGTGGAGTAGTGTTGAGGACGAGGGAGATGGCGCCATTTCCTGTAATTCATCAGGTGAGCTAGAAAAGCCGCGGCATTGCCTGGCCCCACGGAGACGTTTAAACGGTGCTTGTCGTGCATCTTAACGTAGACCCAACTAATCGATGACCAAATTCGTAGCCAACTATTTTTATAATTTTGATAGATTTAATTGATTAGTTGTTGCAGGCAGCCCTGGTCAGCACTGTTGCCATTGTTTGCACAGTTAGCTTCGAGTCGCCGGCTCAGCTGTTGCCATGTTGAGAGCCATGCGGAGGCAATAGAAATGCTCCTAATCTCACATTCAGCCCCTTTAAACTTTCAGTCCAGTTCATTCTTAACCTCTTCTAATCTTTTCCTGCTTTAAGAAGACTGTTTCATTTTAGCTACGAGTTAGCACAGTGTGCTACACAGCACTATTACAATAATACACACATACACACACACACACACACACACACACACACACACACACTCACAGTGCCTGCAGATTACCACGTGAACGATGGTCTCTTATACATTTGCGTGTAAATACCAGCAAATAAAGGTTGATTGAAGAGCTGTGCCGAGGCCTGGGTGTGGGCGTTTCTCCACACTGATCAGGTGCTGTCAAGTCTCTGCAGGGGGATTTCCACAAGTGCTGGTTCAGAAGGGGCCCGAGGGGAGCTCGCCAACAGGATCCGTGGAATACACACTGTACACACAAAATACACACACCAATCCCTCAGTGTTTAACTTTGACACACTGCATCCAGTTTCAGGAATGTGTGCTGTGCAAAGTGCAACCTGGAAGGAAAACATCAACCCTCTTCAGATTTCTCATTTTCTGTTTGTTTGTTTAGCTCAGACTTGCAAGACTTTGCTGTGACTTGGGTTAAATACTGTCTGATACTCTGAACATCTTTGGCACAGATGAGCCCATCTGGCACCAGGGGTCAAGTACACACTTGGCACTGCAAAGAGTTGGAGAAAGTAATCGTATATAAGTTTTCATAACTTGATTCAACTTGCCATTTTAATAATATAAGACACCTGCGGAAAGGTATTCCGCATACTTGTGCTGCTTCTTTATCTATCGGATAATGAGTGATGATAGTGAGCCCACGGCCAAGTTTCGGCGTAAATCATGCCAAGAGAATAGTTGGCTTTAACGGGAAAATCTACTTTGAAAGGTATCTGAGTTCATTTTAATTTAGTATATTTTTCTTATAACTGGCCAAAAAAAACATCATGTTATCATGAGATGTCAATAATTTATGTTCCAGTGACCAGTAAATGTCAGGGTTTGGTGTTGGTCTGTACTAGGGACTGTACAAAAATGATTGCCATGTGTCAGGCTGCAACACAATCGCAGTAAAAGTTTGCTCCGGCCGGTGGGCGGTGCTTGGTATTTCAACATTGCAGCGGCGTCACAAACTTTCTCATTTTACAGCTAAACAGTAACTACGAGATGATTCTGAAGACATTTGAGGAGAGAAATAGACATTACAGTAACATAATATTGAATCTTTTTTGATCAGCGCTGCCTAGTTTGACCATTTGGTCGGAGTTCGCGAGTGATTGACTCTCATAGACAGCAGCTGGACAGCAGACCTCAGATCAGCTCTGACTGCTTGTTTTCCTCCAGTCTGTGAAATCTTGCAGATGCCGTTAGAAGCACCGGAGGACACAGAGGAACATGATTTTTTTCAGGTTACCTGTTTCATGTACTACTGTCAGGATATAGCGACCGTTTTATAAAAATAACTTTTTTTTAATCATATTTGCTCCAATTCTCTCCTACTTCAGCTTTAAGTACTGAAGTTATGTGACAAAAACTACTCAGTTAGGTTTTGGAAAAGATCGTGGTTTGGGTTAAAATAACTCCAGAAGTGCTGTAACTTAAGTACTGAAGTTACGTGATAAATAAATCAACTTTGACTTGTGGTTTCACGCAGGACAGGAACACCGGTCTCCTGGACTAAAGTCCTTTGTTTGTTGACCCACCCATCCACCCCGACCACCTCCATACATGGCGTTTGCTGCTCTTTATACTTCTCGGTGGAAGTACATGATACATGGATTACATGCAAATTGATTTTGCGCTGACCATCACGGAAAAAAATGTGAAATTTGTGTCTATGTACACAAATCAATACCTTAAATTTCATGACTATTTCACGAACTGATGTGCAACTGGGCTGGAGAACCTTATCTCTGTCTTTTTCTTCTTTTTTTTTAAAGCAAGGTCCTTCCCAGAGTTAATAATATTTTCTTCAACTTGACTTAGAATTCAAGACACTCCAATTTAAACCAAAATATCTTAATGGAACAACAATTTTCACAAAAAGAATTAGCAATTGTAAAATGTAGGCTGTGGCAAACATCACAAAGCAGTGAATATTTTAGTCACTATTTTTTATTTTAAATAAAGAACTGCTAGCTTCGCAGTAACAGTAACCATTTGTTTAATGGTTACTGTCACCAAATGAGTGTTCTGGGCCCAGCGTGTCATGGTGAACTTGAATTCTTTTCTCATTACAACACATTTAACTTCTTTTCCTTTCTGTTGACGTGGGGACGAGTGTTAGTCGAGCAGTTTTATCACAACAGGATTGCTTTTCTCTGTATATATGCATACCTTCATGGACCACTGCGCATTAAAGGCATCATTCATATTGCCGTATTGCCAAATCTCGGGTGAGAAAATTGCTTGAAAATGCAGCCCCTGCTTTTGTATTTATAATATGCATTTATAATACTTCTTCAGTTCTATTCAATCCCCATCAGGACATGTTTGCATTTCAGCTAGGGTAAAGATCAGGTTTTCACACCCAAGTAAAGCACAAGTGATACGTATCTGGGCCCTCATCTAAGAAGCACTGCCCTTGCTCAAAATTGTGGAAGAAATATGTCACTTTCAAAACAAAATGTGACATTTATAAACACAAAAATACTGTGAGACTGAGCGAAACATGGAATCTCTAACCTATGTGTGAGAAACCCTCTGGGAAAAAAAGGTGATGCAAGTAAAAAAAAAGCTATACATTTTAATACACCCTCAATATTCATTTCTCTCTCCATTTCAAATGACTCTATTTTCTACTAATTACCAACTGTGTCACAACCTGCAGATGAATGAATGGCCTATGATGTGATTTGGTACGCTCCTTATTCGCACAACAATGGGTTCACCCCGCGGCAAACTTTTGCCAGGTAAGTGGCCCCTGCCAGCAGTGGAGCAACAGCCTGATTAATTTTTATTGTCATTGTGCAACACAGGGTTGCACAACAAAATGCAGTTGTAGTCCCTTTATGCTCAGAAAATCAAAAACAAAAAAAATGATTTGGAGTGTGGAGGATGAGGCTGAGGTGAGTAGTTGCCGGACAGCAGCAGGGTGAACAGTCTGTTTCTGGGATGGGTATCGTCTTTTATTATACTTTGGGCTCTTCGCGGGCACCTCACCTCACTGATGGACGGTTTTAATCACCCGCTGCAGAGTCCTCCTGTCCTGAGCTGTGTGCATCCCATGCCAGTTCATACATGAGAATCGTGTATCTCCAAATTTGCAAATGTATTTATTGTATGTACCACTAAAGCGCTTAATAAACTGTAATGATATGGGCCTTGATGTTTTACTTATGGGTTGAGGCAGTCTGGTTATCTTACCCTATCAGTTTTTGTGATGACATATTCTGAGATCTTAAAGTTTTTAAAGGGTACAGTGTGTATGATTTAGTGGCATCTAGTGGTGTAGTTGCAGATGGCAACCAACTGAGTACCCCTTTCCAAGACGGCGGTAATGTGAGCCGCCAAGTGCAACACCGTGGTATTTTTTCAGATTGTATGTGGTATGTCTCATGCACTACTGTCAGGATGTAGTGAAAACCTTTAAGATTTCAGACACCTACAACATGAGTCTAAGGTGAAACAATATAGTCACTCCTCTGGTACGGACCCAGCTCTGGTTTGTGGAACAGAGACTCTTCTGCATGTAAACCCCAGAAAATCAAGGGTTCTCCTGAATTTGGTTTTAACAGATTGGTTTAATTTACTAATCCTCTGTGTAGTAGCCCCCAGCTCTGAGAGATAACCCAGATGGAGACACATGATGTTGTGATAAAACTTCACAACAGGCTAGACGACGTGAGCCACTTATTCTTTGCTCTCTCATCAGAGGCTCATTAGAGCCTCATCAGACACCTGCAGGGGTGAAGCATGTCGACACACAAACACACCCTCTCATGCAGCCGCGTTAAACCACTTGCCAGTCTTAACAATGCTGCTGGGGTGACCCTGGAGGTAAATGGGGGGGGGGGGTGTGTGTGGTGGTGGGGGGGGACTTCAGCAGAAAGCAGGCTTGTTTACAGTAAGAGATCAGAGTGAGGAGCTGCAGACAGATCAGGTTAGGGTGGATCAAATCTTGATGTGTTCTGCTGTTGTCGGTTAGGAGCCCCACATTCCCCGGCCCTTTCACTTTAATGCCTCAGAGCCCTGATCTCGTCTCTGCCTGCAGCAGCTCACTTTGTGCCTCTCAGTGGATTAAAACTTTGACATTCAGCTCTCGGTTAGGCTCGTGGCTCTTGTTATGGGTCCACATAGAACTACACCTCATCAGGTAGATAGACATGTTTACGTTTCAGCTAAGGTAAGGATCAAGTTTTCACAGCCAAGTAAAGCATAGGTGAAACATCCCTTATGAAAAAGTACTATACTTGAAGTTTATTTTATGAAGTATACTTAAGTAAAGTTCAAGTATATTCCCCCCAAGTATACCTTATGTAATAAGTATACTAATATCAATATACTCGTAGTATACTTGAAGTTTATTTTATGAAGTATACATAAGTAAAGTTCAAGTACATTTCTCCCAAGTATACTTTATGTAATAAGTATACTAATATCAATATACTCGTAGTATACTTGAAGTTTATTTTATGAAGTATACATAAGTAAAGTTCAAGTACATTTCCCCCAAGTATACTTTATGTAATAAGTATACTAATATCAATATACTCGTAGTATACTTGAAGTTTATTTTATGAAGTATACATAAGTAAAGTTCAAGTATATTTCCCCCAAGTATACTTTATGTAATAAGTACACTAATATCAATATACTCATAGTATACTTGAAGTTTATTTTATGATGTATACATAAGTAAAGTTCAAGTATATTTCCCCCAAGTATGCTTTATGTAATAAGTTTACTAATATCAATATTCTTGTAGTATACTTGAAGTTTATTTTATGATGTATACATAAGTAAAGTTCAAGTATATTTCCCCCAAGTATGCTTTATGTAATAAGTTTACTAATATCAATATTCTTGTAGTATACTTGAAGTTTATTTTATTAAGTATACATAAGTAAAGTTCAAGTATATTTCCCCCAAGTATACTTTATGTAATAAGTATACTTGGTCCAATATTATTCATTATTTACATCAATAACCTGGGTCAAAATTTTCTAAATTCTAATTTCCACTTCTATGCTGATGACACAGTCATTTACTGTTGTGCCACCACTCTCAGCCAAGCTTATGCACATTTACAGTCTGCTTTTAACATTGTTCAGTCACAACTACATAATCTTAAACTGGTTTTGAATGCAGAAAAAACTAAGCTTATGCTGTTTTCAAAATCCAAGAAGATGGTTGATACTAGTCCAAGTATTATAACTGTGCAGGATGAGAAGATTGAACAAGTTCAAATATATAAATATTTGGGTATTTTAATTGACAGCCAGCTCTCTTTTGAACCTCATGTTGAATCACTTTTGAAGAAGCTAAAACTAAAACTAGGATTTTATTATCGGAACAAGGCCTGTTTTTCTATTGAAGCTAGGAAGAGATTGGTTACTTCTACATTCTTACCTTTGCTCGATTATGGGGATCTGCTTTATATGAATGCATCTGCCCAGTGTTTACGTATGTTAGAAACTGTCTATCATAGTGCACTGAGGTTTGTGACTGGCTGTAAAGTGCTCACACATCACTGCACCCTGTATACTAAGGCTAATTGGCCCTCTTTGTCTCGGCGGAGGCACAAACATTGGCTCACATTTATTTATAAGTCCATTCTTGGTATACTCCCCTCCTATCTGTGCAGGCTCATATCGCGCAACACTGGCAGCTATAGCCTACGCTCGTCTGACTTGTACTTATTATTTATACCTAAGGTCCGCACAGAACTGGGTAAGATGGCCTTTAGTTATTCCACTCCCTTTTCCTGGAATACACTGCAAGCTAAATTGAAACTAGAAAATCTGATGACTTCTGATGAATTTAAAACAATAATGAAAGACCTAGAAGCAAACTCAATCGGGAGCTGTCTGTGTTTCTGAATATTTTCACTTTAACGTTGGCTTCAAACACTTGATTTTAATGTGTTCTGTATGATATTATGCTATGTATTTATTTTACATTTGTTTTATGTTGTGGTGTCTGAAACTTTAATGTATGTTTAAATGCTGCTGTCTTGGCCAGGTCTCTCTTGCAAAAGAGATTCTTAATCTCAATGAGTACTACCTGGTTAAATAAAGGTTAAATAAAATAAAATAAATAAATACTAATATCAATATTCTTGTAGTATACTTGAAGTTTATTTTATTAATTATACATAAGTAAAGTTCAAGTATATTTCCCCCAAGTATACGTATAAGTCATTTATACTTAGACTTTTCTGTATACTTGTTAGTATAAGCTAAGTATACTTAGACTTTTCTGTATACTTGTTAGTATAAGCCAAGTATACTTAGACTTTTCTGTATACTTGTCAGTATGAGCCAAGTATACTTAGACTTTTCTGTATACTTGTTAGTATAAACTAAGTATACTTAGACATTTCTGTATACTTGTCAGTATAAGCCAAGTATATTTAGACTTTTCTGTATACTTGTCAGTATAAGCCAACTATACTTAGACTCTTCTGTATACGTTTCAGTATAGGCCACGTATACTTAGACTTTTCTGTATACTTGTCAGTATAAGCCAACTATACTTAGACTCTTCTGTATACGTTTCAGTATAGGCCACGTATACTTAGACTTTTCTGTATACTTGTCAGTGTAAGCCAAGTATACTTAGACTTTTATGTATACTTGTTAGTATAAGCCAACTATACTTAGACTTTTCTGTGTACTTGTTAGTATAAGCCAAGTATACTTAGACTTTTCTGTATACTTGTCAGTATAAGCCAAGTATACTTAGACTTTTCTGTATACTTGTCAGTATAAGCCAAGTATACTTAGACATTTCTGTATACTTGTCAGTATAAGCCAAGTATACTTAGACTTTTCTGTATACTTGTCAGTATAAGACAAGTGTACTTAGACTTTTCTGTATACTTGTCAGTATAAGCCAAGTATACTTAGACTTTTCTGTATACTTGTCAGTATAAGCCAACTATACTTAGACTCTTCTGTATACGTTTCAGTATGGGCCACGTATACTTAGACTTTTCTGTATACTTGTCAGTATAAGCCAACTATACTTAGACTCTTCTGTATACGTTTCAGTATAGGCCACGTATACTTAGACTTTTCTGTATATTTGTCAGTATAAGCCAAGTATACTTAGACTTTTCTGTATACTTGTCAGTATAAGCCAAGTATACTTAGACTTTTCTGTATACTTGTTAGTATGAGGCAAGTATACTTAGACTTTTCTGTATACTTGTCAGTATAAGCCAAGTATACTTAGACTTTTCTGTATACTTGTCAGTATAAACCAACAATACTTAGACTTTTCTGTATACTTGTTAGTATAAGCTAAGTATACTTATACTTATATATAATATCTGATAAGCACACAAAAAGTACTCTCTCTTATTTTAAGTTTAAAATAAGTATACTAATAGCATACGTGAATAAACATCTCTCTGGTAAGGGATATCTGGGCCCTCATTTAAGAAGCACTGCCCTTGCTCAAAATTGTTTGAAGAAAGATGTCACTTTCTATACAAAATGTGACATTTATGAACTCAAAAATAGTGGGAGACTTAGCGAAACATGGAATCTCTAACCTGTGTGAGAACCTTCTGGGAAAAAAAGGTGATGCAAGAAAAAAAAAGCTATAAATTGTAATACACCCTCAGTATTCATTTCAGTCTCCATTTCAAATGACTCTATCTTCTACTAATTACAAACTGTGTCACAACATGCAGATGAATGAATGGCCTATGATGTGATTTGGTACGCTCCTTATTCGCACAACAATGGGTTCAGCCTGGGGCAAACTTTTGCCAGGTAAGTGGCCCCTGCCAGCAGTGAAGCAACAGCTTGCACGGCAGATGGGGGAGGAGGAAGGTGGGGTGTCTCCGGTGTTCTGTCCCCTGATCCCACTGGGGAGTCTGCAGCTCAGGGGCACCGGAGTGCAGCAACATACCTTTCATCAGCTTTGGTGTCCCACATAAAGTTAGCTCTTTATTTAGATTTTGAATTTATAGTCTGACATCTCCATGTACTTATCAGAGATATACTTAACAAAATGATACCTAAGTATACTTGGCTTATACCGACAAGTATACAGAAAAAGTCTAAGTGTACTTGGCAAGTATACAGATGAGTCCAAGTCTACTTGGCTTATACTGAAAAGTATACATAAAAGTATAAGTATATTTGGCTAAGTACCATAAGTTAACTTAAAAAAAACTTACAAGAATACTTGCAGTAAAAACTATTAAACTAGTAGTAGTATACTTTATAGTGTACTTTCATAAACTAAAAAGTGTATAACTAACAGTATACCTATAACTTCACTTGTAGTATAGTTCATATTATAGTTGCAGTAGAAAAAAACAACTTGGATGTAAACTAGTTGTGTACTCAAAGTTTACTACTCTTACATTTAAAGTGGGCCAATTTAGTCCCAAGAAGTATTGAAATAGTACACTTACAAGTATACTATTAGTACATTGATACTATGAGTACATGGTTTTCATTGTGTTGCTATGGTGACAATAAAATAAACAATCAGATATTTGAATGACCTGATTTGTTAAGTGTATTCATAAGTCATAAGTCATAATATTAGTAGTTCAGTCCTCATTGATAGCTGGTTAATTATGATAGTTAACATGGCGGGATGCAGGCCTGTTGCAGCAACATGTCAAGTTTATGGCCTGAAGGTAAATATGTCTAAGATTATAATCATCCTATTTTTTTTTGCAGAATGCAGGAAGCATTCACAACCTATGTAATTTGACATCAAAACATCTTTATCATTATTATTCCGCCACTCCTTCCACATTTTTTAAACATAAAAACTTCATTCGAACACTTTAATATTTAGCTCAATTAGGTCATGTGTGCTATTACTTTTGTCATTCATACCTTTCATAGTTTCAGAAATATTCAATGTTTTCTGGGAATTGTTTTCGAAATTTTCGAAAAAAAAATTGCATTTTAAACTCTTACTGTATGTGCTATTATTCAACTTTTCAATGACATTCATCACTAATTTAAATGCATTCCCACTTTTCCAAATATTACTTCACCTCCTTCTTACACATTTAATTCAATGCAATTCAGTGTAGCATCAGCTTTTCAACATCCATCATTCACACTGCAATTTCTTTTTCCTTTTTTTCCAATCCTTTTTTTTTATACTTTTCTACATTCCATAATGACCCCTCATATGGACAAGAGCAAAAAAGAAAGAAAGTGAGGGGACAGAGACACTTGTCAGTAATGGGCAAATGCAATACAATAAAGATAATAAATAATAATTAATAATAAAATAATACAAATGAACAAACAAACACACTCTGGTAAATATTCAATAGTTACTTAGAAGTAGCAATTATTATTTTACCAAATTCAGTGAGATTGGTAAAATAATAATTGTTGAGATTGGTGGTTTAAACCTCCCAACAGTGTGGGAGTGTGATTCTCACTTGCATGTGAAACCATGTGAATCCATTCTATCATTTACAGAAAAGGAACAATTGAGGATATGATTCTTAATCTAGTTTATGCTGCCTGTATCGTGTACATCATGTCATGTAAATCTATGGTATAAACCATTGAATTGTAAGCGTACCAGAAAGCATGGTTGTTTATCTGCCCAGGTGGGAAGTAGTGGCTAAATCTGATGTTTGTGAATAATGTTTGAGAAGTGACAAATAAATGTAATGACATGTAAATTGCAATGTGTCCAAATTTCCCCAGCAGAACCTCATCCAGCTTAAAACTGCAGTGGGTTGAAATGGAGCAAAATATGATTAAAATAAAGTTATTTTTTATAAAACGGTCACTATATCCTGACAGTAGTGCATGAGACAGATAATCTGAAAAAGAATCATGTGCTTCGGTGTCCTCCGGTGCTCCTAATGGCATCTGCAAGATTTCACAGACCGGAGGAAAACAACCAATCAGAGCCAAGCTGGAGCCTTGCCGTCTCTGAGCAGCTGTCAATCACTCGAAAACTCTGATCAAACGGTCAAACTAGGCAGCGCTGATCAAATATGAATCAATATTCTGTTACTGTAATGCCTATTTCTCTCCTCAAATGTTTTCAGAAACATCTTGTAGTGTACTGTTTAGCTATAAAATGAGAAAGTTTGTGAACAATGTTTGTTTGGCAATGATTTCAATATTTTAGTTACAAAATCAACACACAAGAAATTGTATTTTTACTTTATAATATTTTTGACGGTTTTAATATTGAATGTACATTTTTTGTTATCTTATTTACATTGTTATTGATCTTATTTGTTATTATCTAAGTTTTAATCGATCATATTTCATTATTATAACCAAACTACTCCATTTGGAGTCAAAATTATACAATTTAGTTGTTTTTTATTGATTTTATACTGTGCACAATGGTAGAATGTGATGATGCACAGGATAAATGTCATGGCCAAAGGCTCCATTGTGTACACATAGCCTCCTGTAGTGGATATCAGTGGTATTTACCATTTTGGCACACTTTGGGTATCCAAGTGGCCAAATGGAGAGTCCTCCTGGTCCTATCCTGACTAAAACCTTTGTAGAATCTATATGTGCTTTGTGTTATTTATATCTGCTTTGGCACAGTTGTAGTCAAGGAGTTGCTGAATGAATTCAGTGGTATCTCTGTGCATGGTATCATTGCTATAATGGTGTTATCCACTGTCTAATCTAGAAAACATTTTAGGCGAGGATAAAGATGTAAATTTTTCCTTTGGTTCATCACAATTTACTCAGGAATAGTAACAGTTACAATGTTACTGACACTGGGGATGAATTCTCTGAGGTCTTACCTATCCATAGAGACCAAGATCATGCATATAGACCTGGTAGTTGTTATTCTTGATTTATTTAGGGAATGTCTTTCTAGGCGAACCATACCTTCCAGTACCCTAGGGCTTAAGAGGTTAAATACTTGACAAATCTCCCTTTATGGTGCATTATGAACAGATAAAACATGCGTGATTAATTTGCAATTAATCGTGATTTAATCAGTTCACAGCCCCAATAAATGTGCATCGAAAACCTGTTCTCTTTGCCTCCATGTTCTTGTGCCTTTTTTAACTACTGAACTTCCGCCCTGCATATCAAGTCAAATATTTCAGGATTGCATTACAGCCCAGTTCAGCCCCAACATGTTATCAGTCAGTGTTGTTTATTTTTACTCTCCTCCCTCATTTTTTTTTGCAGTTTCCACTGATAGGTTTACGATAAATGAAGGAGACCTGAATTTCAGCAACATCGAAGACAACTGTAGTTGCTTGTTGCTCAGGGAGCAAACTGTGAACCTGCTGGACCAGATCCTGATGATCTTGACCAAGTCTTTAACAGAAAAATAACGGACACTGACACTATACTCTAAAAAGAGTGTTGTCATGATTGCTAAAACCAAGGAGGATCAGAAGCAAGATTTTCCTTCATTCTTTATGTCAGACCGAGAGCTAAATGTGGTGAACAAAGTAAGATATTTGGGTCACATCATCAGGAATGATCTACGTGAAAACGATGATGTGCAGCGCCAGTGTTGCAAACTGTACGCACAAGCCAATATGATTTCACATGTGTACAGATGATGTTAAAACAGCCCTTTTTAGAGCCTACTGAACTCCACTCTATACAGCCCACTTGTGGTGCAGTTACAGCAAAGCAAAAATGAAAAAGCTTCAGGTGGCTTTTAATGATGCATTCAGAATCTTGCTCAAGCTCCCAAGATGGACAAGTGCACATCATATATTTGTGACTAGTAATGTTCCCACCTTCTATGCTGTGTTGAGGAATTTTATGTACAAATGTATGTGTCGACTAATTGATTCAAAAAATGTAATCATAATGGCCTCAACTGAGCCCACACAAAGTGACACAAGGTACTCCTCTTGTTTTCGGAAACATTGGAACAAATGCCTGAATATGTTTTAATCACTGTGAACTGCAATGATTATATCTCTGTGTTGTTGTCCTTGTATTGTATTGTATTTTATTTCATTTTATTTATACTGATATGGACCTATGGGTCTGAAATAAAGTCAGTAAATTAATGTCTACTGATTTATGACTTTTTAAAGTATGAATGTCAGCCTATAAAAGAGAAATGAATTTTAAGCACATTGATTTAACACATTTTTATTTAGTACAGCAACAAGTTATATGTATGAAAATAAATTTTGGTAGTAAAAAAAAAAAGAGTAATTGATACAAAATATCAGCCTTTCCATCCATTCAGCATTCATCATATTCATTCCACCAAAGCAGAAGCCAGTCAGAGCACACAGTGAAACGCAAAGCAGACCATCAAGCAAACAGCCTCGCTGAGGACTTGATCAGAGGAATATTTACAGTCAGGAGACAAAACAATACTGGTGAAGGTCTCATCATAGTACATTGTAACACATTTCAGAGCTCATCTGCAAATCCCTCTTAAAATAGTTCTCTTCCACGGGACAGGTGTATGGATAGTCTGTGGGGTTGTAGTAAGGTGCATATTCAGGGGCAGAGAAGCTCTCCTGCTGGCCCGGCCAGCAGTGGGACAGGCAGTGACAGTCCTGGAGGTTGCAGTGCTGATAGTGGTAGTGCTCTGAGGTGAAGCTGTGGTAGCTGGACTCCATCCTGGTGGGTGAGTCGTAGCAGGAGGAGGAGGAGGAGGAGAAAGAGTCCTGCGGCGAGTAGCTGTTGTGATCCATGGGGTTGCAGAGCTGCAGCGACTCAGGCGAGGAGCAGGGAGCCTGAGAGAGAAGATGAAGACGTTAGTTGGATGAGGATTATTTTGAGCAGGAGTCTGCGAATGTGTCATGTGATGGACATCAAATTGACACCAGGCCACACACTCACCAGGGACGCCTGTGAGTGGTGTTTTTGTCTCACTTTTCAGTGTGAATTAGGCTATTCCTTTATTATGCTACTGAAATAATAATGTTCCTCTAGTGATGTGTACTGTATATATCTAATTTTACTTAATTTTAGTTTATTTAAGTATTTTTGTTACAGCAAAGCTTATTTTATCAAGCAAAAACAAACATCTGATTACAAACAAAACCAAATTATTTGCTCTAAATGTACCCGCAGGCCATACAAATACATGCTGAAGTCGAGCCCCAACACAGGTCTCTGCTAAGGAGATACAGCCATTCCAAAACTCTATTCCAATCTATAAAATTAGCTGTTTCCTGTTCGAAAATGTTAATAATTGAAAGACCATAAATTCAGCCGTTTACCAGTGGACTAAAAACACTTTCCTATTAGACATAAATTCTGATTACCAAACTGTCATTTTTTTTTTTTTTTTTTTAGAAATGTCAGTTTTCAGTAAATTCTCAATTGATAAATTTAAATTTATAGCAATAATCGTGGAATGATTGATTATATACGTATGTGCCGAATACATGAAGAGACCCTTTAGATAAGCATAGGGGTCGTCTTTTTATATTTATAACAAGAAACGACATAAAGAAAATAAAAAAGGCTGTTTTTTCAATGGAGTTTGGTTAGTGTCAGTGGGAGAAACCTACCAGTCCATGGCCATAGTAGTCCGCATCAGAGGAGAGTCCATGGCACCAGGGCAGCGGGAAGCTGGGAGGGGGGGGCAGGGAGGCGTTGTAGCTCCCGCCGGTGTTATTGTTGCCACTGTAGCCGTTGCTGGGCAACATCATGTCCCCGAACTGCTGCTGGATGTCGTCGAAGGTGCTCTCCTGCATCTGGATGTTGCACGAGCTGTCAGGGACGGGGAGCGAGGCGGCGCGCAGCTGGAAGCCTCGCGCTCCACAGCTGCTCGCGTGCGCAGGTGAGATGGCAGGAGGAGGGTCCACATAGCGACCTGACCGAATTACATGGAAAAAAATTAGAATAAAAATGTCCAAAACGTGTATAAAAACTCGTTTGAAAGGCTACACGATAAGCATCACATGTGTGTATTATATATATATATATATTAATCTACATATCGGCTGCACACACAAGTTGGAAAATAGATCCGCTCAGCTTCAAAATAAAAGTTTTCAATATTTTCCTCGGCCTAATAAATCTACCGACATAGAGAATAAATGAGTAAGGGGAGAGCGCATTCAGAACAAAAGGTGCACGGTAGTCTCTGTATGGCAACAGACCACAGGAAGACATTTAAATAGGCCTAAGTTCAGAGTGATGTCATGACACCATCAGCCAACACATTTCAATGTAGCCTTCGTTTATAAGAAGGGACCGGGCGCTTTTGGAATTCAGCTTTCAATAGTTGACTAGAATTGCATTTCAAGTAGACTATACAGAGTAGGAGGTCATGATGATGCTTTCATGTAAGTATTTTGTTCCTGGTTGTGGGGGGTCATGGCAGGTATAGCTGTCTATCATCAAGGTCTGCTGTAGGCTATATGCTTTTGACTTGGCATCTTTTAGATGAATCCATCCTGTACAGTATCAGTGCAGTAACTATATCTGCTTTAGCTGTCTCGCTGCAATCAGTGCGACAGCTGCAGCAGCTCAACAATAGGATGCATAGTTGTGGTTGTGGCTGGATTTTTAATTTGGATCACTGCAAGCTCCAAGCAATTTTTTTGATTTAATTTTGCAAAGTGTACATCGCCCGTGGGTGTAGCCTGTGTTTGCTTTTGGATCAGGTTGGATTCAAATGCTGCAGTAGATCTATAGCTTTAATTGGTTTATCTAACTGGATTTGAATATTGCTGCTGGATAAACTTACTTGGAAAAGTGGACGCGCAAAGATCCTGAAGATCCGAGCATGCCTGGGATACAATCTGGAAGAAGAAGAAGACATACGGGCAGAGGAGGAGGATGAGGAGGAGGAGGAGGGAGAAAGATTAGTAGATATTTTCTCAGGACATTTGACTTTGATAGATCTTTTTTGTGACATATTTGGTGTTTTTGCTTGCACATGTGTGTATCTGTGTTTGTGCGTGGCTTTGTTGAACAACGTTGGGATGTTTTTTACTGGAAGGATCAGTAATCATTTACAGGGGCAGTTTATTGCTTTGCTCAGTGAGTGTTTTTTTTTTTATTCTCCTGCTTTGTCAGGCAGTGGAAAAGACAGTTAGGGTGTATTGGCGAGAGAGGGAGCGGGGGAGAGAGAGAGAGGGAGAGAGAGAAAATCAGGGAGGGAGGGAGGTTTACCGTTTTCACTTTTTTACTGTTTGCCTCCCGGGCTCTGTGCCTCTGCAGCAGCTCTTTGACCGTGGTCTTCACTCGGACGCCCTGGTACACCCTCGGTTTATCTGCATAAAGAGAACAGCATGTCACTCATGTTTACTAAACACTCACCATTGGAGCAGACAATAGCAGACACTGACTCCTCTGCTCTCCACCCCACACTGCTCAGCACCCCTCCTCCTCCAAGCTCCCTAACTTTAAAGCCACTATATGTTTCCTGCCCTCAAATCCCCCCCAAAAATAAATGTGCATTATTTTGTCTCTCCTAATAAACTGCAATCTCTCCATGAAATGATTATGTCGTCATATTGTCCTGCACTCTTAATAAAATGTTGGATATATGACTTTGTGGTAGAAAACGTTGGTAACACATTTAACATGTTATATTAAATCAACAAAGTGTAGTTTAAACCGTGTTTAACGCTTGGATGTCAAAGTTTTGTCCGGATCCGCGGTGCGTAAAAGTGGATTATCAGCGGTCAGTGCGCGCTGTGGCTCCGGGTATTTTCACCCCCTTGTCCCGGCCCCAGAGCCTCCCGGTGCTCCCGGTCAGAGCTCCCTCTTTACGGCACCTCAGCGCTTCCTATTACGCCGTCAGCGGACCCTTTCACTGCAGCCTGTTTGTGATCTGCGCTGCCCAGCCACCCCGCCCAGACAAGGAACAAAGGAAAGCACCACAAAATGCGCTACCGTAAGTATATATTTATGATCAGGAACGCACGTACGACAGGATTTATGGTGAAATTGCAAACCTGGATCGATCTACAGGTTGGAATACGCGTGGGATCTTTTGATAAAGTTGGATAAAGGCGCCCTGGGCGACTGCGTAAAACGCACGAACAAAGAGCCGAGAAGAGTCCGCGAATCGATCGGTAACTAAAACTTAAACCATTTCTTAGTAAACGCGTTGAAGTTGTAGTTCTGAGATACAGTTGTGTGTAAGAGTCGATATCAAAGTAAAGTGTGTATCGGTAGAAGCAGCGCCACAACTATCCATGTTACGCTTTATGCATTTCAGCTCCATGTTACCGGAGGCTGGTCATCTAGGAACAACTCAGTTTGGGCTTCAGTTTGATCAGTTTGTTGGAAAATTTCAAGAACGATTTCAGCCTCATGCTGGTCATAATTCAAAACTCGAGCTCTACTCCAATCTGTTACGTTATTCAAATCACCCCTGCCCCGTTTTAGTGAAATGCCATGGGCTTAAACAGGGAATAATTGGCCGAATTATTCCTATAGGTGAAGCTTAATTAATGAACTCAGAAAGAACGCCTCGCATAGGTGCACGTAATTCAGGCCTAAAGGCGTAATTTAAAGCTCTCAGGAGTGGCGAGTCGTTTGGGAAAAAAGGCGATTTGATAACGAGGCGAAGCATCGGCTGCGAAACATCATCTGCTAAATATTCATACAGTTAAATGCTACTTCATGATTTGTCTTAAATGTGGCAAATAGTGGGCCAAAACACGGCAGACACATCCCACTCCGACACGGTTACTCATAACGTCCTGTTACGCACAAGCAGCCCGGGCAGAGGCTCCGGTTGAAATGTTAGTTCTAGTAGTTATTAATCTTTTATAAAATGTCTTGGAAATGCTCGTCTACATGTCACAGCGTGTGTAAACAGACGGGGAACAGAGGAATTGAGCATATAATAAATCCATAAAAGTCGGTAAAGCAGTATAGGACTGTTTGAATGGAAAAGCCGACTCTCCTGATCCAGCCATCAACTAAACAGGTGGCATTAAACAACAAAGATTGAAGTTGAAGTTTAATTTTACTGTTGGTCATCTCATATATAATTTCAATTTGTGATTAAAATGAGCATATATGGGTAAAAATACCTCCAGTTTGCACGTGACTCTGGTGTGCTTTTAATTTTGCCACTAAACATTTCCCTCTTTTTCTCTTTTCTCTTTTCTTTCTAACAGGAGAAAATGCAACAAAGTGATTCCAGATAAAAAAATCCGATGTGAAAACTCACCAGACATGATGGCTGAGATGAAGAGAGGTTCCCTGGAGAAAACCTGTGGGACTCCACAACGTCCTTTTCTGCCTCAGCAAAATGGCCAAGAACGAAATTTGTTCAAAAGTATCAAAAAATCTCAACACAAATGTCTTACAGCAGAGCCAGAGCTTACAACAATATTGTAATATAGCTGGGGACATATTAGTTTGTGATTTTCTCCCTCCATGCCTACTATTTAAAACCCCTAGAACTCAATGATTTGACAATGATTTGATTGCGCGTTACTTTCAATTTGAATATTCAGAGGCAACCGAGTTTTATCGATTTTTCAATAAAAATCACTACGCATGGTCATTGTAAATGTTCCACTTCAATGTAATATAGTATTATTTTACACTTTGACCAAAAATAAACCATACTTTTATTAATTTTATCCTCCTTTTGCAATATCAGAGCATCACACCCCCTCATTAAGCACTGCAGGACCAGGTGCTTCATGTGCGTAACTCTTAACACAGCACTTCACCTTATATCTGAGACCACACATTTACTGCGGCCAGTCTGCATGTCAGCAACATATGCAAAGATATGTTTAAACTTTATTTCAGAGAAAAACACATAAAAGTGGCAAAGAAGTGGGCGTGGCAAAGGGCAGTAGCCATCTTTGGCATCGCAGGCCTTAAGCTCCTCTCTGAGCGCACTCACCTGCTGAAGGCTGCACGGACAAGACCCGGCAACTCTCAGCTTATATAATATTATCTTTTAGACACTTTGAATTATTAAAAAGAATATGAATTCCAGAAAAAAATATTTTTTTTTCCAAGTGATGAGCCACAGTTTTCATATTCAAATATATAGCTTCTTAATTCAGCACCAAATCATTCCCATCCAAATGTACCACCGCTGATTAAAGCTGAAATGCATTTATTATTTTCAAAGTCATTTATAGAAGGTTGCATTGAGAACTCTGTGCATCAGACAGCAACAATATTATATTAACATCGGCCTGTGGGAAATGTTGCTATAGACTTTTATTTTTTAGAACGTGGGGCTCATAACTAAATTATTAAATATAACAGCAAAATACAAACATGTTACACTAAATATGTCCTATTTAGCCAGCTGTAAACATCTGGAGAAATTTTGTCGTTCAAACAGGTCAAACGGTATCCATTAAACCATTAATGGTAATATTATTAATAATATTATTAGCATATTATTATTATTTTTAATTAATATTATTATTATAGGCCTAGTAGTTATCGTCACTATTAAAATTTGTATTGCTACAACTAGATAATGACTATTATTAGTTGCAGTATTAGTATTAGTAGTAGTAGTCCCCATTCAATAAATAAAGTGTCAGATTTGGACCAATATTACATGTTTGTGTTTCTTATTCGCCCCTTCAAAAAGCCCTCTATGGTGATCTGAAGCACTTGTCACAAAGTTCCTTCTTCACATAACTACACACTTAGAAACCTGTTCATCCCCTGTCCTCTGCTCTCCTCTACATTCATGACTTGTCTCCCTCTGGTTGCAGCGCAGCGACTCCTCTTCTCCCGCTGCAGCCGCGGTGTTGTTGCCCCACCTAGTGGTCACACATCAAAACGTCTTCTCCCCGGAGCATCAGCTGCCCTGTCCGTCTGGTCTGTGAGCATCAGCAGTGTCTAAACACTCACTTTTATACGTTTAATAACACGAATTGGCCGATATTAACTATCTGAGATTTTTTAAAGGGGGTTACAGGGGGTCTTTAGCGGGAGATAGCAGGTCAACAGTAGATGTCACATAGAAGTGGTGTACATCATCTGAAAGCTTGGAACCTGAAGATTAATTTGAGATGCAGCTCAGCACTGTGTGTCAAGTTGTTCTAGTCATTAATCAGAAATAAATATGAATTAATTGATTAATTAAAATAAATTGTGAAAGTGTATAAGAGCTTAGAACATTATCATAGAAGTATATGCTGGTCATCCCCATGCTTCCCATTTGTTACACAGATTTGGTGCTAAATTTGAGCATATTTCACCACTCGAGAATTGATGAAAAATGATCAATAATCCCTCCAAAGTACAACATGAAGACACCAAGACCTTGAGGAACACCATAGAAAAAGACATGCTGTGATTTGGGATCAAAAACTTTTGACATTTGGAGATTTCTGCAAGAATTGCATTTTTCGGTGATTGGATGGCGAGCACTTCTGTTGTGTAAACTGCTCAGAAACCCCCTTATGGTCAATCTAGCTAGGAAAGCCATTCATCCTCTGAATGCTCTAGGTCTCTAGTTTGATCCATCCATACTCTGAATGCTCTAGGTCTCTAGTTTGATCCATCCATCCTCTGAATGCTGTAGGTCTCTAGTTTGTGGCTGTAAAGTTTCATGAGGCTGTGATTATCCTAGAGGTCACCACAGGTCATTTTATACAGTGAGGTTCAAAAAATGGTCTCACTACAATGAAATGGCTACCATGGGGACTAACATCATCACACATGAATACAGTTGGAATCATTGGATCCACAAGAGTGTCAGCTTTACAGTGATACCCAATTTACGTAATTCCAAGACTGTTTAGGGACCCCAGTATGCAGAAATATTCAGATACACCATTTTAGAATAGGCGAAAATAACACATTTATACTGCATGAAAAAAAAAGAAACTGCATGTGATTATCATAAAGTGGGCATGTCTGTAAAGGGGAGACTCGTGGGTACCCATAGAACCCATTTTCATTCACATATCTTGAGGTCTATGGTCAAGGGACCCCTTTTTCCAACAATGGCTTCCTTAGGTTTTCATATGGTGCCAATATATTTTATATTTATTATTATTTTTATTTTTTTTAGTTATTTAATTTAACAGTTTTCTGTTCCAAGTTATACAATGTGTGAAAGAATGTTTGTAAAATTTGATAAGAGGAAGCATTAAATAGTCTCACTCTCTGTTCTGTGTTTTTTGTCTTTTTTTTTTTACTTTAAAGATCTTTTATGGCAGCTTTAGTCTGTCAACAAAAACATTATTAAACACCAATGAATGTCCTTATGTCCATTTACAACCACAGTATAGTGAGTAATAGCGTGTTGTAAACCAATTATTAATTGTTTGGTGATTTTGAATGCTATAGGGGAGGTCACAACTATGTATTCTTTAAAGATGGATGCTGTTGCAACATGTTTTCATGCAAGACACAGTGATCCTGGAGCCGTCAGTGTCACCGTCACTTTACTACCACTTAGATGAGCAGGAACTGGCCCATTTATCCATGACTTTTAGCTATGTACCTTAACTTCTCTGCTCGGCTTCTCGGCTTGTCCCAAATACACTCACGATCAGCCTCACATCATTTTGAAATCCTATTTATATGTTTATTTTCACCTAAACACAAATATGTGGACATACCATGTACTGTACATATTTCAGTAAATCATAATTTATATTTGTTTCAAATTAGTTGAGCTACTCCACAGTCTTAGCCTGTACCCCCCCCCCCTTGTAACTGCCGACGTGCCCCCTGGGGTGCAAGTACCATGTATAAGTTTAAGGGTCTTTAGCATTTAACATGTTCACTTAGTTTTTATAACAAGCAAGTCCTCGTATTATTCAAGTGAGCTATTAGTATTCTTCTTTTAACCTTAAAATAAGAGAGTATACTTAAGTATACTTGGCTCATACTGACAAGTATACAGTATATTTGGCTTATAGGCACTTGTACTTAATCTTTTGATCAAGATATACTTAAGAAAAGTATAATTAAGTATTCTTGAGTAGCAGACTCGAATCTCTGCTAAAGAAATGGCCTACAAGTATACTTGCAGTATAACAACTATTAAATTAAGAGTTTACTGAGAGTATGCTTTAAAGTGTACTTTCATGAACTATAAAGTGGGCTACAAGTATATACAAGTAATACCTGCAGTATAAAAACTATTAAACTAGTAGTTTACTGAGAGTATACTTTAAAGAACACTTTCATAAACTATAAAGTTGGCTACAAGTATATGCAATTATACTTGCTGTCTAAAAACTATAAAACTAGTAGATAACTATGAGTATACTTTCAAGTGTACTTTCATAAACTAAAAAGTGGGATACAAGTACAAAAGTAGTAAACTATCACTATACTTATAGTATAGTTGCAGTACAAAATCAAACTTAGGTGTAAACTATTTGTGTTCTCAAAGTTTACTATTCTTACACTTAAAGTATACTTAAAAGTATACTTTTATAAACCAAAAAAGTGGGACAATTTAGTCAAAAGAAGTATTAAAGTAGTACACTACAAGTATACTACTAGTACATTGATATAAGTATACTTACTACATAAATTATACTTGGGAAATATATACTTAAACTTTACTTACAGTATGTTCACGCGCTTCAACCGTTTCACAAGGAATAGTATGTCAGTCACAGAATAGGGCAAACCTGTAAGAGGCGAGACTTCAGAGACCGGGTCCAAAACACACTGGAGCACACGGCTTTCAGGCAATCAGCTTTATTAGAAGACTAACGTTTCAGTGCCAGGTGCATCTTCATCATAGTCAAACAGATCTGAGACTCACATCATCTTAAATAACCTGCCTAACTGGAACTGATTCAGCAGAGGCTGGAAAAATAGGAAGGGAACTATAAACTGCATGTAGGCAGGGTAAACAATCATATAATAATAAAGAGAGAGAAGTAAAAGTTAATATATAAATAGCTATTTGTGACTTTTCATCAATGACTACGTCCATATACGTACTTGTATGAAAGAAATGTTAGTAAGAATGATAGATAGTATGTATCACAACAATATAGGTAAATTCATCCAACATCCAAATATAAACATCTTAAAGATATTTAAGATGTTTATGATATTTGGATGTATTTACTTCTCTCTTTTTATTATTATATGATATGTGATTGTTTACCCTGCCTACATGCAGCTTATTGTTCCCTCCCCATTTTTCCAGCCTCTGTTGAATCAGTTCCCAATTTGGAGGTTAGTTAAAGCTTCAGTAGGCAACAAGGTTTTGGCATCATTGGGCAAAAATTCCATAATAACCTTTCAGCATATTTTAATTCAAGTGTTTGGAGAGAAAACTAGACTTCTGCTCCTCCTCATGGCTCTGTTTTCAGGCTTTAAAAAAATCTAGCCCGTGACGGGAGACTTTGGCCAATCACAAGTAATTTCAGAGAGAGAGAGCGTTCCTATTGGCTGTGCTCCGGCTGGTGGGCGGTGCTTGGTATTTCCTCAAAAGATCTCAACATGGCTGCCGGGTCACAAACTTTCTCATTTTACAGCTAAACAGTACACTACAAGATGATTCTGAAAACATTTGAGGCGAGAAATAGGCATTAAAGTAACATAATATTGATTAATGTTTGATCAGCGCTGCCTAGTTTGACCGTTTGGTCGGAGTTCGCGAGTGATTGACAGCCGGCTCTCATAGACGGCAGCTGGACAGCAGACCTCAGATCAGCTCTGACTGGTTGTTGTCCTCCGGTCTGTGAAATCTTGCAGATGCCGTTAGGAGCAACGGAGGACACAGAGGAACATGATTTTTTCAGATTACCTGTCTCATGCACTACTGTCAGGACATAGTGACCGTTTATGAAAATAACTTTTTTTAATCATATTTGCTCCATTTCTACCTACTGCTGCGTTAAATCCGTGTGCTCCAGTATGTTTTGGACCTTGTCTCTGAAGTCTCACCTCCTCATATAATCCATTATGAAGGTTACGACCCTATTTTATCAATTTAACTACATCAATAAAAAGGCTTAAGGTGTGATATTTTAGTCCATGCTGGTCACTCTTATACAAATCAAACAAAAAAGACACACAGGTTGTTTTTTTTTTTACAAATGAGTAGGACTTTCCTATCAGATCAGGCTGTAATATGGGCCCCTTGGTCGTCATAGGTTACCACACTCCTACCAACATGTCAAAACGTGACTCCTCTCTTTGTAAATGCATTGAAATTGTCCTATCAACAACACTTCACAGCTGTTTGACTGAGTGAGTTTTCTCTGTGCTGCCAAGTGCTTGATGAGTTCATTGTTTAATTGTCTGTGAAACCTCCATCTTCTTCTAAATTGTGACCCTCAGGCCCGTCCTCCAGTCAGTAGGCCCTCCTGATCTCGTAGGGCGACCAGGAGCTCACTCCGTCCTCTTTGGCCCAGGACGAGTGAGCCTCGCCGTTGGGGGGGAGGCCGGCGTGGCCGTCGGCCGCCTCCTCCGTCACCATCTTGGACACCAGGTCGCTGATGGGAGTGCCCATGTAGGAGGGGCAGGGGAAAGAGGCGGAGGGGGCCGGGTAAGAGCTGCTGGAGGTTAAAGGGTGGTAGTGGGCTTCTTCCAGGGAGTGCAGGGTGTAGGGCTGGCTGCTGGACACGGGGCCCATGGAGGAGCCTCGGCTGGGGGAGCGGTACTGGGAGGGGCTCCCCGGGGGTTCGGGGCTGGGCATGGAGGTCGGGACGCTGACGGAGGCCAGGCTGTCTGGACACAGAGCCTCCACCTGGGACACCGGCTCTGGAACTGACTGCTCCCATGAGTCTCTCTGAGGCAGGAAGACAAGAGAGGAGAGGACAAATCATTCATTCATTCATTCATTTCCTCTACTGACTAATGGAAACATCCGTCATCAGATACTGTTCATATCAGAACAGGAGTGCTTTTGTAATGACATGATGTCATTTATATTTTCCCTCAACTCTTGTACTCCATACACTGAGTTCCTGTTTCTCAGAAAGGCAACAAAGGACATTCATGCTGCAGCTGACTATGTTTCAGAATTCAGTATTTTAAAAGTTGGTTGACACAAATTAAAAAAAAAACATATTTTCTCAATGACCCCCCTAGTGGTATCTATGTAGACTTTTTCTTCACAAGCTGGTGACGTCGCCCATTGGTTTGTGGACTGCGGTTTTGAAGCCTCCAGTTTGGCATTTAGGCCGTTGCCATCTTGTTTTTTTTGCAACCAGATGTGACACGAGAAGGTGGAGCTAAGTAAAACCGAACGCTGAATAAGACATTTATAGTTGACCAAAATGTTACAATTAACTTTCATGAACTGAAAACACACTGTGAAAGGGTTAAAGTTCTAATCAATCACAAGGTAGCCACATCATAAAGCAAACCCTGCTTTTTCGTCTATTTGACTCTCACTCTCTTTTATATCTATTTTTGGTCTCCACCAACTCTTGATAATATGAAATATCTGGCTCTTTAGCCGCTAACCGCTCCACTATGTTCACCAGCTAGTTGCGAGCTTTGTCTGGTTTGGTGCTGAGCAGATAGTGTTCAGTGGGTTTATAGAGCTTTTTCTTTAAAACCTGCTGCCGAAAATGACATTAGGAGGCCAGTGAGAGTTGCTAGCAAGAAAACCAAAACAATGAGCTGAAAGTAGTTAAAATGCTCCTTTGCTGAGGGCAACTGCAGAGTAATTCTCTGTGGGTTTGCCACTATACAATCAGACCTATTTTTGCAACCAGAGCTTTTCAGAGCCGGAGTTTGCTGCCTGGTTAAAAACCTTTGGAGCCTTTCCCAGCATGCACTAGGCTTAAAGGATAGCTTCACAGTTTTTTGAGTCCATCTTAAAACTATAGTCAGTCACTCTTCTGTCACAGATATCCATCCGCACAGAAGAACCCACTCCTACCAGAAATAAATGTGAGGACTCTCCACCAAAGGGAGGCAGCAGGGACGAGAGGGCCGACGAGGGCAGGAAGGATCCTCCGGAGCTGGAGAAGGCGGCGGCGCTGCGGTAATCGCCGAAGGTCTCTGGGTAGTAGCTGTCGATGAAGGAGGAGTAGCTGGCCATGGTGGACGGATCGCAGCCCAGAGGTTTACCACCCAGCGTGGGCGAATAGACGTCAGGGGAGAACTGCTTGGACTGGCAGAAGTCTGAGTCTGAGATGAAGGGACGCCTCATGCCGTAGTAGCTGGGCAGCATGTGAGACCCTGCAGGGAACAACACAAAGCCATAAATGAAATGCTCTTCATCTTCATCACAGCAGCAGTAAAAAGAGTTTACACACCTCAAATTCTTGAAAGTTGCAGACAACTGAGTCAAAACACAAATTGGATCTTCTTAGGTATTAATTATAGTGATGATAAGAGTGCTGATTGAGCATGTGTTGACAGCTTTGTCTTGCAGGCAGTAAAGTGAGTGAGTGGTGAAGATCTTTGACGCTAAAGAGTATAAACCTAAAACAGTCTGTCTTGGCCAAATTGATTACTATAAGTGGATGATTATTATAACCAAATTTCTTTTCTTTTTCTTTATTTCTCATGCAAATTACCATCTGATTGACATTTACTACATGAATAAAGTAATGAAATGGACTGAATTTTATTGACTGTTTCAAAATACAGTAAGGGAGACCGGGGGCAATTGTAACATCTCAAATATCTCCAATCAGAAATGAGACAGAACCATGAAACTCATTATGGACATGGTCTGTGATGATCCCTCTCTGCCTGCTGATGTCTCAAAGTTTATCTGCCAAGACTCATTTCTGATGTATAAAAGTATTTTTCTTTTCATCGACAGTGTTTTGCCTCTCAATCTGAGGACTAGGGTTCAACTCCCATCAAGAGCTTCTCATTCTTTCAAGATCTTCAATGTCTATGAATCAGAAGCTGTCTTAACTTTAAATACTGCCATAATATTATAATATCTAACATTGTTTGAAAAAAACATTTGATGATTTTTAACAAGTAGAACACAAATACAAGTTACCTACAAAGAAATTGTATCCAAATAGCTCAAGAGGTTTTTGAGTAATGACATCAAAACCCCTACAAACGCTTTACAAATTACTGTAAAAATAAAACTATTGTACTGTGTATAATTAATATGCTACAATACAGTACAGTACTGTAAAAATTATAATTAGGCTATAGCCTAAAACAGTATTATGCTGTTTACAAATACAGTAATGTCAGTAGTGTGTATAGGCTGCTAAGCCACAGCTTGGCGGTGGTTTCTGTGCATTTCTATATTTCTATATTTTTAACAGATCTGAAAATACAATGCAGGCTATCATTGCCTAATATTAGGGCTGTCAATTGTTTAAAATAGTTAATCACGATTAACCACACATTTTCTATCTGTTCAAAATGTACATTAGAGGGAGATTTGTCAAGTATTTAATACTCTTATCAACATGTGAGTGGGAAAATATGCTGCTTTTTGCAAATGTATGTATATATTTATTATCGGAAATTAATTAACAACACAAAACAATGACAGATATTGTCCAGAAACCCTCACAGGTACTGCATTTAGTATATAAAAATATGCTCAAATCATAACATGGCAAACTGCAGCCCAACAGGCAACAACAGCTGTCAGTGTGTCAGTGTGCTGACTTGAATATGACTTGTCCCAAACTGCATGTGATTATCATAAAGTGGGCATGTCTGTAAAGGGGAGACTCGTGGGTACCCATAGAACCCATTTTCATTCACATATCTGGAGGTCAGAGGTCAAGGGACCCCTTTGAAAATGACCATGACAGTTTTTCTTAATGTTTTTTCAAAATGTAGCGCAAGTTTGAAGCATTATTTAACCTCCTTCGCAACAAGCTATCTCACTATCACTATCTCCACTCTAGCTTTAAAACTGAGCCTGCTAGAAACTAAAAATCATAAGTATTATCGTCTTAACTTTGACAGCCCTACCTAATATTAAAGTAAAATATAAAATATAGCAATTTTTTTCCCACATGTTGTCATGTGTATGAAAAGACCCAAAATTAACACTGTAAGCAGACTACTTGATTATTATAAGGAAATTATTTAAATAGCATTTGTACAGGAATGATTCTGTCCATAGTCTCACCTGGCATCTGGACAAATGAAGGCGGACTGGGCGATCCTCCCTGTGACAGAGAAACAAAGCTTGAAATAAGGCACGCAAACTGGATGACATGTTCGTTACACATGAAGGTGAAGGTTTTGTGGAGCGACAGGAATATCAGAGATTCTGTATTGACTGCAATACAGAAGAAAGCACAATAGGAAGCACATTCTGCTGGTTTTAATCCTGAGCAAACAGCTGCAAACACATTTCATATAAAATTACATCTTTTTTCCAAGTTTTCTTTTGATGAAGTGCAGGAGCTTGTGTTATTCTTACTATACTACACTTCCTGTACATTCAGCATGTATATTTGGCAACAGAATGTTAATACAACACAAATAATTACACCAGGGCCGCCTTAAGGTATAGGCCATATAGGCGGTCGCCCTCTAAAAAAAATAAATAAAAATAAAGAATGCTAAAGGCCACCCTTCCTCGTTTTCTGCATTGAGGTAACAAATGAACAAATAAAAATACTTTTCACCCCTGTATCTCTCTTTCTCACACCATGCCATCTGCCCGGCCGCACTTATTGGTTAATAAAAGTGTAAATTGTAGTGAAACTGACTAAACACTTTTAAGCCAACAATATCAGGGACCAACTGTTTATTTATAATATAATAAATACAGTTATTTATGAAAATAAAAATCTTGTTTTTTTGTCTTAAAATCATTGTGATGTCTGAAGTGTGTTGCGGTTTACCGGGCTATAGGGTTAGGGTTCTGGGGGGTTAAAGACAAGAAAAAATATGAAAAAGAATCATATAGTCTGGTGATGACATGACAGAGCTGTATTATGAAAACATACAGTATATAGTGGTCTGAAGGGAAGTCGATAACAATGTGTTGACAGTAAAAACTTCCCTGATGTACTCTGGCACCGAGCCATGTAAAGCCTCCAAAGTAACAAGTAAGATTTTGAAATGGATCCCAAAAGAAACTGGCAACCATATTTATTTTTGGTACACAAAAGTCTGTTTGTTTTGTCAGACTTTCCTCTAATCTTTGCTTTATTTGCTTGTGGTTACTGGACAAGTTTACCTCTCTGAAAAGTATCCAAATAAAACAAAGGGGTTATTAGATACAGTGCTGAAATAAAGTAAATTTAAAGTTACAACATGCAAATGGCACCTATTCGGCAGAATGAAGTAGTCTGTGAGTAATGGAAGGTTATTTGGTGTCGATGAAAAAGTCTCCCAACCGACCCCGCTCTCTCCTACTCAAGTAAAAGTACCTCCAAATAAGTTAAGTACTTGACTGAATGTTATTAGCTAATATCTAAATCTCACTTTATGCTCTTTAAAATAAATGCTCAAATTCACATGACAACGTGATGATTCCACTGCTGGAAAAACAAAGAAATCCAGAAAATGTTGAGAAACTGTGTTAAAATACGTATTTATCTCTTAGTTTCTTATTTCCTTTTCCACTCTGCATGATTATATCTAATATTGAATGTCAGCTTGTTCCAGCTCTTGGTTGAAGATATATATATATATGTATATACTCTGTACATACGCAACAAACTGAGATGCACTGTGTGTTCTGACACCTTTCTATCAGAACCAGCATTAACCTTTTCAGCAAGTTGAGCTCCAGTAGCTCTTCTATTGGATCGGACAACACGGGCCAGCCTTCTCTCCCCACGTGCATCAATGAGCCTCGGGTCTGAACCTGTCGCCGGTTCACCGGTTTTCCTTCCTTGGACCCCTTTTGGTCGGTCCTGACCACTGCAGACCGGGAACATCCCACAAGAGCTGCAGTTCTGGAGATGCTCTGACCCAGTCGTCTAGCCAGCACTATTTGGCCCTTGTAAAAGTCGCTCACATCCTTACGCTGGCCCATTTTTTCTGCTTCCAACACAAAGTTCAAAATGTTCACTTGCTGTCTAATATATCCCCCCCACTGCCAGGTGCCGTTGTAACGAGATAATCATGTTATTCACTTCACCTGTCAGTGGACTTAATGTTATGGCTGATCAGTGTACATGCAGCATTGAAAAGTTATAGTCTGTTTGTCTGTGCTGCATTCTGTTATTGTTAGCTGCTTCATCTACTCATATGGGTAGTCTGATAAGTAATCATTGATAAAGGGCTGTCCCGAACACTATTTTTTGGGTTTCGAAGCTTCGGTGAGTAATATTCGAAGGTATTTAAAGCTTTGCTTCACGGAGCAGAGCAGCAGGCTGACTTGTTCTTCTGTCTGTCTGTCTCAATCTCCCCCGTTTCAGTGCTGCTGCTGCACGACTGTGCACACACGCACTTCCACATACAACCAACGATATCCGTCTCAGAATAACTAATAATGAATGTTGAATATGAATAATAATGTTGGATTATTCCTTATTTCATGGGCTATTTGGGGATTTATACATTATTATAACATACTTATATATATTTAAAAAAAAAGAAGCATTCAAATACTGATTTAGAGGTCGATTACCATGGAAACAGTCGAAGCTTCGAAGTATTCGGGTCAGCCCTAGATTGATATAAAATTTTGTTCATCTGTCTGTTTCTCTTCTAAAAGCAGATCCAGATGGGTGCAGAGTGCAGAGACGTGCAGCACAGAGAAACACAGGCAGGGTTTGACAGGCTCTCTTGTTTGCATATTGCTAACATGAAAGAGTTGATATTAAGCCCGTGTTGGCTGGGAGGCAAGCAAATTTTGAGGGCTGAATTTGAATGTGATTTGCAAGTGCCAAGACTTCCTCATGTGGCCCAGGTACGGCTCAGTGCATCTCTGAAGGCTGCGTATGAAAATCAGCTTGCCTAAGCTCAGACAGTCAGGCAGTGTGTGTGTGTGTGTGTGTGTGTGTGTGTGTGTGTGTGTGTGTGTGCGTGTGGTGGAGGAGGAGGAGGAGGGGGGTTGGAGGGTAATGATGATGATGATGATGGACTTATTAACATCATTTCCCAGTGAAGCTCTTCCTTCCTATGCAAAACACTCTTCATATTCTTATATTTCCTGTTACATGCTGATATTTTTAAAAAAAAATAGTCACACCTATTAAAATAAGTGAACACTTTTTTGTGAGAATATTCCCATATTACGTATACAGTTTCATTTTTCTTTCTTGACCCTTATTTTTTGTTTTTTATTCTATTATTTCTTATTCTATCTGATCACATTTTGCTGTTGAGGCACCATCATTTCCCTACAGGGATCATTAAAGTTCAGTCTTATCTTGAGTTGTGAGTTCTTATTGATTATCGGTTAAAAGTTTCAGCCAGAGACACATCACACAAAGTCTCTCCAGCCTTAGAATAAAATGTCACCAACTTCTGCATCACAAGCCTTCATTTCTCACAGTCACAGATTATTTATGTAATAGCAGCATGTTTGGACACACCGCCTCTATAGAAATGTGCTCAGAAAAGAGAAGCAGATGAAGTGGAATGATGTAAGATCTTTATACTTTCACTGCGGCCTCTCCGTGTTCCAACACGAGGAGACTGGCTCTGTGGTCAGAGTTTGCTCTCCACTCTCAATGGCCTTTTATTCCCAGAGATAAAGGGAGGCGTTAGCTAACATAAGGACGTGGATGGCTTTAGTAACTGTGTGTCTCTGTCTGTGCATCATCAGGTCTTCATGTATAAACATACAAGTAAACCTCACATTGAAAAGGTGCTGAATTGAAGCCCATGATACCTGCATATAAAGCATGGCCTACATATACTAACTTGACTTTATATAGGACATTTTAAATTACTTTATAATAAAAACTACTATAACAACACAACATCAGGTTATTATTTAAAAAAATACTTGTAGGCTACTGTTATCCATACGATAGAAAACATGACCGTTACATTGCCTCATATATCTATCTATCTATCTATCTATCTATCTATCTATCTATCTATCTATGTATATATATATATTAGGGCTGTCAATCGATTAAAATATGTAATCCCGATTAATCGCAAATTAATCACACATTTTTTTCTGTTCAAAATGTACCTTAAAGGGAGATTTGTCAAGTATTTAATACTGTAATCAACATGGGAGTGGACAAATATGCTCCTTTTGCCAAATGCATGTATAGTTATCCTTGGAAATCAATAAACAACACAAAACAATGACAAATATTATCCAGAAACCTTCAGAGGTACTGCATTTAGCATAAAAAATATGCTCAAATCATAACATGATTATGACTTGCCCCAAAACTGCATGTGATTATCATAAAGTGGGCATGTCTGTAAAGGGGGGGTACTTGTGGGTACCCATAGAACCCATTTTGAGGTCAGGTTCCTAGTTTCATATGGTGCCAGTATCTTCATTCTAGCTTTAAAACTGAGCCAGCTGCAACCTCCGGAAGATCGATTCCGTTAATGCGTTAAAGAAATTAGTAACACGTTATTATCACTTTAACTTTGAAAGCCCTGGCATATATATACAGTATATAGTTTGCTAACATTAGTTAACCATAAGCTACTGGTCATACCACACCAAATATTACTGTAGCAGCAAAACCACTGACTGTATTAAACTCATAGAAGTGGAGGAAGTCACCGTGACGTCACCCATTGGTTTGTAGACTATCGCTTTGAAGCCTCGAGTTTGGCATTTTGGCCGTCGCCATCTTGGTTTTTTGGAACCAGAAGTGGTAGAAGAGAGGAGTGAGGCCCGGTACCGTTAGTAGCTAACACTACCGCTAGCTAGCTAGCTTGGCTAGCTAGGTGCATCCATAATTCATGTTAAGAGTGATATTATTTGGGATGCTAGTTTTGGCTAGCGGAAAACCAACACATTCTCACTCCCAACTCGTCAAATACCACCACTTGGTCAGTGCCCATCGGCATCAGAGACCGACGCACGGGTACCCTTCTTGCGTTACTTTTGGACGGACTGAGGACGGCATGTCAAAATACGCTCTTTACATGCATCGTGTCCTTTCAAAATAAACTTCTGTTTTCACAGGAAATTAGGTTTAGCCGACACAACCACTTAGGTAGGGTTAGGAAACGGTCGTTGTTGACGTTAACTTCACTGACTAGCGACTCATGTGACTAGTGACTCACTGGACTGACGATACTAACGACTCACGTGTCTAACAACTCACTGGACGGACGATACTAACGACTCACGTGACTAAAGACTGACGTGACTAAATATGTCAACTTTTAGTTTCACATGGGACACACACACAGCGGTCTCCTGGTTGAAAGTCTTGTGTTTGTTTGACCCATCCACCACCGTCCCTGTCCACCCTGAACGGACTCTCATTAATAGTCCGTTCCGCTATTAATAATACGCCACTTGCTCCGACCGTTGAATAACATTGGAGGTTTACATTGGAGTTAGTTGAATGCCCGGTTTGTCACATACGGCTGCCTCCGTTCGAAGGTTTCCAATGCCGAGGGGCAAATGGTGGTATTTGACGAGTTGGAAGTGAGAACGGGTTGGAAAAACAGGCTTAAAATAAAATGTGCATACCGCAAAAAATGAACACCCGACTGAGAGTGTCTTTTAGCACCACCGAACGCTGAACCGTGGTAGCGACACCATTGCAGTGATGCTGTGGTAGCGATGTCGTGGCAACAGATCACTCAAAGCGTCCATGCCCTTAATTATGCATAACTTAGCCTTAATATAATTTAAACGGGTACATAAAAAATTAAAAAAAATTAAAAAATTACACCTTTAACAGCATAAATGTAAAGTTAACTGTTATTTTTAATTGAACTTGAACCAAACTTTCAGCATTTTGTGTTCTATAACAGTGTCATTACAGCAGTTAGAGAGCTTGTTATTGAGTAACAAGAGTAGAACTAGCTGTTGTTATTGTCTCATCTGTGCACTCATTGACCCCTGACAGAGACACTTGTCTCCTCTTCAACATATGTTGTTAGTCAGATTTTGACAATGTGTTCTGCTTTTATTCATTTCTGTCTTCATTAAATGATGTCACTACTCATAACTTTGCAAACAATTTAGAAATGTATCGCGGACCCACTCATCCACAACAATGCAAGTTGTAGTTTTGCTAAAATAAATATTTTTTACTCGCAGAGCTGTTCTGGAGGCAGATTTAAAGGATAAGGCTGGCATTATTTAATTTTTTTTTGTTATTGTCAACAAGTCAAAGATCAAAACCAGTAATGCTTTAAGCTGTCTATCAATACTTTCTGACTTCTCTACCCGTTTGTAGCTCTCAGCCACACTGGTTCCTACCAAAGCTGTAAATCTATACAAAAAGGAACACAGAAACATAGTTTCATTTTCCAAAAAAGGTTCAATAATTTCCTAAAACAGCTGAACAGACACTGAAGTTTTTAGGAAATGTCACTCAACTAGGAGAAAATGTTCAGCTGTGGATTTGTTGTGCTAGTGAGTAATCACTGTATGTGGGACTGAGTCAAAATAAGCTACAGTGTGTGTGTGTGTGTGTGTGTGTGTGTGTGTGTGTGTTCATGATAATGAAGGAACCTGTCACCCAATGCAACGCTGTGGCTCATTGGAAAAAAAAAAAAATTCTCATTCAGCTTCTTACTACAAGTGATGGGGTCCTACATGAACAACGTTTTCTGTTAAAGTTGAAACTGGTGATTGTACAGGAGCAGTTTCTCTACTTTTAGCTTTTGGACAACAACGGAGCTCTACGGCACAGAGGAATAGAGTGCTCCATGGATGACGTATTTTGTAGGCCAACCAGGAAGTTAGCATCAAAAAACAATGGGATTTTTCCAGAAAATAAGCTCTGTGGCAAACAAACATATATGATGCTTACACGTTTTATTCAGCAAGATTATCTCCACAAATGAACACCACCTTTATGATTTTTGAGGTGTAAATGCAATCGCCAGAAGTAAAAAGCTAACGTTAGGCTATAAACGAACTACACCACGGTCGCATGAGCGCGAGTATAAACAACAAGGCTGTAAAGGCGGACAAGTCGTCATGATGGCGTTAAGTAGTCTCATTTAGCCACTTGTTAGCAACCGCCTTTTTAAAGACACACAAAGGCTTCAAAATTCACAAGTGGGGTATTTATTGATGTAGTTTACAATATGTCGAAAAACAAAACATTAAAATCTCTTCAGCTTGTGTTAACCAGAGACCTTATTTCAGGCATCTTACTAAAAACCCGTTGACTTACAGACGAGGGAACTAAAATGCTAAAATGCTAACTCATTTCCAGGTTTTAGGACTCATTCCTGCAGCACTCTATAAGATATATCAGGCTTTGGATACTTTGTAAGATCAATTCATCATTGGTTTTGGTCTTTTCATGGGATTTGATGACAATTAAAAGAATATAGAGTATTATCCTTTAATGTTACAGAATGTTTAGAACAAATGCTAAAAGGCTAAACCGGGTCTGAACTCGGAAAAACTCTAACGTTAACTCTAAAATCGTAATAAGGCTTGCTGATTTGCTATAGCTCAAAGCTGCTAGCTAGCCACCTGCCTGTTTGTCTGGTTTTGCCAACTGACGCTAAACCACACATGTATCTCTCAGAGCAAAATTTGTGTTTAAATAAAACTTCACCAGCCAAGAATTACTGCTGTCCTACTGTCCTCCCACTCAGAACTCCAGGCCTAGTGGTTGTGCGCTATTTGCTGTATGCAGTTAAATTACAAAACTAAAAATAAAAGTCAGAGCTGGGAATTTTTATGCAAAGTGTTTCACTGGAGATGGGTGATTTCTGGAAGCTTTTGTTGCATTTGATGGTATCTACTCCTCCATCTCTCACATAATCCCGTCGTTATGCACATCGTTAGCGGCCAGCATATCTATAGAGTGGACATGCCGACGCTGAACAGAAGACAAACAGTGATCCTGTAAAGCCTTTTGACAGGCGGTTTGTGGAAAATGAAAAGCCAGTCTTGCTTGTGCATGCAGACGTCTGAAGCAGATGATTTCTCTGACTGTGTGTGAGAGTGTGTGCATGCCGTGTGTTTCTGAGACAACAATAGGAGGCTTGTCTGCGGCCTGTACACGGCGGAGGACAATGTCGGCTGGCAGGTGTGCGTGGATCAAACTTTGCATAGGCAGCCTCCTTCACTGCCCTTTTTCTGCCTCTCTATGCTACCCGTCCACCTCAACCTTCCCACCCCGCCTCCACCTCGGGCGAGTTTTTTTTTTTTTTTTTTTGGGGGGGGAGATCATGGCGGTCACCATTGCTAGCATTGTGTCAGAGTTCTTTTGTGAGGCTATGATGGGACTCTGCGCTTTGTGTCTCTCTCTACACACATCATGCTCAGCTATTTACAGATTGGCTTTGCGAGCGCTCGAGGGGAGCAGAGACAGAGGGGGAGGGAGGTACAGGTGGTCAATGGATCAACCATGGATCGTTAGTCCACAAAACAAAATGTAAACAAGGAGGGGAGATTTTTTTTTAAAAAGGCGACCTCTTAATTGTGCCACCAACAGAATGTCAACTGTGGCTGCACTGTTTGGTTTGGGAGAAAAATGAAGTGGGGAGAGACAGGACGGGACAAAAGCAGAGCGGTTTAGAGGAGGTTGTGCTTACGCTGTATCTGGGCCCATTTGTCTGTCGGGATCGTTTCTCCGCCAGCAGGTCTTTGACTGTGTGCTTCACTCGAACACCTTGGTACACTCTCTTGGAATATTCTAGACGGAGCAGGAAAACAGCGTGAGAATCCACATTTGATACAAATCCAGAGACAGTTTGACTTGTAACACCACTTCATACAAATTTTCATCCATCCCCACAAATGTGTGTTCATTTGAATGCTTCACAGTTTTATTCATATAGGTGAATGACTCGTTGGGATTGGTGTGTAAATGTCATGGAAATTGCCTTCGGTTTGGTCAATGCAAATGGATGACCAAAAAGAGGCAATTTACTACAGTACAAGGAAGACTGGAGGGGTTTAAACAAAGTAAAACATTACAATTAATTAAAGATTAGAAATTCTGCATGCATGCATCGTACTGTAGGAGCAGCTGTTACATTGATCTTTACAAATCTCTAACGTGTGCTGGTGTGATTTGGGGACATTCCTGGGAAGCAGAAGCATAAACTCAATGAAATGCAAACTTTATTATGCAAACGGAAATTGCATGCAAAAAACTTTATGTAAAAGATGCAAGCTTTTTGAATGGATATTTTAGATAAGCCCCAACTTTGCTCGACCAATGAGATTCTTGAAAATGTGCACTTTGCACAAACTAAACATCATCCTATCAGGTTTTATTCCACAGTTAAATATACTGCGTTCCAATGTGAATCTTATCAATTAGCGCATTAAAAACCTGTAAGTGTTTGATATAAAAAGCATCTTTTCGAATATCATACAGTTGTGTGAACTGTATGGAGAACACAATTACCGATATCTTATTTTGTTGTTGTTGATACATTCCTGATATCATTGCTACTAAATTGATTTATTTCTTAAGGGAAATCAATATGGGGAAAGGAAACTAAGCACACGTCATCAAATAAGACACAGAATACAATTGACACTGTCACATACATGGAAAAAAATCCTAGTAAATTTCTTCCCGTGCACTCTCCAAAATAAAAGCACTATCTCATGAAAATAAATTATTATGTTAACAGGCTTTTTAAAAGATCAATTTTTTTGCAGCAAATGTTACATGCAGAACATTTATTACAATAGTAATAACAGCAGGAGCAGCTGTATATGAATGAGTGTGTCTTACCTGTGTCCATGATGCTGTAGTCTGCCATACACACACACACATGCACGCACACACACACACAGAGGCCTCTCTGTTCTCCCTCTGCTGTATTTGCCTACAGTAGCTGGATCCCAGTGTGCAGCATCATACTGAGTGGTGCGTGCCACGATGGGGAGCTTTAACTATGTTGTCAGGAGGGCAGGGACACATGGGACATGTCACCTCACACTGCAGTCATGAGGAGGCAGCTTTTCAAAATTACCTTTATCTATTTGTTTAAATGCAAATGTTTGGTAGGGACGTTTTTTTAGACTATTTGCATCTGCAGTCAAGATTAGGGGTTGGAGGCATCAGGGGCATGGACGAGAACGACTGGGAAGCAGCATGTCTCTCCTCCCCGAGCCCCCACTCATCAACCAAATTCAAAAAGGATATATTGTTTCCACATTGTGATTTGTAGCTGCAGGAGTGCTCTCGCTGCTGGTTTGTGGGATGGATTCTGTTTTTGTTTCAGTTTGAGTGTTGCCATCGCTCGAATAAATCTTTACTGAGCAGTAAAGAAGCTCAGAATGTACCAAAGCATCTTTTTGTGTTGGCATCTCAGGTCAGACAGTTGTTAACAGACTTTGAAACTCCTGCCAAAATGAGCCCTTTATTTTTGCATGAAAGGACATTATTGTGCAATTTTCTACCCAAATTGATGTGCTGACATTTGTATAAAAGTCTCTGAGCGAACTAAAACCAAATGAATCATCTCAATCTTGTGTTTAAAGGATAGCTGGAGGCATGCTTTGCTAAACAATTAGCGTCTGGCTTTATAACCAAGCTCTGTTTAATTGTTTCCTGGCTGAACCTCAGGGTGTTTTGCCTTCCGATTGTGACTCTGTTAGTTCGTTAAAATGTGAATAGTGTCAATGGAAATTTACACGAGTTTCCCATACTGCTGCATTTTGACACACATGATTTTATAACGACAGCAGTGAGATAAACTAGCTAAACATAAAAGTGGCACAACTTATTCCTACTTGGATTTGTATGCAGTTTGGTGTGACACTTTCAAACAGAGATGCAAACACTAACTGCAAATGTTACCATGATGATGCACGCTTAACGTATAGTCCCAGTCAGAAGCCTGCAAAATCCATATGACGACTGTGTGATCTGAATCACAAGAACGGTCACCTGATTAACCACCTAGTGCAGAAATACGGTCACTCTGTTGTTAGCTTCAGTATGACACACTTATGACACACAGTATGTTGACATGTGGTGAAATGTGAAGCAACACACAGACAGCAAGTGGGAAGATGCAACACAGTCTCATGGTAGTTTGTGAAATAGGTACAAAATTTGATCTATTTGATTCGTGTACATAGACTCAAACTTCCCTTTTTTTCATGACGCTCAGCACGACTTTCCACAACGTATTTTTCATGCTTTTTTCCTATGAATGTCCAGCAACACGTGACGCACGTGTCAATTTCCGCTCCAGTCTTTTCAAAATAAAACTACTTAGGTTTAGAAATAGATTGACCTGGTTAGACTTAGGCAACAAACTAATTAGGTTTAGGAATAGATCAACTTGATTAGGCTTAGGCAACAAACTACTTATTTAGGTTTAGGAAAAGATTGACTTGGTTAGGCTTAGGCAACAAAACTATTTAGTTCGGTTTAGGAAAAGATTGACTTGGTTAGGCTTAGGCAACAAAACTACTTAGGTTTAGGAATAGATCAACTTGTTTAGGCTTAGGCAACAAAACTACTTAGTTAGGTTTACGAAAAGATCCACTAGGTTAATCTTAAGCAACAAAACTACTTGGTTAGGTTTAGGAAAAGATCGACTTTGTTAGGCTTAGGCAACAAACTACTTGGGTTTAGGAATAGATCAACTTGGTTAGGCTTAGGCAACAAAACTACTTAGTTAGGTTTAGGAAAAGATCCACTAGGTTAGTCTTAGGCAACAAAACTACTTGGTTAGGTTTAGGAAAAGATCGGCTTTGTTAGGCTTAGGCAACAAAACTATTAAGTTAGGTTTAGGAAAAGATTGACTTGGTTAGGCTTAGGCAACAAACTACTTAGGTTTAGGAATAGATCAACTTGGTTAGGCTTAGGCAACAAACTACTTAGGTTTAGGAATAGTTCAACTTGATTAGGTTTAGGAAGCAAACTACTTAGTTAGGCGTAAGAAAAGATTGACTTGGTTAGACTTAGGCAACAAACTACTTAGGTTTAGGAATAGATCGACTTGATTAGGTTTAGGAAGCAAACTACTTAGTTAGGCGTAAGAAAAGATTGACTTGGTTAGACTTAGGCAACAAACTACTCAGTTAGGCTTTAAGAAAAGATTGACTTGGTTAGGCTTAGGAAAAGATTGACTTGGTTAGGATTAGGCAACAAAACTACTTAGTTGGGCTGAGGAAAAGATCGACTTGGTTAGTCTTAGGCATCAAAACTACTTAGTTAGGTTTAGAAACTACTTAGGTTTAGGAAAAGCTCGACTCGGTTAGGCTTAAGCAACAAACTACTTAGTTAGGTTTAGGAAATGATCGATTGGTTAGGCTTAGGCAACAAACTACTAAGTGAGGTTTAGGAAAAGCTCGATTGGGTTAGGCTTAGGCAACAAAACTAGTTAGGTTTAGGAAAAGCTCGACTTGGTTAGGCTTAGGCAACAAACTACTAAATTAGGTTTAGGAAAAGATCGCGGTTTGGGTTAAAATAATGGCGGAAGTGCTGTTACTTAAGTACGGAAGTTACGTGACAAATAAATCAACTTGTGGTTTCACACGGGACATGAACACCGGTCTCCTGGGTCAATGTCCTGTGTTTCCTGCATTTTTGACCCACCCATCCACCCCGACCTCCTCCATATGCGACGTTCGCCGATAATTATACTTCCCGGTTCACAATTACATGGATTACATACAAATTGATTCCATGCTGACCATCACAAAAAATAACGTGTCGTGTCTATGTACACGAATCAGTACATTCGATTTCGTGACTATTTCACGAACTGCTGTGCAACTAGGCTGGAAGATGAGCATTACAGAGCATTTGAGGCTAATCTAATTTAATGTTTGACAACAAATGCGTTGCCTTTATACCAGTTTTGTGGTAGCTGACACTTTCACTGGTGAATAATAATGAGCCATCATTAATATAGGCATCTTATATAAGTGTTTTGTATCTGATTGAAGAGGTGAAGCACTTAAAAAGTCTTATGTTCTGTTGATAAAAGAGTGAAAATTTAATACGCTTCAGCAACTGTGAGAGACTCAAAGCTGTTTAAATGTTTACTACTATGACCATGAATATACTGCCTCCATATGGTCAGTTGAGGTTTTACTGTACAGGAAGGACATTCAGTGTGAAGGTTTTTTTTTTGTCTTGCACCTTACTGCCTTGGAAAGGAAAAGCTTGCAAAGTATAACACTTTAAAGCCTGAACCTCTGCAAGGTTAAATATATCACAGCTCCGTATTTACAGTATATTTAGGTGATATCAATCCCTTTGGGCTACATAGATGCTTCACTTGTAAACTGATACACGGGGGCGGCAGTAGCTCAGTCCATAGGGACTTGGCTTGGGAACCGGAGGTAGCTGGAGAGATGCCAGTTTGCCTCTTGGGCATTGCCGAGGTGCCCTTGAGCAAGGCACCAAACCCCCAACTGCTCTGGGCGCCTGTCAGGGGCAGCCCCCCTCGCTCTGACATCTCTCCATTAAAATGCATGTATATAGGTCCTGTTTGTGCATGTGTGTGTATTCGGGCCTGTGTGTACTATGTATCTGTAAATGATAGAGTGAAAAATTGAATTTCCCCTCGGGGATTAATAAAGTGCCTTTCTTTCTTCTTCTTCACACCTAGAGTAGCTTGCAATTTTCACCCTCATTTCCATGGATTGGTGTGTCACAATATTTCCCATGCAGTGTTTTCTCTTTGTGCTGTTGTTGCTGCCTATTGTAACTCAGTGGTTGTTGAAGAAACTACAGGTAGTTTTACAGAATTCAGTGTAGTTTCTCTCTGCCTCCGGAGAGCCTAAAGGGAGCATCAACAGCTCAGTGTGCTACAGTATTAACCAGCGTATCATCACACTAAGTAAGCGTTAGTACTAGTAAGCCTTCATTTCACTTCACTTTTATCATTAAAAGTGATGAATGGAAATAACGTAAATGCATAATTTATTTTATTTATTTAAAAATATTGTTGATATTTACATTTTATTTCACTTATTTCATTTTATATATATTGTTGGGTGGAATTCAGGCAGGTAATTGATGAAGTTAATTTAATTTGCGAGATGCTGTTAAATCATGACCCTTATGCAAGATGTTTTTTTAGCAAATAAAACCCACAACATGAATATATTTGCAAAACAAACAATTTGGCCTCTTAAACTTCATGATGGGATGTTTATAGTTTTATAGACTAAACAATTAATCTAAAATTAATTTATAAATGAATCACTAAATAAAATAATCGCTGCAGCCCTAGACATACAGTATAAAAGCACACAAAACTGAACCTGAACTTTGTTATTTTGTCTTCACTGGAGATGAAAACAAGCTGTCTAAAGCCCTTCCCATACACAATATATACAAAATATCATAGGAAAAGGAAACCCATGATGAGGTTATATTTTCTTATAGAACTACTCAGCTGTCAAACATAAAATTGATTTACTAATTTAATGTGGGCATACTGTAGCATAAAGTGCAGCTGTATTATTTTGTGAGAAATAAACTATATATCAGATTAGATTGGCAAACATCTCGTCAGTATTGGCATACTTCCGCTTATTTTCAGCATTTTATGCAATGAATCAGTTACATTTTACAATGGGGAAAATGGAGGGGATTTTCACTGGAATAGACCCAGCAGGAGTGTCGGCTCTTGAGTCAGGCCTGGTGTTTGCAGTGAATTTCAAGAGCTGACTTCCTTGTCAACAGCAGCAGTGTACTTTTGTTATGTGTGCCGACCGCTGTGTGGAGTTTTTATCAGTTAATGACTCAGAGATAAGAGGGATGCACAGCTCTCCTCTGCAACGGACATCTGGGGCAGAAGAGGCAGGAAAAGATCCAACTGTGCTGTAGCCTAGTGAACAGTGTCTCATTCTAACAGTGAAATTATGACTGTGACTGTGAACAGTTCTTATACTATGTCTCTACATTAACAAAACCTCCAGTTAATGAAATACAACAGTGAATCTTCCATCAAAGCTTTTCCATTTGATCTTGTAAACAAGGTTGTCTAACATTTTCCTGGGAAATTCCTCTGAACATTAAGTAATTTGTTTGGCACAATGCCGCCTGTGCTGTAGGCAGTTTAAGGAAAATAAAGCAAGAGTTGAAATGCCAAAAACAATGAGCTGCAAAGAGGATCATTAGCCTAGCAGGTTTTACTTTATGAAATAAAAGACAAAAATTAATACCCATTGTGAATTTACTAGGGCTGTCAATCATATGAAACATGAAATAGTTAATCATGATTAATATCAAATTAATCATTTTTTATCTGTACAAAATGTACCTTAAAGGGAGATCTTAAGTATTTAATACTCAAATATGCTTGCTTTATGCAAATGTATTTATTATTGGAAATCAATTAACACCACAAAACAATGACAAATATTGTCCAGAAATTAACCATTTAGCATAAAAAATATGCTCAAATCATAACACGGCAAACTGCAGCCCAACAGGCAACAACAGCTGTCAGTGTGTCAGTGTGCTGACTTGACTATGACTTGCCCCAAACTGCATGTGATTATCATAAAGTGGGCATGTCTGTAAAGGGGAGACTTGTGGGTACCCATAGAACCCATTTTCATTCACATATCTGGAGGTCAGAGGTTTGAAAATGGTCATGCCAGTTTTTCCCCGCCTAAATTTAGCGTAAGTTTGGAGCGTTTCAATTACTTGAAATGTGGACTATACATGCTGTCAAGTTGAGTCCAAATGCAATTTAAATAAAATGACCCTTTGTTTAAAAGGTAAATATGTGGTATTAATATGATTCAAATTGAAATGTGTTTCTGTTTATCACTATGAAACTGGTACTTAGTTTCATAGTTATTTAGGTTGAAAAGCTTTAGAATACAAATAGTTCCAATGGCATCTCAGAGTACAAATGGTAGTAAGCAATATGCTTATCGGTTATACGATTATGAGCGGGTCCCTGGTAAATATTCTCCCATGTAAGGGGTCCCTGGCCCCAAAAAGTTTGAGAACCCCTGTTTTAAAGAGTGAAAGAGACACGCAGGGCGGGTGGGAGTGGGCGTGGATGGGTCCAACAAACACAAGGCTTTCATCCAGGAGAACGCTGTTCATGTCCCGTGCGTTCAGTTTCACTTTCACGTTACAATCAGCTGTTCGTTCATGTCCCCTGTTTACAATGTTCAGTGTCATTTTCACTGTAAAAACATAGTAGTTTTAAGCCCAACCATGTTGTTTTTTCCTAAACCTAACTAAGTGGTTTTGTTGCCTGAACCTAAGCAAGTGTTTTTGTTTAATTCACAACATTAAGCATGTTTGTTTACTGCGTTTACTGCAACCAAAAAGTGACGTCATATACTGACAAAGCGTCAGTATATGACGAGTTGGGATGAGAACATGTTGCACTTTCACACGTCACCAAAATGTGGCTGCAATTACAAATGCATAATGCATTCAACAGTTATGGCATTGCTGTGCCATCAATCCCACCCCTCTCTGAAATCCCTGTGGTGCTTTATCCTTTTACCTCACAACCAAGCCATAATCTTTGTTGTCAGTTAGTCTGAGCTATATGTCTTAGTTATGTTTTAATATTTGTAGCCTATGTTCCTCGCCAGTAAAGGGGAAACATACCGTGTGTAAATCTGACATTATTTAGCTGTCTGATCTTCTGCTCAACATCCCAGAATGTCAAGGAGCAGTTACAGGTGTACTGATACTACAATCAATTGAAGTTCCTTGACTGACAGGTGATTTCCATATAATCAATCACGTGACTTCCAAAACCAGTTAGGTGTGTCCCATAAACCCCCTGAGACTTTACTGTCTTTCCGAGGCTGTAGCAGGTTCAGTTTTCAGTTTAGCTCCTCGGGAAGCTCCAAAGTTATATATATACTGTATATATACTGTATATAGATAGATATAGATATAGATATAGATATAGATATAGATATAGATATGTGAATGAAAATGGGTACTATGGGTACCCGTGAGTCTTTTCTTTACAGACATGCCCACTTTATGATAATCACATGCAGTTTTTTTCATGCAGTATATTAGTGTTATTTTCGCCTATTCTAAAATAGTGTATTTGAATATTTCTGCATACTGGGGTCCCTAAACAGTCTTGGAAATACATAAATTGGGTATCACTGTAAAGCTGAGACTCTTGAGGATTCAATGAGCGCAATCATATTCATGTGTGATGATGTTAGTCCCCATAGTAGCCATTTCATTGTAGTGAGACCATTTTTTGAAACTTGACCTCACTGTATACCTCTATACCTCTAGGATAATCACAGCCTCATGAAACTTTACAGCCACAAACTAGAGACCTAGAGCATTCAGAGGATGGATGGATCAAACTAGAGACCTAGAGCATTCAGAGGATGGATGGCTTTCCTAGCTAGATTGACAATAAGAGGGTTTCTGAGCAGTTTACACCACAGAAGTGCTCGCCATCCAATCGCCGAAAAATGCAATTCTTGCAGAAATCTCCAAATGTCAAAAGTTTTTGATACCAAATCACAGCATGGCTTTTTTTGTGGTGTTCCTCAAGGTCTTGGTGTCTTAATGTGGTATTTTGGAGGGATTATTGATCATTTTGATCAATTCTCGAGTGGTACAAAAAATGGTTAAATTTAGCACCAAATCTGTGTAACTAATCGTATCATCACAAAAATTGCTGCAACAACTTATAAGACATAAGTTAGCATGGGGATGGCCAGCATATACTTCTATCATAATGTTCTAAACCCTTATACACTCACAATTTATTTTTAATATAATTAATTAATTAATTCATGTTTGTTTCTGATTTATGACTAGAACAACTTGACACACAGTGCTGAGCTGCATCTCACATTAATCTTCTTCTATGTGACATCTACCATTGACCTGCTATCTCCCCCTAAAGACCCCCTTCACCCCCCTAAAAAGGACAAAAACAGGTCTATTGTGGGTCTCAGAGGGTTAAAGAAGGTTAATACATATGCAAACATGTATTTGGTATTTTATATTTTGACTTTAAGAGTATTTTTTTGTTGATCACTGTTATAAAAGCCACATCAAATCTACTTTGATTCAAGGTGTGTATAAGATAAAACATAAAAAAAACTTCCAAGGGGGGGTTAATAGAGCTGGGTAGAATATTATTGCATTTTTAGAAATATAAATATGTAGAAATGTTGTGTGTTTCCGAGCTGACCTCCAGTGGAATCCTTTGGTCATAACAGCTGAAACACTCTGCAGTTTATCCACTAGAGGGCAGTAAGAGACAAGTCAACACAGAAAAGAGTCTGACAGCGACACAGCAGTGACAGTCAGGCCAACGAATGGACTGAAAACACAAGTAAACACAGAACAGAAAGATAAAAATCAACAACAGACTGGTCCGACACATGGAACTATAGACATCCACGGTAAACACACATTGGATCAGACAGTCAATAGAAAGAGAGTCCGTCTGACATGCAGACAGAGAGGAGGAGCAGGAATACAGTTTCTCTCATCTCTCTGTCATCCGGGCTTGTTCGAACAGCTTTTGCTTATCGTGCTACACTGCTGAGTCATGATTTATCACAGGCTGGGTCTGATCACACATCTCCTCTGCTGCTGTTAGTCTCCACTGTCAACAAAGAACAGACTGTGCTCAGGTCAGACTGATATATCAGGCCAAGCTTTTTATTGGAAACTGGATATCAGCCAGTCGCTGTCTACTCATACAACTGCTGCTTCTACTGCTACTGTCACTATTCCTACTGCCTGAATGATAATACCAATGATGATCATAATATTGTCTAATGATGGTCCACACATGAGGACTTTTTAGTGGGTTTAAGGGTGCATTCACACCGGTCTTGTTTAGTCCGTTTGAACCGAACCCTGGAGCTGTTACCCCCTTGGTGCGGTCCGTTTCGGTTGGTTTGAACACCGAACTCAAACTCTACTGTGGACCAAACAACCGCTCTGTGACGTGACGTCACCCATTGGTTTGTGGACTGCCATTTTGAAGCTTTTGAAGCCTCGAGTTCAGCATTTTGGGCTTCGCCATCTTGGTTTTTGGCAGTCTTTTGCAACCAGAAGTGACACGAGACGGTGGAGCTAAGTACAACCGAACGCTGAATAATATATTTTTAGGCGACCAAAAAGGTTATAATTCATTTTCATGAACTGAAAACACACAAGTTCTAAGACCAAAACACTGACAACTCCAAAACCGGACAACGCAGTCGTAGCCACCTGTCAATCACAAGGGAGCCACGCCCTAAAGCATCCCCTGCTTTATGGTCTATTTGACTCTAAACGGGATCATAATTTACTTGCTGTATTGAAGAACACTTACAATGTTTACTGAGGTGATAAATCAAGTGAGAAGTAGGTTCATTTTCTCATAGACTTCTATACTTGTATAGTCGCCCCCTGCTGTCTATTAGATAGAACGCAAGTTTAAGGGACTTCCACATTGGCTTCACTTCTCAGACCCCAGAGTTGCCCACTGGAACATAAATTTGGAGTCGTGTTTATGTCCATCTGATGAATTTAAGTTCTATATTCACTCTCTTTTATCTCTGTTTTTGGTCTCCACCAATTCCCGAGGGAAACATCTTGCTTTTCAGCTACTCAACTGCTTCACTGTGTTCACCAGCTAGTAGCCAACTTTGTCTGGTTTGGTGACATAAAATGCTATTATGAGGCCAGTGAAAGTTGCAAGCAAGAAAACCAAAACAAGGAGCTGAAAGGAGCTAAAATGCTCCTTTTCTGAGTAATTCTCTGTGGGTTTGCCACTATGAGGGTCACCTTTCACATACTGTAGGCTAGATGTGATCAATTGTTAATAGAAAAATACTGATTATTGTTTTAATGCAGAACTCGTACTTGTATTTTGAGTATTTTTGTACATTGTGGAATTGCTACCTTTACTTAAATTAACGATCTGAAAACTTCTCCCTCAACTGGAACATAAATATGGATAGGATTGATCTGATTTTTCTACCCGAAAATATCCATATCACCTTCACAAATCCATATCATTTCAGTCCTAGACTGTCTACATTCTTTAGCCCTTGTTAGAAAGAGATGCTCCAAGAGTGTCCTCCCTTTTCCACTGCTATATGTTACATAAGAGTTGATGTTGAGGAACAGCAGTCCTGCCTTCTGTCTCCAAAGTCTGTCTCTGAAAAAAATATAATTTTCCTATTATGCAATCTACCAGTTTGAAAATGTGTAAGTTCAAGCTAATTCATAAATATGTCTTTGACCAAGGCAACAACCAAGAAGAAACCCGACCAGATGGGGTCTGTCAGTTTAATGTGTGTCTGTTTAGAGTCCGTGACCTGAAAAGTCAAGCCAGGTTAGAAATATCTGTCATGTACAGCTGGACAGTCACATTTTATAACAAAACCAGCAGAACCTTGTAAACTTTATGACTAATTTTGGATTTTCAGCCTCTTAAAAAAAATCCCAAATTGTTATTTTCTCTGTCTTCATCAGGAATAACATGTTTCTTATCACAGGACATGGTCTTGGACCACTGAGCGGAATTTTCCAGAGGACGAAGTATTCTGTCTCGGACGGAGGAGGAAGCTGTATTGGAGAGGATTCTTCGTGGCTTCCTGTGCGCAGCGTGCACATTTAGGTATTATTCTCATAAAGCCAAATTCCAGCTTGTAAAGTTTTGGTATGTCTCTGAGCCCCGGCCACTTACTCTTTCTTGGAAATCATAGTGCTTCGTCACACTCGAGAGGAATACTTTAAATTCTTCAGAGAGTCTGGAAGATGTGTTTTGCTGAGTGGGGTAATATAAATGTTTATTCAAGCACTGCCTGCACAGATCTTCACATCACTTTGACGCAAGGAGGACAACTCACATGACTCCGTCTCTCGCAGAAATACTTGATCTCAGTGCATGCTAGAGAAGCCGGGATAAATCACACACAAGACTTCAAATGCATTTTTATGTAGTCTCTCACATAAAAGTAATTAATAGTTTGGCTTCCACTGAAACAATGGTTTTCAGTTTACCAAAGCAAACAGGTATTGTTCGAAAAAAAATCTCTTTTATTGTACTATTTCAATATCAACACATCACAAACACGGAAAAAAATTGCAGTGACCCCTCTAGTTGAGGAGAAAACAGAAAACCATTCACAACACTGCCCTGTAAAATCATTATACAGTACTTTTGGTAACCTATCAAACTTCACGTTACAAAGGAAACACAATGTGTCCATACTGCTAAATACTTTAGACAAATAAAAATACAAAACATGAACTCAGAAATCATCATCAGTTTCCTAGCTAGCTCATGCATACTGAGCTCCAGTAGCACACGTCATGTTCGATCCACCCGCATCGGCAATCCTAGACTCAACAATTACACAACATGTTTTTTGTTTCCTGTGTATATGTTTATGTATGGCTTTTACCACCTGGTTACACTAGTATTTCCACGCTCAGAAGATGTTTCACCAAATTTGGATAAGAGAAAGAATAGACAGATAGACAGATAGATAGATAGATAGATAGATAGATAGATAGATAGATAGATAGATAGATAGATAGATAGAAAGATAGAAAGATAGATAGATAGAAAGATAGATAGAAAGATAGATAGATAGATAGATAGATAGATAGATAGATAGATCACAAACTCATCACTCACACAAAAGAAATGAGGTAAGTACAAAAAACACTGTATTTACAAATCCCTATATACATACCAACTAAAACTTTAAACTAGATAAAAGAAATAGAAAATACAGTAAAATAGAATTAAAGTTATGTCTCTGAAAGTAAATTGTCTGTTGCGCAAATGCAGACATACTGAGCCGCTGATCTCCACAGACACACGACTCAGTGATCCGTGATTAGCGGATAAGGCACACTTCTCAATCAATAACACATTTTGTCACATTATAGTAAAATGGAAATGTACACGTGAAACAAAAACCAGTGGATTTAAGCAACCAAAGACAGCCAACGTACTCTTACATAAAAGTAGTGATATATTACAGTACCCAGCTCTTGGACAAGCACATGGAAACATATTAAGTTGAAGGGGAATCTAATCCTTTTCTTCAGCACTTTATAAACAATTTCTCTTTTTGAACGTGCAGGAGTGAGAGTGAGCAGGTCACATTAGTTACGCAGAGACTTCTGTGGATGAAGCAAGAGATGGAACAATGAGGTAAACCAGACTGCTGGAGAGAACACTCCTTATCAACCTGGTATCAACCCACTGTAATACTGACAATACTGATAATGATGCACAGTATTACATTTAGTGAGATTTCATAATGAAGACATAAAGCTCCAAAGCAATTTAATCACAACAGCAAAGCAGCTACTGTACCTGAGGCAGTGAACAGAGGTCCAATGAGGCCAAATCTTCTGTGCAGGTGCATCGGTCAAACAAAAAAAAAAATAATAAAAATTGCTCAATGCTTTCATACGTCAAGAGGAAGAGTCTAGAGCACAGAGACAGACTGCATGTCATTCAATCTAATATGTTCCACCTTTGCAGCCTTGGTGGTGATTTAGTTCCTTTAAAGTTCAAATCCTCTGGTGTTTTCATAGACATGGGTAAAGCCTGGCCCTGTTTGCTTCCCATAATAAAGCTCAGGGAAGCAGCTGTGTGCTCCTCTTTATTGGAAGTGGAAAAGTTAACCAGTCGTGCATTTGCCAAACCAACCACTTAGTCTTCATCCATCTCTCTTGTAAAACCAAAACGTTGCAAAATAACATACTATTCTTACAAAGTATGACGTAAAACTGAGTGTGTAGTGCGTTCAAACTGTTTAATATGTGTTTTTTTTGTACGCGAGAAATGTCCATGTATACCACGTTAGCAAACATTTCCAAGTATGAGACATACGCTTACTGGACAAACTCAACTGCCCCACAATGCATTGCGTCTCTTCACACTGTCCAATGACAGACTGCGAGGCAGACAGTAAAAATAATTAACCGGTTGGCTAAGATAATTACGAACGATGCATTGGTCAGTTGCGTTAAAGCTTCAGTAGGCAACAATTTTTTGGCATAACTGGGCAAAAATTCCATAATAACCTTTCAGCATATTGTAATTCAAGTGTTCTGAGAGAAAACTAGACTTCTGCTCCTCCTCATGGCTCTGTTTTCAGGCTTTAGAAAAATCTAGCCTGTGACGGAAGGCTTTGACCAATCACAGGTCATTTCAGAGAGGCTGCTGGGTCACAAACTTTCTCATTTTACAGCTAAACAGTACACTACAAGATGATTCTGAAAACATTTGAGGAGAGAAATAGGCATTACAGTAACAGAATATTGATTCATATTTGATCAGAGCTGCCTAGTTTGAACGTTTGGTCGGAGTTCGTGAGTGACTGACTCCCAGATCGGCTCTGACTGGTTGTTTCCCTCCTGTCTGTGAAATCCTGCAGATGCCATTAAGAGCACCGGAGGACGCAGAGGAACAGGATTTTTTTCAGATTACTGGACTCATGTACTACTGTCAGGATATAGTAACCGTTTTATAAAAACAACTTATTTTAATCATATTTCTTACAATTCTACCCACTGCAGCTTTAAAGTACAGTTAAGAGGAAAAGTGTGGGAGCTCACATGTCACGATGCCACCCTATTGACATCTAGTGTGGACGCCACACGCGTGAGACACACAGTAGTTCAGCGAGGCAGCCGCCACACGCTGCTGACATTCCCTGTGTGGTCCGGGCGTTAGTGCCTTTAATGTGTGCATGTGAGCGTGCCCCACTGTTAGTGCTGTTAGCACCGTTAGCTGCGAGCCAGCGGCTCATCCATGTTGAGAAACTACTCCTGGTTAATTTACACACTATCAAAAAAGACTAAATGACTTCTTGTTTGTTATTTTACATTTCTCCCTTGTGTTTTACAACACTTTTCTCATCTCATGAAAATTCCTGTGGTCAGGCAAGATCATCAGATTTTCATACACCCAATTTGGCCTAATTGAGGATTAAGAGCAGAAGCAAATGTTTACATTCACCTCGTGACTCCTCCAGTCTGGATCACTCTGTACAGTACCAGCCGGGCCCAGCTCACAGACAGAAGCTGCCCTCAGTTCACAGACAGGCCAATTTGCTGCCGGCCCCCAGAGGTCGGCATGTGGTGCGGCTAGACGTCAGCAGACGCTGCAGGTTCAGCAGAAACACACAAGCAGAACTGCAGGAATGTGTTTTAGGGCGAGAGGTTGTATGGATTGTGTTGGGTGTGTGTGCTTGTGTGCGTAAGAAAGAGGACGAGGGCAGGAGGCAGGGAGGCACAGAGAGGGAGAAACTGCAGTAAGCTGTGAGCTCACACACCATAAATATTGCCTTTTCACTTGCTGTGTGAATATGTGCCTCTTTCACCCAGTTTCTGTGCTTTGACAGCTCCAGTCTCCTTGAATGGAATTACACACCCGTAATGAAGGCCTTTGAAGTTCTGATTCACACACACACACACACACACACACACAGTGCTGAGGTTAGACAGTAGCATGAATAGTGGGTGCATTAATCCAGCAGGCCACCCAGTGTCCAGTGTTTTAGTAGACCTTGAAAACAAAGCCAGCCCTGATCTGTTAACCGGGGCTAACACACTGAAGAAGCCTTACAGTACTACTAATGAGCTGATCACAAGGTTTTTGTCAGACTGGAGTACTCAGTAACAAAATAACTCGGTGTGTTTTTGACTATCTAAAGCCCTGCGAGGAACTTTACAGCATCTTTCAAATTACTCTGATCAGCTCATTGTTGTAGTTTTTACGGCCCGCAACTTCAAGGGGAACACCACCTAAATTAAAGTGGCAGTAGGCAGATTTTTTTTGGCATCAGTGGGCAAAAATCCCATAATAACCTTTCAGCATATTGTAAATCAAGTGTTCTGAGAGAAAACTAGACTTCTGCTCCTCCTCATGGCTCTTTTTTCAGGCTTTAAAAAGTCTAGCCTGTTACAGAAGACTTTGACCAATCACAGGTTATTTCAGAGAGAGAGCGTTCCTATTGGCTGTGCTCCAGCTGGTGGGCGGTGCTTGGTATTTCCTCAACAGATCTCAACATGGCTGCCGGGTCACAAACTTTCTCATCTTACAGCTAAACAGTACACTACAAGATGTTTCTGAAAACATTTGAGGAGAGAAATAGGCATTACAGTAACAGAATATTGATTCATATTTGATCAGCGCTGGCTAGTTTGACCGTTTGATCGGAGTTCGCGAGTGATTGACAGCCGGCTCTCATAGACATAGATCAGCTCTGACTGGTTGTTTGTCCGGAGGACACAGAGGCACTTGATTTTTTTTTCAGATTACCTGTTTTATGTACTACTGTCAGGATATAGTGACCGTTTTATAAAAATATATTTTTTTAATCATATTTGCTATTTGCATTTCAACTGCGGCTTGAAGAATATGTTATTTCCATGGAAAGTTAAATCAATATTTGTGAACATGAGCTACTCTCTCTCAAAGCCAGAAACCAGAGAAGTAATCCTCAAACTTGTGATGTCATCAAGTATAAAGCGTGACCCTGCTCCATAGACAACGAATGGGAGACTGATGTTGTGGACCCAGAGAATTCCCACAGTCTCCTGGCGGCGTGTCCGATGTCAGGATGCCGTTGCCGCAGTGCGGCGCATTTCCGGCGACATCAGCCTGGAGGTTCCCACTTTGAACAAGCTAAACCTCGGGGAGGAGACCGGCGGTGGGTCCGCGAAACAGTTCAGCTTCAGACGGTTGATCTGCACACCTGTACCGGTATGAGGCAGCAGCAGGCCGACGACCCGCTGACTATATGCTAGCAAGCTAGCTAGCATATAGTCATGCACCCTGACTCCATGACGACACAGACGTTGAGTGACAGCTCCCTCATTTGCATAATGAGGCAGAAATGGATAAAAAATGCAAGATGTAAAAAGAAATGTGTAAAGAAACAAATACAGAAATAAATAAGTTTGGGGAAATACATAAAATAAATAGTGCATAAATAAATCAATGCATAAATACATACATTTAAAAATAAATATAAAATAAATAAAAAATAAATAAATAAATAAAAATAATTAATTAATTTAAAAATGAATCAAAATAAATTCATAAATAAAAAAAAGGGAAAATTAAACAGAACAGTAAATAAATAAAGGAATAAGTAGAAAGATAAATAAATAAAGAAGCAAATTAAAACAGAAATATCAATTTAAGTCACATTTTATCAATGAATTAATGGTTACATTTATTTTTAATATTATTTTTGCTACATTAGGGACACATTTATTTATTTATTTATCAAATCATTAATTTGTTTATTTATTTTTTATTTTGGCAGGTTCCGTCCTCCATACCTCTGAAACGTGTTTTATGAATAAAACTGCCTCGCCATGCCTTATATGCCACTGACTGTTAATAACTTGTGAGCGGCCAAAAAAATATTGCAGCTTTAAGATGAATAAATGCTCAACGTGCTTGACTTTTACTGCTACTGTGCTACTGTGTTGCTTTCAACATTCGCTCAGAACCTCATGTTTACTTTTATTTGATATTTCCCAAACGTCTTTACACATACTAATATTACTAAACTATTTGAACTAATATGGGAAGATGTTTAAGTCTTGATTTCACTCTTTGTGTGTAATATTGAATGTTAATTGCGTTAATATTGAAGCTAATAGTCTGTCGTCACCAGCTCTGCGTCCGTAGATGACGTTTTGTTCATTTGATGCTATGCAGAGCAGCTGGCCAGCAGAGAAATTAATGCTGGAGGGAATGACATATGAAGTGAGGCCTGCAAGATTGAAAAAGAATATGTCCAAACCAAAGTGATGTACAACGTGTGGTCCATTTGTGAAGCCTTTTGCCATGGGCACTCTGAGGTCTGATGTTGGAGGAGTTGATTTCCAGATGTGTCTGCACGCCCTGACTTATGTAAGGTAAGGAGTCTGCACAGTGGGGGCAGCGTTGGCTGTCTGCTCTCTTGATTGAAGAAGTTCAAATGTTGACTCAGTCTCAGTACACTAAGGATTTCTCTTTTCACTGTAGCAGGCATCATTAACCCTCTCCTTATTCATTCCTCTTGTGCGCAAACTGCGATTTTTCAATACGCTGCACATCGTCTGTTTGCTTTCCAAACTGACCTCATGAATGAAAACACATAGGCCCATAATGACTGTATTTCATAACTTTTTGGCCGACAGAAGCAGGCCTGACAGCTTCAATTCATTTGTCGTGCAAATGCACAGAAAGGTGGGCCTGTCAATCGACTTTTCTCTACGCATGAGCTGACACGAAGGATTAAAAGAAAACAGAACCCAACGTTTGCTTGAATCACTCCTGTATGTACAGTGTCATCCCTCAGGGCCCAGATATGTGTGTTTGGTTTACTCACCTGTGTGGACCTGCAAGTACTCCTCAACAGGTGCTTCTGTGGTCCAGGGTTGTGGTTGGTATAAAGCTGTTTACTTAAATAACAGCAGTGTGTGTGTGTGTGTGTGTGTGTGTGTGTGTGTTAAGCGGGTGGGGCTGCTTGGCTGCTCAGCTCTCAGAGATGACATCATCGGTGCACTGATTGAATTGCCTACAAAATGCTGCTCAGAGCAAATTTAATTATGTAAAAATTGTTCGGCAAACGCTAAAAAGTTTGAAATGACCTGAAAGTAAATGTTAATAAGATACTCAATTAAAAATGACATTGTCCCTTGTGAGATTTTCCACATGAAGGCAGGACAGAGGGTCCTTTCTTCCGCCTTTAAGCTGGGGTCGGCAACATTGGAGAGACCAGCAAGAGTACGCTAGATTTTAAACATTATCCAACTGAAAAAAACGAGCCCAGTGTTGACAACTCTTTCTCAATGAAAGTAGCATCACTAGTTCCAAAAGTGCCTAAATTTAATGAGAAAGTTGCCAAGTCAGCGACACTGACAGCCCGTTCAGGCCTCCCTCCGAAGCCACTCCCCCAACATTATCATAATGAACATAAACAATAAACATGGCTATTAATAGTATTCACAGCTGTCAAGCTAGCAGACAACCACAGATACCGGATTTTTTTTTTTTTTGTCAGAGCATTTGATTTATTGATTGCTGTCAGGATGTAATGAGAATATCAACAAATATAACAAAAAAAAATTTCTAAAATTCATTACCTACCCTAGCTTTAAAGGCCCAGATCTTCTGACCAAATAATCAACAGGTTTATTTACACATCTAAAGAAAAACTTTGACTAATAGATGAAAAAGCAACATTGTGTGAAAGCATTAGCCCACATTTTTTGGCCACTTTACAAACACAACACTGAGATATTAACTTTGTCAGCAAAGTTGCTTGTTTACACATCCAGCAGTTATGAAGCAACATTAGTTTTCATTCAAAGTCATGTTTTTGGATGCCTGATAAATGTAAGTCCAATATTCACACCTCTTTTAGCTCTGTTTTGGTCTCCACCAACTTCTCAGAAAAAAACATCTGTCTCTTTAGCTGCTAAAGGCTCCACTATGTTCACCAGCTAGTCGCTATGTTTGTGTGTTTGGCGTTTGGTGCTAGGCAGGTAGTGTACAGGGGGTTTATCAGAGCATTTTCTCTAAAAACAGCTGCCTGCAAGACTGATGAGAGCCATGAGAGGGAACCAAAACAGAAGGGGCCAGAAAACCAAAACAATAAGCTACAAGAGGCTGAAACCCCCTGTAGAGCTGAGGGAACTTCAGAGTTGAATGATAATTCTCTGTGGGTCCATTACTACCAAAGACACCTTTTGACATTACACATAGTTTTTTGGTTCATTATTGATGTAAAAATATTGACTACTGCAGCTTTAAGTAGATAGACACAGGAGAGACAATGCAGAGAGATCACACCTTCACTCATGCTTTACATTGCCTACTATCACTACCTTTATCCTTTTATGTTTGTTTGGATCATTCAAGGACATGATTACCATGGCAATAATCTACCCACTCACACCGTGTCACATTATTCAACACTTATGTTCTATTGAAAATGCATAATTTCAGTAGAGGACTTTGAGCAACTGAGCATTAAATCTAGTTTGGTGTTTTGATTTTACAAAAAGGGCAGAGTTGAGAACATATTTTTGTCACTTAACCTTAATGGAATCTCCCAGACATATAGTTTAAAAATGACACTGTAGCTGCAATGTGTCTTTTTTTTTTCTTTAGAAAGTCCTGACTCACTGTTAATCATTTTCATTGAGAACTATTCTGCATAGAGAGGGGCAGTAGGCAATCAAATATGAAGGATAATGTTGATGTTATTGTTCTTATTGTCAACTAATTCAATAAAAAGTCTTAAATCAATGACTTGTCCTTCAGTACTTTAAATTTACTCTTTATGTGGCATTCAGGCTCAAGCACATTAGCTCTGAGGATATAAATCACAATTGCAATAATCACAAAAATCACAGTATAGTTTTATTTTGAAAAAGGCCAAGAAAGACACGAAATAAACTACAGTGTGTGTGTTCATATTAATCAAGGAACAGGTCACTCAGTGCAACAGTTACCTCCTTCACACCTGGCATTAAAGTGTGTTTTTCGTGATCGGATTTGCAATCGGATACTCATCAAATACCGTCGCTTGGTCAGTGCCCCGCGGCTTCGGAGACCGACGCACGGGTTACCCCTCTTGTGTTACTTTTGGATGAACCGGGGACGGCATGCCAATATACACTAGTTACATGCATAATGTCCATTCAAAATAAACATCACAGTTTTCACAGGAAGTTAGGTGTCGGCAACACAACCACTTAGGTAGTGTTAGAAAACAATCGTGGTTGACGTTAACTTCAGTGACTAGCGACTCAAGTGACTCACGGAGCTGACGAACGAGTCACGTGACTAAAGACTGACGTGACAAAATAAGTCAACGTTACTTTTAGTTTCACACGGAAGACGAACATTGGTCTCCTGGCTGAAAGTCTTGTGTTTGTTTGACACATGCACCCACCCCTCCCACCTGCCATGAACGGATTCTAACGCTATTAATACTACGCCACTTGCTCCGACTGTCGAATAACGCCACAGTTGGGTCGGTTTCCGATGCCGAGGGGCACTGACCAAACGGTGGTATGTGACAAGTAGGGAGTGAGAACAGGTTGGTGTAAAATGCATCCAAAACGCGTTGAGGATGGATTGTGATCCTATTGGCCAAATTACCTCCTGACACATCGCACACTGAACAACAAGTGTAAATGCAATTGCATTTTCAATCCACATATAATAGCTAAGTGGATGGAAATATGTAATCGTGAGCAACTGTTCCAAACCAGCGAGGAAGCAGCCGTTAGCCAGTTAGCAAGCTAGGCTACTAGCAAGAAAGCTTGTCAAAATGTATATTCAATACACTTGTGGCTTTCAATTTGGTCCAACCAAAGTATACAAGCAAAACTTGGCAATTCATATCGTCAGTTCATATATCAATTTTTTGGGACCTGTGTAAGCGAGAGGAGGATGTGATGTGTGATGTGTTGTTTGAGCTGGACTGAGTGATCGGATATCAATGTGGACAACGGGAGACGCATATAAAAGTTAACAAGATAATAACGCGTTAACGCAAATTTGTTTTTAATTTCTTGAACACATTAACGCAACATGCGATTATGCAGGTTGTAGCGGGCTCAGTTTTAAAGCTAGAGTGAAGATACTGGTATCATATGAAACTAGAAAACCTAAAGAATTCATTGGTACCAACTACCATACTACTGTACCATACTAGCTTGTCACGAAGGAGGTTAAATAACGCTCCAAACTTATGCTAAATGTTAGCAAGGAAAAACTGTCCTGGACATTTTCAAAGGGGTCCCTTGACCTCTGACCTCAAGATATGTGAATGAAAATGGGTTCTATGGGTACCCACGAGTCTCCCCTTTACAGACATGCCCACTTTATGATAATCACATGCAGTTTGGGGAAAGTCATAATCAAGTCAGCACACTGACACACTGACAGCTGTTGTTGCCTGTTGGGCTGCAGTTTGCCATGTTATGATTTGAGCATATTGTTTTATACTAAATGCAGTACCTGTGAGGGTTTCAGGACAATATCTGTCATTGATTTGTGTTGTTAATTGATTTCCTATAATAAATATACACACATATATTTGCATATTTGCCCACTCCCATGTTGATATGAGTATTAAATACTTGACAAATCTCTATACGATAAATTTGTGATTAATCGCGATTAACTATGGACAAACATGCGATTAATCGTGATTAAATATTTTAATGGATAGACAGCCTTAACCTTGATACAATGTGGATACAAGATACATTTTAATGCCAGATGTATAGAGGGTCTGTGTGGCTTACTGATGTGTTTTTTTTAACTATGGCACAGAGCAATAAGATATATCAGACAACACTTGGTAGTAGGATCAATTCATTGTTGATTTTGGTCTTTTCATGGGATTTGATGACAATATGAAACAGCATAGAATATCATAAGCCTTATCCTTTCAGTAGAAAACTGTACAGCCGAGGTTGCTCCCCGTGGTCTAAAGGCATTCTGGGAAAGGCGACTTGACGGAAAGTAGAAGTTTTATAGAAAAATTACGCATTTTCAGGGGTTGGAGTGCAGACAAAAAAAAAGTGATGACACTTGAACTAACTCCTGAAATGCAATGGACGTCATTGAATTACTGATTTCAAACAAAGTAAATGCATCTAATGGTATAAACTCAGGAACATATAAGCCTCTCAGTTACAGTAACAACAATAAATGTCTTATACAACAGTGCTCACCTCTATCTAAAGCTGCTATAAAACACAGTGACATACAAAGCCACTGTGAAACACAATGTACTCGCACAAAGAGCGTATTAAAGGCTAAAGGGACATACCGAAGATGAGCTTTTAAGAAAATCAGCTGTACCTAGGCTGCAGCCTATAACACAGCCTATCTGCTCGTCACGTTTTATTATAAACTGGCTGTTTTTAATCCAAGGCCACTCCTGACGTCAGCACTTTTGGAGAGGAACCTGTACGCATTCCTGAGATGAGGAGGGATCCAGACCCAGACTCTTCCCCCCCTCCTCCTCCTCCTCCCGACTGCACTTATCAGCCAGGACAACAAGCGGAGCTCTCTGCAGACAGGCTCGTTGATAGATCAATTTGAGCAAACTTACAAGTCTTTTTTTTTTGCTTCAGACTGCCAAATAATGACACAGTGGTGCATTTTCTGCAACACAACTATGTGAGTTTATTGTCCGACAGCCAAGGCGGACTGACCTAAACTTGCCATGTGAGGGGGAAAAAAAAGTTTCTTATTTATGAGGTACATCTGCTAACCCACAAACCCAGGTACAAACATGTTAAAATGTCAGACCAGTGCGACAGTGAATTATTTGCTTTATGGAAAATGTTCAAAATGGCTCATATTGTGTAAAACATTTGCACCGAGCGTCCTTATAAGACAGCTGTCTTGGCAAGAATAGGCCTTTCTTCCACTCATCCTTTAATTCTTTTCTAACAGTATTTATTCTTGATATATCGTGGTTACAGCTAAACCGTTTTTCCCTGTTCTCTGTTTTTTCCACCTTTCTCCCACAAATCATTGGGAGGTGCTGTATTTACAGCGGGGAAAACCACAGCGCTGTTTGCTCAAAAACACAAAATAGCTTGCAATAAAATACCATCCCCGATGCTACGCAACTGCATCCCTCTTGAACGTGTTCCACACTGCTTTTAGGAACATAAACGTTAATTGTGCTCATTACAGGACCTGTAAATCTGCTAGTAAATATTTTCAGAGAGCCCCTTCGACATCCCTCCACTACCTGTGAGCTGGGAAACACATGTTTGAAATGTTAGGCTACATCAGACAATCTGATAATCTGGGTAAATTATTTTCATTTTAAGATTACAATTAAGAAACTAAATATGAAATAAGCATTAAAATGACCTCGTCTTGTGCCTATTTTGCTCAAAGTTAGTGTGAAAACTAGAAAAGGCAAAATGTTTGCCTATGCTGGATTGCAGGTGCTCCAAACTTGTCCTAAATTTTAGCAAGGAAAAACTGGCATGGCCATTTTTAAAGGGGTCCCGTGACCTCTGACCTCAGGATATGTGAATGAAAATCGATTCTATGGGTACCCACGAGCCTCCCCTTTACAGACGTGCCCACTTTATGATTTTCACATGCAGTTTGGGGCAAAAACTATGCATTTTTTTTCATGCAGTATAAATGTGTTATTTTCGCCTATTCTAAACTGATGTGTTTGAATATTTCTGCATACTGGGGTCCCTAAACAGTCTTGGAATTACGTAAATTGGGTATCACTGTAAAGCTGAGACTCTTGTGGATCCAATGAGCCTAACTGTATTCATGTGTGATGATGTTAGTCCTCATAGTAGCCATTTCATTGTAGTGAGACCATTTTTTGAAACTTGACCTCACTGTATAAAATGACCTGTGGTGACCTCTAGGATAATCACAGCTTCATGAAACTTTACAGCCACAAAGTAGAGACCTACAGCATTCAGAGGATCGATGGCTTTCCTAGGTAGATTGACAATAAGGGGGTTTCTGAGCAGTTTCCAGAACAGAAGTGCTAGCCATATAATCGCCGAAAAATGCAATTCTTGTAGAATCCAAATGTCTTTGATACCAAAATGGTTAAATTTATCACCAAATCTGTGTAACAAATGGTATCAACCCCAAAATTGCTGTAACAACTTATGAGACATAATAGATCATGGGGATGGACATCATATACTTCTATCATAATGTTCTAAACCCTTATAAACTTTTACAATTATTTTTTAAATAATTCATTCATTCATTCATTCATTCTTATATCTGATTTATGACTAGAACAACTTCACACACAGTTCTGAGCAGCATCTCAAATTAATCTTCAGGTTCTCAGCTTTCAGATGATGTACACCACTTCTATGTGACATCTACTGTTGACCTGCTATCTCCCCCTAAAAACCCCCTGCACCCCCCTAAAAAAGACAAAAATGGGTCTGTTGTGGGACTCACAGGGTTTTAAGGGATCCATGCCCCCAAAGAGATTGAGAACTCCTGATTTAAGATATCACTTGAAATGTAAATAAATGTCAGTTTTTGTGTAGAGGCTGGAAGCTGCATGCACAGCAACCCCTTATACATTCTTAGTAGGATATCATGATGAAAAATATCCCTCCATGTTCCCTGAAACTCATATGCAGGTTCTGGCCTCCACAAATTGGCCACATGTGCTGGCTGACACCGGGACCACTGGAAAATGTCACAGGTGTCATAGGCGTTTTACTGTCACTGCTGTCAGGTCGGCTTTTCCATGACTTCCCAGAAATGCAATGGAAAGACTTTGCCATGAAAGAATGGAAAAAAACAGCTCCAGACCCTTTTCTGATGGTTGGTTGGTGGGTTGGAAATCACTGCATCGCTTAAAGAAATCCCTCATGTGCTCCAAATATTGGTCCTATTTGTCTGATATAAATTTCAACCTCGTCTCAAAATGAATCACAGCCGTTGCAGACAATGGCTGCGGCGCACTAATGAGGGAAAAAGTGAAAGCATGCTTTTAATATCTCCAGCACGTGCCTAATGTCACAAATCTGTCATCTTAAGAGCCTCCTTTCAACACGTTTGTGAACAGGTTGAATCACTCACAGCTTGTGCAAGTAAACACGTCACAGAATGTGAATGAAACGATGATGCTACAGAGTGAAAAAACAGGCCCCCGCTTTGTCATCTGCTTCGCCTGTGCTGGATAAGCTTTCCAGGCAGCACCTTTGAGATCTCTGGGAGGATTATTTGGGAAGATGAGACCATTGTTTGATGTCAGATTCATGTGTCAAGCAGAGATAGTGTCCTTAGCAACGGCGGAAAACAGTGGATCACAAATACGATTTTGAGAGCAACGGAGCCAAGAGCCTCATCCCAGTATTGTTACAAGAATAACACATTCTTGGAAATTACTTTGAATAGCTCAGTTGTGAGTCATTAATTTCATCCCTACTCCCCCCAAGCACTGGAAACCTCTGCTGATCAGAGAAAAATGCTAACAGGTTCCACTCTAGTGAAATAGGCTATTATGATTTCATTGTCTTTCTTTGGAAGCTTGTTGTGATGCCATTTACAGTAACTTTAATAAAAGAGTACTGACATAAAAGGTAGGGATCATGAAGAACTTCTCCAGAGCAGAGGAAGTAAACATGACACCGTTTTTCCTATATCCCTTTGACCTTCTGAGACCCACAATAGACCCATTTTTGTCTTTTGTAGGGGGGTACAGGGGGTCTTTAGGGGGAGATAGCAGGTCAACAGTAGATGTCACATAGAAGTGGTGTACATCATCTGAAAGCTGTGAACCTGAAGATTAATTTGAGATGCAGCTCAGCGCTGTGTGTCAAGTTGATCTAGTCATAAATCAGAAATAAACATGAATTAATCAATTAATTAAAATAAATTGTGAAAGTGTATAAGGGCTTAGAACATTATAATAGAAGTATATGATGTCCATCCCCATACTCTATTATGTCTCATAAGTTGTTGCCGCAATTTTGGGGTTGATACCATTTGTTACACAGATTTGGTGCTAAATTTAACCATTTTTTACCACAATAAAAATGATCAATAATCCCTCCAAAATACCACATTAAGACACCAAGACCTTGAGGAACACCATGGAAAAAGCCATGCTGTGATTTGGTATCAAAAACTTTTGACATTTGGAGATTTCTGCAAGAATTGCATTTTTCGGCGATTGGATGGCGAGCACTTCTGTTGTGTAAACTGCTCAGAAACCCTCTTATAGTCAATCTAGCTAGGAAAGCCATCCATCCTCTGAATGCTCTAGGTCTCTAGTTTGATCCATCCATCCTCTGAATGCTCTAGGTCTCTAGTTTGTGGCTGTAAAGTTTCATGAGGCTGTGATTATCCTAGAGGTCACCACAGGTCATTTTATACAGTGAGGTCAAGTTTAAAAAAAATGGTCTCACTACAATGAAATGGCTACTATGGGGACTAACATCATCACACATGAATACAGTTGGACTCATTGGATCCACAAGAGTCTCAGCTTACATAATATACATTTATACTGCTTTCAAATAACTGCATGCTTTTTGCCTCAAACTGCATGTGATTATCATAAAGTGGGCATGTCTGTAAAGGGGAGACTCGTGGGTACCCATAGAACTCATTTTCATTCACATATCTTGAGGTCAGAGGTCAAAGGACCCCTTTGAACATTGGCATGCCAATTTTTCCTTGCCAAAGTTTAGCGTATCTTTGTAGCGTTAGTTAGCCTCCTTCCCGACATGCTAGTATGACATGGTTGGTACCAATGGATTCCTTAGGCTTTTTAGTCTCATATGATACCGGTATCTTCACTCTAACTTTGCCCGCAACAACCTTAAGGGGTTTTAAAATGATTGCACTCACCAAAGTAATGCTGACATGTGCTAATATGGTGAGATCTTGAAAACTGAGCACCAGTAGCTGAGGTGGTAGAGTGGGTTGGCCACGTTTTTGTTGTAGGGTTTCTTGGGACCCGCCACTCAAAACCAAGTGTTCATACTAATAATAATAGATTAAACAATAAGAGATTTTTATTTCGACAATACACAAAATTCTGTCTCAGTAGACTATAACAGTTTTTTTCCCCAAAAATGAAAAAGACAAAGAGTTTTGAGAGCTGGAAATCTTAGCAAGCCTGGCCAAGCAATCATTGAGTTCCTGGTAGAGATCAGTGACCCTCCACAGACATAGCAGGGGCTTCATGTTACGCAGCAGGAATATGTGACTCACTGCCACTTAAAGAGCATCCCTACAGGGCAATCTCTACTGCTTATCCAGGTGTGCTATGGGTGCATTGTTGGTGTGGCAGCGAGGCTGCTGAAACAGGCTCTCTATTTACACCAAGTAGCCTGATCACTGGGATGAGGCAGGATTTTAATGGTGTTTCCACACGAGCGGATGGCTTGAAAGGGCACGAAATGAAACAGTAAAACTTTTATACTTCTCTATAGTTGACAGCCTTTCCCCTTATATAACTTTATGTTATTTGCTACCTATACTCACACCCTTGGAAACTTGCTTCTCCTCACCAGTTCTAACACGATCCAGGATCAGATGGAAGTTTTCATTTCCTACATATGTGACTTTTATTTTAAGGTCCTTGATTTAATTTTGTATCTGGAGACACAGCTCCTGGCAAACTAACAGAAATTACCAACGCCGTCCTCTAGTTACTGAATTACTTATTCAAATGCTGAGCATCTCCAAAACTGTAATGTTTTTTAGGAGGAAGTTGCCAGAAAGAGAAAGTAAATTTCATTGCTTTTTTTCTCTTGCATAGCAAGGATGTGACTAAATACATGAAATCCATGCTCACATGTGTAGACACATGCCAGCTATCTGCTGTGGCAAAAACATGTGATTCATACTCTCCAAAATACAGGGTTACATTACCCACTGTAACTTAGTTTTTGTTGTCAAAATAAAAGTGGGCTATGCCCTTTCCATTTTCATATGCTATCTATTAATACATGTATTCTCAAAATTGCAATGTCAGTGCAGTGCTTTTACATTTATTGGGGATGTTTTTGATACAGATAAAGATAACGCCTGCACATTACTCCTGCCAGAATATTTTTATTGACTACGTTTCGTATCCTGGTTGGATTGTTATCAGGTCAAAGTGTTCGAAAAGGTGGAAACCACACCCATATTTATACATAAAGCACACCGAACAAGCTCTATGATGGCAGGTGTAGTTCATCCAAAACAACAGCGTGATAAAAACATCCACAAACAATTCACAATTTGATAAAGCACATAAAATCAGTAATACAAAAGCCATACTTCTAAATATAAAACATCTTATTTACTGTATAAGCATTGTCATATTCATCATCACATATATCATAACTACGTTCAAAAATATTACCTTACATTAAGGTAGAGGAGATTTAATTTAATATAGATTTAATGCTACAGTACAATAATTGGGTTTAAAACATCCAAGTTATCTACAACAAATCCCAATATGAAAAAATGACACACTTGTTGTATAACATCTTTTTCATTTTTACAAATATGTGTGTCAGAATATATAAATGGTATATATAGGAAGAACCATCATAGTAAAACCACCCTCTTTTCTTTTAGAGAAAATGTATGATCTTGATGTTTTTGATACACCAATAATGTTCCCATATCTTATTACACGTGGCGTTCTTTCCTTCATAAAAGCTTCATAACAATGATTTATTGTATGATTAATTGTTATCCTCCCTCAGTCATCTGTAACTGCCTTCTCAAGAATTAATTATTGAGGGATCATTTACAGTAAGAGGAACGTCACATCCCTCTTCCCACTCTTTTCTTCCTGTAACAGTGAATTCACACCAGGCAGAAGTGAAGTGCAGCTCGCTGCAATAATGACGTCTTTCTGCGGCCAGAAGGCGTGTTCATGTGTTTCTGGCAGGAAGAAGTTCTTTGTAACAGGTCAACATGTCACAGGAGTCACAGGATCTGTTTACTGATTGGCTGCCGGTATTCCCGGACACACTTCACCACTAAAAAGTTTAACTTTTCACAAATCAAACGGCCGCAGCTCGCTGAGCTCGGGAGCAGCAGCCGCAGCTTTTCAAAGACATTGCATGGCAGCCCTTTCGTCGCTGTTCTGATGTGAATTCAGTGTATAGCCAAACCAGTCGCCCAAAAATGTTGGCATTGTACGTTTCTGCAAACCACGGATACATTGAATCTCGATGTTTCTGAACCAAAAACATACATTTCATATCAACATTTCTACATATCATCATTACAGTGTGACCACTCGTGGTGCTTTTGCAATTTTGAAACTGCGTTCTCAGTTACGTTTAGGTTTAGGAAACAAACCCCTTGGTTAGGTTTAGAAAAATATCATGTTTTGTGATAAAATAAGTACTTTTGGTTTCACACAGGACACAAACACCGATCTCCTGGGTGAAAGGCTCATCAGTCAACCCGACCTCCTCCCTATACGTGGACTTACACAGACTTTGATTAAACATATTTGTGATAGGGTCAAATTCAAATGTAATCCGGGAGAAAATCTGTTTCCCTCGAAACGTTACTGACAAAGCAGTTTTATGGGAACGTCATTTTTAGGAGACCAGGCTGTTAAGGCAGTGGTTCCCAAAGGATGAATGAAGATGATAAAAGGGGGAAGAAACATACATCTTATCAATCATCTCTGTTTTATTGTTCCTGATTTAGATTTTTCTTTAAACTTACCCCTTTCTTGTAAAATTATGGTTATTTTCCCCTTTTCTGGGCCTCTAAAACGCCTTTAAATGAAACAATCAGTGTTTCGCATAACTACTCACAGCTCATGTCCACACAAAAGGAGAAACCTGCGACAAGTAGACTGCTTAATATTAAGGGGTCACAAGCCCCAAAAGTTGTATAATGAAGTAGTAGTAATGAAGTTTGAAAACGGTTCAAATTTGACCCGTTTTCAAACTTCATTATATCATAAATATGGGTTTCTTTCATATAACTGCCCCAAAATAACATGGATGAAAGTAATTCGTAATTTCTGGGGGGTTTTCTCACTCAAAAGTTAGGTATAATTTCATGGAAATGAGGTTTATTGACCATAAATTCCAAAGAAAAATGTGTAAAACTTGTGGTAATGAGATGGAATGAATTGGCTAAAAAGGTGTAAGACAGAATTGGGTGATCATTTATACCGTATGCTTTATAAACCATTAAACCAGACTAAAAAGATGCACAGTCGACGGGAAGACAACAGGAGGGTTAAATAGACTGGGTGCTCTGTTTAAACAGTCAGTGAAAAGCATAAAGGTTTATGGTCTATGCTGTTGAAAAAGTGCACATTTTATTTAGGGAACCAGGATAAATCAAGGCCAAGATCAGTTACCCCAATACAGAATATCAACCATTTGGGAAATAGGCAGCCTTACACTGTATTACACAAACTATAAAGAGCATTAATGGAAATGTGACCATTCAGAGTGTAGTGACGTCATACACTACAGGCCTGTCGTATATTGCCATGCCATTTAGTCTGACTGTGTGGGTCACTATCTGCACCCAACAAGAGCTATCAACTCTGTTCTGTTGCCCAGGGGATACTGTAGACCACCGGCCTGCTCCCTTCACTCCCACACAGCTTATAGCATACCAATCTGTTCAGGAGCATTAGCACTAATGGAATAACACTGCTGCGGTACAGAGTACTGGGCCATAAAATGACTCTTTATAAATGTCAACTCTGTTTTTTAATGTAAGTGATACTCCAGAGGAGGTTGAGGTGGTTTTCCTGGAAAAGGCTCCCCTTACACAGTAGATAACAGGTGGGAAAATGAGGGTTGCCCTTATGTATCAACACAAATGATAGACAGCACAGTCGCACAGCAGTTCGTGAAATAGTCATGAAATTTAATGTGCCGATTCGTGTGCATAGACACGAATGTCACATTTTTTTTCGCAATGGTCAGCATGAAATCAACTCGTATGTAATCCACATACAGTAGAGCGGTGAACGCAGTGTAGGGAGGAGGTCGGGGTGGATGGGTGGTTTCAACTGGACTTTCGCCCAGGAGACTGGTGTTCATGTCCCGTGTGAAACCAAAAGTTAAAGGTCCCATATCATGCTCATTTTCAGGTTCATACTTGTATTTTGTGTTTCTACTAGAACATGTTTACATTCTGTAATGTTAAAAAAAAAACTTTATTCCTCATACTGTCTGCCTGAATATACCTGTATTTACCTTCTGCCTTAAACGCTCCGTTTTAGTGCATTTCAACGGAATTGCAACAGAATTGCATGTTATGTTATTGCCAGATGTTATTCACATACACTGCAACAGAAAATAAACTGGGACACATTTAGAATTTTTACATTTAAAACCGTGTAATGGTCTAAATATTGTATATTTGTGACATCTCAAATGGACAGAAATCCTGATGGCTTGTTTCAAACGCACATTTTTTAAATACGGGCTGTGTGTATTTCTCCGTATATTGAGCGTTTTGATAGTTTACCTGCTTTATAATGTAAAATACATGAAAATCTCACTTTTTACAATATGGGACCTTTAAAGTTGATTTATTTGTCACGTTACTTCCGTACTTCAGTTACAGCACTTCCAGAGTTACACATAGCTTCATAAAAACACATAAAAACACATAGCTTCATAGCAACACATAGCTTCATAACAACACGTATTAACACATCATAACAACAAACCGTAATCCGCTCTTGGGAGCATGTTTATTTCTGTTAGTGTTTATGTTAAATGTCTCAAACTCTACAGCTACAGGTTTTCACCTTGATATCATGTATCTGGATGAGTTGGATTAATCTACATACTGTAACAAATGATGCTGACATTCTCTAGTGTTTCTATTGTGAACTTCTATGGATAGACTTTCCTTAGATGATTATTACTTACTTATAGTGAGAGACAGTGTAGAGTAGGCACACATACAGATAAACCCTAGTAAAGCTTTTGCCAAAGTTTATCAGGCCTGCAGAATCATTTTGCCCATCCTTATGAGGAGAAGATCTGGCGTATGCCTGGTGACACTTTTGCAAATGAACACCCGGAGTCGTCAAAACAGAGCGTCACTTCCAGTTCAGAGTTACTGAGCTGACTATGTGCAGGCTTCTGGAACAATAACTGACAGATAGTGACGTTATGCTGCAGTATGCAGCCATTCCAGGCGTTGCAGTGCTCTAATGCTGATGCTTTTCTCTGTGTGTGAACCTCCTCTATGTAGAGCGTGAAGTGAATAAGCAGGCAGGCAGGCAGACGATGGGCCCGTAACCTGGTGACGAGAGACCATATACGGCAGCAGGCTGAAGGAATGCACCGCAGTGAAATCCTGCCGGTTAAGCGAGGAGAGCCCCTACAAGTCACCCAAACACTCACACATGCCATACGCACTTTTCCTATAAAGTTGATACCACTACTCAGATGAATAGGTTTTCTTTTAAAGACCTAGTCCTGCTAACCTCACTATACAGGCTGACAGCAGGACTTTACACCGACCCGAAGAGTCCTCGAGAGCCAGATGCCTCCTTAATAAATCAAGCTTACGTAAGCACCTAGGAGTGCTATTAGACAGCCTCATAAAGCATGTCTTACTCTACGATGCAAGAACATCACTGTAATGTTCCAGAGATATCTGACATTTAAGACGCCCAAATTGCCAAACAGCTGCAGAACAAAGACAAGATGCAGCAGCAGTGCAGTGCGGTGTATCGTCTGAGGCTGAAATCACCTCCAACACCGTGGCCATGCTGTCACTGTACTTTAAGAGTCAGGCTTGGCATTTATTACACCATTAATGTCTGTTTTCAAGTTTCTTGGCAGAGTTTGGGATTACACTAGACAATATTTCTATCAGCATAAATGGCAAAATGGAGCTGAAATGGAAAAGGGCACCCTGTCCAAACTAAGACGTCATATTTCCCTCATTTGTCCAAATGAAATGTGGCAGGTAGAGCGAACGGTAGGGCATCGTCTCAATAAACAGGAAGTGCCAAAAAAAGCAGCAAATCTGTACTCTGTACAAAGAGAAGTGGACGACTGGATACTTAACCACCTGGCTCGTAAATAGGCACGCTGTATTATTTATCTGATATCGGAAGACAGCCACCTCTCAGCAACTGGGGAGTGCAATGTTATAAGTAATAGAAATGAAAGCTACACCTTTGAAAATGAGATGTTAGTTCTAATAAACCTAATTATGATTCCCAGGTAAGGTATCTTAGAGTCCGTTTGGCTGGTCCAAATTAGAGTGAAATTGATACTTTTGGTTCGTTTTCTATTTAGTCTGGTTCGGTTTCATAGTGCACAAATTAAAGCGGACCAAATAAAAAAAACTACATGTACGAAGGACGGAATTTTCTTTTTCGTCTCAAGAGCTGCCACTTGTATGCAGGGGATCACGGACTTTGATATTTTGCTGGCAAAGTTTTTTCACTTTGACTCGGCACTGATCTACTGTGCACACGAACCCCTTCTCCTCCAGTTTATTTCGAAGGACTTCATTAACGGCACTATCTTTGTGGACTTTATTTAGAATATTCTGTATGTTCTGTTCTGCCCAGATGTCAAGCAAACATCGGACTTCTGCAGAAGTCCAGGTCCGTCCTCTCCCACTCATGTTAACCTGTCCTTTACCTGGATCCATCTCAACAAATGTCCGCACAGACAGCCTGCGTTTTGGTTCACTTCCTGCAATTCATACTTTTTCCGAAATAAGGTCCCGTGATGGTCAACCGGAAGAGGCGGGACTTTGGGGTCCAATGCCTCCTTCCCCACTTCCTAGCCCCCTACTTGCTCGGACCACCCCCGTCTTCGAACTAGGCCTTCATTTTGATCTCAACTACACCGTAAAGTTTTGTGACTGTATCTTGCACGGTTGCGACGCTATCGTGCTGACAAAATCTGTCCACAGACAGACAGAAATATAAACACCTGGCAAAGTACTCCACACTGCCTCTGTGGTAGTTCCTGCTACAGTAGGTGTCTCCAGGACCTCATTTCACCAGGATGACACACACACAGACTCACAAGGTGAAAACAATACCAGTCACTGTCGCAGCTGGTAAATATTGTAGTTGTCATGTGCAGAGGCTAGTGTAGAAGTGATTTCAAAAAGACTGTTATTGAATCTAATTAGTTTTTTTCCAGAAAGGTTCAATATCAGCGTTCCTGTCTGGTGGTATAGGGTTGCTTTTTGGATGGATTTTGTAATTTGCGTCTCTGTAGGCAGCAGTCTTTCCCTATGAGCTGTCATTACTGCTCACGCAAACTACCCAGTTTCTCCTCTGTTTATTTCAAACAGAAGCACAGTATGACTAAACACTTTCTTCATGCAAAGAAAAGATGGCTTGCATTTGAAACAGTCAATGTAAAAGCTTTCAATTACTGTTGAGTCATAGTAAGTCACAAAATATTTGATGTGAAAATGTTTTGACTCTACTGTTTCCAAACGTTATCCGGCCACCTGTCTATCCTTAGGCCTGGGGATCATTTTTCAACAGTACCAGCAAGCCGTCCAGTCAGTTACATAATGAAATCAACCTTTAATGCATGTCTTGGGCACTGTACAGCATGGTTGAAAACGTGACTTCCTATTTAAGCCCTGGGAAGGTGGCCTCCTGCCCTGAGACTCATGATTTCTATGAAAGGAGAGCGGCATCACGTACAGAAGCTAGAGCCGTCAAAGCTGAGGTCCTGCTGTGTGATTCAGTGGCTGCTGCCTGCTGGCTCCCCACATACAGTAGTTCTGCTTCAACTTATGTGACAGAGATTTATTGTTTTAAAAGAATCAATTTGAAGCTGCTCTGCGTGGAGCCGTTGTTGTAATTGACTCATACGGCTGTTCAGACTTTGTGTGGTTTGACTGTTGTTGTTTCAGGAAAGTATAGTTCCATGTGTTTCAGTATTTTTACACAGAAGTCTATGCAGACAGGAGCAGTTAGTCTCCAGCCTTCACCCTGCAGAGTTTAGTCCCAGCAGAAGATTTGTGTCATTGGATGATTGCAGTGGTTGTGATTAAAGAACAGCCTGTTCTGGGTGCCCTGTAGCTTTCATACTGACCATTGTTTTTCCATTCTGTCTTTTTTTTCCTCATTTCGCTTTATTTAATTTCTGCTCATCAGTGAACTGTGCAGAAATGCCAAGATATGAACTGGAAATATGCGCCAAAGTACTCTGTTTCAGTTTAGTTTCTGTGAAATGGGCAATAGAAATGTAATAATATATTTCATCTCCACTGCAGTGTTACCGGTAACTCTTCAAAGCTGCGTGAGGCAACAATAAATAATTCATTTTTTGGCCACTTGGGGGCAGCGGAACTAGTTGTAACCTCAACTTTGACATATTATCTCCTTATGGTGAATGTGTTTGCAACAGGGATGCTAATTTAGATTTTTTTTTCTAACTGATAACCGACCGTCGTTAACCGATTATTAACCGTTAACCTTCAAGATTAGTGCGTCGCATGCAGCGGTGCACCAGCTACAGTGTAATTGCAAAACAGACAACTGAGTCCCCAGTTCACCTGTCCGGTAGAGTTAGCAGCCACGGTGCTGCGTGTAGTGTCGAGCACACATGCAGCCTCTTTCCCAGGAAGTCTCCACCACACTATTTAGTTTAGCTGTGAGGTTGTCAGCTATCTGTCTGCCCGGCGATAGCGAGTGTCCGACAGACCGTGTCTGTTTGGTTTGTGCTATGTTCGGAGATCTAGCGGTGCTGGTGGCTTCGTGCTCGCTGTTGTCACAAACATACCGTCTGTCAGCGCGACGTAACTTTAGCGAGTGTCCGACAGACCGTGTGTGTGTGGCGGCGGGGAGTGTGGGGTTGTCGATGGCGTTATAACTGTGAATGTAGCTGTAGCAGACAGTGTGTGTACAGTTTATTTGTTGGTGAATAAATGCTACAACTCCTCACATCCGAGCTAGCTTCCTGTATCTTGCAACGCCGGCTCAGACTCTCTTAAGGTGGACCGTTGAGGTGGACCAGCTTTTCTCCTTTAAGTGACAAGCCGCTCCTCTGAGTTTTGCTCAGCTTTTTAATACATTTTTAATATTTCTTTTAACAGTTTAGCAGATAGCGTTAATCAGTTAAAATTCTTAATGTCGTTTCAGGGTTAAACAGTTAATTATTGACATCCCTAGTTTGCAAGCAGTGGCTTAATGTCTGTACAATATTTTGTGTCTATCAGTTGAGTAGACATGAAGATATTGTACTGCATAAGTGAAACATTTGACCTGTTGGTGGCACTAGTTGAAAACTCAGAGGATCACTAAAGATCCATCCTCTGAGCAACATGAATATTTATACCTAATTTAACGGCAATCCCACCTACAGCTGTCAAGACATTTCACTTAGAGACAAAAATGTCAACCCTCTGGTGACGCTAGAGGAGAAGTTAGGGGATCCCCAAAATCAGTAGGATTCATCCTCCGGGAACCATGAATGGCTGTACAAAATGTCATGGCATTACATCGAGATGTTATTTGAGTCTGGACTAAACTGGTGGACTGACCAACAAAACCAACATTGCCATCCATACAGCCACACTGCTAGCATGGCTAAGAAAAGCGAGCGTTAATTGCAAGTCTGTGAAAGGACGCAAACTCAAGACTTCCGCCTGAAAGTCAGTCATGTTGCTTCTTCACTGCCGTGCTACTTAAATGGCACACTGCTTCCTGTATTGGCAATGACTGTAAATCCTGATGTGCCTCATTATTAAATAGGAACATAATTCCTGGGCATTCTCGGCTGCAAAACGGCATCGCAGAACTGACACACTGCTTGATTGATGGGAGGTGCAGTACAAAAACATCAGTAATGACCTAATTGCAGACACATTGGTCAAAAAAACTGATAAATTATTTAAAATGGCAGAGGGAAGTGTCTGGAACATCATGATCAGGCACATTGCACAGGCGAGGAGCAATAAGAGGAGTTCTGCTGGGAAAGCGTGACCTTAGTTTTAATTAGGCACAAAACCTCAGAGAATATATTGTTTGGCGTTTCTGTCAATGTCATTCTGACGTTTGAGGTGCAGAAATTGAAATGATGCAAGGTCCCGTCTAATGAAAATTATATAACGCAAGCTTTGGTTTGGCTGCTGTAATGTTAATGTGGGCTAGGGGACAATTTGAACAATCAGATAGCTCTCCTAACAGTGATCACATGAGCCTCCAGTGCTCTCCAGTGCCTTTAACACCATACAGCCTGATGTTAGGAGACAAGCTCAGGGTCATGTAGGTGAACACTCCACTTGTATCCTGGATAACGGATTACAACATTTTATGGGGTCTTTTTCCCCTTAGAAAGGCCCCTTAAAATGTCCACAGAACTTAATTTAGACCCTGGTCCTTGCAGTCAAAACGCAATGAGTTCCTCAAAAGGTCCTTAGCTCCGGGGGAAAGATCCTGCGGTTGAAACGGGTCTTAAGACTGAGGAACTGTGTGTCAGGAACTGTGATGAGCATCCTGTTTACTCTGAACATTAAAGAGCTGATTGTGGACTTTGGCAGGACTAAACCTCCTCTGACCCCTGTATCCATCCAGGGGAGGGGGGGTGTCGAGATGGCTCACTCCTATAAATACCTCGGAGTGCACCTGGACGGTATGGGCTGGGAACACAGGGGCGCTCTACGAGAAGGGCCAGAGCCAGTTCTATCTTTTATGCTGCCGTGTGCCGGGGACGGAGCGTGAGACTATGAAGCTCAACAAGCTAGTTAGACAGAACCAGTGATTGGAGGAGTTGAGCTGGACTCTCTGGAAGCGGTGACTGAGGAGAGGGTGCTGTCCAAGTTGGTTAGCATCCTGAACAACGTCTCCCACCCAAAAATCGCAAGTTGCGTTAATGTGTTAAAGAAATTAGTGGCGTTTAAACGGATTTGCGTTATCGCGTTAACTTTGACAGCCCTAGTCGTCAGCCACCAAGTGTTCCACCGAGCGGCACAGGAGGTCATTCCTGCCGGGAGCCATAAAACTGTTTAACTTATCCCTGCTTTAACTTTTGAACTTCTAAATCCTCGGTTGTAGGCTACTCCCAAACAAACGCGTATATGCGTGGACACATACATATAGTTCTGTTTATATTGTCCGCTTGGAGGATGTGTTCCACACATGTGCAGTAGATTGCTACGCTAGCACTTGTAGCGTAGTGGCGGCGGACAAGTCTGCGCAGTCACAACAAATTGGCAGTATGTACAACTTCGGCTTAAGTTATAATTACAGACTTTCTTCACAGCAATTTGCACATTAACTTAAAAGGCCATACTTTAAAATGTTTATGTTAGTACTTTTTTAATTCTTTGCGTCCGAGTACTGCTGCTGTGAGATGCGAATTACCCTCCGGGGAAGGATAATCCAGTGGCACCACAATAATTGGATGTTGGAAACAGCGAAGTGTGTGGTTACCAGTCCTTAAAAAGCCATAAATGCAAGGTGGAGCAGCATGGCAAGATATGAGCTGTTGGTTAATTGCTACAGGCCCTCTGGACTGCCCCCACATGTTTACCTCCTCTTCCCCCATCCATCCACGCGCTGCGGGACATCACGTGATTCCAAGGAATTTACACTGGAATGAATGAAGGCTGGATGTTCCATGTCTGGCTAGAATGAGGCTTTTCCAACACTAGAGAGCAGATTCAATTCTGAGCTGTAGTGGAAAGAATCAAACAGCAAATAAAGGTCTGAGAAGCTCATTAGAATGGAAATTGACATAATACCAGAGGTGGATGAATAGATTTCCTTATTGCCTCTATTAGCAGATATTTGGTACAGTAGAGCTACTGGTGGACAGACGTGCTGAGCTATGGAAAAGGGAGAAATCAGCTTGGTCAATACTTTTCAGACGCCTGTCATCGCCGTCCCTGAATCTTGGAAAATAACGGAACAAATGTATTCACTTTTTACATAACTGCAAGACGTCAGCCACAAGAATGGCCAGTAACATTACCGGAGGTCCTGGGGTCACTTCTTGAAATACAGACTTTGAATGTCTAACTATTATTTTCTGTGGATACAAAAGCCTAATGAATCTGGCAAGGATGTGATTTGTGGAATATTCCATTGAATTCAACCCCTCCATTGATTGGGAATGTATGACACGTGTATTAGTCATGCAGTGTGTTTTATTTTTCCTGGCAGCAAGTTTCACCGCAGCATTATCACTCTCCTCACAAACTGCTGTATCCAGTTTGTCTAAAATCCCCCTCCGGCCGTGCACGTCCAACAGATAAGCCCAAAATGTAAACAAGTCATAAATGCATCTGCAAACACATTCTTGGCTCTGCAGTAAAAGTTTACAAGGAACAAAGTAAGAGCCCAGCGTTACGCAACGGGGTTGTAATGGAGGCAAGTGCATGCAGGGTGAGTTCCCCGAGTGCATGACTTCCATCACCCAGTAATTCATATTCATCCACCTGTCTTTTCCCAACAGAAAAACTGTAGCTTTGTTTTAGCTTTTATAATTAATGACTAGCTTGGAGCTTGTTGAAAACACCCTGCAGAGTTCTTTTATCAACAATACGGACACGGAAAAGACAACAAGGGCTCCAGGAATATTCTATTTTATATTCATTACATATATTTCTATGAAAAAGAAATTGGCTTCATCTTTTAAAACACAAGTCGGGCTAGATCATTTTCTCCGATGGGTCGACAGTCTACCAGAGGCCAAAATCAACAAAAATGTGGCTCTGTAAAACGGAATAGATCAGCTTCATGTTTCCCATCATCAACCCCAAAAACACATCCAGCAGTTTCGGTCTTCTTCACCCAAGATTTCCTGTAATATATATATATATAAAAAGTTGATTACGGAACACAGATTTATACCAAGCCCTGACATGTTAATCATGCTCTTTCAACTAAAGATTCCTTCATAGTTCTTTGTGAGATAAATGTTGCTTTAAAAAAACTAAATAGAAGGAGGAATGTCGAAACCTCATCTGTGACGATGGTTAATCCGAAGTTTTTTCAATTTCAATTTATATTTATAGAGCGTCAAATCAAAAGCTCCAATGAGCGTGCACTTGGTGCGACAGTGGCAAGAAAACAACTCCCCTTTAACGGGTAGAAACCAGGCAGAACCAGGCTCTGTGTGGGTGGCCATCTGCCTCGACCGGTTAGGTTGAGAAATTTTAAGACCAATTAATACGAGAAGCTCCTCTCCAATCTTCAGACGGGATGAGCTGGATCACCAAATACATTTTTAAAACCAGAAATCTGATTGGAACTATTGGATATGTGTAAAAATAGAGGAAATCCTCTTTTATCCACATTCCACACATTCTTGATTTTGCCACTTGTCCTGTCCACTGACAGTACGTCCGTGTTGGAAGAATAAGAGTATTAAACACTTGACAAATCTCCCTTTAAGGTACATTTTGAACAGATAAAAGATGTGCGATTAATTTGTGATTAATCTCGATTAGCTATGGACAATCATGCCATTAATCGTGATAAAATATTCGAATCGATTGACAGCCCTACTAACAATCTACTAAAATAATTTTCATATACGTAGTTATGTAACATCTCTTTTTCTACTCTTTAGCCTACCACTGATTTATAAATATTGATCCCATCTATGCAGCCAGATTTCTGTTCTAAACAAATTCTAAATGGTATGCTTATGTCTTCAGCCACACAGGGAGTGATGCCTTCTATGTTGATGGAGACAATAATTGTGGGTTTCTTTTGTTATAAATGAAAGAAAAACAGTAGTTAGCTCTGGCAGTCGTTGTCATCAAATCAGACAAAGAAAGAACTCAAATTTCATCAACAAAAACGCAGATGAAGAAGAAACACATGAATGGCTCCGAGGTTGTTCACTGTGACAGCTCATGATTAGCGGTGAAAATATTCGGTTCTGTCGATGCTTTTGTTTTCCTTGAGAGACAGCGGTGCCGGCATCCTCGACTGCGGTGGACTGCTGAGGTTGTTATGTCTTACTGTGCAAAGTTCTAACATTCTAAAAACACATTTTTCATTTTACAGGTAATGCCATGTTAAAACAAGTGATTCTTCTGTGCATCTCTGAAAGACTGGTGTGCTAACGGCTAACCGGTGTGAAGATAGACGTCTGAAACACTGTCAGCACAACACAACGTATGATTCTTTGAAGACAAACTAGGAGGACGGTGCCAACAGAAACAAGAGAGCAGTTGACCACTGAGTTAGTATTTATGTAACTAAAGTCCTATTTGCACGGGACTGGTATTACCTGGAGACCTCTTGTAATTTGTAATAACTGCGGATGTCTTCTGTGATCTTAATCCCGTGCAGATCTGCCATGTCTGTAAGTTTTCAAGTTAAGAATTCCACCACAATTACCTACCATATTTCGATCATGTGATAATAGTCCCGTGCAAATTGGCATCTCGTGATTTGGGGTTGTATTTTTTGTTTTTCGTTTTCTTCTGGCTCTGGCTCTATCTATTCGGCGTGGAGAGGTGGTCGTGTTGCTCTGGCTCTATCTATTCGGCGTGGAGAGGAGGTCGTGTTGCTCTGGCTCTATCTGTTTGGCGAGGAGAGGAGGTTGTGTTGCTCTAGCTCTACCTGTTTGGTGTCGAGAGGAGGTCGTGTTGCTCTGACTCTATCTGTTTGGCATGGAGAGGAGGTTGTGTTGCTCTGGCTTTATCTGTTTGGCGACGCTGGGAAGCTGCTTGACATCCTCCTGGATCAACCTTCTCACATATGTTCACATTATATGTATTATTTTTGGCCATATGGATTGTCCCTGAGGCAAACCTGTGATTTGTGATTTTGGGCTATACAGATAAAATTGACTTGACTTAGCTTGAATTCCTTTTTTCTGCCTCTTTTTTGGTTGAGAGTTCGGAGGCTCCGTTGGCAATTATAAATGAAAGTTTTGACAGCGTTTTGGGTGCAGATTCAGGAAGCTCATCTCACTTCACAGCATGGAGACCCATTTGTACGGGCACCGGAGCAAGAGGTCTCTGTGAATATATAAAAATAAATAGGCCTATACAATATAAAAATAAGTATAATATTAAATATAAATATTATATAGTATAATATTTTTAATATACTATAAGTGGATGTCATATCCGGCGGATAATGTCAGTAAATTATCTCGTGCGAATGCGCCTCGCGAAACACAGACATTGGGGTAATTTCTAAATCATGAGGTCAGAATATGCGTCTCAATTGGGGGTTTTTACGGCAATTTACGACCCACGGTGTCTCGCCTGTTTGCGGACAGCTCTGTGCGTTTTACACAAACCAACCAGCCGACAGTTTGCAGCAACACATTCTCATCCCAACTCGTCATATACTAGCGCTTTGTCAAACCCTTCTTTGTCTTTGGTCGCAGTAAACACGTGCTTATAATGTTGTGAATTAAACAAAAACACTTGCTTAGATTCAGGCAACAAAACCACTTAGTTAGGTTTAGGAAAAAACAACATGGTTGGGCTTAAAGCTACTACGTTTGTACAGTGAAAATGACACTGAACACGGGACATGAACGAACAGCTGATTGTAACGTGAAAGTGAAACTGAACGCACGTGACACAAACAGCAGTCTCCTGGATGAAAGCCTTGTGTTTGTTGTTTGCTGTTTAAAGTAGTGTTTTTTTTCGGAATAAGGGCAAAAACGGAATATTTTGTGCATGTATACAATGGAAGAGCTGTGCATGGTGACATATCAGCAATCAGACTGCAGTGTTGTTTCCTAATATGTTGATAGCTACAAATCTAACCCAACAAACGCTCAGTGTTGACCTGAGCTTTTACCGAAACTCTGCATTCAACTGAGCACGAGTGCAGTTCAGACTGCTCATCGTGTGCTGGGGGCTTAAAAAGGATGACAACCATCTCTGAGCCAAAACATTAGTGTTGGCCTTCCAAGATGACAATCACTCCAAGAGGAGAAATCATTCTGAGGATGTGACTCCTTTCTACACTCTGTACTCTGTGTGACTTTATGTTGGGCCGGTGCCTGCGTGGAGTGCAGAACTTTAAAACATTGAATGCTCGTAAGCATAACAAAGGTGTTTTGACCGTTTTTACTCCTGACACATCCCCAGAACATCTGTGAGAGTGCTGGTTGATCCAAACTCCAGCAAAAAATGGTCATATTTATGGACTCTAGGATGTCCTGGTGGTTTAGGGGTCTAAGATGCTGACCATGGAATATACTTGCAAACATGCAAGTTTGGAATATACCCACTTCAGTTAAGTTGTGTAACTCTAGCTGTAACCGAAGCTCCATATTAGCTTTAGAAAGCATTTTTGCACTGAACTAGGACTTTGCCCCAGAACTCTCAGGGCCCTGAAAGCTCCAAAATTACTGTCTTGAATCAAATTGCCAAATGGCAAATCTGGCTCCCGGCTAGAAAACTAGAAAACTAGAAACTAAAAAACCTAAAGAACCCATTGGTACCAACCATGTCATACTAGCTTGTCGCGAAGGAGAATAAATAACGCTCCAAAGTTACACTAAATTTTGGCGAGGAAAAACTGATATGGCCGTTTTCGAAGGGGTCTCTTGACCTCTGACCTCAAGATATGTGAATGACATAATCACATGCAGTTTGGGGCAAGTCATAGTCGAGTCAGCACACTGACACACTGACAGCTGTTGTTGCCTGTTGGGCTGCAGTTTGCCATGTTATGATTTGAGCATATTGTTTTATGCTAAATGCAGTACCTGTGAGGGTTTCTGGACAATATTTGTCATTGTTTTGTGTGGTTAATTGATTTCCAATAATAAATATATACATACATTTGCATAAAGCAGCATATTTGCATATTTGACAAGAGTGTTAAATACTTGACTAATCTTTACCTTTAAGGCACATTTTAACAGAACAAAAACGTGATTAATTTGCGATTAAATATTTTAATTGATTGACAGCCCTAATATATATTCCTTTTAGATGAGCAAGATAAACATTATATAGTTTGTGAGTAAAATGTCTGCAATAAAATTTAATTTTAAAAAGTTCTAATTTAATTATTCCACTGAAATAATTAAATCGCAGCAACTATAAAAACAGCCTTTGCTTTGTGATGATGTGGAGGGTTAGTAAAGTCATGTGTGCTCAAATTAACTTCAAGGAAACTCATATATTACAGTAACAAAAAAACAACTTCAGACAAGTTTTAGACTTATTCCGACATAGGTTTTTTTTTTTATTTACATTTTATACTTTTACAAAAACGACTCTTTTTAATAACAGGACTGCAAAGCCAGAACACTAGCAAAGATTCAGAACAACCATAGACTCTAAAATACAGAGTGGTCTTGTCAGTTTTTAACAGCCAACTGTGGAATATGATCCAGTTAAAACACTCAACACCACAAACGTCAGTTCTCCCTATACAATGTGCAGGTTGCATTACTATCTGGGATGTTTTTGTACAGTTTCTCCAAACTACAGTTTAAATACAGTATCAAAGACACAAAATACAACATCTGTCTCAAAGCAGGTTGTAATCAAGTAGCCTACAGTATAAAGAATATGCAACATAGTATGAGTGTATATACTGTATATTTATATATATATATATATATATATATATATATATATATATATATATATATATATATACATGCACACACACACACACACTGCAGACAGTCACAAAGTGAAGACTACCAAGGCCCCCCATACTCCCAAACTAAGCTGTTCTATTCACATTTAACAAGAATATCCAAAGATGCCATGAAACAGCAACCGTAATACAAAAGTCACCAAAAATATATATGCCATTATGAAGAGCTACCATGTCTTTTTTTTTTTTTTTCGTATATTTTCCTACTTTTAAATAAACCATAAGGACTGGAAAACATATACAACATCAAGTGTACATTGAAAAGGCATGTCCTGTATATAATCAAGATATTTCAAAAACATTGCACATAAAAAGGGAGAACGTACAGAAAAGAAGAGGGCATGCTGAACAACAGATCAAAGCTACGCTGGATGAAGAGTCATCGACAAATAAGGCCTTGACGGAACACATCGCCAACTGAAGACATGCTCTCCACTTCACAGAACACATATGAACATGCAACTTTAGAAACCAACAGAAAGGAGCTGAATAGAACCAGTCGTTTGATATCAAAGCTTTGTTCCTTGTTTCACAGATCAAATGGGGTCCTCGCCTATTTGATTCACCTTCAGTCACATTTGAATAAAACAAATTATACAATCTTTTTTATTTATATATATATATATATATATTCATATATATAATTCACCATTCCAAAGACAAAATTAAATCTTTTAAAACAACACCTGTCCATTTATTGCACACCATTGGTTCACAAAAATATTTTGGGCACTTTTGCGTTTCAACAAACAGCAGCATTTCATTATAAAAAAGTTGTTTGAATACAGACACCGGACACAACAGATGAAAAGCATGACGTACAAATGGAGAATAGAAAACATTTTTTTTTTTTTAATTTTGATATTGTGCAACTAGAGTTAATAGGTCCATTTACTAAGGCTAGCCTCTTAAATGCACAACATCATACAGTGTTTTTAAGGGGCGGAACAGCAGGACCCCTTTTTGCTAAATAGCATGGACCGCTTAGAATGATTATCTTTCTTTTATTATGTGCAATTACTGATTGCCATGGCAAATCCCCAATGAGATAGAGAACATTTTGGTCCTGTAGGAAAAAGCATGATTTGTACCCCAGATAAAAAGGGCAAATGGCACAACTTTGAAAAAAGTGACTGATAGGATGGCGCAGGGTGACGCAGGCTCTTATTAAGACAGCTCTCAGTGAATTTCAATGATCACAACAGGGTAATATCAGCCGATTAGACTGTCGTCAGGCTAATAAACGGGCGTTATCGGTCGCTATAAGCACCATAGATGTGGGTCAATAGGGGCCAACTACACCTACTAGTAGGTTTTATCGTCTATTCACATGGTAGATCACCAAAAGAAGGTATAGAAGAACACAACAGCAACCTCTAGTGACCTCCACAAGGGGTGGTGGTCGGGGGGTAGGATGGACCTATTTTTGAAACATAGTTATTTTAAGCCAAAACACAATGTTTTTCCCTAAACCTAAGTGTTTTTGTTGCCTAAACCTAAAGAAGCCTTTTTGTGTTCAAAACGTTACGTTTCATTCGGTTTTACATGTTATAACGTGTTGCTTTTAAGTTTTGTTTTCGCTTTTACAACCTAGTAGGTGCAGTAGGCCCCTATTGACCCACATCTATGGTGCTTATAGTGATCGATAACGCCTATCAAATGGCCTGATAACGGTCGAATCGGGCGGTAATATTGATGCCCTCATCACAGCAATTTTCATCTTTACATTTACAATCAACCCTGTAGATGAGGACTTACATCCTGCTGTGATAACCCTTAATGTTGGCTGTTTGTTCTACTTTCAGGGGGCGACAGAAAATAAACAACAAACAACATACTCTGTCACAGTCAGTACAGTAGCATTCAACTCATGGATTATTACCATGGGTGTCATTATCTTCTCAAAAATACAGGCACGACAATGTCCAAGTAGACAATTACAACCATGTTGGCACAACACAGGTAACAGGAGTTGGAAGTTTGACCCAAAATCAGCATTAGAAAATGAAATTAGTAACGTCAACTGCCAAACTGTGCTCCATCAGTTTACGGCAAAGAATAAGCTCTCGCCTAACACAATATATTCATCATTTATAATGATTCAACTCACAGTATTTGCATTCACTCATTAGCATGCTCCTATAGAGAGCTACAGGAATGAGTCCTAAAACCCAGAAACGAGTTAGCATTTTAGAACTTCCTGTTCCCTCGTCTGGAAGCCAATGTTTTTTTGAATGGATTTTTAGTTAGATGCCTGAAATAAGGTCTGTGGTTAACACAAGCTGAAGAAATTTTATTACACGGCTAAGTTGAATACTCGATTCTGATTGGTCAATCACGGCGTTCTACGATCTGTTATTTCTTTATAGCAGACCGTTGCCAAGTATAGCAGATTGTTGCTATGGGCGGACTCTGGCGAACTGTTTTTGTGTCAAATTGTTGATTTCTTAAGTAAGTAGCCGTGTAATAAACGGGATAATGTACAGCTAGCGGGTCATTGTTGTGAAATAAACCCCTTCAGGGCGATGAGAGACACCTCCGCGGTGCGGCATCGTCCTGTCGGGGTTTATCTCACAACAATTAACGGCTCACTGTACATTATCTCTTACTTAACATTTTGTTCTATGACATAAAATACATCAATAAATACCCCATTCATGAATTTTGAAGCCTTTATGTGTCTTTAAAAAGGCGGTAGCTACCAAGTGGCTAAATGAGACGACTAAACGTCATCACGCTGACTCGTCCTCCTTTACAGCCTCGTTGTGTTTATACTCGCACTCATGCGACCGTGTTGTAGTTTGTTCATAGCTCAACGTTAGCTTTTTACTTCTGCCGATTGCATTTACACTTCAAAAATCATAAAAGTGGTGTTTATGTGTTAAGATTATCTTGCTGAACAAAACGTGTAAGTATCATAAGGGTTCGAGGGAACCGTGGCGATGCTAACTTCCGGGTTGTCCTACAGAAATAAGTCATCCCTGGAGCACTCTGTTGCTTTTAAAGCAATATTATCACATACCACCCAGCCACCTGGTCATCTGTTCTGACTATAAACTGGCCATCACAGATAGCAATCACAATCTGTTTGCATCACTTCCTGCTTCCCCGGCTGCAGACATAGTTATTTTTTAAAAATTTTCATCTGGGAATTTTTCACGATGTAGTTTTTTTCCCTTTGTGACAACTTAGGTAAAGAAAAAAAACAACAACAGAATGCTGGTGGTTAATCCACACTTATAATATTCTTGGTATATCACTCACAAAGGATAAAACTTTAAAAAAGACAATCATGTTGTACCTAAGTGAAACATCGCTTCAACAGTCATGCAATATCCTAGAATATCAGCAGTGTACCTGTTGGTAAATCAGGACGACCAGAACTTGAAAACCATGTGAGATATCAATATTTAGAACACAAACAGACTGAAAAAACTGCCATTTGACAAGCAGGCCTAAATTCAACTGGGATAAAATGCTACATTACCATATCTTAGGAGCCCATTTGGGAATAGAACACTCAGTTGTTGAGAAAACCTTGTAACTCCAAATATGGAATTTGTGTTTTACATTAACTTTTATTTTTGTCTTTTATTTTGAAACAAAAGATGCATCAGTGCTGATCCAAGTTTTACTAAACTACTAGCGTTCAGTTACTTTTTGGAGATACAAGGTTGTATTTAACAACAGTGTTCATTAAGAATAAAAAATAACTTGTAATAGGTCAAAATTATACTGCACACAAACGTCTTAAGGGAATATTCTGTCAATATAATTTCAAGTTTTAAACATTTAAAAATGAAATGTACTGTGTTCATATAGATAAAAAAGAAATGCACATACACACACCTGACATATCATATTTCACAACACCCGACATACACAGCATTCAAATAGTAAAACTACAGTACAAGCTATTGCAATATAGATAATATTGACATTTAACAGTTTGCCTATAGCGACGGCACTGAAGGAATAACACAGTCTCTGCCCATACAAACTAGCATCATCACTACAAATGAAGTATTTTTTTTCTTTAGCTCAGTTTGCAAAGACTTGATTTGTCACTGTTGGCAAAGTCAAGACCTCTTCTTCCTCTACATGTTGCTTTGTTGAAGTGGGAACTCTCAGGCACTTTCCAAAAAAGAAGGGCAAGGCTTTGATTTAACAGACCTCGAATTGGCTAAGACAGAAATGACTTTAGCTAGTGCTGCGTTCACGTCATATGGGAAAGAAAACAAACAACCTTCCTACAAATGACTCTTCAAAAATACCGTTCACTTGCTTCACTTGAAAAATACTACTTTGAAACTCAGGTTTGGTGATGGACTGAACCTTAATAATAATTTACTTTGCTGGATTTGGTGTAAAACTCAAATAAGTGCATCCGTGTTGCTGCGTGTGGAAAAAACATCATCGATGCAACTGAAGTCTTCAGAAAACTTCAATCATGGCGTCTTGATGGCTTCACATGGTGAGCTTTCAACATGTGCACGTGTCCAGGTTATCCATTTTAACCGCCGAGGCATTTCAACATATATTCCCATATGACATGACTGCAAAATAAGACATGGTGGGCAAGTCGAAGGCTTGAATCACTCTATGGTAATGGAAGCCAGCTCCTTGGCCTGGGCATGCTGCTGCTCTTCTTCAAACACCTCTGGGGAACTGCCTCCTCCACTGTTGTCCATCTTGGCCTCCTCTGTCATGGCGGCCGTCTCGTCGGCGTCCATCTTGAGGGAGGCTGGGGCTTCCAGGGGGTCCAGGGGGTCCAGGGGGTCCAGGGGCTCGGGTGAAAGGAAGCCGGAGGAACTCTCGCAATTCTGGGTAGAGGAGGAGACCTGGGAGATGACGGGCATCTGGACTGAGGAGGAGGACGAGGCTGCGGTGGTGGTGGAGGTGGAGGTGCTGCCCGGGTAGACGGGGTGATGTTCGGACTCCTCTAGCTCATACTGGACTCCCAGCGCCTCCTCCTCCTCCTGCACCTGGCTCAGGTAGTCGGGCACGAGGAAATCACTGCACAGACGAAGAGAATGAGAGGAGTTCAATGTCCTTTCATTTGCTACCTTGACACATTTTTTTTTTAATTTAAACTGTAGTTTAAAATATTTTATAGTAGCTACTTTCCACAAAGATAGAGGCCTCAGGATAAGAACAATGTGCAAGAGACAGATTTACACGTTGTATCTAAGGCTGATTGATCACATGATTGTCCATAGTTAATCCCGATTAATCGCAAATTAATCACACATTTTTTATCAGTTCAAAATGTACCATAAAGGAAGATTTGTCAAGTATTTAATACTCTTATCAACATGGGAGTGGGCAATAAACGTGGGCATGTCTGTAAAGGGGAGACTCGTGGGTACCCAGAGAACCCATTTTCATTCACATTCGATGTCAGAGGTCAAGGGACCCCTTTGAAAATGGCCATGCCGGTTTTTCCTCGCCAAAATGTATCGCAAGCTTGGAGCATTATTTACCCTCCTTTGCTAGCTAGCTAGTATGACATGGTTGGTATCAATGGACTCCTTACTGTAGGTTTTCTAGTTCAATATGATACCAGTGTCTTCACTCTAGCTTTAAAACTGAGCCTGCTACTTGTGGGGTTAAAACAAATTTGTGCTATTATCGTGTCAACTTTGACAGCCCTAGCTGTAACCAATATTAGAATCACTGTCTTTGATGGATCTTTCCCTGTATCACTCATTTCCAGGGTAAAAAGCAGGTCTAGAGAGCGTTTGCTCATCTAAAATCTCTTGCTTTTACATAGCTGATTTATTGCGGCTATGAAACTCATCTTGAAGTCATGGCACATCTGTGGAAGGCCAGAAGAGAAGATTAAAGACTGGCTAAAGATGGTTTTTTTTTTTCCTGTTATCTCAAGGATATTAGTTGTGTGTTTCCTAATGCCGTAATGATTTCAGTACATATAAACCATTTCTTTAGTGAATAGACATGAAGAAATATTCCATGATCTAAAAATGTGCGTTTTGTCAGCTTAAAATTAAGTCAGACCGTTACCCTATGATTACATAATTTCTGAATACAGGAAAACAAAGCTTATTTTAAGTTCGAAATTCATCTTGAATCACACTTTATGTTCTTTCCAACCTTCCATACATATTTTTAGCATGTGACGCATACCTGTGGGTACAGATGAATTAGTCAAACAACAGAATTAACCAAGGAAGCTAAGATGCATCGGCAACAACTTTTTGTGATAGCTTTAGTGTAAATAGTGTGTTAGGGTGGATATTTCCTTCATATTTAGTGGACCAGAGGATGTGTCAATACAAATGCTTCAAATAATGCCAGATTAGAAAAATGCACATGGATATACAGACATTTAAAGTCAACACTGAAGAGTTTTGCCTCAACTGTAGCACAGACGGCAGCTGAATCTGACAAACTGGTCTGCAAAATCAGCAACTTAGGAAAAAAAAAAAATACAGCATAGTTAACATATCTTTTTATGTGGAGACTGAGGATGGGAGTTAAGAGTCTGACTGGATTGCCAGAGAATTTTCCACACTGTTATGATCTCAGGCGTAGACCTTCTACTATAAAACTTTTGAGGAGTCAATGGCCCGTTTGAGTCCTGCCGACCTGTGAGGGCTTGAGTTGATTAAGAAGTGGAAAAGTCTGGGAAATAAAAACACTCTTCCACTTTATAAAGACACTGTGTTCTGACTTTCACGAGGCTTTGCGGGCTGAGCTGCCGATAAAAACAAACAACCTACTCGATCTGGTGACGGAAAATCCATTCAGATAGGAACAAAATGATTTAAGTTGTGTTTTGCAGCTATTGTAAAGGTCAACCGTTTGAGCACAAAGTTTTAAAAGGTGCAAATGTTTCTCTCATGACCAAAGAGTAGGACTACAAAATGACTTATCTCAGGTGTTTTACAACACTGTACAGTTGATAAGTGTGTTCACTAAATATTGTCTACTTGATAACCCACTTCATCCTCACATCTCATGGAATTTTGTCAGTAAACAGAACCAAGACGGACTTGATGTATTTGCCATCTCTTTGCCATGCTAAAGGAATAGTTCAACATTTTGGGGAATCCGCTTATTCGCTTTTGTTCCGAGAGTTAAGACCACAAGATTGCTACCACTCTCATGTCTGTACAGTACATATGAAGCTACAGTCAGCAGCCAGTTAGCTTAGCATAAATAGTGGAAATGGGGAAACCAAACGTAAGAAAATCCGCCAGCACCTTTACAGCTGACTTATTAACACGTTGTTGCTCGTTTGTTCAATCTGTACAGAAACTGAAGTGTAAAAATGGCAATTAGCAGTTTTATGGGGTTTGTTCCAGGCTATTTCCTGTCTCCGCTGGAGCATAAAACAGTGAATTCGATTTTTTACTGAGGCTGTCAATCGCATTAAACATTTAATAGCGATTAATCCCAAATTAAGCACACATTTTTTTATCTGTTCAAAATGTGCCTTCAAGGGAGATTTGCCAAGTATTTAATACTTGTCAAGTTTTTATTTACTATGCCTGCTTTATGTAAATGTATATATTTATTAGTGGAAATCAATTAACAACACAAAACAATGACAGATATTGTCCAGAAACCCTCACAGGTACTGCATTTAGCATAAAAAATATGCTCAAATCATAACATGGCAAACTGCAGCCCAACAGGCAACAACAGCTGTCAGTGTGTCAGTGTGCTGACTTGACTATGACTTGCCCCAAACTGCATGTGATTATCATCACCATAGTGGGCATGTCTGTAGAGGGGAGACTCGTGGGTACCCATAGAACCTATTTTCTTTCACATATCTTGAGGTCAGAGGTCAAGGGACCCCTTTGAAAATCACCATGACAGTTTTTCCTCGCCAAAATTTAGCGCAAGTTATGAGCGTTATTTAACCTTCTTCGTGACAAGCTACTGTGACATGATTGATACCGATGGATTCATTAGGTTTTCTAGTTTCATATGATACCAGCATCTTTACTCTAGCTTTAAAAATGACAACCTCCGAAAGATCAATTGCATTAATGCATTAAAGAAATTAGTGGGGTTAAATAAATTTGCGCTAACGTGTTATAACGAGATACAACGTATTAATCAGTGAGCTTTAGAGGTAACGGTAGGCATATCTTGTTACTTTTGGACAGTATCAGTCTAGCTGTTGCCCCTGTTTCCAGTCTTAATGCAGATATGAGAGAGGTATCAACCTTCTCATCTGACTCTCAGGACAAAAATGAATAAGCATATTTCCCAACATGTCAGACTATTCCTTTAAATAAGTTAAATCAAAACTCCCCAATAAATACAGTCAAATACTTCAGGTACACTTGATCTGTGCATTCAAATCAATTGCAATCATCTCAAAAACAGTTCTACACAACCAAAGTCATAAAAGGAAAAACGATCAAATGAACCTCAGGTATTAGAATCTAAAGTGAAGTTATTGTCTGATCCAGGTGAGATCTGAGTAAATGATGGGGGTCAGCGCCCCCAGACTCCTCACCTGCTCTGGAAGTAGTTTGCTAGTTCGGATGCCTCATGGTTCAGACTCCTCAGGTGTACAATTAAATTGCCAGAGTTGGTGAACATGGCCCCGCACGTTTTGCACTCGTAAATCCGCGGCTTGCGGATTATGTGTCGGGAGACCCTCATGTGGTGCTTATATTCACCGAAGGACGTGAATGTGGCGCTACAAATCTGGCACCGGAAACATCGTTTACCTTCGTGCTTCAGCCGATGCATCTTTAAGGAGTAGGCCCGTGTGAACTTTTTCCCACAGCGGTCACACTGGAAAGGCTTAATGCCTGGGGGAGCAGAAGAAAAACAAAGTTCAGCTGATCTATACATCACTTGTGTTAGTATCTGTGTGTGGGTGTGCTGACGTAAAGGGGGGGTTAATGACAACATCTTACCACAAAGTCGACCTTAACTGTTTTCCAAATCACTGTTTCCCAGAACGCCCAGAACAAAAAGCCTCATTCATTCATCACTAAGCTGTATAGAGGTGTAGGAAAGTACAGCAACCCACAACCATTATCCTTTTATTTAGATTTCCATTAGCAACGGCACTAATGATAATAACAACAACTCTCTATGTGCACTGTTGGGGGATTCCAGTTCACTTTTAAATCCAGTTCCAAAATATAAATATTAGGGTCAATCGAATAAAATAGTTAATCGTGATTAGTTGCACATTTTTTATCTGTTTAAAATGTACCTTAAAGGGAGATTTGTCAAGTATTTAATACTCTTATCAACATGGGAGTGGACAAATATGCTGCTTTATGCAAATGCATGTATATATTTATTATTGGAAATCAATTAACAACACAAAACAATGACAGATATTGTCCAGAAACCCTCACAGGTACTGCATTTAGTATAAAACAATATGTTCAAATCATAACATGGCAAACTGCAGCCCAACATGCAACAACAGCTGTCAGTGTGTCAGTGTGCTGACTTCACTATGACTTGCCCCAAACTGCATGTGATTATCATCAACATCATCACACATGAATAAAATTGGGCTCATTGGATCCATAAGAGTCTCAGCTTTGCCTCGCCAAAATTGAGTGTAAATCTGGAGCGTTATGTAGGCTCCTTCCCAACATGGTTGGTACCAATGGATTCTTTAGGTTTTCTAGTTTCATATGATACCAGTATCTTCACTCTAGCTGTAAAACTGAGCTCACTACAAGGTAAAAATCACAAGTTGCGTTAAAGCTGAAGTAGGCGAGATTGGAGCAAATACGATTAAAAAAAAGTTATTTTTATAAAACGGTCGCTATATCGTGACAGTAGTACATGAAACAGGTAATCATGTCCCTCTGAGTCCTCCAGTGCTCCTAATGGCATCTGCAAGATTTCACAGACAAGCAGTCAAAGCCGATCTGAGGTCTGCTGTCTATGAGAGCCGGCTGTCAATCACTCGCGAACTCCGACCAAACGGTCAAACTAGGCAGCGCTGATCAAATATAAATCAATATTCTGTTACTGTAATGACTATTTCTCTCCTCAGATGTTCTCAGAATCATCTTGTAGTTACTGTTTAGCTGTAAAATGAGAAAGTTTGTGACGCCGCCGCCATTGTGAAATCTGGTGAAGGAACACATGACCAAGTTCCGGTCACATGACCGGAACTTGGTCATGTGCCAATGAGCACAGCCAATAGGAACGCTCTCTCAATGAAATGACCTGTGATTGGTCAAAGTCTCCCGTTACGGCCTAGATTTTTTAAAGCCTGAAAACAGAGCCATGAGGAGGTGCAGAAGTCTAGTTATCTCTCAGAACACTTGAATTACAATATGCTGAAAGATTATTATGGAATTTTTGCCCAATGATGCCAAAAATATACTGCCTACTGAAGCTTTAATGCATTAAAGACATTAGTGGTGTTAAAATGAATTTGCCTTAACGCGTTATTATGAATTAATCTTTGAATTTTAGAAATTCTTTCTTCCACGAACTGCCCACCAAAATAGATTCAATGAGGGATTCACCTCAAGCTTTTTTGAAAGAGAAGATACATGTATTTATTAGGGCTGTCAAAGTTAACGCAATAATAATGTATTAACACAAATTCGTTTTAACGCCACTAGTTTCTTTAACGCATTAACGCAACTTGCGATTTTTAGGTTGTAGCGGGCTCAGTTTATGTCTATTCACAAAAGAAATGGATGGATTAGGGTTGTTAAAGTTTACGCGATAATAACACGTTAACGCAACTTGTGATTTTTAGGTTGGAGCAGTCTCAGTTTTAGAGTGAAGATACTGGTATCATATGAAACTAAAAAAACCTAAGGAATCCATCGGTACCAACCATGTCATACTAGATTGTTGCGAAGGAGGTTAAATAACGCTCCAAACTTAGGCAAAATTTTGGCGAGGAAAAACTGTCATGGCCATTTTCAAAGGGGTCCCTTGACCTCTGACCTTAAGATATGTGAATGAAAATGGGTTCTATCAATGAGGGATTCACCTCAAGCTTTTTGAAAGACAAAATATATATTTACAAATTGTGTAGGCTTTCCATAGTGTTGCATCAGCTTATCACAGTCACACCAACTCATGCTTTACTTTGTTTATACATTTTAATCTTAACTCTTTCAATTTTTCACACAGCAGAGTAAAGATGCCAACAAACTGCTCAATAACTTTCATTTTATTATGAATGATATGTACTACTGCAAAGGTACTCCACCAGTAGTAATTTCAAACCCTCAGAGAAACTGGGAACCATCGTAGGCCTATGCTTCGACACTATATCTTGAAAAGGTTTGCTAAGAGTTATGTAGACTTCTTGGTTTGCTCTGATATGTGCACTTTAACCTGCCAGGCCTTGTATGAACAGGTTTGTCTTTTACTAAATCATATCAAATCAATTTTCCACAGATAGACTCCAGTCAAAGTCTCTAGACATCTCAAAGACGATCAAAGGAAAAGGGCTGCGTGTCCTGACGTGTGTGTGTGTGTGTGTGTGTGTGTGTGTGTGTGTGTATTTACATGCTCCATATCCTCCTTTTACTGAGCCAATAGTCACCAATTGATAAGTGGTGTTAATGTAAAGGATAGATCCCAACTGATTCCACATGCAGCTGCTTCTGCTTTATTCATTATCTGTGTAATTCACACTCATTTTTCTTGAATCAGACACACAAGTGTCTCTCAGCATCATTTTCTCTGTAAATTCTGGACTCTTCCTCATCACGGTGATGACTGGAGGCCAGTGTGACTAATGGTCAGTTGATTGACTACTTAGTAGAGAAGTAGAGGTTCTGATTTTGTACCCTTTCTATCCCCAGGACATTTGCTAGGTTATAAAACCTGTTTTATAATCTCACTTATCTTCTGATGTAACTAAACATTTGAAATGCAAGATTAAATCCAACAGTGTTGTAATATGAGCAAAGAGCGCCAGCATGGTAATTTGTACAATTTCTCAAACTCTTTAAAAATAAGCGAGGACAGAACATCCAAAACATCTTATAACAGGCATGCTTTTCAAACTTTCCAAATCCAAATTTCCTGACATGTAAGATACACAGACTATAAATTGATTTTCACCACCATGGAGTTTTTTTCCTTTTCCTTTATTGACTCACAGTGGATGTAATTTGGCTTTTTTACATTAATAAACATGATAAAATCTTTAATGTAGATGTGAAAACAAATCTTTACAAATTGATCAAACTAAATACAAATACTAAACCGCTATGACGCACTTTAACCTCTTCCACTCCTTGAGGGCGCCGGTGCCCTCAGACGACTTTATTTTTTTTCAGAGGCTGTAGCAGGCTCAGTTTTAGAGATAAGTACTGGTATCATATGAATCTAGAAAGCCTGAGGAATCCATTGGTACCAACCATGTCTAGCATGTCAGGAAGGAGGCTAAATAACGCTACAAAGAGAAACTGGCATGGCGATTTTCAAAGGGGCCCTGACCCTTGACCTCAAGATATGTGAATGAAAATGGGTTCTATGGGTACCCACGAGTCTCCCCTTTACAGACATGCCAACTTTATGATAATCACATGCAGTTTGGAGCAAACATCATGCAGTTTTTTGAATCGGGCCCGAAATCAGCTTGATTCTTGTGTAGTGTGTACCCGGCATTAAGTAGGCAAGGTGAAGGTCCTGAAAGATACCACGGCTGGTTTTGCACTCGGCGGCTCACATTAGCACAGTCTTCGAAAGGGAAGGGTGAGCGGAGGGGTATTCAGTTGGTTGCAATCTGCAACCACACCACTAGATGCTACTAAATGCTACACGCTGGCCCTTTAAACTAAGAAACATTATGTTACATTCCAAAGTTGCCCAAGATCAATACTCAAAGATTAACGCTTCAATGTGAAGTTTTCATTTTCCCCATGTCACGTACCGGAGTGTATGAGCATATGCTGCTTCAGGTTTTGAATGCGTGTGAATCTGACTCCGCAGGTTGGACACTGGAAGGGCCTGTCGGGACCGTTGGTGCCGGGCCTTGCTGAGGGGCTGATATAGAGGTGGTACGGATACTGAATACCTTCTAACCTGAAACACAAGGACAGGAAACATCAACGTGACATTCATAAAGGGACTGCTTCATTTTCTAATACAAATGAGAGCACATGCAAGCTTGAATACTTCTACATACTACTTTGACATGTCGTAACTAATTCGTAACATAACGTAACTCTTTCAGTGTAAACTGCTTGTCTCCTTGCTTATAAAAAATAGCTTGTGAGTTTTGAGGGGGTCCACTTGGCTGGTGTATTATTGATGTAAGATGTTTTAGAACACTGTGATGATCATGATATGCGTCAGATTGCTTGAAGTTCAATCCAGGATTTCCAGTTAGATGCCACGTCAACTTTCCCATAAAAATGTTTGTGGCTCGAGGCTTTTACGATATGCATCCAGCATTCTCCGTATTATAGTGCATCCTGTCTTTGACATTTCAACATGACACCTATTTAATTTATTATCTAATCAGGTGTGGCTCAGACATCCGGTTATGAGGTTTACGTCTATATGTTCTTTACTGCGTAGGACTTGCCTTGCTGCAAGTTGTAACAAACCATGATACCTTTCATCATCTTCTGCGTGTCCTCCAGTGTTAGAGGTGCTCTGCATTGACGGCAAGCCCTCAGACACTCCCTCATCCATCGACCCTGGTAAGAGCAAGAAAAAAAATGTTACTCATATGGTAACTGCCTACTGAACATCTGGCTACAGAATCAAGTCTAGAGCATGTTGGATGGGGGTTGGACTGTAGGTCTTTGAAGGCTAATCCCATTTTAAGGATCGATGCTGCTAGATGAAGTAGTTAGCTACAGTAATAGCATGCCCTTTGCCTTTTGAGGGTTGCTATAGGTTACTGCTGTAGGTAGTAAGTTAGCTGGACATGATAATGTTTACAGCTCACGTCAGTGCAGACTCTTTAATCCATCCATTCCTTACACTATTGCTCTGGTAGTTTTGGTTTTGGAGAGGCTAAAAATAAAAGACGTCCCTACAAACTCTTTATATAAGGAGTACTGCCGCATGCGCACTGATTCAACATATAGACAAATCCAAAGACTGACAGACCTGCTGTGCCTTGTCAATGCTGCTAAGCTATGATTAGATAATCGCTGTTCGGGGACGAGGTTTAATGGTCAATTCTAGATACGGTGGATCATTTAGGTAAGGAGAAATAGCCCCACCTATAGAGGAGGACTGTGGACTGATGAGGAGCTCCTCATGGACCTGTTCACTCCCTGGCACCGTCTGCTGGTCACTCAGCGAGCTCTGGGAGGCACTGACCGGCTGCGAGGACGCCTCTTGGACCTCCTCATCACTGAGACGCTCCACCTTCACCCTCACGTCTTCCTCCTCTGCCGGCGCTGGCGACGACACCACCTTGGAGCTCTCACACGTTAGGAAGTCACTGAGCCGCCGGCCGACCACCACTTCTGAGGTCCCTTGGGGCCCCTGCTCTAAACAACGAGGGCTCTCCGGGAGCTTTGATTTGTCTGAGTGGAACCTCCGGTCGATACCGAACGGGAACGTCCATGGGAAGGCCAGGGAGGACTCCACTGGCTGGGCTGTGCTGTCTGAGAATGAAGGGGATGGGTTGGGGATCTGAGGGGAGGTGGTGACCATCTGTGTAGTGCATTTGAGCGGACTCTCTGGCGATGCCATTGTTACAAAGCTTTTACGTTTCCGTCGCGATTCGCGGCATATAGGAACGTTTCTCTCCATCACGCTGCAGTCAGATGAAACAGGTGACACGCTGCCGTCCAATGGCGTCAGGGCACAGTTCGATGAGGCGCTCTCCGGTGCCGATTCATGCGGCTTATCTGCCGTAATGTTGTTATTGTTGCCGTTGTTACCCGGGCCCCACAAAATACTAGACTTCATGAACTCTGAACATGTGCTAGCAACGGCAAACATCTGCATGTAACTTGCAGCTGCCAGAACGTCGATGATGTTCTCCGTACTAATAGAGAGCGTAGACGTGTAGGCATATTCCAACAGAGGAGCAAAGCCACTAACGGTCACGTGATGAAGATCCAACACAAACTTGTCCTCCTCTTCTGGCCGGCCCACCAGTTTGGAGCGGAAGAACTCACTGCAGCAGGCCAGGACCACTTTGTGGGCCAGGAAGAGCTTGTCTTGGACCCGAATGGTGACATCACATAAGTGACCCTGGTTGCGTAGAGCGTTGAGCTTCTCCAGCATCTCCTGGCTGTGGGACGTCGAGCTGTGGGTGAAGGTTTTGACCCCCATGTTGGAGTCAGTTTATGACTGCGTCCAGGAAATATGTCCTGCAGAGAGATGGAGAAAAAAAAACACTTCAGTTTGCAAAAGTTAACCCATATGAACTATATCTCAGGAGTCATAGATCCATTAAAAATATGTTTGTTAAGCTTTGTTATTCTATGTGTCAAGAACTTTGCGTCATCATAGTAATATGTCTGTCTAATGACAGGCTGGTCTCATACACCGTTCAACGCTATATCTTTGAAAAGTAATGCACTGTAATTTGTACATATCCCATGAGATCAATTTGTGTGTAATTTACGTAATCGTGAACCAGGAAATATAAAGAGCGGCAAAAACCGTGTAGGTAGACAAAAAAACACATGACTTTCACCCAGGAGACCGGCGTTCTTGTCCTGTGTGAAACCAAAAGTCAAAGTTGATGTATTTGTCACGTAACTCGGGGTTGATAATTAACTTTTCAGTCTACCTGCCACTGTGGCTGGTGGATTCTAAAATCTATCAGCCGCTCAATAGATTACCATTGTTTTTTTGGCTAGTGTGAAGCAAATCTAGCAGCCACTTGCATATTTTACCCGCATTAGGCTGGTGGCTGGTGCTTATTTCCAACCCTGCGTAACTTACGTACTAGTAACACCACTTCCAGGGTTATTTTAAGCCAAACCACGATCTTTTCCTAAGCCTAACTAAGTAGTTTTCTTGCCTAATCCTAACCAAGTTGATCTTTTCCTAAGTCTAACTCAGTCATTTTATTGCCTAAACCTGAGGAGGTTGTTTCCTGTGAAGACGGAAGTTTATCTTAAAAACACTGTATGCATGTAACGAGTGGAAATTGACACGTGTTGCTGCACATTCATAGGAAAATGAACGAAAAAGGAGGAATAACTTTTTCGTAAGATATCATACAAACCGTTGTATGAGAATTCGTTGCTAATGAAACAAAATCCAGCCTTAGCAGTTAAAGAATCAGGTGTGAAATAACAGTGGACTCTCACTGAACCACTCCATTAGAAATCAATACGTACAAAGACAAAATGAGATGTCAAATACCCCTCTGCAAAATACCAGTCCCGTGGTAAGAACAGGATCAAAAAAGGCAGTGGGTGTAGGTAGGTACAGAAAAATACGAAGGTCCTCTCTAAGGGGAAGGCAAGGTAAGGGGGGGTGAAGGCAGGGTAGGGAGCACGGAGGACAAAATGCCAAGTTATGTAACAACAATCAAAGCAGATGCGCAGCGATGCGAGCCAGACCCATGTGGAGGCCAGTGCACTACAGGATGCTCAGCAGCTGTCTGCGAGACATGTGGATTCTCTGAGGCATGAGATTTTCCATCAAACAAAAGCTCAAGTGAAGGGGCTCTCGCAGGGAGAGCGCAATCCCCTTTACAAACACACACACACAGACCACAGGAAAATACTCTTGGGCTACGTTGGCCCAATAAAGGCAAAGTGAATTATAGACCTGGGCTGCGGAGGTGCAACAGGAGAGTGTACCTAGATTGTACCAGCAAACAGAACTAAGAGAAATTAGCTTAAATGGTAAATGGACTTGCATTTATATAGCGCTTTTCTAATCTTCCGACCACTCAAAGCGCTTTACACTACATGTCAGCATTCACCCATTCACACACACATTCATACACTGATGGCAGAGGCTGCTAAGGTGCCAACTTTGCCCATCAGGATGTAATCTAAATAGTCATTCACACACCGATGGCTATGCCTTTGGGAGCAATTTGAGGTTAAGTGTCTTGCTCAAGGACACATCGACATGTGACCCGGAGCAGCCGGGGAGACCGACCTTCTGATTGGTGGACGACCTGCTCTACCCTATGAGCCACAGCCGCCCCATAAATTTCACCATGAGGTTTTCTAAAGGCTAAAATGTCTCCTATAGGAGAATTATTTAACTAATGTTAAATGATTTCTATCAAGTGCTTCCTGACAAAAAGGTATTTAGTACATGAACTTGAGAGAGCATTGATGCATTCAATTCAAATATGATCTGATAAAAAAAAAAAAAAAAAAAAAACATAAACTATGTCTTTAAGAGAGGATACATAAAATTATTCTACAAAAATGTAGAAAACTTTTCTGGAAAAAAAAATTAAAAGGCTATGTGGTGGCTCAAATTCATACATTGACTATATTTTGATGATAAATTCACCAAGAAAAATAATTGAGCTTCTTGGATGTGAGGATCTGTTGATTGTTTTTGTTTTACTTCACTGTAAACAACATAAGCTATTTGAGGACATCACCAGGCCACATGTTATTAGTTATATATATATATATAAATCAACTGATTGATCAATGATTACGTAACTAGGAGTCAGCAACAACAAACTATTCCAATTCACCACAAAAATATTCATGATGGCGATAGGAAAGAGGAGGCGTAGCCTGCAGACCATCCATGCTTCAACCTGGTACTTTTACTCTGTTTACATCACGTAAGCAAGTGACCGTGAGCGCTGGGCTGAATAGAGAGCCGCGGGCTGATCGTCAACCTGCACACAGAAAGCAGAGAGGCTGTCTGTGTGCAAGGCACGGGGGGGGCAAGTGTCTGGAGGAAAAGATGCTGAACAAACATGTTTGCAAAAACAATCACAGTTTAGCTAACAGTGTCAAGCTGATACGGTCAAGTCAGCCAGGAGATGAATAGTACATCCGATTTTGCCTGTCAAAATAAAAGACACGTCCTCACACTGCAATGCTTTTTAGCTTGGAATTTTCAAGATTCATTTATTTGTCATTCTTATGCTCCACATAAAAACGAAATTATGTTTCACACATCCACCACTCAGTAATCCAGTGCAAAACAATTGGGAAAAAAAAAATTATGAAGTAATTAGCTAATAAGTAAGAGCACTAATAAATAAGCTAAAAGTATGCTAAAATAGGATAGAATAAATAGTTATAATTTAAAAAATATTTAAAGGAACAGTCTCTTAAGTGCAGTTCACATTCTCTGATTGAGCAGTCTGATTGCTGTGGGAAAGAAAGAAGCTGTTTAACATTATTATTTGATTTAAAACGATTTTCAAATCCAATAATTTCCAAGCTATTACTACATAGATAAAATCATTACTATACACAAAACATCAACAAGTAGAAAAAAACAACTCATTCAATTTACCCCTTTTATTTTGAAGGCGAATTATCCACACTTCCGGTTTGACCGCAGATAACCCTGGTTACGTCGACGCAGCTGCTAGCTGCCGTTAGCTACGATGCTAGCCGACACGCCACAGTACTATCAGTTGGTTCCCCGTATCAATACTTGGACAACACGATAGTCGTATTAAAGTAGCTGGGGTTACAGCTACCCGACTGACTGTACGAAGGGGAGTTACCTTCTGGGAGGAGGCCCCTCGGTATATCTGCTGGGCCTCGGGATGAGAGCAGCTCCGGAGACACAGCGGAGCTTCCTGCCGCTTCACTCCGAACACTCACATTCCCTGCGCGCGCGTCTCAGGCGGTTGTCAGGGCTGCCAACCGCCAAAAACTCACAGTCGAATTAACGCTCACATGAATCCCCATGACAACAGGCTGAAAGTTAAAAGTTTTTCCGAGGTTCCTTTTTTCCCCCATTCCTTTGTGCTCCCCGCTGTCCTTTATGTGCGCTGTATTTGTATCCCCACAATGCAACGCGCATCTCTCACGGTACTGTACAGTTAAGAAACAGGAAGTCTCACATTCAGCAACATGTACAACCATGGATGTATAATAATAATAATGATAATATGACCACACAACTCAAGACACTGCTCACATATTCCCTCTTTATATTAATTTATCTAATCAACACATGCACAAATCCGTTATGTAAACACATTTCTTTTCTTCATATTATCACATACTTCTATTTTTTTTAATTTAGGTATTCTGACTTTTGGAAAATACAATTTACACCTAAGGTGCTTCAATTCTTTGGCACACTAGAAGGTGCAATGTGTTCATATTGCCCCAAACTTCTTCTTTTTTTTTATTTACTAACTTATAGGGCTGTCAATCGATTAAAATATTTAATCGTGATTAATTGCACATTTTTTGATCAATTCAAAAAGTACCTTAAAGGGAGATTTGTCAATTGTTTAACACTCTTATCAACAAGGGACTGGGCAAATATACTACTTTATGCAAAAGTATGTATATATCCATTACTGGAAATCAACTAACAACACAAAACAATGACAGATATTGTCCAGAAACCCTCACAGGTACTGCATTTAGCATAAATAATATGCTCAAGTCATTACATTGCAAAGTGCAGCCCAACATGCAACAACAGCTGTCAGTGTGTCAGTGTGTCAGTGTGCTGATTTGACTATGATTTGCCCCAAACTGCATGTGATTATCATAAAGTGGGCATGTCTGTAAAGGGGAGACTCGTGGGTACCAATAGAACCCATTTCCATCCACATATCTTGAGGTCAGAGGTCAAGGGACCCCTTTGAGAATGCACATGCCAGTTTCTCCTCGCCAAAATTTAGTTAGCTTGTATAACATGGTTGGTACCAATGGATTCCACAGGTTTTCCAGTTTTATATGATACCAGTATCTTCACTCTAGCTTTAAAACTGAACCCCCCACAACCTCCGAAATCAATTGTGTTAATGTGTTAAAGAAATTAGTGAATTTGCCTTAATGCGTTATCGCAAAAATACTTAAAGGGACTATTTGTAACTTTTCACGCGCATAAATCATAACGGGTCGGAATCCCATGCGCGCTCGCGTGTGGGTACGCGAGCGCGGTACCTTTTGCATAAAGGTGTCGGCGGGCTGAGAAAGGAAAAGCCAGCACTAGAATCAGCATTGATCCATGGAGAGACCTTAGTCTGGTAAGCTAACATTACTGCCAAGCAGGTGAAATATAGAGTGATATTGTGTGTTAGCTGACGTGTGTCGCCTCACTGTTTAGACCGGTGCTCGTTCATGTCAATGTAGCGTGAGCACAAGCGCGAGCGCGAGCAACAGGACGCTGACTTTCGTTGACATTGCGGCCACAGGTGTCGCTGTGAACAAGCAATTTCTGATTCTTACATATAGCCCCTTTAATTAAGTATTCCCCAATAAAATGTGGATGTGGAAATGGGGATTGATATTCACATATTAAACTATGTCATCCAACCACTGTCTTTAATGAGGAGATTTTTATTTATTTTTGAGTGTCTATGACACTTTTTACCTATTCCTGGAAAAAAATATATAATTTTCATATGATTTTGATTCCTATTTTAAGTCCTGTTTTATAATATTTTTTTTCATGTCAGTTATCGAATGTCTTTCTCATCTTTATTAAACTTCATAGAGTGTGAAAACACCAGGGACAGCAATGGAAATAGATTTCTATCCCTGGCAAAGTCTGAAATGTTGTATTTTATAAATGTATTAGGATGCCGTCAGTAGCCTAACCCAAACCAAACCAAATTCTGTATATGATATTATGAGCCTATTGGTATGGTTTTCACATCTACTAAACTCAGTCAGCTGTGAATAGAATAAGACTGACATTAAGAATAGGATATTGTTAAGTCACTGCTGTTGCCTGTTAAATGGAGGTTCCTCCCTAACCACTGCTGCTGAGTATGTTTTTATATGGCTGTCTTTATTTTAGATGTCTGAGCACAGAAGTTATTCCAATGTGGGAGAATTTTACTGAGCATCTTAAGGGGTTTCAGTTTGTAAAACCAGCAATGAAATCTGCCTCACCCTGCTTTTAAAAGCTGCCGATCCACCTCAAAGATTTCCATTAGTCTGGCCTTCATTGGGGAGTTTTAGTGGCCCACAATGTCCTAAAAGAGTGCTCTGGAAAACATGGAAAACTGAACATTTGTTTGGAATTTATGGGTCATTTTGAAGTATGGCTCCTCCTGATATTGGCACATGATTGTTGATATGTGCCCACCAGTCTGGACACAAGGATCCTCGTGTAATGAAGCGGATGCACAAAGTTTCCTTTTGGCTGTCACGGAGGATAAGTTGCAGTAAAAGAGAACCATGTATTGACATAAATGTGTTTATTTGACCATTTTTATAGACAAAAATCTCAAAGACAGCAGCATCTGCCATGTTAATAACATCTCCAAGGTAAAAATTTTACAAAAATAAATAGCTTAAAAAGGAAGCTGTAATAATAAAATAGTATGGTCCTTCACTGAAGGGATATAGGCCTAATGCTCCAATTCTTTTGTTTTATAACATATTGTAAATTAACAACAGGAATGAAGAAATCAAATATACATACAAGAGTCTGAAAACAACTGGGAGCGTTTGCATATGATGCATTAACAAATAAAAGTCTGGAAATTAATAAAATTAGTTATTTTTCATATACACGATAGATAGTATGCTTATCACTTAACCTAGTAATAACATCTCCAAAGAAACATTTGTGGCATTTCAGATTGTACCACTGTTCCTTTCAACTGCATTATAATGCGCCTGGGAAAAGGCTAAAAATTAAACTACAGGGCAGAGGGAAATTCTCTGTCATGGGTTACTGTGGTCATGAATGTCCAGTCATTATCTAGGCTAATTCAGTTTACACATCGTGTAAACTCAATCTCTATCAATTTCTAGAAATTCTATACGTCTAGTTCGACATTGAATAAATTTGTTCTGAAGTAGGCTATAAATAGCACATTTTCAATCAAGTCCAAAATATTGTCAGAACAGCCGATTAGACTGTTGTCAGTCTATTAAATAGGCGTTATCAGTCGCTATAAGCCCCATAGATGTGGGTCAATAGGGGCCTGCTACACCCACTAGTAGATTTTATCATCTATTCACATGGTAGATCACAGAAAGAAGGTATAAAAGAACACGACAGTGACCTCTAGTGACCGTAGTAGTTATGACAGGAGCAGAAGAGGAAGTCAGGTGCTGTAGTATAGACAGTGTGAAACTCTATAAGGGGTGGAGGTCGGGGAAAACACAGGGTTTTCAACCAGGAGACCGGAGTTTGCATCCAGTGTGAAACAATGTGTAGTTGTGTTTGTAGTTATTTTAACCCAAAACACAATGTTTTTTTTGTTGCCTAAACCTAAAGAAGTTGTAGTTTTGTTGCCTAAACCTAAAGAAGTTGTAGTTTTATTGCCTAAACCTAATTGTTGTTTTTTTGCCTAAACCTAATGAAGTTGTAGTTTTATTGCCTAAACCTGTTTTTTTTCCTAAATCTAAAGAACTTATAGTTTTATTGCCTAAACCTAATTGTTGTTTTTTTTGCCTATACCTAAAGAAGTTGTAGTTTTATTGCCTAAACGTAATTGTTTTTTTTTTGCCTAAACCTAAAGAAGTTGTATTTTTATTGCCTAAACATAATTGTTTTCTTTTGCCTAAACCTAAATAAGTTGTAGTTTTATTGCCTAAACCTAAATAAGTTGTAGTTGTATTGCCTAAACCTAAATAAATTGTAGTTTTATTGCCAAAACCTAATTGTTTTTTTTGCCTAAACCTAAACAAAGTTGTAGTTTTGTTGCCCATACCTAAAGAAGCCTTTTTGTTTGTGTTCAAAACGTGAGGTTTTATTCAGTTTTACAACGTGTTGCTTTAAAGTTTCACTTTTACAACGTAGTAGGTTTAGTAGGCCCCTATTGACCCACATCTATGGTACTTATAGTGACTGATAACGCCTATTTAATGGCCTGATAACAGTCGAATCGGGTGCAGCGAATTAGTGTCACTGAATGGTTTTGCCACAGTTCAACAATGCAAATGTTCAGGATAGAAACGCGACATCTTCATCATCACAATAATTTAAACCAACACATTTTGGTATGTGTGTAGAAAAGAGAAGCAATCAAACAGGAGAGCATTACAACTCCAACGCATCAATCGTATGTACCTACCTCAATAATAGGTAAATGGCTCGATCAAAGCTTTATAGGGGTTTGAGTTCTGTGGAGGACAACTGGAGGTATATTTACACTGTGCTGGTGTTTGACAGAAGGTTTCATGCCATTATTCTAGCCCCACTTTAAATGATAGCTAATTCAGAAAGACATACTGCAGGATATACCAGACTTCATCCAAAAAGTGAGTTTCTGTTTAAAGTGGGACTAGAAAACTTCTCTTTCTGGAGAAAACACACACAGAGCACCTTCATCTAGCATCTATACATAGCATCACATGTACATCTGAGGTAGATTTACATTGTTTTAAATCTCAATAGTGGTTGTCAAATGTCAACAAAAGATGACAAAACAATATTCAGGCAAATGCCCGTGATGTGACTTGATGCGACCGGTTGGTAACATGGACGGATTATGAGATAATGGGCCCCTGGGCACAGGCATGTCAAAGGCCCCCCGTCCCTCTTACATACTGTAGAAGCAAGACCTCCAGACCGAAAGAGACTACAAACAATATGACACACTTGAACCACATTTTACAGCTGGACCAGAACTCTCAGAATCTCAGAAACCCCAGAACGACGTAGAGATGGTGTTTGTCGCCGTTTTGCATCTTTTTGTAGACATTTGTGTCGCTTTGTGTCAAGTTGTGGTAATTTTGTGTCTGTTTGTAGTAGTTTTGTGTCTCTTTTTGGTCATTTAGTGTCTCTTTGTGTAGTTTTGTGTCTCTTTCTGGTCATTTTGTGTCTCTCTGTGGTAATTTTATGTCTCTTCCTGGTTGTTTTGTGTCTCTTGGTGTTCACTTTGTGTTTCTTTGTGGTTGTTTTGTGTCTCTTGGTGTTCTCATTGTGTCTCTTGTTATGTGTCTCTTTGCAGTTGTTTTGTGTCTCTGGTTGTTATATATTTCTTTGTGGTTGTAATGTGTGTCTTTGCAGTTGATTTGTGTTTGTTTGTGGTTGTTATGTGTCTCTTTGTGGTTGTTTTGTGTCTTTTTGCAGTTGTTTTGTGTCTCTTTGGTATATGTCTCTTTATGGTTGTTATGTGTCTCTTTGTAGTTGTTATATATCTCTTTGTGGTTGTTATGTGTCTCTTTGTGGTTGTTTTGTGTGTCTTTGTGGTTGTTATGTTTCTCTTTGTTGTTGTTATATGTCTCTTTGTGGTTGTTTTTTGTTTGTTTGTGGTTGTTATGTGTATCTTTGTGGTTGTTAAGTGTCTTTTTGCAGTTGTTTTGTGTCTGTTTATGGTTATTTTGTGTCTCTTTGTGGTTTTTAAGTGTCATTTTGTGGTGGTATTGTGTCTCTTTGCAGTTGTTTTGTGTCTGTTTATGGTTGTTATGTGTCTCTTTTTGGTTGTTTTGTGTCTCTTGGTGTTCGCTTTGTGTCTCTTTGTGGTTGTTTTGCCTCTCTTGGTGTTCGCTCTGTGGTCGTTGTGTGTCTCTACCCCTGACCCCTTGGGCCTGTGCCCAGGGTGCCCATTCAGTAATCCATCCATGCTTGGTAAGTGCAGTCAGACTAAAAAGGGAAAGTTCACTATACTCATGTTCTTCATAAGCACTCTTGGTTGAGACATTCTCCGGAGACTGGCTCTGGGATTTTGTTCGGATCGCACTTCTCTGGCTCAACAGTCTTCCCAGTGTAGTCTATGCAGAAGACGCTGCGGCGGCGCTCCCCCTGGCCACAAGTTCGTGAGCAGACTGACCAAGGTCCCATCTGCCATATCGGGCACGGCAGATCCCCGCAAGGCCTGATGTCTACGGGCTTCAGGTCTTTGTCGCACTGACTGGAGAAGAAGCCCGCGATGTCTCTGCATTCAACGTTCCTCCTGGACCATCCGGAGCCACAGCTCTTGGAGCACTCAGACCATTCCCCCAGCACCCAGTCAGGCACGCCGAAGGGATGGATCATATGCAAAGACGGCGACGAGCCCTTCCTCTCCTTGGATTTGTTGAAGGTCACATCTCTAGGGATGAAAAAGGTATATTTGACCTTGGGAGGGTTGGCGTCCCCCGCAGTGGCGAGGAGTTGGATGGTGATGGCCTCCTTCAGCTGCCTGAAGCTCTGGATCCTCTCCAGCGTGGTGGAGGAGCCGCTGTACTTTAGCACAGCACCCAGCACAGGAATGTCCTGCTCCACCGTGGATACAGAGAAGTTACCATTGAGGATGTACCTGCCACTCTCTCTCTTTATAGCCAGGTAGTTCCCATCATGTTTGATTCCTCTGTGGCTCCGCTGTTTGATGTCAATGTTAGTAGCGCCAACAGGAATTGTGACAATGTCACTGTATCCGTAGCTGGTAGAGAAAACAAACAAACTAGATTTAGATAATGTACACACTTTGTTTTCTTACTTCAAAGAAATAGTTCAACAATTTGGGTAATATGCTTATTTACTTTCTTCCCGGGGCCCTAGCTCTCGCAAATGCTAAAAAGCCAGGCTAGCTTTTCCCTGTTGTCAGTCTTGGTGCTATGAAAGCTAACCTGCTTATATTTAACGAGGATGACCCGGATGAAGGCCACAAGCTGGAACGTGTTGGTCTAACAATAAAGTCGTTCTGTATACTACAAGTGTTGCTGGAGTTTTACCTCTTCAGACTTTTTCCCTTCTCCATGCACCTTGGAAGTAGGTGAAGTTGTGCCAGAGATCCCTACTCTGGTTATATTGAATGGACAGCTATGAAAGTGGTATGAATCTTGTCATCTAACGCATAGCATATTCCCCCAACATTTCAAACTATTGCTTTAACACACTATATTATTATTAGGGCCGTCAAACTTAACGCGATAATAACGCGCTTTTAATTTGTTTTAACGGCACACATTTCTTTAACGCATTAACGCAACTTGCGATTTTTAGGTCGCAGTGGTCAGTTTTAAAGCTAGAGTGAAGATACTGGTATCATATGAAACTAGAAAACCTAAGAAATCCATTGGCACCAACCATGTTATACATGTCGAGAAGGAGGTTAAATCACACTAAACTTACACTAAATTTTGGTGAGGAAAAACTGGCGTTGCCATTTTCAAAGGGGTCCCTTGACCTTTGACCTCAAGATATGTGAATGTAAATGGGTTCTATGGGTACCCACGAGTCTCCCCTTTACAGACATGCCCACTTTATGATAATCACATGCAGTTTGGGGCAAGTCATAGTCAAGTCAGCACACTGACACACTGACAGCTGTTGTTGCCTGTTGGGCAGTTTGCCATGTTATGATTTGAGCATATTTTTTATGCTAAATGCAGTACCTGTGAGGGTTTCTGGACAATATTTGTCATTGTTTTGTGTTAATTGATTTCCAATAATAAATATATACATATATTTGCATAAAGCAGCATATTTGACCAGCTCCCATGTTGATAAGAGTATTAAATACTTGATAGATTTCCCTTTAAGGTACATTTTGAACAGATAAAATGTGGAATTAATTTGCAATTAATCGAATGAACTACTAAAAATGAATTAACTATGGACAATCATGCGATTAATTAATTGGTAGTGTAGGAAAATATTGATACACTTAATATTACACCTAATATTATGTTTTGTGATACTGTATCAATTGTCAAAAACACTGTAGCGATTTTTAATTAATAGTTTACTTGCTGTGATAAATGCAAATGCAGATCCCACAGTTCTGATTGCAAAAAAAAACAATTTCTTTAAGCTCAGATTTTTATGCATATGGAAGTGTGTTCTTTATACTATGACAGTTTTCCTGAAATTAGATTTTTTTAAAAAACCACAATATATTGCCTATCTTACAGTATCGCAATATATTGGACTCAAATTTTTTTCTTGGAAATACCCTACATATGAAGTACATGTGTAGTGGTTGTCATGATATAGTAAAATAACAGTGTTGGAACTGAGATGTGAAAGGTTTCATCGTCACTAATAATAAACGGTGAAAGTAAATTACAATATCAAACGCTCAGGTTCACTAACGGTTTGAGCAGAGAAGAGCACACTGTCAAAATGATGAAGGCATCACAAACTGCACTATGAATAGAAATAACACTGACTGAATGGAACCTCCTTGGTCATGCATTTCTAAATCATATATTTAATAGAATTACAGTATTTTGCCTGATATTCCATTTTTTTTGTCCGTTCAAAATAACTGCTCTCATCGCTGCAAAAACCGTCCCATCGTGATAAGCAAGAGGAAGCAAAGCTTTCCATGCTACAATCTCTCATCAGATTAGAGAGAATGTTCAGATTATAAAGAGGCTCAGATATGCCCCTGGACTAGTTTTACTGCTGTTTTTAATGTGTGCTTTAAGATGGTGATGATAGCTAGCTGCTTGTGCAGTGCTCTCGTTTTTCACCACAGCATTCTTAGCAAAACCGGCTTCTATAGTCTTTTTTCATTCTCCATGTAAAGTGCAAGAAATGAATGAATACATTTCAATTAGGGCTGTCAATCTATCAAAATATTTAGATTTGTCAAGTATTTAATACTCTTATCAACATGGGAGTGGGCAAACATGCTTGTTTAATGCAAATGTATGTATATTTTTTATTACTGGAAATCAATTAACAACACAAAACAATGACATATATTGTCCAGAAACCCTCACAGGTACATTTAGCTTAAAAAATATGCTCAACCTTAAAAATCACACGTTGCATTAATGCGTTAAAGAAATGATTGGTGTTAAAACAAATTTGCGTTAACGTGTTATTATCGTGTTAACTTTGACAGCCCTAATTTCAATGAATCTGACCTACATACAGCTGTTATTACTTTATCATTTTCATAGCCGATGTTGGGTAAATACTTTTGGAGCACTTACGTTGCTTTGTTGTAGGAGCCTGTGATCTTTCTACAGGTGAGCCCACTTCCTCCACACACTCCACACTTATCCACTCTCTTGTTGGATCCGATCACCTGGTCGCAGCCTGCCTTCACACACTGGCCTTGGACACACACCGACGTGGTGTCGGGGCCACAGGTCGTCCCGTCAATCACCTGCAGGGACGCAACAAGCAGGTGTTGCTGGTTCTTTTATCACAGGTGTCCCGCATCTTGCAGATTTGTTTAGTGATTGCTTGGTTCTTATCTAGGATGTAGCTCATATTATATATTAAGATAAGATAAGATAAGATAAGATAAGATAAGATAAGATATTCCTTAATTAGTCCCACAGTGGGGAAATTTGCAGTGTACAGCAGCAAAGGGGATAGTGCAAATAACAAGAAGCATCAGCTAACACAGTCATAAAAGAGCTAAACAAGTGAAACAAAATATGAACCATTTAAATAGAAGGAAGTATAAAAATAGGAACAGTATTGACAATAAACAGACTATTAAAAAATTGCACAAGATGCAGAGACAATGACTTTTCACAAATAATCTAAACTGAAGTTCTGCTTATTAGCTTTTGCCGGAGACTGTGAGATGCAGCTGAAAGGTCTGCAAATAAAACAGGAAGTGGAACTTGAGTTAAGATTTTTTTTTTTTTTCCAAGGTCAAGAGATTTCTCATGTGTCGTAAAATTATTTGTCATCGCAATACCGAAAAACTCTGATACTCAAAGATTACGTGTTTTACGGTACAATTGTGTTCTTTAAATGACTGTGTTTGAGCTGTGAGTGCATATATACTTTACCTTGGATTCAAACACCTTAAATTCACTGCTGCCCCTGGCCCTGCAGAACAGCTTACATCTGTCTCTGGGAGAAACACCAGCGTACTTTGGGATCCACTGTTTCATATTCCCGTTGTAGTCCAGGTAGTTGCGGCTGTTGTACTTCTCACACTGCTCCTCTCTGAAACTCTTTCCTAAGGTAAAAGATGGAGTAAAGCTTAGAGTATAATACACTGAGGTCAACTCTTGAAAATCTAATCATCCCTAAGTAAATCCACTAAATGGAGCTGCCTCGCCAAAATACTGTACATGTATGTAAAAACAGTTCTACGGTAAAATATGTTGAATACGTCAATATTAATATTTCTATATTAGCAGAAATTCAGAACACACGTTCTGATGGATTACCTGCAGTGTACTGAATATCAAGAGAGATGAAACAATTTGTCAATTCATTGATTTGTCAATTGACAGAAACATTTTATATGAAATTATTTTGATAACCATCAACACCAAACATTACCTCAGTGTGCCAACTATGATTTTATAGAAATAATGAGCAGTTTGATTATATATTCATCATGATATTCAAATCAATTTCAATTCAGAAGGTTTATTTTGTTACATGCTCTTCTAATGTGTGCAGTAAAATGCAGGGTAGCATAATATGGAAGCCCATTCCCGCCAATGTGATGAGAAAAACAGATTGTGGAAGTCCTCATAATGACAAAATTCCTGTAATAAATGACTTAATATCTAAAAATAATGACTCAGTATCTCAAAATAATGACAAACTTATCTCAAAGTAATGACTTAGTATCTCAAATAATGAGAAATTCCTCAAAATAATGACTTATTTATCTTAAAATAGTGACTCAGTATCTCAAATTATGAGAAAATTCTCTAAATGATGACTTATTTATCTTGAAATATTGTCTCAGTATCTCAAAATAATGAGAAACTTTCTCAAAATAATGACTAACTTATCTCAAAATAATGACTTAGTATCTCAAGTAATGTGAAATTTCTCAAAATAATCACTTATTCATCTCGAAATAATGACTCAATATCAATATCATGTCACATAACATAAGTGTTAAAATACTAAAATATATTTTTAAAAAAAAAAATCAATAAACTATTGATAATGAGCTGATCGATATGACACTGGTTGTTTACAGGAATGCATGATGATGATTGATGAATGATATTATATATTGTTTTATTAGTATTGTAGGTTTCTATATTTCTGTATTTGTCTACCTTGTCAGATGTCTGGTCACACCATTGAATATTTGTATTTAGTTATTAAAGGATTATTATTATATTGAATTTATTATTTTATATCAAAACAATCAGCAGCTTGTACTGGTGTTTGAAATCTGCATCGTGCTGATTCTCACCGTCGCTGTTGTCACAGGGATGTGTGTTGCAGGACTGGTACTGAACCCGCTGTCCCTCACAGTACTTCCCTCCGTTCTGAGGCACCGGGTCAGTGCACTCCCTATAGGAGAACTCCACCCCGCCTCCACATGTTCTGGAGCACTGCTGCCACGGTCCCCACAAGCTCCAGCCGCCGTCCACAACCACCTGTGGTAAAACACAGCAAGAAAAGAGGGGGAAAAAGAGCAGTCAGAGTAGTTGGTTAGAGCTCAGTGCCAAAGGCAATCTCAGCTGTGTAGCCTAAACCACAGTCTGGGCTTCTGGGTTTGAGGCCGCACAGTGTGTTGGCGTGCCGCGACTCCAGGCTAAATCTGTGTTGAAGTTCGGCACGCGCCTGCTGTCTGCCTCTACCCACATTCCTGCCACATGTGTCACTCACCACTAGTGGAACCTGCCATGCTGCAGCTTTGTACGGCACAACTGAAAGTGTGTGCGCTAGCGTGAGTGTCCTTTCCAGAAGTTTTATGAGTTTGGACCAGCTAACATCTCAACTGCCAGCACGTCTGGGTTCATAAACAGATGTGTGATCATAACACAAGGAGAAGATATCAAGGCAAGCGAGCTAAAATGAAACACTGAGATGTATAAATGTTCTTTAAGGAATTATAAACAGGCATCTTGAAGCAACTGGATTTAAACTCACCAAATTCCAAAAGTGCAGTAATCCATATACAGTAGCCTGTACTTTTCATTCATGCATTCCTACTTAAAACTGCTCACAGCTGCAATAAAGTGCCATATCGCCACTAACTGAGACACTGTTACTTTCTATATATATATATATATATATATATATATATATACATTCCTAAAACAGTAGATTTCTATGGAGCCCCTTAAGGGACACAGCGAGAATGACAATTTTTTTGAGGACTACTTTTGCGTTACCCCGAAATATTTTGCGTTCCTTCGCAATATGTTTTGCGTTCCCTTTTGCGTTCCTTCGCAATACTTTTCTTCTTCCATTTCTTCTGAGCGATATAGTATGTCTATTTCCACATAATAGATGCTCCCAGCGCAACGCCATTATATGGTTCAACGATGCACATTAAATTAGTGCTACTAAATACTTACTGCAAACGTGCTGAAACAAGGGATTAATGCTTAAAATATGAATAATTTATTGCAATTAAGCGCTGCGGTTAAAGCAGGAAACTCTTACATCTGTCTTTGGGTGCAGATTTGTGGTGATGTGTGTGTTGTGTTTATGTTGCGACGCTCTGAACCATCAACATGAGGTAAAGCTTTCCATTTGCTGAGCTGTCGTTATCAGGCTACGTTTAACTGTGATTGGTGTTTCAAAGCAATGAGACCAGTGATGTGACTGGCTGAGTATGTAATAACCAGCACCACGTCACGCTGCTGCTCATAGGCTACATGAACCAAAATAGAAGGTGCGCATGGAGAGATGCCCACTCAGTACCACCACCTTGCACTTGACATCATTATTCAAATTTCAACGGAGGGTGCAAAATATTAAACTGAGGGGGCAATGCATGCTTTTGCATGCATTTTGCAAAACATGACAGCTACAGCAGATGGGATCGGACCCCCGGCGCTGGTGCTTGCACTGGCTGAATTTGAGTCTCCGGAGCTGCCGAAGTAGCGGCTGGGCTTCAGATGTATCTCACTTGTGTGAAAACCGTGCCACTGATGTCTTAATGTTTTTAAATCCAATCTCAAAATAAAATTCCTCCTTAAAATTAACCTCTCCCACGGATGTGTGCGCTCCATAGTGTTGATTTCCATGGTGCCGAACTACGGTGCTGCCTAAGGAACGCAAAACTATTGCAAGGGAATGCAACATGTATTGCGAGGTAACCTAATATTTATTGCGAGAGAATGCAAAACATGTTGAGTGGGAACGCAAAAGTAGTCCTCAAAATTGTTTTGGGCCGTGTCCCTTATGGGGCTCCGTAGATTTCCAATGAAAGGCAATGAAAGGTTACATTGGGTTGTTGATAAAAATGGTCTGAATCAAACATCTTATGGCTGTTCTGGAGCTTTCAGTCGTATCACACAGTCTTCAACTGTGTTTGCTCACTTGTAATAGAATTTTAGAAGTTAAATTTCCATTTTTTTGGAGCATTTAAAGATAGAATTCCTCAACTTTTATGTGGATGTCCAATCAGCGTTGATGGTAAATGTAGTCGATTGAAGTAATAAATTCCTCAGTGCGTACCATATTGACCGAAAAAATCTGTTGTTCTTCCTGCATCCAGCGCCATCAAGTGACGTGAAATTGGATGGAAGGAAAAACTACAGGCTGTTCCAGCTTGGATTTCTAGTCTCCACCTCCGGGTTGCCAGGGGGCGCCGTGCTCTAGATGCTGCTCAAAAACAGAACCTACTTGTTGTCTTTGCTTGTATTGCAAACTAGCTACGTTTCCAACAGCAAACATGGCATCCCAAAATATTTTATACATTTTACAGTGTTTAGGCTGACTCAGATATTCAGTCGTATTTATTCAAGCCAGAGTATACGGCCGAATGAAATGCAGCAAAGAGATGCTGCGCCGTGCAAGAGGGTTTGGCCGGCGGGGACCCTGGGCGTCAGAAGCTATAGAGCATAATGCATCCTGGTACATGTAGGCACTGCTGGCATGCAGGAGAAGTGGAGAAGAGGAGAACTCAGCTTTCTCAGTCAATAGCACGCACTGAGGAATTCATTGCTTCAATCACCACCATCAACACTGATTGGACATCCACATAAAGGGGGCCAATTTTCCCCTTTAAAGGACTTCTCGTCCATGTTGGCTAAAAAGTTGAACTTAAAGTATATTCTTGTCTTTGAAAACAACAATTTACAAAACAATCTCACCTCCAGGCTCACGTAGGAACTGCTGTGGAGCTTTTGATCGAATCTCACACTCTTCTTCAGTTATTGATTCAAGAATGAACTTTAGTGCTCGAAATCTTATGATAGTTTTGATCAAGAAGAAAATGTTTCCAAGCAGGCAAATCAGCACATATACTACTGATAGGTGGAAAGTTAATATATGATATTAACAGTATTTTTTGTTGCAGAACAAACCGTAAAATTCTCAGGTATACATTAGTCATATTTTCTTGGAAATCTGCTTAGAGAAGTTGTCTTAAAGTTTCTGACATACCAGTTTTATGATTAGACTTCAAACGAAGTGACTCATCGAAACCTACGGACAGTTCTTAGTTACATGAAACCAGCAACGGGAAGTAAATTACGAAAGAGTGCACAGTTAACTGACTGTCATATTACATCCTTTCAAGGCTGACGAGGTCAGTACTTTACAAAAATCAACGACAGCTGGCAGCCATTCAAAGACGCTAAAGTGTAAAATGCCCAATGCAGCTTTAATATTGTCTTGTGTCACCCTAACTCCTGGCTTACCCTGATATTCTTACTCCTCATGTCTAAACTAGGGCTGTCAATCGATTAAAATATTTAATCGTGATTAATCGCAAATTAATCGCACATTTTTTATCTGTTCAAAATGTACCTTAAAGGGAGATTTGCCAAGTATTTAATACTCTTATCAACATGGGAGTGGGCAAATATGCTGCTTTATGCAAATGTATGTATATATATATACTATATAACTTTTACTTAATGGCGGCCACTGTCGAGACAATTACAGGATAATGCTGAATGTTATAATGTAGCATAACAGCACATGAAGAGAAGAGATACTACAGAGTCAGTAAACTAACTCAGTGGGTGGTTACACAGATAAGTTTGCTAACATTAGCCACCATAAGCTACTGGTCATAGTAGACCAACTAAAGCTGTAACAGAGGAGTGTATTGCATTGAGCAAGGGTGTGTTTTATTGTTAATAAATTCAATATTTCAGAATATAGAAGCAGTCTTACCAGCGGCTGCATCACCTCCTGAGTGGACATGCACACTCCGTGGAGGCAGGTCCCGTTGAGGCTACAGGAGGTGCCGTCGGCCCAGTGCAAGCTGCCGTTCTTGGTGGAGCACTGCTGCGTCCCGTCCTCCTGACACCACAGCTGGCTACAAACATCACTATCCGAGGAGTTGGGGCATTGGACAAACTCCTCTCCAAACATCTGCTGGCACTGCTGGTCCAGGCTGTACTTGGTGCCTGGCAGCTCTCTTGGTAACGGCATGGTGCTCTCCGGGACATCCAGCAGGCAATCCCCTGTGGTTACAATACAAAGCAAACACTGTATGAGTGGGATTATATTGCAGTTTATGGAGATTATGAACTTTGCGGCACTGTGGCAATTGTAAATGTGTTGCTCTTTGTGTGTGGCATGACAACTGTGGAGAAATATTCAGGGCAAGTTGTGTCCTGACTATAAAAATGAATAATTTAAATTGAAGTGATACTGTGCACTTTTATAGGCAGCCTAGTGTTACTGAATCTGGACATTTGACAGCTATTGCAAATCAGAATTAATGATTCTTTATTACATTCAATAAGCTTCTTGTCTGGAGTCGTCAATGATGTCCGCGGGTCGGAATGAACATTCTCAGCCACACAAGTTGTTTTTTTTTAGACTGATAAAGAACATATTTTGCTGACACCAGCTGTTGCTTTTGGCTGAGGAGGTGAAGAACAGGAAGAAGTCCATTGTATGACTCAGTGGAAAAGAAGGTTCACTGATAGGTCTAGCAAGGAAACAAACAATACAAGATGCAGAGGTGGGGAGAGGGAGGCGAGACAAAGAGAAGGAAGAGTGAGGAGGAGAGGATGTGGAAAAAAATGTGGAAATTTCGGGCAAGATAAACTATCCCTACAACCCATAATTTGAGGGGAGCGACATGTTTAAGCAGGAAAGCCATAGAGCGCAAGAGGAATAACAGTATGTTTTATTCATCTCTGAATCAGCCCTAATAACAGAGCTACAGTGTCGTGGCAGACGTCGATGTTGGCAGAAGGTCTCTACGGGGCTGCTTAGTTTATGATTTACTCGGTGTGTAATCTTTAACATGCTGGGTCGACAACCTCAAATATGTCCTACCGTGTCCATTGTCAAAGAACTCTGTGATGTAGAGGGCGCTGCAGGGAGACCAAGGCGCCGTCTTGTTGAGGCTGACAAACAGAGGAGCCATCAGGTGATGTCCACCTAGATCTCCAAACAGCCTCTCGCAGGTCTTGGAGTCGTCATGAGGCATACTCAACACATGACCTGCAGTGGGGGGAGGAAACATGGTTTCACAGATGCACAGAAAAGTGGTAGTGAATGATTGAGAACAACACTTTTTCACGCCCACCCAACCAGCCCACCCAATGGAAATAAATGTGAGCTGACCGAGCTCGTGTGCAGCTGTGAAGGAAGCTTGCAGGCCGTTATCCTCGATGACCGAGCAGCTTCTCTTGGGGTCGCACATCGTCCCGACGTCGGCCACACCCAATGTGTCGCAGCTCTTCTGTCCGCAGATGTCCTGCAACACAAACAAACGCACTGAAACTGGAGCACTAAGGCCATGATGATGATGATGTGAGATTTGAAAAGCTGACACCAACACTGAGATCTTTTTATTAACGTATACAAAAGCATTTATTCAAAATTAGAATATCACTGCGGATTATGATGTGCCACTTTTCGCCTGCAGGTACTGTGTAAAACAACTTTTCTAGCCAGGCTACCAGGGCTATTGCTATACTGTATATCAGTCATGTATGGCTAGCGCAGTGAGTGTAGCCTTGGACATCCATCCATTTTCTTCCACTTAGTCCCAAACCACACAAGATAAATAATCTCTCCAGTGTGTTCTGAGTCTACCTCGGGGCCTCTTACCAGTTGGAGGTACCCGGAAAACCTCTAAAGGGAGGCGTCCAGGAGGCATCCTGATCAGATGCCCGAACCACCTCAGCTAGCCCTTTTCGACGCGAAGGAGCAGCGGCTCTACTCCGAGCTCCCTCACCCTATCTCAAAGGCTGAGCACAGCCACCCTACGAAGGAAACTCATTTTGGCCGCTTGTATCCGTGATCTCATTCTTTCGGTCACTACCCAAAGCTCATGACTATAGGTGAGGGTTGGAACGTAGATGGACCAGTTAATCGAGAGCTTTGCCTTCTGGCTCAGCTCCTTCTTCACTGCAATGGTTCGGTACAGCACCCGCACAACTTCACACGCTGCACCGAACCGCCTGTCCATCTCCCGCTCCATTTTACCCTCACTCTTGAACATGACCCCGAGATACTTGAAGTCTCTCGCTGGGGGCAGTAACTCACTCCCAACCCGGAGGGTGCAATCCACCATTTTCTGGCAGAGAACCACGGCCTCAGACTTGGAGGTACTGACTCTCATCCCGACCGCTTCACACTCGGCTGCAAACCGTTCCAGTGCGCGCTGAAAGACACGGTCTGATGAAGCAAAGAGAACCACATCATCTGCAAAGAGCAGAGACGGCCTTGAACAAAGTTTGCCCAATAACGCAAGCTCTAAACTATGTGTCATTTGTCTTTTTTATCTATTTAATGTAAGGAATGGTATATGTATTAGGCATACCGTTACCACAGCAGCAACATGTGCCAGTAAGACTCGCCATATTCCAGTGGGGGGGTATGTGCCATTCAAAAATACTACTGACATACGTCACACACACAGCGGCACATCATAATCCTCAGTGGCATACAGTATGTCAATAAGAAAAAGTATGTACTGGTGGAAAGTGGTATCTGCCAGTGGAACATGAGTGACATGCCATTTATAAGTGCCATAAGCCAGTAGATTCTTCTGGCGTATACCAAAAACCAACAGTGACACACCACTTTCAACAATCTACAAATGCCACTAGAGCATAATTTGATTCAATTTTTATTATTATTGTATCATGCATAAATAATATGCCCAGCCCAAACAGGCTTACAAGACACCATTATTTAGAAAAAGAGACCATGGAATCTGTAGGCAACGGGACAAGATTTTGGTACCGGAAGTGTTCTGGTTTCCGTTTGTAGTCTGAGTAGTATTGACCAATCACGCTTGAGCAGGCTTTGGTTGAATGCAGGTAAACAGTCCCTGTGGAGAGCAAAAGAGGCGGAACGCATTGGCTGATATGTAATCTGTAGGAACCCACAGACCATCATCTGATGACGTTTTAGCTTATTATTGGTTTAAAATTAGCTTGAAAACTGGCTACTTGTGAAACAATCCACGTCGTCTCTCAACTCCAACTCCAGTCTCGCATCTCAAGTTACTAATCGGACTGTAAACAATGAGAAACGCGTGGAAAAGGAAATCTTGTCCCGGATATCTGCTGACTACAGCAGCAAATATATAGCCCCTTACCCCGAGAGGCTATCCATTGGTTCCCAGATTGCACAACAACTAATATATTCCTTGTTCTCTTATTTTGTAAACTGGCCTGTGTTCACTGTTCTTGTCTTCCTCTTGTTGTTCTGTTAGTGTTTTGTCTCGCAATATTAATAAAAAACTCTCCACTGAATTCAAGATGCATACTTGTATTTGGTCCAATTCAACTATTTCTTTCAAATCATTACAGGTTAAAGGGGAACTACGGCCATTTTCAAAATTCATACATGTTATTCCTATGGTCAGTGACAGCTGCTCCATAGACAATGAATTGGGAATGATAGATGACACTGAGAGCACCCAGGGGAATGTTCAGAGTATATGGGGACATTTTCTGTTTCACAACTGAAAACACTAAATTATAATAAATCTCATTTGGGTATTAAAAAAAAGAAAACAATCATTCTGTCGGTCCATTCATTGTCTATGGAGCAGCTCCAGGCTTTATACCCTATGACATCACAAGTTTGAGACTTACTTCTCTGGTTTCTGTCTTTGAGAGAGAGTAGCTCATGTTCACAGATATTGATTAAACTTTCCTAGGCCATGGAAATAACATATTGGAATTCTTAGTTTGGGTGATGTTATTAAAAGGTCTTGTCTGGACAATCAGTGTAGTATTGAACAATATCAGCTCGATATATTGTTCTAAACCTAGATTAGGCCGTTTTCCCTTGATAAGTAGTGACCCTTTGCTTATAAACAGCTGGCAGAGTGGACCCATTAAAGAGTTAAAGACATTATTCTGTCAAATATTAAATATATTAAGTTTATGGGCAGCCCGGAGTGACTGTTAATCCTGTATGGCGAACCTCCGCTGTCTATTTGTGTCCAGTTGTTTTTCAGCCACTTTTTAAGAAACAAATTAAAAACATGTTGCTCAGTGTTTTCGTCATGAAACTAAGCAAGTAAATATCCTCGGCATGCAGCTGTCCCGAGTTGTGATCTGGGAAAATGAACGGTGTGGTGTATGAGAAATCTTTCCCTGCTCGAGAAGACGCCTGGCTGAGTAGGACGGAGACGGATGCGTCCATGGCCTCGCCTCGCCTCAGCCCCCAAAAAAACCCCATAAGGCAGCAGAACCTTCTGTGATTCAAAACACATCTGGGCTTGGAGCTGCCGCTTGAACGCAGCTCAGCGTGCGTTTGTACACCTTGTTCCACAATAGCATTTCGTGTATGCATACACAAAGTAAGATGTATGGGTCAAAGCAGAAGCCACGGTATGGCATTTAGCAGGACAGACGAACAAACACACACATACTGCACAATACCACAAAAATGCATGAGAAAAAAATGTTTCCACTACATGCAACGGAGTGCAAGTTTTCAGTTTCACAACAGCCAGTAGTAGACTGCGGGATACATGGCACACATTTTCAACACAGACCCAGCCGCACACTCAAGCTGACCATTTAAAGTGTCTCAATCATGTCAGAGCTGATTTGTGGCCGCACTAAAGTCAGCTCCTCCACCAGGAGCCTTCTGTCCTCCACATTTCAAAGCATATCTCCGCTGAAATGGAAAAACAAACACAAACTGGGTTTGCGTGAATGATGGTTTCCACCGACCGAAAGCCGCTCCAGCGCAAGACTGCAAAAGCCCATATGTTGTATTCATCATCTCCCTGTTCCAGGGTCAGATTTACATGCTAACGTCATTCAGTATAGGCAGATAAATGCCAAGTCTGTCATCTAATCGAGCTGCAGCCATGGCACCTAGCTATAGAAACGTAATAATAGAGAAGTCACTTGCGTAATGCATTGTCTGCTAACACCTTGTCAACATGCACATACCAGATGGAAGAACGCAGCCAAATACAGCAGAACCAGCCAATTACAACTCAAACCCTAAGGACTTGTGAGTGTATTTCCTGTCGGAGCATCCATAAAGCACAGTTTGTTTGCTCTCTGCTTCCTTCTGCTTGGAAAAGATTACAACTATTCCATCTCGACGGTCCCCTTTTCAGCATCCTTAATTTACCCAAAGGGCTAGAACTAGAAAGGCTTTTCTTTACCTCACCTTGTTTAATTTATTTTCCCTCTAATCTCACACGTGCTCCTGAGTTGCTTAAAGTGGACATATGATGAAAAACTCACGTTTTCAGTGCTTGTGCACATACAGCCCAGTCGCACAGCAGTTCGTCAAATAGTCACGAAATTTAAAATCCATGTAATTGTGAACCGAGATGTTTAGAGAGCAGCGAACGCCGCGTATAGGAGGTCGGGGTGGATTGATGGGTCGAAAAACACAGGATATTCGCCCAGGAGACCGGTGTTCATGTCCCGTGTGAAACCACAAGTCAAAGTTGATGTATTTGTCACGTGACTTCTGTACTTAAGTTACGGCACTTCTGGAGTTATTTTAACCCAAACCGCGATCTTTTCCTAAAGCTAACTAAGTAGTTTGTTGCCTAATCCTAACCAAGCCAACCTATTCCTAAACCTAACTAAGTATTTTTATTTTGAAAAGACTGGAGCGGAATTGACACGTGCGTCACGTGTTGCTGGACATTTGTAGGAAAACGCACAAAAAATACGTTGTTCAAAGTCATGCTGAGCGTCAGGAAAAAAAGGGAAATTCGTGTCTATGTACACGAATATAATAGATTACATTTTGTGACTATTTCACGAGCTGCAGTGAGACTGTGTTGAATATACCGCCCCCTCATCTGAGTATCTCCACTAACTACCTTTGCAAAGGTGCACCATATTTTTCTCGCAAGCTAATCAGAGCAGACTGGGTTTTTCAGGAGGGGGTCTTAAAGAGACAGGTGTTACAGACAGAGGGTGAATACAAGTATATTCAGACAGACAGTATGAGAAAAATAATGTTTTTTTTGAACATTAAAGCATATGAGCATGTTCTCGTAGAAACCCAAAATACAAGTATGAACCTGAACATGAGCATGATACGTCCCCTTTAAAGAGCAAGATATGACAATAGCTGTCCCAAAGCAAGGGGCTCTTTTTCAGCTGGGACTCCACTGTAAACACAACTGGCCCTTACATGCACCTGTGTTACTGTAAGACACTTTGGTTTCATGTAATTCTCGTGTGGTTGAGTCTGGTGCTCAGAAACCACATTATGTACCGCAGCTGGCCTGGAAGTTAAATTCCACCAGGGGTTTAATTCGTGACTCATCCTTGTTGGGTTATTGCCTTCTGAATGGAGAACAAAATTTATACCAGACTATCATGGGTGAGTGTGGACTATCCATTCTAATAATACACAGTGAAGCATTCACAACATTGTTTAAACCATTAAATCATGCTCTAATGAAAATCTGTGTTTTGAAACCACTGAGTCATGGAGCCTGATACCAGTGTGCTAATAGAGTGCTACATTTCATGAATGAGTCCTAAAGCCCGGAAATGAGTTAGTATTTCCCTCATCTGGAAGTCAATGTGTTTTATGAATGGGTCTTTAGATGCCTGAAATAAGGTCTGTGGTTAACACAAGCTGAAGAGATTTTAACGTTCTGATCTACGATATAAAATACATCAGTAAATATCCCACTCGTGAAAAATATACTGAATAGTTTTAAAGCTCCATTAATCACACGTGGTTATATTAGACACAAGGTGGATATTGTGGGCCTTATAAAGTTAGCTGTTTTTGCCCACAGGAAGAATATAAGTCCAATATTCATACTGTCTTTTTTTGATTTGTTTTAGTCTCCTCCAACTCTCAAGGGAAATATCTGGCTCATTAGCTGCTCCACTGTGTTCACCAGTTAGTAGCTAACTGTTTAACGTCTCACTGTTGTTTGGTGCTGAGCAGGTAGTGTACAGTTTATCAGTTTAAAAAAAAAAAAAAAAAACTGTACAGTAAAGTAACATGACATGGTCCGACTGAAAAGGCCGCAATTGAAATTTTCAGCAAAACTCTAAAGGAAAAAAAAGATATTTCAATATGAGGAAATTGTGTTGTAATGTAGTTTTTTCTTGCCACTGTCGCATAAGAATGCATGCTCATGGGGGATCTGTTGTACAGTCTATATGAAAAGCGTCTAGAGATAACCTCTGTTGTGACTTGATGCTATATAAAAATAAATTGAACTGAATTGAATTGAATTGAATTGAATTGAATTGAATTTTGAGCTAACTTTCCCTTTCATTTTCCCAAAAACTACTCAGTAAAATAACTAAATTTGACATGGTCATAGTCAGGAACGTTTTGAGCAGAAATACTTCTCAGCAAACATATTATGGAAACAGTTTTTCATCATATTCTTTGGTGACGTTACATATTCAACTAGAATGGCACTCGGAGAGTGCAGACCTCCGCCAAGCTGCCCGAGTATGATTGCCCTGTTGAGATCAGCTGTACGTAGCGGAGCATAAGTAAAACACTTCATTCAAACTGGACAGAAACAAAATAAAACTCACCCAAACCGTCGTTGTTACTCATTCCAACAATCACCAAGTGTGCTTTGGTCGAACTCAACTGTAATTTCACCGAGTTTAATGTGAAAAAACGCTGAATCTACAGTTCCCTCTCGTGTGCCAAGCGTGTTGGAGAGTTACGGTGGCCGACACGAAAACGTGAATGTCCCTCTCCAGAACCATCTGGAGCAGAGCCAGTGCTTAGAGTGAGTGTGTAAGTGGGAAGTGAGTGGTGAAGCAAGAGAGACAGAGTGGCAGCGACGGAAGCGAGTAACGTTATCAACTCCGGCCGAAGCAGGAAGCTGTGTTTAGTTTGTTCGTTCTGGGCTACTGTGGAAACATGGCGGAGCAACATGGCTGACTCCCTGGAGAGAGGACCCGCTCCCTATGTAGATATAAACAGCTCATTCTTAGTTAACGCAAACACAACAGGTGATTATACACTAAAGAAAATATACTTATTAATATTATATTCCATTTCTGCCAATAGATCCCCTAATTGTTAAACACTGGTCCTTTAAAGATGAAATTTGGTGTTCCCCAAGGATTCATTCTTGGGCCACTGCTATTTTAAATAAACATTCAGCAAATTTGAAGATTTTTTTTAACTCAAGGTCCATTTACTAGAATTTTCTGGAGATTTCAACCGCAACTTTACTGTCTTCCTTAGTGGATGAAGTTTGATCAGTTGTCATATGACGGCTCAGATGGCTCACGTGAGTATGGAAATTTGAAAAAAAACATGTGATAAAGTGGTTGAATATGGGAGGGAGATGGTAACGCCTGTCTCTGTTCAAAGATGATGATCTTTCTCTGACAACTGAGCAAACTCCATCTGTTGAAGAAGACTGTGAGTCGCAGATAAAAGCTCTGGAAAGCTGGTAAGTGGACAGTCACTGCATGCCTCCAATGTGAAGAATTAACTTTCATGCTCATATTCTTGAAAATGTCTCTCAACAAATGTTTAAAACATTAAATGTATATGATGGCACGGTATGCTATGTACTTGGCCCTCACCTCTCTGGTGAAGAGCATGGCGGTGTCGTAATGCTCCGGATGCCTCTGGCTTGGTGGGTTGAAGAGCTGCTGCCAGGAGCAGAAGTTCCTCAGAGCCACGCCTCCGTTGCTGGAGAGCTCCGGGCCGACCTCCTCGTCCTCCACCACCAACATCTTCACCACCACCATGTTCACTGAGTTCTTTATGCTGGGGTGCTTGTAAAGCTGGGCAGCCATTGACACCAGGGTCAGAATATAGTGCTGTGGAGGGGAAGAGAAATTTAAAAACTTCCATGAACACAAACTTCTTTGCTCGAACAGCACAAAGACACAGTGGAGGATGGATACAAGATGGTTAAAGCCAAATGGGTCCAGCAACGTATCCTCATACAACGCTATTCATCTTACCAAAAGTTATTTCTCAGTTTTCGTGCATTTTCCTACTAATGTCCAGCAACACAAGCGATCAGTACACCATAATGTCTTCTTCTTCTAAGTGAAGAATTCAGTGGAAAAAAAATCCCATTTGGCTTTATTAAAGCTGCAGTAGGCCGAATAATTTTTGGCATCATTGGGCAACTTTTCAGCATATTGTAATTCAAGTGTTCTTAGAGAAAACTAGACTTCTGCACCTCCTCATGGCTCTGTTTTCAGGCTTTAGAAAATCTAGCCCGTGACGGAGGACTTTGGCCAATCACAGGTCATTTCAGAGAGAGAGAGCGTTCCTATTGGCTGTTCATTCAACGGAGGCAGCTGTCACTCGCAAACTCCGATCAAACGTTCAAACTAGGCAGCGCTGATCAAATATGAATCAATATTCTGTTACTGTAATGCCTATTTCTCTCCTCAAATGTGTTCAGAAACATTGTGTAGTGTACTGTTTAGCTGTAAAATGAGAAAGTTTGCTCCGGCTGGTGGGCGGTGAATAACTTATGTAAATCACATATGCTCCAACCTGCCTACTCCAGCTTTAACTGTAAAGAGCTGCCTCCAGATAGTTTCTGTTCCCTATGCTATGATTGTGTCATGGGAGATAGGGATGGGCAGGATTTCCACAGTGCTGTCATACGGTTGTATTTTAGTGGAGAGCTGGTAAATCACAATGGATGTGCCATGATGTGTATCACAAAGTCTTCCATCAGCCTTGATGCACTCACTTTTTCTAGGGTGGGATGATATTCCCACATAAAAAAGTTTTTTCCACATGTGCTACGTGAGCCACATGTTGATTTTTGCCTGGGACCTCTAAATCACTAAAACTGCTCATAAAACCAGGGTAATGGACATTTGAAATAGTCTGATTTGTTCTGAAAAGCCAAAATAAACCAAATTTTCCCGTCTAACCTTTGTCCACTTGACCCTGGTGCCTAGTAGCCCTTATAGACTCACTTTACTGTGGGATGAGGCAGAGGGTCTGGGAACTGAGGAGCTTGTTAAGTACAAACAGACTAGAATTCGGCTGCTCCAGATTGTGGCAGGATCATGGATTGTCCCTACTTTTGTTAAATTAAATATTTAGTTAAGCGGCGGATTGAAACAGGACTGATATTAGGTATGGAGCATGATTTTAGGATTTTTTTCATATATTCCATCAAATTTTGTTCAATTTAAATAGTGGATGTTGTGATCTACAGCAGGAAAGGGTCTGTTAATTCAATTTACAATACAGAGTAAGGACAGACTAGATGAGATATTGTAAGCCTTGTGAATCTTCCCTGGATGATGCTGAGGCTCTGCTGCCAAATCGTGACCAAGTCTTCAGGAATGTGGTTCAACATTGCTTGCATTTCTGTTGCCTGACCTCTTTCTCAGCCTGTGGAAAACAGGGAGCCCGTCGATTTCCTCCCAAGCCCCCTCAGTGCCAAAACGTGTTTTATGAAGCAGTGCAGAAAAACAAACTCCTGCCACTATATGTCTAGACTGAGAATCGTTGCGAGCAGGATGGGGAAATAAAGAGGAAAAGATGACGACGTTTGTTTATGGGACAGTCTAATATGCGAAATTAAACTAAAGGTTGTTTAGGTTCCTATCAACAGTGTGTGCAGGAAAGAATGAGTTCATCGTGTCTGACCTTTATTTCATCTCCATAGAAGTGGGTCATGGTTGAGTCTGCAACCACCAGGGTCTCTATGAACCGTGGCGCGGAAACAAAGCGTCTCCGGCGAGGTTCCCTCTGTGCGTCACTGTCGCCCTGCGTAAAACTTTCCCCATTGTGCTTCTTCTCCGCCGCCGCGTGATCAAACAGGAGGGGAACACCGTGGCTGTTGGTGAATGTCCTCCTCTTGATGACATGCAGCTGCTCGGCAGAGGCTGGCCCCAGGCCGCCGCGAAGTTTCGGCTCAATTAAATACTCGTTCCCCTCCGTTATGAAGGAGCCAAAGATGCCGGAGCACAAACTGACAGCCACAACCGAGCTCTGATCGTGATCTACACTCCCCGAGTAAAAGCAGCTCATAAGCTCTCCTCCACTCTCCTCCGTCTGGTTCATACGTTTCTGGAGATCCGCGACGGGCTGGGCACCTGAAGCGCTGCGTAAAGCGCCAACATCTCTGGCTCTGATGCGCCGTATGGTGAAGGAGGGCGCGATAAAGCTGGTATCAGGGATAAGATTTAGAGTCAAGTCCTTGCCAAACGCACTGAGGGTAAATCTCGGCTGTTCCTCACTTCTTTTCCAAAAGCGACCGCTGATTCTTCCATTTATCCGAACAGGTACAATATCCTCTGATTCAAATGGAGTGGAAAGTGCCGCGTTCATTACGCACAGCAGTGAAATGATCAAACACACAGTGGAGCACATCTTCTGCAATGGAAATTGCGCTCAAGACTGTATTACAATGTATGTCCTTTATCTCTGGTGTGTGGCGCGTCTTCTCCAATCGAATAAAGTATCTCCTAAAATCAGAGGAGCTTTTCAAATTAAAAGTGTTTTTTTCCAGCGTTGTAGAGCCAGTCTTGGTCAAAGTATGTCTGGTATTTAATTTCAGTCTGTCTGAGTTGTTTCTAATTCCCTAACCAAGCTGAGTCCTGTTGTACCACTCACCAGCACCGCTGCAGTCTGGACACATCGGGGGTATTTATACTTTCTGCTCTTCCCTGGACATGAGGGGGTTTATTTTTGATATCCTCCGTTGCTGGAAATTCTCCTCCCACTCGCACTTCGTGAGATACTCGCGGATAAAATGGATCCAATGAGAATAGGCCGACACTCCCCCCTTCTGAAATAGCTTGACAACCGTGCTCCTATTATTAACCCAGCGTGCTATATGGCAGCGGCGGGACATCTATACTACGCATAGCTGGAAGTCCGCTACTGGGGTTATTTCGGAGCCGTGTGTGAGTGGCAGGCCCCCACAGAGCCCGATCTGCTTTATCCCTGCACAAAGGACCACCGCTGGACAGAGAAAGGCACCGTGTGTGTGCTTGGAACTGACTGCCACCTAAAACACTGAGAAATGTTTAATCACATTAGTAGAGCTAGGAGAAGAATCATGTTTTTTTGCAGCATATATGATCTGCAGAGAAACATTCTTTGAATATCAAGATAAAGCAACGAGTCTTTATCAGGAAAAAAAAGCAGCTTTACCCAAAGAACAATTTAATGGTTCCATGAAAAGTAGCAATAAACCTGTTTTTTACTCAAAATGTTAAAACAAAGAACCCACTATGTCCAATTTTTGAATTACATTTTCTACTGCAGGTTTTTTGTATTCATGAACATTTCTTTCCAGCAGCAGAGCGAATAGAAGCATTTTAGTCATGATGCTAATAGAGGGCTTTTCTAAAAGGCTTCTGCTGTATTACAAGACTAAACACATGTACTGCCAGGCACCATGTAAATCACTTTATTAAGTCTGTGTGCCAGCAGAATGCCAGCTCTTTAAACAATTTAAAAAAAAAAAATGACCCTCGAGGTGCAGTTTAACACGTTCACCGCCACGTGGCGCAATAGTACAACACACTTGTTCACGCTTAGAAGCACTGAAGCTCCAGTGAACTTCAGACGCAAGTAGGTGTCGCTCTTTGCCTGCATTTCACTTTGCACGTGTCTCTGAACTTTTTTTTACGCATGGTGATGGGCAGAAACATAAATGTGTTTATGTGAACTTACTCCTCCGATGCATTTGGTGTTTTCTATAGTCATTCAGCTAATTTAATGTGTTTTTAAGAAAAACATTTTTATGGAAAAAGAAAATTAATACGCAGAGAAAGGAAATTGTGAGGTTTTTGGGGACATTGTGGGGAAATGTGTTCCACTATTTGGTTTACAGTTTGAAAGTTATGGTGCAGGTGTGTTGTTTTTTTGTGTTTGCTCCGTCTGTTTGTCTGTCTGCCTCTAAGCAGTGAGTCTGGGCGGTGGTGGGGGGGTGAGGGGGGGTGATGCTCCAGCTCCTGTCACACATGCTGTACAGCAACAATAATATTTGGAGAGTTACAAGTGGCTGCGGTCTGCAGCACAAACCGAGACGCATGACCAATGAGCTCTCTCCCTCTCTTGCGCACGTACCCAGATTTCAGTTGACAGCGATCATCGGTGTGTGCGCGCGCGACTTTAAAGCTCAGCAGCTCAGATAAGTTGGTGGCCAGAGTGGAGACGGTGCAAGATGGGGAAGCAGCTGGAAGGGCAGTGCGGATGCTTAGTTTTCTGAGGACGCAAGTGGCGCTCCGTGCCATTGCGCGCAACTTCTTCACTGCATGCAAAAGCACCGACGCTGAATTACTGAGAGTTCTTTACTGAGCAGGAGCAAAGATGGCTATACTCATTAGTTCTTTGATTGTTTTTACAAAGTTCCTACTTTATTTGAAACTAACGTGTTGCATGGAGGTAGATTTCTGCGTACCTGTTCGTGTGGATCATCAAAAGCACGAAAAGCATCTGCACCGGCGCGCGGAGCACATGAATGAAAGACAGATGGTTTTCAAACTAAGTGCATTCAAACAGGAATTTTACCTCCACCTCACCCCGGATTCCAGTTTCATTGCACCGGGCAGCTTGCCGCCTGAGAGCGGTTCCTCAGCATCCAACTACTCTGCAACCGCTGACTTACGGGAATGCTTCTACTCTGGTAACGTCAACGCGGAACCGGACTCCTTCGCCGCGCTCAGCCTGTGTAAAGGTCTCCATGGGGCGTTCTCCTATAACGGCATGGAGTATTTCATCAGCCAGAGGACTGAAGACGCAGCAGCCGCGTCTGGATATGGAAACTCTTTCGACAGGACGCATGTCATCCGCCGCCGGACACGCGCTGCGCACTCAGGCGCTAACTTCACCAGCAGGTGTGGAGTTACACCTGACACCAACTTCAACATCTCCCTGGAGAAATACAAGCACTTGAGCGAACTGGAGATTGATGGTTTAACTGAAACTGTGTGGAAAACCTTGGGGAGGTCCAAGAGGTTTGCCTCCATCCCCAGGTTCGTGGAGGTGCTGGTGGTGGCAGATGAATCTATGGCTAAATTTCACGGGGATGACCTGAAGCAGTACCTCCTGACCCTGATGTCAGTAGCAGCCAGGCTTTACAAGCACCCCAGCATTCTCAACTCCATAAACATAGTGGTGGTGGGCTTCGTGGTGATAAATGAGGCTGACAAGGGACCTAAGGTTTCCAGTAACGCAGCCCTGACTCTGCGCAACTTCTGCTCCTGGCAGAAGAAGTTGAATAAACACAACGACAAGCACCCAGAGTACTGGGACACTGCCATACTGTTCACCAAGCAGGTAAGCAGGGGAGGAGTGAGCTGATTCACAACCAGCTGTAATGCATCACATTGGTGGAGGAAAGAATAGAACAGAAATGCTGCACTGGTACACAACTTTTGCATGGATGGATTGTGAGACAATGGGCCGCTGGGCACAGACATGTAAAAACTACTCAGTGACGTTTGTAGTCATTTGACTGACTTTACAACAAGAAATATTAAAGCTGCAGTAGGCAGAATGTTTTTGGCATCATTGGGCAAAAAATCCATAATAACCTTTCAACATATTGTAATTCAAGTGTTCTGAGAGAAAACTAGACTTCTGCACCTCCTCATATCTCTGTTTTCAGGCTTTAGAAAATCTAGCCGGTGACGGCAGACTTTCACCAATCACAGGTAATTTCATTGAGAGCGTTCCTATTGGCTGTTCATTCAACAGAGGCAGCTGTCAATCACTTGCAAACTCCGATCAACTGGTCAAACTAGGCAGCGCTGATCAAATATGAATCAATATTCTGTTACTGTAATGTCTATTTCTCTCCTCAAATGTTCTCAGAAACATCTTGTTACCGTTTAGCTGTAAATTGAGAAAGTTTGCTCCGGCTGGTGGGCGGTGCTTGGTATTTCCTCAACTGATCTCAACATGGCTGCTGGGTCATAAACTTTCTCATTTTACATCTAAACAGTACACTACAAGATGTTTCTGAGAACATTTGAGGAGAAAAATAGTCATTACAGTAACAGAATATTGATTCATATTTGATCAGCGCTGCCTAGTTTGACCATCTGATCGGAGTTTGCACAGCTCCTCAGAGATGGCAAGGCTCCAGCTTGGCTCTGATTGGTTGTTTTCCTCCTGTCTGTGAAATCTTGCAGATGCCGTTAGGAGCACCGGAGGACACAGAGGCACATGATTTTTTTCAGATTACCTGTCATGCACTACTGTCAGGATATAGTGTTTTATAAAAAAAAAATCTTTTCAATAATATTTGCTCCATTTCTACCCACTGCAGCTTTAACTGTCACTTCATACAGTGCCCTATGCCCGTTCAGTTATCCATCCATTAAGTAGTGTGTTGGTGCAGACTGTCGACTACACAGCTCTGCTATAGTCTCCTTTCTTTAGTTCAGTGAGTCACTGGAAAAGAGCAACTGAGCCAGTTCTTTCCATGAAAGACCTCACCTCTGTCTGCTGCTACGGAATAAGAACTGGGTCACTATCTGCCTATAGAGTCACCTTCACAATGATCGGCACATTTTATAAGAATCCATTCATTCAAACTGATGTGACACCATCTCAAGCATTCAGTCTGGTCACAGCTGTCGGATAATCCCATGTGGCCACCAGAGCTGCGACCACTGACAAGTAAATCTTTCTCCATGATCACTAAACTTCTCTCTGTGTCTCCCTCTCTGATGCCTGGTCGATGGTGCCTGCTTTCCATTAGGTCCGGTTTGGCTCTGGCTGGCCATCTGATACACGGCGTCTCTCCTTCACTGCATAGCAACATACAAACACACTTCCAGGTCAAAACGACTCAAGAATCACCTCAATACTGGGGAAAGATCCCTTGTTTACACTGAGGGCACTTATATGTAGGAAAGTCCAGGTCCGGCGTTGTTGTCCTTCTAGGGCACAATGAGTGCAGCTGCTGAGATGGAAAAAATCTTGTAATAGGTTATGGAGAGCAAGTGGTGTGGAATACACATGGCTGGCAGAGGGTGCTTCTGGCATCACTGGGCCTCACCATAACACCAGGTTAACAAGTTTATCGTCGACTATGTGACTGTATTTACTCTGAACATAATAACATCATTCCTGCCCAAAAATATTAAAACAAAGACAAAATCAGTTTTAGCACATCACCGTGCGCTGCGCCCAGAGTTCAACCAGTTTGAACTCGGTGCAGCGAAAAGCCGTCGTTGCACCGTGCAAGCCATTGGAAATAATTTGTGTCAGAGCGCGGTGGTGCCGTTGCCGCGTTCTGTGTGATTAGAAGAGACTACAGCCATGCTAGCAGCTTGTACATGTACTTACTTTAGGTAGAGTGGTGCTAAATGCCAGCATGCTAACGCACTCAAATGATAATGCTCGCTGATGTTAAGCAGGTATAATGTTTACCATGTTCACCATCTTATTTTAGCGTGTTAGCATGCTAGCATTTAGCTAAACTAGCAATAAACACAAGGTGCATTTCCATCCACTTTATTTGATGCACATTTTCAATTTGCGTTTAAAAAAACCTGAGTGAAAACGCATAAAATTCAAAAATATCTTGAAATATCGCTAAAAAGTTTTGACTTTGGGCTGTCAATCGATTGAAATATTTAATAGTTATTAATCACATGATTGTCCGTAGTTAATTGCAATTAATCGCAAATTAATCGCATGTTTTTTTAATCTGTTCAAAATATACCTTAAAGGAAGATTTGTCAAGTATTATATATCTATATATCTATATATCTATCTAGCTATCTAATAGCTGTTGAGATATTTTAGTTTTGACCATAGACTGTAGACTCAACGTGACGTCACCCATTGGTTTGTGGACTGCGGTTTTGAAGCCTCGAGTTCTGCGCGTTGGCCGTCGCCATCTTGGTTTTGGCTGTTGCCATCTTGGTTTTTTGGAACCAGAAGTGACACGAGAGAGTGGAGCTAAGCGCAACTGATTACTGAACTGAAAACACAACGCGAAAGTTTTAAAGTTATAAAACGAAAACACGGACAACTCCCAGACCGGACAACGCCGTGGTAGCGACCTGTCAATCACAAGGTAGCCCCGCCCTAAAGCATACCCTGCTTTTCCGTCTAATTGACCCTAAATGGGACCTTAATTTACTAAATGAACATCATGCTGTATTGAAGAAGACTTGAAACTAGCGATTGAGACCATAAACTCATGTTTACAATGTTTACTGAGGTAATAAATCAAGTGAGAAGTAGGCTCATTTTCTCATAGACTTCTATACAATCTGACATCTTTATGCAACCAGAGGAGTCGCCCCCTGCTGGCTGTTAGAAAGAATGCAGGTTTAAGGCACTTCAGCATTGGCTTCACTTGTCGTTGCGGCCTGATCTGGACCAAAGTGGTGGACTGACCAACTGACATTGTCATCCCTAAAAAGATATCCCATGACACAAAAACTGAAAGATAGTCTACTTATTTGGGGAAAGTTGTTGGTGGACTGACCCAGAGAAAAGACTGTAGTGGAGTTGACATGGTTTTACTTTACCCTGGGCTATGTGCTGCAGGTGGGACTCATCTTGTCCTCCCAAACTCCATTCTTACCTCTTTAACTAAACACCAAGAGGAACTCTGCGGTGGGCTATCGCTCCTGACCCTCTGCTTCAATATATTTTAAGAACAGAGCAACAATAAACAAACCACAGTCCCATGTGCTTTGTATTAGGGCTCTCCATGGTCTGTTCATTCTGGAGCTCGAGGCACAGCCACGCAAAACATGTTTGGAACAAGTCCAATCTGATTTTTCAAGATTTCTATAAGAACGAAATGAAAGGCGTGTCACAATGTACACTTGCTTCTCTGTGTCACCAGGATCTTTGCGGGGCCACAACCTGTGATACGCTGGGGATGGCTGACGTTGGGACCATGTGTGACCCGAAGAGGAGCTGCTCCGTCATTGAAGATGATGGCTTGCCCTCTGCTTTCACAACTGCCCACGAACTTGGTAAGATAGTTGTTTTGTATTTGCTGTTTGTATAATGTTCATCATCAGGGGACTAAACACTCACATTATGGATTTTAAATGCTAATGCTAATGCACATTTGGCCTCAGAGTGAGATATGCTCAGGTCACCAGCTGCATATAACCTTCTCCAAAAATGTCAAAGGAATTCTGCAGTCAGACTTGACAGACGTATACGCGCCTTAATCAGTGTGGAAACTGGCCTGGTCGGAGGGCTTTACAACTTTCATGATGATCTATATGGCTGTGGTTCTCAGTCCTGGTCCCAGAGCACTGCTGGGTTTCAATCCTAGCAGTTATTTAATTGCATTCCCCTGATGTTCGGTTTGTAAATCAGTCCCTCGTTAGATGGGCACAATCAAAACCAGCAGGTCTCTGGGCCAAGGTTGAGATCTATGCATGTTCGACATTACAGCTGCACAACGTAACTTCACACACTGCCAGCTGCAAATAGAAAGCAAGAGCTAACAGTTAAAACAATCTAAAGTTCAGTCAACAGGAATTATTTATAAATTTTACTACTAACACATGTACACTTATCTTTAACATGTGATGCTTTTGTGAAAAGGAGAATTTAAGCAAGGAAAAGGGATGAATGAAGCAAAAGAAATAACGCTGGTGTAGACAGAGCCCTCAGTCACTGCTCTTTGGGGACACTTTGCATTGATTTCATGCTAAAATGTCCAAACCACGATAATTGTGTGGTATGAGGTACAGCGTTAGCTGTGTTTGAGCATACACTTGTGTATATAATCTCCCAAATTAATTGGGATAGTTGAATCTTTTGGGAAATACACGTATTTTATGGGGTTTTTTTTGCGATTAAACTGTTGAAAACAGTTGAGCCAAAACAAAACACCGCCCATCGACTGGAGCAAACTTTCTAATTTTAAAGCTAAAGCTTTCTTACAGCTTTCTAAAAACATTTTAGGCGAGAAATAGGTAACAGAATTGTTTCATATTTGATCAGTGCTGCCCTATTTGACAGTTTGATCAAAATTCACAAGCTTCACGAGCAGTGATTGACAGCTGCGTTCGAGACTCCTCGGCTACTCTTGCAAAGGAGCACTAAAAGGAGGCAAAGAAACTTGACTTTTTTCAGAGATTATCTGTCTTGTGTACTACCGTAAGTTACCCACTGTAGCTCTAAGTACAGAGCTGGAGTCAGGGCATGGTTAGCCTAGCTTAGCATAAAGACTGAAGAATGGGGAAAGTAAATAAACTGTTGTTTTTTTCAAGAAATAACTGAAGCTTAATTGTCATTTTACAATACTTTTATGTACAGGTTAAAAAAACAAAACACGTTTTCAAACATTGTGAAAATTAGACAGCTTTTTTTTTACACTTTGGACAGACCCAGGCTAGCTGTTTACGACTGTTTACCGTCTTTGTGCTAAGCTAGGCTAACCACATCCTGGTTCCAGCTTGTTACTTAACCCACAGACATGAGATTGGTATAAATTCTCTCAAAATGCTGAACTATTCTTTTCAATTCCAAATCGCAGTTTCTAAAGTCCTTGCTAGCTAAATAGAGTGCTCCAGGGATTACATATTTTTGTGGGCTAACCAGGAAGTTAGCATCGCCCTGGGTTCCCTCAACCAAAAGCCAGTGGGATTTTTCTATTACGTTTTGGATTATTGCAGAAAATAAGCTCTGTGGCAAACACACTTTGAACAATTAAAGTTGAAGTTGAACAATGCTAATCCTGCTTTTTCAGTGCAATGCAATGGGTGACATACTGCAGTTTGACACACTCCTAAAACTGTCTAGTTAAGGCAAATCCTACTAATAATATAAGTGACATTTTTTTTACATTTTTTTCCACATTTTCAATCATCGGTGGTTGAGGCTTTAAAAGAAGTGAGACTCATGCCTGAAACCAGATCCACAAGTAACTCATGAGGCCCCAAGAGAGGCATTGGTTTACACTGTCCTCATGTATGTTAAGTAATCACACTATTTCCTCTCAAAATGGTCCCGTCTCATGATTGAATACGCTGAAACACTTTCCTTTGGAAAGTACTACATGTTCATATTTAGGGAATGAAATGATTTCCTTGGGAACTAAATTCCCCTGCCAGGCCCGGTTTAGAACATGGACGTATGCCAAGCTGCATGTTCCCATGCATAAGTGCATTCCTGTCTGCTATGACATCAGCTTCAAATCAGTCCAAGTTGAGTTTGCTTTGCCTTATACATACATACATATATGTGTGTTGAGATGTCTGGTAAAACGTTTCTCTTTGTGTTAACATGTTGGTCACCACAGAGAGATATCTGCCCAGTAACTCTGACTAATTGTGTTTTAAATCACAGGAAAAGAGACCTACTTGAGTCTAACAAAGATGTGACCTTCTGTCTCTCTTCCCACCCTTCCCTCATCCCTCAGGCCACGTCTTCAACATGCCCCACGACAATGTGAAGGCATGTGAGGAGGTGTTTGGGAAACTAAAGGACAACCACATGATGTCTCCAACGCTGATTCAGATCGACAGGAGCAGGCCCTGGTCTGTGTGCAGCGCAGCCATCATTACTGAGTTCCTGGACAGAGGTCATGGTTAGTAAACACTTCCTGTACATGTCTCTGCACTCAGATGGACCACTAATGCTGTCCAGGCTTCATGCTCTCAGCTGGTTGTAATCTAACTGTACTCTATTTCGTCACGGCTACATTTGTAATTTCAATATCAGTTTAATCTTGGAAGTGATCACACATACTTATTTTATGTTTTACTCTGATATAAGCCCAAGGAAAGATTCATATATTGGCTAAGGCCTGTGTTTATTCTTTAGTACCTTTTTTTCAAAATGTGTTCCTAATTATCAGGAAATGGGGTCTTGGAATAGAAAAGTCAAAGTATTTATATCTAGGGTCAACACACTTCAACAAATTTAAACACACTTCACAATAAATAACACAGTGAAATTCGATAGCAAGAGGATAAAACCTTATAACAGCATAATATCAACACCATGTCTAAGTTGACAAGGGGAACAATCCACAATAAAGACTTACTTAAAGCTGCACTAATCTATATTTTATGTGAACAATGGGTGAAATAATTATGTGTAATGTGAAAAGGGATCACTTGTCGGGAATTATCACCAGACTCTGCAAAGCGTTATAGCTTCTTTCAGCTCAGTGTTTTGGTTTTCAGGCACACAGTTTTAATGTTTTGGTTCAGCCTCATCACTCTCACCAACTATTAGTTTCTTGCCGCAGCAGGCAGCTGTTTTTTGTAGAAAAGCTCTGATAAACCCACAGCACCAAACAGGAAACAGACAACGTTAGTGATGAGCTGGCAAACATAGTGGAACATTTGGCAGATTTTCATCTTGGGAGTTGATGAGGACCGAAACAGATGGTGAACGGGACTCACATTCAACAGGTGGCCAGAAAACACAAGGCAGTAGTATTACGCAGATCAAGGCCACAACATGTCAACCATGTGACTTTTAGTGTGAAATTCTTCCTCCCAGTGACCAAAAAAAAGATTAAAGGGACAGTTCAGGTGTTTTGAAGTAGTGTTGTATGAGGTACTTCTCCATAATCAGTGTATTAACTACAGTAGATGGCGGTCGGCACGCACCCAGTTTGGAGAAACAGACAGGAGTAACAGCACGGGAGCAAAGCTATGTACTGCTGTGGACGAGGGCAGCAGCAAAATTTATTTTTGACACCTAAAATATGCCCACCTAAAAAAAAAAAAAAATCAATATCACTTTAAAGGTCCAGTGTTTAGGATGTGGCGGTATCTAGCGGTGAGGTGAGGAGATTGCAACCAACTGGAGCCTCTTCCATGTGCCAAGCATGTTGGAGAGCTACGGTGGCCGACGCGTAAACGTGGATGTCCCTCTCCTGAGCCATCTGGAGCAGAGCCAGTGTGTAGAGTGTGTGTGTACGTCGGAAGTGAGTGGTGAAGCAAGAGAGAGAGCGGCGGTGACGGGAGCGAGTAGTTATCGACTCCGGCCCAAACAGGAAGCTGAGTTTGGTTTGTCCGTTCTGGGCTACTGTAGAAACATGGCGGACTCCGTATCCTTATTGTCAGGTGATTATATGCTAAAGAAAACATAGTTATTAATATTATATTCCATTTCTGCTGATAGATTCCCCTAATTGTTACACACTGGTCCTTTGAGTGTACACTATATTTTGAATATTTTCGCCACTATATCTTGCCGTCAGACAGCCCTTTCCGACGGGGAACTGAAATTAAACTTATCCATATTCTATTCAAAGCCAACAGATTCCTTTTGTAACAACAGTATAGATGAATTTCACTGTCAGTTCAGTTTTCTGTCGGAAAATATTTTAACTTTAGCGTACACTTAAACTGATATTAATTTTTTTTAGGTGTCTAAAATATGTTTTGCTGCTGCCCCCGTCCACAGTATTGCTTTGCTCCTGTGTCGGTACTCCTGTCTGTTTCTCCAAATCTGGGTCGTGCCGACTGTCGTTAGGTAATAAACTGACGAAGTGCGAACTATCCCTTTAATGCAGGTTTAACGTTTGGTTGGTGGACACCTGTACAGCAGTTGTCATGTCACGGTAGACCTGTAAATAAAAAGATATATTTTCTCTAAGAGACAAAATGATGGAATAATCAATCCCAAAGCACATTACAACTAAGGCTACATCACCTTACATGGGATCAGCATTCTGGATCCTTGGCTAGCAATCCTGTTTGGAAAACAAACTCAAAGTGAAGCAGCCAGCTGACTCCTCATATCTTAGAGCAAAGCTTTGGGAAGTGCTTGAGAATGACAAACTAACAGAGTCGCTCATGTTATTTTACTGATCAGGAATGGCATTTTTGATGTACTGTAATATCTGAGTACATATTGTTGTATTTTGATGATGACACATTCAGATATAAAGTATCAACTGTACAGCGGTGGATGAGAGCAGAAAGAAAAAAGGTTTTATAAAGCTTCTCACTAGCCTCAATGGATGCAACGCACCCATAAGAAATGCAGAAACGAAACACTTCGTGGCAGAATTACACTGGAGTGCATTGAATAAAAATTACCCGCTGAGGAAACTGAACGATTCCGAGGAAGTATTTTTTCTTGAGATGTAATTACTAGGGCTTTCTATCGATTAAATATTTAATCGCAAATTAATCGCATTTTTTACCTGTTAAAAATGTACATTAAAGGGAGATTTATCAAGTATTTAATACTTTTATCAACATGGGACTGGGTGAATATGCTGCTTTATATGCAAATGTATGTATGCAAATATATATGCAAATATATGTATATATTTATTATTGGAAAATCAACTAACAACACAAAACAATGAAAAATATTGTGCAGAAACCCTCACAGGTACTGCATTTAGCACAAAAAATATGCTCAAATCATAATATGGCAAACTCTATGACTTTCCCAAAACTTCATGTGTAGAGGGGAGACTCGTGGGTACCCATAGAACCCATTTTCATTCACATATCTTGAGGTCAGAGGTCAAGGGAGCCCTTCGAAAATGGCCATTCTAGTTTTTCCTCGCCAAGATTTAGTGTAAATTTGGAGCGTTATTTAGCCTCCTTTGCAAGAAACTAGTATGACATGGTTGGTACCAATAGATTCCTTAGGTTTTTTAGTTTCATATAATCTCAGTATCTTCACCCTAGCTTTAAAACTGTGCCTGCTACAACCTTCGAAAGATAGGCGTCCAGTCGGATTTTTAAGAGGTTAATTAAAAATTGCAAGTTGTGTTGATGCGTTAAAGAAATTAGTGGCGTTAAAACGAATTTGCTTTAACTTGCGTTAACTTTGACAACACTAGTAATCTCATATGCTGATGATGACATACAGTATCCAGTCCCAGCATCCACAGTCAATATAACATTCATAAGTGTATTAATATATCATTGGGCTTTTTCCCCTCAGTAGCTCGTTTATGCCAAGTCTTCTTCTGTCTGTGTGTAAACGCCTGGAAGTGACTGTGAGTGGATTCTGTGTAATAGACAGAATTAGCACACCAATTTATTACCTCCCCTCGACCAGCCCTCTTACTGTAACAAGCAAATGAGCATTTACTAAGTTTAACAACCCAAAGCTAACACCGCTGTCTTTTCTTCATGAGTCATTTGCTTAATCTAAACATTATCCGGTGCCTGCACTGTCTCTTATAAACAGCTTGGTGTCTGCTGTTGTACAGACTGGAGACTAAGTTGTTGAACATACAGTACAAGCAGTACTGAGCTCATTCATGGACATTATTTTAATGCTATAATCCATCGTTTTTATAGTAGAGCTGTTAAAGTTAATGCTATAACAATAACATGTTAATGCAAATTTGTTTTGACGCCACTAATTGTTGTTGCCTCTTGGGCTGCAGTTAGCCATGTTATGATTTGAGCATATTTATTATGCTAAATGCAGTACCTGTGAGGGTTTCTGGACAATATTTGTCATTGTTTTGTGTTGTTAATTGATTTCCAATAATAAATATAGACATACATTTGCATAAAGCAAGAATATTTGCCCACTCCCATGTTGATAAGAGTATTAAATACTTGAAAAATCTCCCTTTAAGGTACATTTTGAACAGATACAAATAATTAATTATGGACTACCATGCGATTAATCGAAAGACAGCCCTAGTTTAAAGTGAATGCTTGTGAGTTGCGGTCTGATTGTTTGCGATGTTGTTGGTTTGTTTCTGTAGGAGACTGTCTGCTGGACCAACCTCAGAAGCAGCTGTCTCTCTCAGACAGCCTGCCTGGTTCCAGCTACAGCCTCCACCGCCAGTGTGAGCTTGCCTTCGGCCCCGGCTCCAAGCCCTGCCCATACATGCTGCCCTGCTCCAAGCTGTGGTGCACCGGGAAGGCCCGCGGCCAGCTGGTCTGCCAAACCCGACACTTCCCCTGGGCGGACGGCACCAGCTGTGGCAACGGCAAGGTGTGCTACCGAGGAGCCTGCACCGATAAGAACAACACCATGCACATCAAGGTGAGAGAGTGCAGAAAGCAAGGCCTGTCCTGCTTGGTCTTTTTTTTATTACAGATGTACCATTGTGCCTGTTTGTCTATCGTACCAGGTGGATGGCCGGTGGGGGAAGTGGGGAGCATTTGTAGGCTGTTCCCGAAGTTGTGGTGGAGGAGTTCAGCTGGCCAAGAGGGAGTGTGACAACCCCGTTCCTGAGAATGGAGGCAAATACTGCTACGGCCTTCGCGTCAAATATCGCTCCTGTAACCTCAACCCTTGTCCTGAAACAGGTAAATTAGTCTCCGTTTGAGTATGTTCACACAGGAAGACACACGTTAAGGGCTGTGACTGACAATCCAAGTATACCTTAGCATCTGTAGTGGCACGGCAATTTGTGGCTTTCTCTGAATGTTGAAGCAGTTGAAGCAACCAAAAACAAGTGAGCAAAATTGTAATGAATGGATTAAACAGTGTGGTCATATGCCCCGATGTAAACTGCAATTGTTAGCAGGTCCGGCTAACTAGTTTCCCACCTATAGTAGTAACCTAACCCAGCATTAGGCTGGAAGTAGCCTATAATAATAAGCCCAAGAGTTAAATATAGGGGTGACAGGATATGTTAAGAAAAAGCCCCATTTCATGACCGGCACATCCACTGTGTTGTTTCCCTACCATGTTGGAGCTGGTCCTGGAAACACTCCAGGAATCCCAGCCACAGATAGTGCTACATTTGCAAAAACACATTGGTTAGTTCTCATCCTAAAAATCTTTTTCTCTTGTAACTTTTAAAGTGAAACAAACTGTTTAAAAATGCGAACAAGTATGTAAGCTAAGGAGACAACAAGTGCGTATTTAAGACTCCTTTTGCCAACGAGTCAGTAGGAAACATTAAAGTCAGCCGGAACGGTGTTTGCAACCAACCCATTAGCGTAATTAGCTTGCTAGCTACAGCTGATAAAATCTGGCTTGAAATTAGAAGTTGCTGTTGTCTACCTTGCATGTTCTGTTGCGTGGGTTTTCTCCGTTGGTGTGAATGTGAGCTTGAATGGTTGTCTGTCTCTATGTGTCAGCGCTGTGATAGTCTGGCGACCTGTCCAGTGCCCGCCACCCTAAATAGGATAAGCGGTTACAGATAATGGGTGGATTATACAAAAGTAGTGAAAACGTTTGGAAGTGATGCAGCCACCACGTTTGTATTAATATAATTTTATTATCGATATTATTTTAAAGGAATCAATAACTAATTAGAAGCTTGTGTGTATCAAAGTATCGATACGACAGTATTGATACGCCCATCCCTATGTTGGAGTAGTTGCCAATCTAATCAGAGGTTGTTTTGTTTTTACATCTCCAGGTAAGAGTTTCCGTGAGGAGCAGTGTGAGGCGTACAATGGCTTGAACCTGAACACCAACAGACTGGGTTCCTCTGTGGTTTGGGTTCCTAAGTATTCAGGCATCTCTCCCAAAGACAAATGCAAGCTCATCTGCCGAGCCAACGGGACTGGGTACTTCTATGTCCTCTCTCCAAAGGTATGTAGCTGATTAGTATGTTCACTTCACCATTCCTCATAGCGAGCATACCATCCGATTGAATCTGATTCAATGAACTGTTTTTTTCTAATTGTTGAAAAAATGGAATTAGTTCAAGAATATAAATTATATTTATTTGACAACCCTGCGGGTACGCCGGGTTAATAAGTAAGGGATAATGTACAGCGAGCCGGTCATTGTTGTGAAAGAAACCCCGACAAGGCGATGCTTCACCACGACACGGAGCGGAGGGGTGGACACCGACGGGAAGCATCGCCCTGAAGGGGATTTTTTCACAACAATGACCCGCTAGCTGTACATTATCCCGCTTATTACACGGCTACTTACTTAAGAAATCAATAGTTTGACACAAAAACGGTCCGGCAGAGTCCGACATTAGAACAGCGGCCATAGCAACGGTCTACTATACATAGCAACGGTCTGCTATAAAGAAATAACAGACCGTAGAACGCCGTGATTGACCAATCAGAATCGAGTATTCAACAAAGCCGTGTAATAAAGTAGAGTAACTACTTCAAGCCAAATAATCTATTGGCTTTCACTGGAGGCTGATTTGAGCCTGATAATTGCTGGCTGTAGTGCATGCTGTTGCAGCCTGTAGACGGTACTGCACATAGAGAGCAATGCTTTCAGCTTTCATTGCTATGAATAAAAAACAAAGTCCAACCACGCTTAGATCTGTCTGAAACGCTAATGCTGGGTACACACTATACGAGAATCAAGCCGATTGTTGGGCGATTCCCCCCTCCCGACAATCGTCAACAAAGCCATGAATTTTTTGATGGTTCTAAAGATGATCTTTCCAGATATTTCTGTGGTGTGAGGTAAGTTAAGAGTGTTTTTTACATCCCCCGATCGGCTCGGTTCAATATTTAAGATGGGATATCCTGTTGTGTGTGAGGTACCCCGAGGACAGCCGATGACGCAGTCACGTGGGAAAGAACGATAGCCAATAGAAAACCAAGCTGACTGAAGCGGAAGGACAACCACAGCTGTCATGGCGGCCGCTGCTAATGCATGAGCTAATGCACAACGCGAAGCATAAAGTAGTAGTAAGATGGAGCTCAGAAATGGAGGAGCAACTTGTTCATTTGTGGCAACAACACAAGTGTTTATTTAACATGTCTTCACGATTTAATACGTTATTTTTACTTTTTCTTCGTGAATTTTCAGTACATAGTAGTGCAAAACCTGACATCGCTAATTGTTCCGACCCGTCGTCCTCCATGTTTGTTCACGTTTGATCGTGAGAGATTTTGCGAGACTTACGTTTTTATTAGTTAGTTAGTTTTATTATTAATGAATCTGTTAGTGTGTGGCGTGCTGTTTTGGCCAAAAAGTTACTCACCACACACTATAGGAACAAAACTGTTAAATTTAACATACCATGTTGTTATGTGTGGGCTGTCCCACATTTTCAAAATCTTTTAAGATTTAAAAAATCTTTTAGTGTGGACCAGCCTTAAGATGTGACTTTGGGTAATTCTGTCAATATTCTGAGCTAAATTTGTATCAACTATTGTACCTGCTAATGCAATCTGATCTTGTCATTCAACACCTCATCACGAGTCAAAACCTAATGAGAAACATTTAGATAGAAATATTGAGCAGCTCTCTGTTCACATGGTATGATTTGGTCCTTATTCGCAATGCAAGAAGCAATAGCTGGTTCTATCCAGAGCAGATCAGTGAGAGGTGATGTGTTGGTGGCAGCAGAGAGAGCTGCTGCTGCTGCTGCAGGATGGATGGAGTGGTGAGAACGGGAAACATGCAGGGACAGTATCACTTCACAGCTGTGGCTTGTCGGCAACTATTTATACAACCAGAAAGGAAACAAGCTTGTAGCAGCAATACAAGCCAACATCTCGTTTAAGGACACTGTACACTCCCGCTGGTGCTACTTTTGATTTTCTATTTATGTAGTGCTTTGCTTCATTATGTTTGTTTAGTCAGAAGAATAAAGTATGTAAATATGGTAGACCATGGACCTTTCTCAAACCGGACCTAAACTGGGACTCCGTTTGTAGTCACACTCACAGCTGAATGAAACACCCTTCTTTATGGTGTAGGGTATAAATACAGCGGCAAGCTTTGGGACGAACTTCCCTCTCTCTGACGGAAACTGTCGTAATGTTTCGTAACCATGGTTTCGTATCAAGCGAAGGGGATGTGCAAAGGTTCACAGTATTAAGAATAAAAAGAATATGCAATATAATATAAATAAAAAATAAAACTTACTCCCATGTTTCTGAGGTGGCATTTCTTTACTTTTTTGTAAACATCTTTTTGTTTTTAAATCTAAATACAATGTAACCTTAACTTGTTAACCTTTCTTCAACAATATTAAATGTCTATCTTAGTTTGAGCAGTTTACGTTTGTACGGTTTGTTGCACAGAGCTTACATTTGTACTAGGGCTGGGAAAAAAACGATTCACATAAGTATCGCGATTTCGTTTTTTGTACGATTTTGAAATAGATTTTTTTAATGCCAGAATCGATATATTTGCTTCATTTGAGACTATGCGGAGGTAAAAGGAAGTTACCGCTTTTATTGTTGTAGTCTGAGTAACATGACGTCATATCCGTTCCGTATCCTTCAACCAAAACAAACCAGCCGGCCGCCGCAAACCGAAACGAAAAAGTAGAAAACGTTGGAGGGTCTGCGTGGATACGACCTGCACCCTCACATGTCAAATCCAATGTGGTAAACACTACACATCCAGTAAAGGATGGAAACACTTTGGGTTTCACACATTGTCAGGAAAAGCAGAGCTAGACATCACGGCTAAAGCTGCATGCTAACCCTGTCATGGACAGGAAACGTTATCGTATTGCGGTAACGTGCGGTCAAAGCAGCCGTCGCTCTCATCTCCGTGGTCAAATGGGCCGACGCTACAACTGTAGAGCACCCATATACTGACATTTATGTTAAATGCATTCAAACGGCCCCGATGGAGCTGACCATGGATGGATAAAGAGAACGGAGCTGACGCGAGAGCTAGAGACGGACTTGGAGAAGTTCAAGGAAGTAGACACGTGTGACTACGTCCGGTTTTCAAAATAAGGTGTTAACAAAGGGAACTGTATATACAAAATACATCTATGGAAATAAGATTGATTGGATCATATTCACCAGAGGTATAAAACATTACTTTTCCCTTTATAAATTAAAGAGAAAATACCACTAATTTGTGAGAGAAATGTCTTTATTCTTTGATTTTTGGGTTGAAAAAATTAATAAATAATGTCTTACAATGACTGATATATTTGACTTCAGGACATCTCTGACTACATACATGCTGAAAATCAAACATTCTTACTGGATTAATTTAGATATTTTCCAAACTAAAAGTCCCTAGAAGTGTACGATTCAACTTTATCCCATGGTCTAGTGTTAAAAAAGTTAACAAAAATCGCAATATCGAATCACAATACTTGTAGAATCGCAATACTTAAAGACTGAAATAAAGATCGAATCGGCACCCAAGTATCGTGATGGCATCCAATCAGGAGATAGGTGTATCGTCCCAGCTCTAATTTGTACAGAGTGTGCTCCATGACGAACACAAATCGCCGTTGCACATGGCCAGTAAGTCAGCATCGATGCCGGCTCACTGTTGGAGGGTTATATAACCCACTTCCACTCCCCACTAATTGGTTTGGGACGGCACTTAATATGGCGGACCCTCCACGCGAACGCGCAAACGGACTGTAAGTAGGTAGGGAGAGGGTGTAGGGGCCGGTTTGAGGAAGGCTCCATATATGTGGCTTGCTCTGTCTTTCCCTCTTGTGTTCCCGATTACATGTTATCCACCTTAAGGTTGGTATGATGTAATGTCTCAAACCCCTGCAGGTTGTGGATGGGACGCCCTGCTCTCCTGACACCTCAGCTGTATGTGTTCAAGGAAAATGCATCAAGGCAGGCTGCGATAGCAAGCTGGACTCCAGCAGGAAGTTTGACAAGTGCGGTGTGTGTGGCGGCGACAACCAGGGCTGCAAGAAGGTCTCAGGAATGTTCACCAAACCTGTGTAAGTATAACATGTCAGCACATACTGTACCACTCTTAAGTGTTACATTTAAAGCACTGCAGGTCGAGGTCAACGTTGATGTCGACTTTAGATCGTGATGAGCAGAAGGTTTGCAGTTGAGATCTCTTTGCTAGATGTGTATAACTGAAAAGGAGGAGATAACTGAGCTTTTTCAACCTGTCAACAATCTCCACTGGCATCAGAAATTGTAGGAGAAAACACAAGCAGCCCATGCTGACCAATCAGAGTTATCTCAACGTGGTATCCTTGTGGCCGCCGCATCTAAAGAGCCTACGCACATAGCCACCATAGTACCGTATAGCCTCTTAATGCAGAACTATAAATGAAGCTTCAGGAATAGCCTAGAAGTAAACGACGACACTTAGGTCGTACTTTGGCGGCATGTCCTATAAGTATGCAGTGATTCCCAAAATATTCATGGAAATAAATCATCTTGTGTAGTTGTTCAGAACACTAAAGAGAAGTGGTTTGTAGGAAATTTAAGGCAGACTGTATCAGGCTCTGGAAAATGGATAATATTACAAGAGGCCTTTAGAGGGGAACACCACCTAAATTAAGATTTCCAATTAGGGCTGTCAAAGTAAACGCGATAATAACGTGTTAACGCAAATTTGTTTTAACGCCACTAACTTCTTTAATGTATTAACACAATTTGTGATTTTTAGGTTGTAACTGGCGCGGGTTTTAAAGCTAGAATGAAGATACTGGTATCATATGAAACTAGAAAACCTAAGGAATCCATTAGTACCAACCATGTTGTAGCTTGTCTCGAAGGAGACTAAATAAAGCTTCAAAATTCTGCTAAAGTTTAGCCAGGAAAAACTGCCATGGCCATTTTCAAAGGGGTATTAGTGTCATTAAAACGACTTTGTGTTAACGCGTTATTATAATATAAAAACGCGTTACCTTTGTCAAACCTATAGAATACATGAACTTTTAAGTTTACAAGGTACATTTACATCTATCATCTTGAAAGAATAACCATTGGCCATTGAGCATCACTAATGCGCGACATCTACACACTTTCTTTTCAGTCATGGCTACAACTTTGTGGCGATGCTGCCCGTTGGAGCTTCCAACGTCGATGTCCGTCAGCGTGGCTACCGAGGCATGGTCAGCGATGAAAACTACTTAGCGGTGAAGAACCGGCACGGCAAGTACCTGCTGAACGGCAACTACGTGGTGTCAGCCGTGGAGCGCGACTTGCTGGTGAAGGGCAGCTTACTGCGCTACAGCGGTACCTCCACATCCGTGGAGATTCTTCAGGCCACCAGACCGCTGCAGGAGCCTCTGACTGTGGAGGTGCTGTCTGTAGGGAAGATGACTCCTCCCAGGGTGCGCTACTCCTTCTACATCGCCAAGGAGAGCAAGGAGGAGAAGACTCTGTGGAAAGAGGAGAGAAGCCACACAGCGCATAATAGTGTCTTGGCGGACAGTAATAGGGTAGAAGCTAAGAAGCAGATGATGGGTAAGAGGCCGGTCAGTCACTGGGTGACAGGAAGTTGGGATTCGTGCACAGTGACTTGTGGGAACGGTCTGCAGAAGAGGCTGGTGCAGTGCCAGAGCATGGAGGGGCGTCCTGCAGTGGACTGTGACAGTGCTGACAGGCCTGTAGCGGTGAGAGCATGTGGGGATCCATGTCCCATGTGGGATGTCGGGGCCTGGTCTCACTGCTCCAAGTCCTGTGGAAGGGGCTTTAAAAGGCGGCCAGTGCGCTGCATGACTGAGAACGGTCTGAATCTACCCAGAGACCACTGCTCTGGAAGGAGGAAGCCTCAGGAACTAGACCTCTGCAATCTGAAGCCATGTTAAAGCAGAACAGACACAGCCGGAGGACTTATTTTTGTCAGTCAAAGTGATGATTTGACATAACTTTGATTAAGCCCAAATCAGCACGATAATGATCCCATGGCTGTGTTGGATGGAAATACTCTCAAATGCAGCCTGACTGTGCCTGAACGGGCGTCTGCTACACCGAAGAAAGCCAACGGAGACAGAGAGGGTCTCCCTCTGTTGTTTGAAAAGACAGACATCTGTTTAGAGAGAAAAGAGGGAAAGCTATCTCCTTGTAAACTGTCAAACCATCTGCCTCAGGTTTGACTTGTGGTTAGTCTACCTCTACCAGGAAAGATGACACAACGCCTGAGCATGTACAGAGAGTATCAGAGGAGAAAGCTGCTGAGACAGTGATCGCACACAAACATAATTTCTCGCTACAGTTCCGTGCACGGGATGAAATTGCAAAAGCAGAGAAAAATGAAAGTCCAGGACAAATAGATGAAGCACGGTGAGGTGTAACCTCAGCACTCACACTGTGCAGTTATCAGAAGCAGATATCTCACCTGTGAATTGACATTTTTTCTCATTTTCACTGAAGAACAAATCAAAATGTGAAACACAGTACTGTATCATTCATGCAACATTCAAGACCTGAATGGTCCATGCAGTTTCTACATCTTTTTGTTGTTGTAATTTTTCTCAATTCAGTGCTATTGGCTGTCAATAATAATAATCAAAGCCTGGAGCCAATAACACTTCTAGTCAGAGCCAGATCATAGCTTTACAGGCATTATATCCTTCCAAAATGAAAAAAAAAATCAACAATAGATCCTACACACTTGATACAATCTTTATGAATTTGATCAATATCAAAGAATTCCTACATTTTATTTGTGACCAAAGAAGTAAAAAAATATTTTTTATAAGAGAAAATTAGTTTCTAGCTAAGATGTTTGCATATTCTATCCAGTGAATGTAGGCTGTTTGTACGCTGCAATCATAATGTGTCTGTGTCCGTTCTGTGTAAACCAAACCGACCAACGCTCAGCTGATTGTTTTATGTTGCCAAAGAATTATAACCTTCAAAAAAGCCTTAGTACTGTGAGAAGGACACCTCTCTGGTTGAAAATTTGTTTTTGTCTGCTACTACATCTGCTCTGTAAATCCCTCGTCCTGTGTTCCACTTTGAGAAAAAATCGGAAACCAAAAGGGAGATGATGGCGCCCCCTAGTTTTGCATTAAGTCAACGCAACCCCTTTAGGTATCCGCCTATGTAGATGGAGACCTTTCAATACAGCCAATCTAATCTTGCATAAAGCAGTAACATTTGTTTACTTTGTCACCGCCCTTGTTTACTTTGTCACCGCCCGCGTGTGAGCAGCACATGTGCGTCGCGGAACCTCTTGCTCAGCGCCAATGTTAACAAGATAGAGAAGCCACACTGCCTGCGTGAGCAGCGGGCTCAGGAGCAACTCGGCTGCGTGTCAGCTGAGTCTCTTCTAGAGATTTTGACAATATATTGACCTCATACCAGCAACATTACTGCAGTTTCAATGTCTATATAGAATACGTTACAGACATGAACAAAATTAAGATTTATTCTTAACTCAACACTTCCTGCAGCCGTTTCAAAATAAAAGCTCTAGTGTTTTTTTCTGTGGATAGAATTCCTTGATTTTGTTAACACAAGGCTTTTATTCTGAAATATTTGCGAGAGTTTTGTAGAAAATGCAGTGACTTGCAGGACTCCATGAATGAATAAAGTATGGGGTTTTAATTGTGGATTATTACTATTATTTACAAATGACCACACACTTCTTAAGCTTTTTCTGTCTAAAAGAAATATAACCGACATTTATAATGAAATGAAATGGCCATTATGAAAGGCAGACTCAATATAGAAAGAAAGGGCTGACAGCAGCAGCAGCAGCAGCAGCAGCCGACCAGCAGCAGAAACGCTGCTGGTGTGGACACTACACGCGTGAGAGACGCAGCACTTCAGGGCAGCGAGGCAGCCGCCACGCGCTGCTAACGTGCCCAGTCTGGCCCGGGCATAACACCGGCACTCTGGCAGCCTGCCAAAGCGATCCAAAGATTTCATCTTGGGCTCTAGGAAATTGTGATGGACATTTCATTCCATCCCAGTGAGTCAAATACCGACGGTTTGTCACAGCCCTCTGCGTCTGATACCGATGCACAAGGCATCCTTTAGCGTCAGTATGAGACAAGTAACTCCAATGTAAACCCATCCCCCCCAATATTTGACCCTCAGAGCAACTGCCGAGAAGGGTGGCGGTCAGGGGCGATGGATGGGTCAAATAAACGAGGACTTTGAACCAGGAAACTGCTGTTGGTGTCCTGTGTGAAACCAAAGGTCAACGTTGACTTATTTTAAGTAGTCTAAGTAGGCTACGTTACATAATGTTCTTAATTTACATCAACCCAAACCACAATCTTTTACTAAACCTAACCAAGTAATTTTGTTGCCTAAAAAGTGACGCCAAGGGGTCCTGACCAGAAATTGTTGCCGGTTTGGAAGAAAATGATGGATCCATATAGATTTATCAACCCCTTTAGCATAGACCACTTCTCTACTGACCATCTATATGTCCTTACAGTAATTGATTAGCAATAATAACAATTAAAGATTAAAGACAATGGCAGGACCTAAGCAGCATTAAAACAGCTACATGAGGTAAAAAGCAGCCCATAACATAATACATAGCAGTAGTAGATAATATAAAAAAAAGATTTAAACTCACAATGAAAGAAATAAAACATTTCCAAATACGGAAATTAGCTATGCAAAGCCAAGCCAAGATTAGGGCAATATTGAGAAACACTTTGCTTCGGGTCGGTAGTCTGGCTGCTGAATTTTGTACAATTTGGAGCTGTTCCATAGCTCAATTGTTAACACAAATACACAAGACATTACAATAGTATGGGCATTAATGTTGCTAAACGAATATACTGCATTCAGGCCATGCCAATGACAAAAAACAGAAAAGAAGTTCATGTTTGCTTTGTTGTTGCTTCTGTCCTTCTGCTGCATAGCTGCTTCCCCATCTCTAGCCCTTAATGAGCAGACATATTGCATCATGCCAGCCATCATTATCCTGCCCCATCCATCAACATTTGTATTGTTTGATCATTTGCTCTGGTGTTACACTTATTCTCTTTAGTGAACTGTTTCAGAAAAAGGCTGATCTTCTCTATGAAACACATCCATTGTGAAATTAAATGGACGATCCACCCTAAAACACAATCAAACACCTATAGAGTGCTCCAGGGATGATGTATTTTTGTAGGCCAACCAGGAAGTTAGCATCGCCCTGGTTCCCTCGACAAAAAAGCCAATGGGATTGTTCCATTGGGTTTTTTGATTATTGTAGAAAATGAGCTCTGTGGCAAACAAACGTTTATGATGCTTACACGTTTTGTTCTGTAAAATAATCTTCACAAAGTAAAACACCACTTTTATGATTTTTGAAGCGTGAATGCAAATCGGCAAAAGTAAAAAGCTAACGTTAGGCTATAAGCGAACTACACCACGATCGAATGAGCGTGAGTATACACAACGAGGCTGTAAAGGCGGACGAGGCGGCGTGATGACGTTTAGTAGTCTCATTTAGCCACTTGTTAGCAACTGCCTTTTTTTTAAGACATATTAAGGCTTCAAAATGTGTGGGATATTTACTGATGTATTTTATGTCATAGACCAAAAATCTCTTAAGCTTGTGTTGACCACAGACCTTATTTCAGGCATCTAACTAAAAACCCGTTCAAAACTCCATTGACTTCCAGACGAGGGAAGCGGAAGTGCTAAAATGTTAACTCATTTCCGGGTTTTATGACTCATTCCTGCAGCACTCTATTGTTGTGCTTTGCATCATGGGATTCCACTTTATTGTTTTGAAGGGAATTTTTCATTCCATTGGATAACTGTTACTGCATTTCCAACACAGCTGGTAAATATGCGTGGTTGAATAGAAAATGGATCAGCAGTCTTAAAAATACTTGGTAAAAGTCCAGTTCTGGTGTCACACCCTAAGATTCAACATGCAAGGGCGTCTGCTGGACCATTTTATCATGTGTACAATGTTCAACAATGAAACCGACAGAAATTCACTGAAAGAAAAGAATTTCACCATGTCTGAGATTAAAACCTTCAACACTTCCAATTCCACACATGGAATGCATCAAACATCGCAGAACAATAGATAACTATTTGTATTTGAAGGTGGACCATTAAACCGATGGATGGACACAACACATCCTTCAACAGAAAACTGATTTCACTCTTACTTTCCAATCTCATTTGGTTCAGAGGACCAATACTACCATCTAAAAGATGGCATTGTACAGTTAGTTTTTCTTTCTTTCACATTATGTACAGATAATGTTATTTTTCTTGTCTTTTGTATTGTATACTATGTATACATTCATCTAGCTGTATGAAATAAAATATATATATAAGAATGTAAGCATATGCTGAATTATGATTGATCAACCGTCTGAAGCTTTCAAGTATTTTCTGTAAATGTTACATTAAGAAAACAGGGAAATATGACTTCCCTACTGTAAGTCTATCCCACATAGTTGGAGGACAGACTGGATGGATGTCTGTTGTCTCTTGAACGTCTCCCTTTGCCCCGGCGGTATCTGTTACAGCAGAGTTCTGCTGTGCCACGCAGTCTTCCATCACATGAGATGAGTCAGTCTTGATACCTCAGCTCTTCTCCAACTGAAGCATGATCGCAGATGAAAACATGTTCATTCATCCACTTCGGTATTCTGCTGATTCAAGCTCCGTTGTCCCGGCTGTACTGTAATAACACACCCAGCTTGGCCAGCGCCTGCCCAGTAAGCTCGATGCATTGTTGGACAGACGTCTCTCAGACCAAGGATTTGACCCATGTCAGGGTTTAAAGGTCCATACTAATATCAATATTTTTGGATAAAAGATGTGGATGATTTGCACTATAGACATAATTACATAGATTATTGTTGGCATATCATTAGGGCTGTCAATCGATCAAAATATTTAATCGCCATTAATCGCATGATTGTCCATAGTTAAACGCGATTAATTGCAAATTAATCACACATTTTTTATCTATTCGAAATGTACCTTAAAGAGAGATTTGTCAAGTAATTTTAATACTCTTATCAACATGGGAGTCTGCAAGTATGCTGCTTTATGCAAATGTATGTATATATGTATTACTGGAAATCAATTAACAACCGTAGACCACACCAGCATGGCGTCATCTGCGCTCCCTTTTGGGAGAAAGAAACTCGCCATCACAGGAGAGAAAATGGAAAATGACGAAAAAGCTGTTGTGTAGCGGGTTAACCGAGGCTTTCGCACTGAGATCTGAGTCACATAGGATACGTTAATATTCACTGTCAGTGTGGTAAATCACTAAATGATGCTGGTGACAGTGACTAGCATGGCTAGCTAACGTTAGCTTGAGTGGGAGGCTGCTGCAGTAATACAGTCATACATTAACGTTATAGCAGCATCAGACTGTCGTCTCCAACTAAATCTCAGCCTATAGATCAAACAGTTGTCTATTAACACGTTGGTTATTTACAGACAACACTTAGCCTAACGTGATTCAATCAAATATGTAGAGATGTCTGGATAAGAAATATCCGGCCACTGTGTTGGACGGGGGAAGACTGAAGGGACATGGCGGCAATCAACCTTAATTTATTAAGGTATCGCGAACGCTCAGGTTCAGGCAAGATCGCAAAATAATTATTAGACGTGTGTATAAAACAACCGTTTGTATAACAAGAGATGAATGCATACGAACTTGTCAAAAGTACAATCCAAACACACGTCAAATTGCATTGAAGTCTATGGGATCTTCGGTTTTCTTTCCCCCAAAAGGGGGCGTGGCCTTGACTGTGTAACTGTTTACCAGAGGAAAATTCACTCAGAGCATTTCGCTTAAAGGAAACTAAAATAGCTACAGTAGTGTAGACTAAAGGTTTTGGCCTCTGCCTGCGGGAAATAATTGAAACCTTTTATTGAAAAAGTGTTGCAACTGTCGCAAATTTGCACTGCTGCCGGTATGAATAGTTTTGATGTGAAATATATTGCCAACAAATCTCATGAAAAGACCAATACCAACATGAATTGGTACTAACAAAAAATATCACCAGCGTTGTGCTTCAATTAGGACGCTCTCTCTCTCTTGCCTTTAGTTCGCCAAGTCTTTGAAAATATTTATCAGCATGTGAGTTTGTAGAAGATTAAAGTGGACATGGAGGAATTTAAGACTGAGGCCTGGACTCTTCATGTACAGCCCTTTAAATGTTCGACCAAACCAAATACCCACATGCTCTGAATTCCCCGAGATCTCACCTGAAAAGCTTAAACTACTGAGCCAGTAAACCAGATGTGTTTTGTGTTTGGCTTTTATAGATGATATCTGATGGAGAGAGTTTAGTCTGTCTGTCAGTGCAGCCTGTGAGGGCAGTTTGCTTAAAACACAAACACACTCTCCCAGTCGTCTAAAGGCCTTCTTTTAAAGCTGCACTGAGATCATTATCCAGAACACACTTGTCAGCCTGAATCACAAAGTAACAGAGAAGAGAAAACACTCCCTACAGCCACGTGTACATTTGCATAAACTAAACTAAACTGTGCTGTCATTATTTCTGCTTCTCCACCCACAAGAAAGTGAAGTTTTTTTTTATTCGAACACTCTTTAACAGCAATGATTCATCAATGTTTGATCTTTTTCTTTTGGTGTCTTCTGCTATAAAGCAGTGCAGACAGGCTGGGATGGTAAATATGAGCATGACGGTGTGCAGTTTAACAAAGTCACATCTTATAACTCCTGGCTGTCCAGTAAAAGAGCAGACCTCATGTGCTAAATGATGAGTTGGAGCATCTCTGGAGGATGAAGTTACTTTATGGCATGCTGTGTGGACTGGTTGACCCAGCTGGGAGTGGGGGGCTGGATTGAGATGAGTGAACGCAACCTGGAAAGGACTCAGATGGGTGTGTAGTCTTTCTTTTTACCTAAAGGACAAAATATGTTGCTTGTCAGTGTCATCCCAAACAACCCATATGACTGTTCCAAAGACAACACATATGAGCATTTCTTTGTCTGCCACCTCTATGGTTGAAGTTTTATTATGTTAAGGCAACTAAATCGACTTAATTAACCCTCTGAGACCCAAAATAGATCTGTGTTGTCCCTCCAAAATACCACATTAAGTAGGAACACCATAGAAAAAGCCATGCTGTGATTTGACATCAAATACTTTTGATATTTTTGAGATTTCTGCAAGAATTGCATTTTTCGGCGATTGAATAGCCAGCACTTCTGTTCTGCGAACTGCTCAGAAACCCCCTTATTGTCAATCTACCTAGGAAAGCCATCCATCTTCTGAATGCTCTAAGTCTCTAGTTTGTGAGTGGCCGTAGAGAGAAAACATATAGCCTATATATTGATGCCACAGCACAATCGCTGGTTACATTTTGTGCAACCAGCATCAGACTGTTGTAAAACAAATAAACCAAACTGTCAGTGTGTCATGACGGGGATAGACCTGTGATTAAAGAGGGTGAAAGTAGTGAGTTATAAACCACGATTGTCACAGCTTCTAATGCACCCATCTACAATAATGCCTTATTTCTGATCTCACCCTGTGCGCAAGTGTGCCAAGTTAGCCATCCTGATGAAAACACCTATGGTGGGTGCATATTAGCGCATACGTGCGTTAAACTCGAGGGTCCCGGTTTGGGGGTTTGAAAATATGGTCACCCTAGCTCAGTTAAGTCAGCTAATTTCAGGAGGTATGGTAGTAACACTCATGCAACGTCTGAAACTGAAATTACCCACTTCTTCACTGTCTGATTGAATTAGCTCTTAAACCCTAACAGTCTAATAGCCTTATATTCCCCATTTCATTGCTTCAAAGACACACAAATATCTTTTTCAAACCTGTGAAACAATATCAAATATTCTTGGCCTTTATCAGCCTTTTCCAATCTGTGACATAGCTTGGGCGGAATATTCAAATACAAGACGGCAGTTTTGAATTGTTGGATACACGGCACATTCTTTGAAGCAACTCTGCTTGTAATTTAGGTTGACACGTTGATATTTATGTAAACTCTGCTATCTCAGCTAGAAAAGTTCCAAGACTTTTGACAAAGCTTGGCAAAGTAACGTGTTTATAATGACGGGTGTGGCAGGGTGGAATAGGTTCATGGAGACATGATTCACACACAAGTAGGTTGAAGTACTAGGCTTTACTGTGTGATCTTGACTACATAGGCACGAGGAAGGACTTCTTGTATGACACTAATAAAAATGTTTAATTTAAATGTGTCTGGAAATTAGATCAACTCGCTTAAGTCAGCCATTACTATTCTGTTCCACTGGCCTACGCAGCTTCTCCACCCATTTCATCTCCTCACACCATCTTTAAAAAAAGTATAGCAGCATAGACCTGCAGTGTCTTCCTGTGTCATCACTGTTTGAGTCTTTAGCCACTTTAATAGACCTGGACTGTGCCTGTCGCATCCTGAATGGATCAGAGCTCTATTGAATGTGAGCTTTGGTCCAATGTATTTAGAAAATCACCCTCTTGGATTTCATCTTAAGGAGTTTTACCTCACAGTGGGCCGCTGCTGCAGAGAGGTGTGAAAAGAACTCTTGTCCGGAAATCACATTATCTGCTTTACACAACAACACAGCGGTTGACACGGCCTCTGCCAAGAGCTGAGTGGATTTTGATTTACTCCCCCCACCGCTCTTCTCCAACCGGAGACCTGACCACCTATTCAGACCCCGCTCATGTGGCTAATGAGCATGAAGGGTTAATGTTTCCCAGTCCATGGGAACCGCTGAGGCTTTAAGTTGGCCTTTCTTTACATTGACTGAACCGCAAAGTCAAAATGACCAGCGTTGCAGAATTAAATGCATGTGGAGGGCTGTAAACAACTGCCTGTGAAGATCATTTGCTAAGCCAAGGGGTCGGGAAATACATCAAGATCACCATTTGTTTAACAGAGGCTCTTTGTGGGGGAAATACACTGAATTCAAGCAATAACTGAAATTAACTACCGTTCCACTTGGTACCCAAATTCCAGGCAACAGAGCACAACAAGAAAACTGCTCTCATATTCACAGCCATCTGCTGTTTGTAACGCATATGTTACTTTTGAAGTAAGGCAATAGTTGAAGAGATATTTTGCCTTTTCCAACATGTTAAAGTATATACGATGTGGCCACGGGTTAAATTAGTCCTAAGATTTGTGGTACTTTGTGCACTGAGGCAACAACTACAAAGTTATAGTACAATAAATGGTGATTTCATCTTTATTCTTTGTTGCCCTATTTTGTTATTTATTTTAACAATTAAATATGTTCTGTGTAGTACACCCCTCATGCAGTCAACCCCTCAAATTGTTATCTTCAAAGTTCTCTTTGGAATCATAACTTGATCTTGACCACAGCCTTTTCACGAACACCATTTTAGGCCAATCTACTGTCTGTGAGAGGATCCCCAGGGTGACAAATCATTCTGTGCTTTTCAGAAGACCTATAGCTCCTGTTAGCAACTCCCCTTGCCTTGAAGTTATTCCATTACAGGCAGTGGGAGACAGATTCTGGGAGTAGGAATTGTTTGACGTTTGGTGCTTTTAGGGGGTCGTCCTTTCATGATAATGTGTTATTCTGACAAATGGAAGTATGTTGAGCGGTGTATATGTTAAGTTACAGAAACTGTCCTGTACCTGCTAAGACTCAGGTTCAGTCCAAGCAACATATGTCCTATTGATGTGTTTAGTAAAGTAAATAATGTCAATGTAAATGATAAGTTTAGCTGTGGAATGAACACAGAAAAAAAGCCTTCAGTGAAGACAGGTAACAGATAGGCCAAATTATGCCCAAAAATGGGGAAAAAAACACTTGAAATGACACTCAATAATTTACAGTATAGGGGGGAAATCCATCTTTATGGATCAATAAACAATAAACTATCAAACACACGGAGGGACTACAAGCAAGACAAAAAAACATGGCTCAAGTGGCTCCCTCAACCATAGAGATCATTGCATGGTTGTATTTAACCCTCTGAGATCCACAATAGACCTGTTTTGGGTTTTTTTTAGGGGGGTACAGCTCAGCACTGTTTTTCAAGTTGTTCTGGTCATAAATCAGAAATAAACATGAATGATTTAATTAATTAATTAATTAAAAAAAAATTGAGAAAGTGTATAAGGCTTTAGAACATCATGATCACAGTATATGATGGTCATTCCCATGCTCACTTATAAGAACAACATAAGTTGTTGCAGCAATTTTTGGGTTGATACCATTTGTTACACATATTTGGTGCTAAATTTAACCATTCTTTAACCACACAAGAATTGATATTCCTCCAACATACCACATTAAAGTGGCAGTAGAGAAACAATTTTTTGGCATCATTGGGCAAAAAATCCATAGTAACCTTTCAGCATATTGTAATTCAAGTGTTCTGAGGGAAAACTAGACTTCTGCTCCTCATCATGTCTCTGTTTTCAGGCTTTATAAAAATCGAGCCTGTGACGGCAGATTTTGACTAATCACAGGTCATTTCAGAGAGAGAGAGCGTTCCTATTGGCTGTGCTCCAGTCATGTGACCAGCACTTGGCTTCCTTCAACAGATTTCACAATGGCGGCTGCGTCACAAACTTTATCATTTCACAGCTAAACAGTACACTACAAGATGATTCTGAAAACATTTGAGGAGAGAAATAGTCATTACAGTAACAGAATATTGATTCATATTTGATCAGCGCTGCCTAGTTTGACCGTTTGGTCGGAGTTCGCGAGTGATTGACAGCGGGTCTCATAGACTGCAGCTGGACAGCGGACCTTGTTTTCCTCCGGTAAGTGAAATCCTTCAGATGCCGTTAGGAGCACCGGAGGACACAGTAGGACACAGAGGAACAGGATTTTTTTCAGGTTACCTGTTTCATGTACTACTGTCACGATATAGCGGCCGTTTTCTAAAAATAACTTTTTTAAATCATATTTGCGCCAATCTCGCGTACTGCAGCTTTAAGACACCAAGACCTTGAGGAACACCATAGAAAAAGTTATGCTGTGATTTGGTATCAAAAACTTTTGACATTTGGAGATTTCTGCAAGAATTGCATTTTTTCGCCGATTGGATGGCGAGCACTTGAAACTGCTCAGAAACCCCCTTATTGTCAATCTAGCTAAGAAAGCCATCCATCCTCTGAATGCTCTAGGTCTCTAGTTTGTGGCTGTAAAGTTTCATGAGGCTGTGAATATCCTAGAGGTCATTAAAGGTCATTTTATACAGTGAGGTCACGTTTAAAAAAATGATCTCACTACAATGAAATGGCTACTATGAGGACTAACATCATCACACATGAATACAGTTGGACTCATTGGATCCAAAAGAGTCTCAGCTTTACAGTGGTACCCAATTTATGAAATTCCAAGACTGTTTAGTGACCCCAGTATGCAGAAATATTCACAATACATACCGCATTAAAAAAAACTGCATGTTTTTGTCCCAAACTGCATGTGATTATCATAAAGTGGGCATGTCTGTAAAGGGGAGACTCATGGGAACCCATAAAACCCATTTTCATTAACATATCTTGAAGTCAGAGGTCAATGGACCCCTTTGAAAATCGCCATGCCAGTTTTTCCTCACCAAAATTTATCGTAACTTTGAGCGTTATTTAGCCTCCTTCTGTTATCTGTATCTTTACTCTAAAACTGAACCTGATACAGCCTCTGAAAGACACTAAAGTCGGTCAGGATTACAGGTCAGAGGGTTATCAGGGATCAGATAAACACTACAGCAGCACATCTACAGACGATTGGCCAGATGTGCTGAGGTGAGAAAGTAAGCAGGGTTTGTCGTTTATCGAGTATCTGCTGCCATACCAACAGGACTGCAGAGCAGCTTCAATCGTCAGGATGTGAGATTACTCCACCTCCTCCACACCATTGATTTTGTTGTTTTTCTTATGTAGCATAAATGGATTACAACTGCATTTGTTGTGCAACCATGTGTTGTACAATGACAATAAATTAACCTTGAAGCCTTGAAGTGGCTAAAGGCTGAAACATGCTTCTCTGGTCCACACATATCCAAACGTGTCGGGGTTATTCCCGTTTGTTTCTATTATACTTGAACATGCAACTATTTTTCTTCTGTGGAGCAACCAATCAGCTTGTTTGACGCGCCACACCACATGTTGAGATCTGGGAGATGTATGTGTTAACCTCTGCGACCTACGGACGGTTACTCATAACACCCTTTGATGCATAGGTTCACAGGGAACTTTCTGTGTATCCTCACAGAAGCGAATGTAAAAACGGGCCTGAGGTCTCACAGCTAATGGTGACTAGCGTTAGCTTTCAGTCATTTTGTGGTAGAACAGCCACGTTTCAGGAGATTAAGTTTGATGTTCCACCTGAAGTGATGCTTGATGATTTCTTAGATAGTTTATTAGAACCTTACAGGGCAGGGCTTCTGGCTGGGGCTTCAAAATCAGCTCAAACAGCTTTAGCTCATTTCTCTGGCGCCTGTGTCGTCATATCTAAATCTTGGCTCAGGTCAGACAGGAGTCCTTCCTCTGGAGGAGGAGAGGCTGTGGTTTGAATCAATAAATCTAAAGGATCAGGGCTGCGAATGTGGGGTTAACAGCGAAGACTTCATCCACAAGAATTTATTGGTGGTGTCGTGTCACCGTACCAATCTTGCTTTAAAGTGAAGGATTGATGGTTTTCAACTGGAGATGAGATACTGTAATATACACTCAGACCACAGCCACATATGTGATTTCAGCAGTGTGGTTTCAATTATTTCAGTTAGACTTTCAAATTCTGTCCACTTTAAAATATCATTGCATGCACACTGACTTAAAGCAGAGGTAGGCAGAATATATTTGGCATCATTGGGCAAAAAATTCCATAATAACCTTTCAGCATATTGTAATTCAAGTGTTCTGAGAGAAAACTAGACTTCTGCTCCTCCTCATGGCTCTGTTTTCAGGCTTTAGAAAATCTAGCCCGTGGCGGGAGACTTTGGCCAATCACAGGTCACTTCAGAGAGAGAGAGAGCGTTCCTATTGGCCGTTCATTCAACGGAGGCAGCGGGCAAACGGTCAAACTAGGCAGCGCTGATCAAATGTGAATCAATAATCTGTTACTGTAATGCCTATTTCTTGCCTCAAATGTTTTCAGAAACATCTTGTAGTGTACTGCTTGGCTGTAAAATGAGAAAGTTTGTTGCGGCTGGTGGGCGGTGCTTGGTATTTCCTCAACTGATCTCAACATGGCTGCCGGGTCACAAACTTTCTCATTTAACAGCTAAACAGTAACTACAAGATGATTCTGAAAACATTTGAGGAGAGAAATAGGCATTACGGTAACAGAATATTGATTCATATTTGATCAGCGCTGCCTAGTTTGACCGTTTGATCAGAGTTTGCGGGTGATTGACAGCTGCTCAATAAACATTATTAAATAAATGTAGTGGTGTAAAATGTACAATATCTCCCTCTACATTGCTCCAGGAAGTTAGCATCGACAAAAAGCCAATGGGATTTTTTCATTGGATTTTAGATTATTGCAGAAAATAAGCTCTGGCAAACAAACATTTAGGGTACCTACATGTTTTGTTCAGCAAGATAATCTTCACAACTGAACACCACTTTATGATTTTTGAAGCGTAAATGTAATTGCCACAAGTAAAAAGCTAACGTCAGGCTATAAAAAAAACTACATCACAGTCACATGACTTCACCACCACTAAGCTGAAGGCGGTATAGTGTTTGGTGTGATGACGTTTAGTAGTCTCATTTAGCCACTTGTTAGCAACCGCCTTTTTTAAGACACGTAAAATTTTCCAAATTCACAAGTAGGGTATTTATTGATGTATTTAATGTCATAGAAGAAAACGTTAAAATCTCTTCAGCTTGTGTTAACCACAGACCTTATTTCAGGCATCTGACTAAAAACCCATTAAAATAAACACTGACTTCGAGACGAGGGAACCAGAAGTGCTAAAATGCTAACTCATTTACGGGTTTTAGGACTTCTTCCTGCAGGATTCTATTGTAGTGGAGTAGAAGTATAAAGTTGCAGAAAATAGACACACTCAAGTAAAGTACAAGTGCCACACACACACACATAGACTTCAAGCATTTAAATGTTACAAAAACACCACTCTGATCAACCTTCACGATGACCTAAAGACACATCAGTCCCTCTGGATCCTTTTCCTCTCACTTCTTCCTCCTCTTTGCTCCCCACAAAGAAAAAAAAAAAAACTTAATGAGAACTAAATTGGGGTAGTTTCCAGCGCCTACATAGATTTAAGTTGCCATGGAGACGTTGCAAAATAAGGGCCGGGCTTAGTTAACTGCTCTCCTAATGTTTCAGCAATCATCTTGGCTGTAATGAAAAGCAGCATGCTAAAAAAAAAACCCACAGCTCTTTACAGTCCTCTTAGTTTTATGGTTTTCATGGCTGCAGTTACAGTTTCACAAATGTGTTTAGACTCCTAACACGAATGACATATTGTGATACATTTTACAATCTTTTTCATGTAGCCGCTGCACAGATTGTGACAAAGATGTTTAATCAAAGATGCTACACTGACTCACAGTTGGTTAGCAAAGGTCAAGTTGCTGAGAAAGTGAGAGCAGCACCTCTGGGATCCGGCCTGCCGTCCTCGCTGAAGACGCCAACAATGAGTGATTCACTTGCTCCACAGAGACCGCACATTTTAAACGCTTGCTTGCTCTCGCACAACAAGAACGCCTTTTGTTATCTGAAGGAGATGGAACCGATGGATGGCAGGAATCCGCCCAACATGCCAATAGGCTTTGATCCCACAGAGCCCTCTGCTCCGCTTTGGCCAAAAGCCATAGCATGTTGTGAACTGGACTTATTTGAATGAGAGCAAGGAGGGAAAAGTGGATTAGGGGGAAAACAGGGGAAATTAGCAAAAGTTAGGGAGAGAAAAGGAAGAAGAAGAGAGCTATTCCTCAGCTGTAATAACGCTGACTGTGTGTTAAACTGTAAAGGCATGGAGTGAGGCAGCATGGTTTTCATCACAACACGCTGTGTTTGCTTAACAAGTTTACACTACAGCGGTTCGCCTCGGCTTGCACTGATGAGCCTCTCTGAAGGGAGCTGGCGCTTCAGAGGACGGTCTCACAGCGAGTCGCTCAGGTGGAGAAGAAGCAATCTGGAGGACATCTAACACACACATACACACACGGAAAAACACTGACAGAAGTAAAGTAATGAAATCTCTCCACTTCCCTTTAGTTAAAGCGAGGGTAGGCAGAACGTTTTTGGAATCATTGGTGGTTTGATCCCCGGTCACATGTCGAAGTGTCCTTGAGCAAGACACCAAATTGCTCCCGAAGGCTGAGCCAGGCTGTGTGAATGAGTATTTAGATTACATCCTGATGGGCAAAGTAGGCACCTTGCATGGCAGCCTCTGCCATCAGTGTATAAATGTGTGAATGGGTGAATGCTGGCATGTAGTGTATTGCTGGCTTAAATGACAACTGGTAGATTTTAGACATTGTGTGATGCCTTTTCGGCAGTTAATATGGAAAAAAAACTGCAGCGACAGTAAACAATGTTCATCCCACCGTTATAATAACGTGATAAAAGACGCAAAGAGAGAAATGTTCTAAGAAAAAAACAGGAGGAGGACCACAGGAAAAGCTTAAAGACACTGCAGAAATAGTGCAGAGGATATACGGCGGGAAGTCGGCTCAATTTTAGGGGGTTAAACATTGGACAGGAATGCAGAGTTTGTGGCTACAACAGTGGAGCGACTACTGGGGCTCTCCTGCCTACATCGCCCGGTGCTGCCGCTGACAGCAGCCCACCGAGTCTGTGGTGTCTGTAGCTGTTTGTGTGCAGCTTGGGAGTATAACCTTCAGAGTCAGAGGAGAACACAGGTAGCTAACATTAGACCAATAATGTCTAGTGATTGTTTTGGTGACGTATAAGAATGTTGAGCGGGTAGCTAGCTAGCTAACGGAAGCTAGCTGCAAGTTACATGACAACAAACACTGTTGGTGCCTTCAAATGAAACTCGTGAGCTTGTGTTTACAACATGGGTAGTCGTGTCCACAACATGCTTTTCATTCAAGTGGTTAAGTCGTGAGAACACCGCTGCTAAGCAACGGCAATATTAACGTTACTGTCGGCGTCTAGAAGCCACAGAGGCTAACAAATTAGCAAGCGGGTAACATAATGCAGTAAATACAAAGGTATAATGACAGAGGAGAAAGATGAGGCCGTTGGGAATATCAACATTTTCCTCAGACCTGCTATAAAATTATGAAGAAAAACAATATACGGCTAAAATTACAATATATTAACTTATTATGCACCGAAAAAATAACTTCCGCCCTTTCTGTCAACATGAAAAAACACATTACAAGTCGTGAACTCGGAATTTTCAGAAAACTTCCAAGGTCGTGAATACGACATGAAGGGGCGTTCATATGGGCCCAACTCGTAAAACACGGAAAACACGACCCCATTTGAAGGCACCATATAACGTGAGCTTCAGAATAAAGTAGTGCTTTCGTTTTTTATTTTCTTAGCGACTTTGTGTCTTTGAACGGTCTGAATGAGACAGCAGAGGAGGAGAGGGTTGAGCAAAGGGACCATTAGCTCTGCTGAGCTCTCTGAGCAGCCGGTTCCTTCCCATTTGTCCCCTCTATCAGAATCACTCAACAGATGTCTTTTGTTGTTTTGACAAACCAGACCTGAACCTTAGTTATCTCCAGTTCAAACAATCATTTACAGCTTAACCCTGGTCGTTGACTTAGGCATTGTTATGTTTGGTATCAATCACATTTACAGTGACATCTTTTTCTCTGCTTTGCCAACAGCTGTATTTTTTGTATGAATCACTGTTTTTTATCTCTCAGCAGAGCACCTCTATCTAAATCACAGGGTTGAGTTGTATTACATAATGCTTTCATTATTTTTTCACCCATACAGGAAACATGCACACACAGCTATGCTCATATCATAAAACTGCTGTGTGTGTGTGCGTGCGTGCTTGTCGTAGCATTTTAACAACACAGTGGAGTGAGGAAAACATGCGGTCAAGACTGCCGACGCACAAGCAGTAAAAGTCTCTTTTTTATGATGGGTGTTCTCATGCTATCCACAGAGTCTGTTTTCAATGTGACAGCATTGGATCAAAGACCACCATACTGAAACATATGAAACACTAGACTGTGATGCCAGTGACATGATCTTTTTGGTTTTACAGGGTATCAGGTGTCATATTGGAGAGTGAGGGAGAAACCGAGTGATGTAACCAGCACAGCAGAAGACTTTCACACGGACCATTAATCACTGACGTCTTCAAAGCAGTCTCATGCCAAACACTGGTTAGTATAACTAGGATGAGAACTGAGCGGGATCCAAAGTAAAACCATACACAGTAACTTTGACGATGGCCGGTTCAGCCTTTTATTTCGTCTTTTATATTCTGTAGTTATGTTTCCATAAAAATGTTGTTTTGAGCAAAATCAAATATGAATCAGTGTCTTTCCATCAACTATCTTTAAGCCAATATATTCAGTAGGACAGAAGATATATATTCAGTTAAGAACCAGTTTTTGATAAATTAATTTGTCTCTTAATACCACACCCTACCCTCTGTTATCAGCGGCCCTCATCTGAACTTGAAATTGGGATGTTGCAGTTACATACAGCTGTGACAACTGCTCTTTTTACTCTCTACTTTTTGGGCTTTCTGTTGGAGGGGATGAGTCAAACAGTGATCAACAGCATGACATGAAAGCTTTGCCGATAGTGGGAGAAACAGATGAAGGTACAGTAAAAGTGTATTCAAAATAATGTTTCCATCAGCATTTATTGCATCTTCTCTATATTGATATGCAAACTTTTTCACCGCAGCCAAGTGTAAAAACATTTTTGCGCTCTTTTGGCTTAGTCTAAAATTCTGGGATTTTCATTTTTTTAACCCACAAATTTAAAATGTTTTTAAAAACAGGTGGATTGAAACAAACACTTACAATCCTAACACCATGTAACTTCAACATTTTGGGGTGTTGGCATTTTGCTGTCTTACGCTTGGTCCAGACTGAACTGCTGCGTATCCCACGTGTGGTGTCCACACCGGCAGTGTTTCTGCTGCTGAGCTGCTGCTGCTGCCAGCCCTTTCTTTCTACATAGAGTTTGCCTTTCATTATGGCCATTTTATTTCATTGTAAATGTCATTTATATTTATTTTGGACAGAAAAAGGTTAAGAAGCGTGTGCTCATTTGTAAATAATAGTTATAATCCACAATTAAAACCCCGTACTTTATTCATTCATGGAGTCCTGCAAGTCACTGCATTTCCTACAACACTGTCCTGTAAATATTTCAGAATAAAAGCCTTGTGTTAACAAATGAAGGAAATCTGTCCACAGATAAAATGCTTGTGGGCTTTTATTTTGAAGTGTTGATTTAAAATAAATATTTACTCTTTTTCATGTCTGTGACATATTCTACAGATACAGGCATTGAAACTGTAGTAATGTTGCTGGTATGATGTCACTATACTGTCAAACAATCACTGTCACTGGTTTTGCTGTGAACCGTGCGCAGCTCGCGGTAACAATAGGCGAGACCGGCAGTGTGGCTGCTCTAACCTGTTAACATGGACGCCGAAATAAAAAAAAAACTGGTTCCGCAGCCACCACGTGCTGCTGACGTTCCCTGTGTAGCCTGGGCTTTATGGTGAAGACCCACTGAACACTTTTGTTTTTTCTCTTGTGGGATGTGAGCAAATCACCTCTTAGTGCATTGTGGGATAGCAGGCAATGCGGGACTGACCAGTCATGCAAGCCAGGAGAAGGGTCAAAAGTTGACAATGTTTTACTTTATGCAAATGAGGGTGCTGGGTCAGGAAGTTTAGTCTTTACCAGCTGTGGATAAATGTCTGTGAAGGAGAAGATTGTTACTGTAGTTTCTGTAATACTTATTATGTACGTCTGTCACCTATATGATTACAGAAACAAACAAAAATGAAGTGCTGCTTTGCATAAAGTTAAAGGCAGAATGAGAAGGATTTTCCATGTACAGACTCATAAAAAATAATCCGTGTGTGGCTGTGTCTGTATCTGCAGTGACCCTGCAGCCCTCTGCATGTATTTTCTCTTTTCTTTTCATCTTGCTGTGTACGGGACGTTTCGGGGCGTCTATAAAAACGTAGCAACCAGGTGCCAGATCATAGGCATGCATCCATCATCCTCGTTGAGCCAGGGAGGATAGGCCAACTTTGAATGTTGAGTAGGATTTGTCGGTTGCGACAAATCCTACTCAACATTCAATTCATTGTGCCTTTCAATATATGGTATGAGAACATACTAGGTTGCTTAATTTCACAAGTGAGAAGCTTGCTCGTTAGCAGTTTAGCATTCTCGGAACCCATCGACTCTTGGTCTGGCGATGAATAAGCCTCTGGGGGCAAGGGGCTATATTTCTGGGGTTCCGGTGTAGCCGTGCGCTGCTCATTGTTTACAGTACGATTAGCAACTTGAGATGTGAAACTGGAGTTGTAGTTGAGAGACAACATGTATGACTGGATTGTTTCACAAGCAGCCAGTTTTTAAATTAATAAAAAGCTAAATCATCATCAGATGATGGTCTGTGGGTTCCCAGATTGCATTTCGGCCAATGCGTTCCGCCTCGTTTGCTCTCCACATGGACTGTTTACCTGCATGCATCCAAAGCCTGCTTGAACGTGATTGGTCAATACTACTCGGACTACAAACGGAAACCAGAATGCTTCCGGTACAAAAATCTTGTCCTGTTGCCAACAGATTCTGCAACTGAATGGATGTGAATGCAGAATCTGTTGATAGATATAAGCAGTTTAGCTTCTTGCTAGCTTGTTAGTGTTGACCTGCCCACAGCGACACATGAGAAGTAGTAGGGGTGTCAAACAATTTGCCTGCTTCTTACCCAACAATGGGTATGATTAAGTGTAAAGAAAGAGCTGCAGCCAATTGTCCAGTTTACTGCATTTTACAAAGTGGGATCCAGGACCCCCGGGTGTCCCCAGCAAAAAAGGAGAACCATTTATCTTCACTATAATTACATTCATAGGTAACACAATGACAAAATGTAAGACTATTTTGGTCATGGGTTTCATACACTTGCTGTAATAAAACATCTAAAAGCAAACATTATATCAGGTGGGGGACCCTGGAACAAAATCAAACGGGGGTCTGTAGTCTAATTTGTGTCAGTTTAGGGGTCCTTGACATGAAGAAGTTTGGGAACCACTGCTGTAGTGTACAACCTTTTAAGGTCAGATATGTGTGAAATCCAGAGCTTTCTGTATATAACTTGAACTATGCATATGAACATATCTTCAGACATTTGTGAGACATTCTGTGAAAAAATGTGCTAAAACTTTAGGAACATGAAGACCTTGTAATGTGTGAACTGTGCATGGCCCCAGGCGCTGGAACCAATAACTGGGTCTTCCTTTTATGCCGGGCTTCCATGTTAAAAAGTTCTCAGCTCTTGGGAATCTACACAGTATTTTCTTCTACATCACACATGTGAACCATGCCAAACTACATCAAGAGTGTGTGCATGTGTTCATGTGAGAAAGAAAGAGAGAGAGAGAGAGAGAGAGAGAGAACAAGCATCTGGATCCACTCCAGTATTATCAACAGATTGCTGATCAAAGCTAAATGATCAAACAGTGACTCTTCTGTCACATACGAACATGTTATTTGGTTGGATTCTCTGTGTATCACGGTAGGTGAAGCATATTAGAGAAAAGCTTAGGCACACTGACACAAAGCTCAACACCAAATATGTCTTATGGAGATTTGACATATCGCAGCTACATTCAGTGCTAATTTACTCAAGGAGTCAGGGATTTGTGGTGAGGGATTATGGCAAGCCACAAAGACAACCTCTGAAGCATCAGTGAACACAGGAGCAAACTGTTCTGGCTCAAAAGAAAGAGGGAACAGCTGGGGGTCCAAATCATGGAGACCAATCCTGCGACCACAACAGGACTCAAATTTCATAGCATAGCTGCAGCAGCAGAAGCACTTGGAATTATTCTCTCACATGATTCAGTCAACAAACTGCTGATTGGTCTGCTATGGAAGTTGGTACAACAGTTTCCGACCTGTTTGAAACAAGGAGAGTCCGACATCCGTTCATTAGTTCTTATACTATGATACTAGACTTATGCAAACCTTAGTGGGCCTGCTGAAGCTGATAACCTCCCTTTGAACTGCCTTAACTATGTTTTTGCATATAAGCCTGTATGAGATATTTGAATCATATCTTGTGAACAAACACCAAATTAAAGAAATCCTTCAGTGCACATAATGTATTTCTCAACTTAATAAAATAAGTTAGCCAATAAATCCATTTGAAGTGGCTGTAATACAAAAGTTGTGCCTTCATTGCTGCAGTCACAAAACAGCTTGATCAGTTCCATGTTCATGCCGAGACCGGTCCAACTTGGAGTTATGAAGGGGTCCAAAAGAGATAAAGATCAAGTCAAAGACTAAAAGCTGAGCAAGCCTCTTCAAGTACGACACCAAGCAAGAGTCTACAGCCATGTTAGCCTCTGTGAGGCTGTACCAAGCCCCCAGGGAGAGCGCCGGGCTTTGAAGCAAATTTTCATAGTGGCCAAACGGTGTTACTACAACTTCAGTGTCCGTCACGTGATACCATTGGGCCCAAAAATACTTTTTCCCATAGACTTACATTGGGAAAGAGACGTCTGTAACTCAGCGGCTAATTTTTTTTTAGGTAAATCAACGTCCCAGTATGAACACCTGAATTGCCCTTATTTAAATCATTAGGTTCTAAAAGTTGTAAAATGCCGAATCTAGAGTTATTTCCGTTCCTCTGTTCATGTGAATGAGACCCAGACTGCGGCTGGGAGCAGTTAAAGGAAACGCTATTGCGTCTGCTCTATGGGCCCAATGGATGCGAAAGATCACCGGATGATCCGGGTACTCGGTTGGGCCAATTTGGCTTCATGCACCACTAAGGCAACTCTCATAGGAATGAACGGGCGCCTTCCTACAACACTGTATCCAGTTCTCTTTATAGATCCATGGGCTGTACTTAGGTACAGCACACTACTGTTTAGCAGGCATAATGTTACCATGTTTACCATCTTAGTTTAGTGTGTTAGCATGCTAACATGTTCTATATAAAACTAAACACAAAACACAGGACTTTCACCCAGGTGGTTTGGGTTAAAATAAGTATTTATTACGTAGATAATGTAACTTGATTTGACCTAAATTAAGTACTTTACGTACTTCCGTAACTTAAAATAAGTCAATGTTAACTTTTGGTTTCACTCGGGACACGAACAGTGGTCTCCTAAGTGAAAGTCCTGTGGGTTTTTTTTATGATCTTTTACTAAACCTAACCAAGTAGTTTTGGTACTTAAAGGTGCAGTGTGTATGACTTGGTGACATCTAGTGGTGTGGTTGCAGATTGCAATAGTTTAGGCGTATTGATTCTTAATTACAATCAGTCAGGAATGGGCGTGGTTTTAAATACTAATAGCTATTTACAGACTGTGTGAGCGAAAACACACAAGAAGTCAAATTCTCCTTTACATTCATTCTCTACATGTTTACAATCAGGCAGGCAAAGTCATTAGAATATGCAACAATTAAGATCAGTGTATATGATGGAATAGTGGCATTAGATGTGTCAGAGGGACCAAATTTGGGCTTTTACGGCCAAACGTTTTCTACGGGGGTACATGCCCCCGGACCCCCCTATAGCTGGCCACTATTTCCCACCGGCTTGCTACTCCAGATACTTGTGAAGAGACCTGTTCATCACAGTAGAGCATACAATTTTTCAACACCACTTGTTGAAGGTATTTATCATGTTTCCTCTCTCTTAAACCTTCCTTAATTGCTTCCTACTCTTTACACTCCTTTAGTGTTTTTAGGGAGTGGCACGGTTGGTATACATAGAGGAGCACCAAGATGGGTGGTGTATCTGGGCCAAATTGCCATGGCCGTTTTGTTTGTGCCAGTCCAGTCCTGTTCCTGAATCACGACCTATCTGTCACAAGAAGCGGTCCAGTCAAACATCTGGCACTCATTCAGTCTGCATATAACAACGCTGAGCTCTACATCGTCGCTGCTACACTGCTGCCTGCTTTCAGAAATGTAGCCTCCTCCAGCATTTAGTTGAACGTGCATTTTGAATGTGTTTTTTTTTAATTATGTGTTCATGTTCAATAAATGTTGTTTATCTCAGGCTCTGCCATGGGGTTTTTTGTGAGCTCAGATTTGTTCCAGAGCATCACATGAGCAGAGCCACACCTCCAAACTAAAATGCATACCATCAATCATTTAGCCTTTGTATTCCTTGCGGAACATAGGCCATTGATGAATAGTTTCCACCCTTACAGTATCTGTCTTGGGCCATCTTCTCCAGCTGTTTCCACGTCAGTCCCTTCTTTTGAACTCTTGTTCCATGCTCCTTCTCCAGGTGTTTCTGGGTCTTCCTCTCCCCCGTTTGCCTTGTGGGTTCCATGTCAGTGCCCGCTTGGTTATTGCCGTTTTGCTTTTTAGACTGTGTCCAATCCAGCTCCACTTTCTCCTTTTCAGCTGTACTTCTACTGTCTCTTGTTTGGTGCGTTCACACAGGTTGATGTTGCTGATGGTGTTTGGCCAGTAGATCCCAAGGATGCTTCTTAGGTAGTGATTAGTGAATGTCTGCAGCTTGGTGATGATGTTAGTGGTTGTCTTCCAGGTTTCTGATCCATACAGCGGTACTGTTTTAACGTTGGAGTTGAAGATTTTGAGCTTGGTCTTTAGTGAAATGTTTTTGGATTTCCAGATTTTGTCCAGTATGTTGAATGCTGTTCTTGCTTTTCCGATTCTTGATTTTACGTCCTCCTCTGTTCCACCATCCATGAAAAATGCATATAGCTGCAATGAATGGTTAAAACCAGTTAATTGTAGCAAAACCAAGACAAGTCCAAGAAAGAAGAACCTAAAATTTAAACTTTAGTTTCTAAACCAGTGTGTTCCACCATGTTCCACTGTCTTTCTGCAAAAGTTAACAATAACCTCAAGCCGCAAAAGCTTCATGTAAGACTCCTTTCCTCTCCTCTTTTATCAACTTTGAATGAGCCCCATTCTTTAGGACCTGCAGTGAAATTCTTCGACAAGATGTTTCACACTAGCAGAACATGTAGACTGGGCAGCACTAAAGGATGAAGTCATGGCTGTCAACATGAAACTCCCCTCACTCCCTCCAGCTCTCCATACAAACTTCAGCACACAGCTGTCTGTTCTCTGAAGTGCGTTTGCTCTAATTGACAACGAGAGGAGGTCAGTCCAGCTTCACTTTTTCCCTGTCAGTTTGTCAATAAGCCTGCAGTCCAATATTAATGTTTAACTTTTAACTGCAACATCCCCACAGAGACCTGGCATACAGAATTACCCAATCCTCGTGGTATTAAACAAGGGGCCAGTCTGGGGTTTGTAGGTGTGTGTGGGTATGTGCAAGAATGGTGCACGTGAATGCATGTCTGTCTTCATGTGTGTGGGAAATCTCAGGTTACCCCTCATCATTCCACCACATTCTGCAATACATCACTGTCACGGCAAATGTAGCCTCGTACCAAATAGTTTGGCCTGACAGGACCAACTTGAACATGATAGCATGGTCTTACAGCGCCTCACAGAAATTCATGCTAAAAGTTGCCTTGTTGAAATTAATGGAGGACATGTAGTTCTATATAGATAACATCATCCATATAAACAGACTAATGGTGTGCACCTTAGAGGTCACATATTATGCAAAATGCACTTTTTCATGTCTTTTAAACATAAATATGTGTCCCCTGGTGTGTCTACAGACCCCCAAAGTGTCAGAAAAGACCATCCTCACTTTTTTTTCTCCTGCTCCATCCATCTGAAAATGTGTCCAAAAAAGAGCGGATCAGATTTGTCTCCCTTGTTGACATCAACAATTTTCGTATGCCATATATGGGTTTCCAGGTGGATCAGTAGAACAACATCTAACTAGGCGACTCAGCCCACGGAGTCGCTGCTGAATCAAAGAGTATAGAAGCAAAGACACGAAATTCCGGTGCTATAGCGCTGCCGCCAAAATGTCAATGAGTCTAGGCCATGGATGTATAAAGAGATGTCTATGAATCAGAGGGTATTTTTTTTTAGGTAAATCAACTTCCCAGTACAAACACTTAAACAGCCCTCATTTAAACAGTTATGTCCTAAAAGTTGTATAACTAGTAGCCGAATCCAGAGTTATTTTCCTCGGCATAATGAACATTTATCAGACCCACAGGACTGCACCGCCCTGCACGCTCATATGACACATCCGGTTCTGCCAGTTTCCTGTAATAATGGATATAATGGATAAGTTGACAACTGACAGCCCAAGTCATTAATATGTTATGGATTTGCATTTCTCCTTTGTAATGGTTGTGCAATCCGAGAACATTCTTCACTAATGAAGATGTAACCGAAGCCTGGCAGTGATTTCATAGCTTCTCCGGGGGGCCTCATCATTGGGTTATAGAAGTCAACAATCATCCTTGACCCTTAAAGATGACATATTGTGTGAAATGCACTTTTTCATGGCTTTTCAACATAAATAAGTGTCTCCGGTGTGTCTAGAGACCCCTAAAGTAGGAGAAAAGACCATCCTCTCTCTTTTTTTCTCCTGCTTCCATCTATAAGAAAATGTGTGTAACAACAAGCGAGTCAAATTTGCTGCTGGATATACACAAATTCGGGGAAGTACCGGAAGTAAACAAGTCACCATTACTGCGATGGCGTCTCCCTTCAGTACGTGCACATTTGAATGAAAAGCTGTCCTAAGATGTACAATAGGTTTCTGCCCCTTCAGGGCCTGAACCCTATTGTGCCGGTTTATTATTATTAGCGATGAGCTAGAAATATGAAACTTGGCCAAATAACTGGAAATGATGTGTGATGTGCAAATGCTTCCCAAGAAGTATGACCACAATCGGCCAGATGGTGGCGCTGCAATTATCTACTTTTACCATTACTTTCTATGCAATGTTACTTTTGACAACAAAGCTGCCTGATGTTAGCCTAACATGGTGAAACAAGAACGTCAGGTAAGTTAACACTGCATGACGGCTGTGACCCCGTGACCGAGCCATGTGACAGAGCGGACGCTACTACGCCTGCTCTATGGGCCCAATGGATGCGGAAGATTGCCGAAAGATCCGGGTACTTTTCCACTGGGAAGTCGAGCCATTTTGTCTTCATGTGCCACTGACCAACTTTCAAAGGAATGAACGGGGCCCCGCCTCCAACGCTCTATCCAGTTCTCTTAATACATCCATGGAAAATATGCTTTCAATGCATTTAAGGAAAGATGGTGGTCTTGGTCAAATATCTGTGTTTTTGAATAAACACATGTGGGGCTCTGGATGCAAACATCAGCCTACGGTGTCAATGTTCTGTGCTTTGCATTACCATTATCCATTACGACCACCACCTATGATTTACAAGCAGCAAAAAAACAAATTATTACTATATAAACCAACTTTTGGTGTTCGAGCATTTACATATAAATTCAACTTAACTTAATGAACTTAAAATTGAAATTTTCAACTTGATTTCATGCTATTTCATGCTCATCACGAGGCTTTATGACTCCAAATAATGAACACAGACAGAGACAAAGAAAAAGAGAGAGGTCTGGATGAACATAAGAGAAAGAACCCTTTCTGGTACATTTTGAGGTCAGTCGTAGGCTGTTTTGTCACACACAGCCACATTCCACACACTCGGTTGGTGCGTCCACAGGCACATCTAGTCGATCCATATGTGGTACAAATTCACATTCAATGTGAACACAAAAGGATTGATAATAAGTGTTAACATGTGGACATTCATTTCTCCTTTGTAATGTTTGTCATGCAGTTTAAATTAAGTATCATTAACTAATGAAGAAATTGAAGCTTGGCAGTGATTTCATAGCTCGCTTAAAAGAATTCACATTTTGGGAACGGCCCTCTAATACAAATTCAGTGCATTTCTTTAGTTAAGACCTTTTCTTCATAGAAGTTAATGACTTACAGGTGATGTTAGGCTTTCAAATTCACATCCAACCAATCCTGTCCTTTTATCCAAATATTTCTGGGAACCATGTTTGACTACATATACAGTGTGGACATTAATGCGGAGATGTTACTTTTGAAAGATGTTTTTCTGGATGGAGAAGCACTGACGCAATGCGAAACCTTGAATATGGAAAGGCATACTCCATGAAATACTGTTGTCAATTAGAATTAGACTGATATGAGTTTTTTCAAAACTATCAGATGTCAATATTTTTTCACTGAAGCTTCCAATAGCTGACATTTTGCATTTCTTTCAATATGAGCAATGGCACTCTATGCCTCTCCCCTGAACCCATATTAATACATTATTTTCATGTTTTTATTGATATGGGGATCGATCACCAAAGGAATAATTCAAGCAATAGTTAATTATTTTGGGGAATATGCTTATTCAATTTCTTCCCAGGAGTGAGATGAGAAGATCGATAGCACTCTCATTTCTGTATATTACATACAGAGGTGGGTGGTTAGCCTAGCTTAGCTTAAAAACTGAAAATGCAAAAACCCCTAGCGTAGCTCTGTCCATCTGTCTACCTGTCCAGCAGATACCGTCAGACCTTTCCAACCGTACCAGTCACCTAACTCCCATTTCTAGCCTCTTCCTCCTGCCCTGCAGTAACCTCTTTCCCGCCATTCCCATCACCTGCCCTTCCCCGCCCACCTGCTCACCTGTTTCTCCTTTCCCTCATCAGCCCTGCAGTATATACCTGAGCACTCAATCCGGGTCTATGTTGCTTTGTGCCATTGCTTTCCAGCCCCTGAACCCTGAATCCTGGGAGGGAGGTGGGTGTTTCATGGTTTGACTGGTAAAATCCATCCAACCACTGTGGACATACCAATGCCTAAATTCAAAGAAACTATCCGCAAATTTGAGGGCGTATAGGTTTCAAGGAGTATAGCATCAGTAGGCTATGAGCTGTAGGTGGGTGTTTTCAACATAACTGACCCAGGGAAACATACATTAAAAATTTGACCAAGGGAAAAAAGCTTTGCTGAGAACATAAAACACTTTGAAAGGTCTCCTTAATGTGTTATCAACAACACAGTTCAGTCACACAAGCACACTCACCCTATCGCTATATTTTAACTTCTGCACCATGTTGTTTTGGTGCATTGTTGGAGGGGGGCTGAGATCTAAGAATGTCATTGCTTCTCTCTAATTGTTGTGCATATGACAATAAATAACACAGAAACACAAATTAAAGCCATCTTAATAGTCTTATTGAAAATATCAGTGAGTAGAACTTGAAAGTCTCTCAGAGGAATGAGTGTCTCTAATCCTTGTTTTGCAGTTAATTCCAGTAACGGTGAAAAGTACCGTTAACCAGGCACTGATTGGCACATATCAAAACAATTCTGGATTGATTATGTTTTGGTAAAGGAGGTTGCGCTTTAACAATGGATTTCACGGGGACTCAAAATCCAATAAGCATAAAAATATGATAGGGTAGCACATCCCAGAGCCTAAAGCTCGGGCCACACAGGGAACGACAGCAGTGCGTGGCCGCTGCGGAACCTGTTGTTTTTTTATTTCGGCGTCCATGTTAACAGGTTAGAGCAGCCACACAGCCCGCGTGATCAGTTCGGCTTGGCTGCGTGTCAGCTGCGTCTCTTCTAGAGATTCGAGGTCTCACCTATTTTTACCGCGAGCGGTTCACAGCAACAACAGTGAAAATGATCGTTTGACTGTATATTGACATCATACCAGCAACATTACTACACTTTCAATGTCTGTATCTGTAGAATGTGTCACATTAACATGAAAAAAGGAAAGATTTTTTTTTTTTAAATCAACACTTCCTGCTTTCATTTCAAAATAAAAGCCCTCAAGCATTTTTTTCTGTAGACAGAATTCCTTCATTTGTTAACACAAGGCTTTTATTCTGAAATATTTACAGGACAGTGTTGTAGAACATGCAGTGACTTGCACAGCTCCATGAATGAATAAAGTACGGGGTTTTAATTGTGGATTATTGCTATTATTTACAAATGAGCACACACTTCTTAACCTTTTTCTGTGTTAAATGACTATAAATGACATTTATAATGAAAGTAAATGGCCATTATGAAAGGCAAACTCTATGTAGGAAGAAAGGGCTGGCAGCAGCAGCAGCAGAAACGCTGCCAGTGTGGACTCCACATGCGTGAGAAACGCAACAGTTCAGCGAGGCAGCCGCCATGCACTAGTGACGTTCCCTGTGTGGCCAGGGCGCGAGGCTGCGTGACGAAATGCATCAGCGAATGTCTATTATGATGTGAGCCAATTGTACAAGTGAAATGCTAGTATTTTGTCCTCCTTGATTTTGGAAATCTGGGATGTGCTGACATTTTTTATAATTCTGGATAGATTTCTGATGGACTGTATATCAGATTTTGGGGTATGAATGTACCCCTTTTGTTTTTCTATCCTCGTGTCTGTTGTTTCTTCTCTGTTATTACACACGACAGTTGGATTTTGGTTTTGTAACACTTTCCTCATCTGCCTCTCAGTTATGAGAAGGCCAACGTCTCTGGAACAAACCGTGAGAATACCTCTGGTATTTCTGCAGAAAAGGGAGAGGACACTGTCTGGAAAAAGCTTTCACACCCATATACAGTGAGTTAGGCTCCATCCATCATTATCGACTATTCGTCATTCGGACACAAGTGGAAATAACTGTGCCATTAATGTCAGTTTAATGAAATACAGTGTTAAAAAGCATTATATAAACATGTTTGAAATTATACTCCTTTTGCCAAAGTTACAAAACAAAAAAACTCTAAATGAGAATAGCATGATGTGTTTCAGAGCTTTCATCCAAAGTCCCTCACAGACCTATGAGTGCATTTCTCTTCAAAATAGGTGGTGCTTGTACAAATGAAACACCCCTCGTCATGTGAAAATAGGTGATCTAGTCCTTGAACTATCTGAGAATCAAAAATAAAGGGGATATAAGAAGAGTGGAGGAGCTAAGGAACAAGCATTTGGTGTTCAGCTACACATGTTATACCAGGTGAACAGTTGAGCTGACGCATAAGTTTGATGTCTTTGAAAAGATTGAGACAAGATGAGGTTTAAAATAACCCACCCAGGCCCACTTCACCACCCAGGACAAAAGCCAGACCTGATCCATTATTTGTTCTGTGTTAAGTAAAGCCACAGAAATGCCTGTACAAATGCCACGCTAACCATCTGGTGCAGCTCGCTTTTATGATATCATCCAACCAGCCCTGTGTCCTACAAAATTATGTTCCCATACAAATAAACGACAATCTCAATTTGGTTTGGAGGGAAACGTATTTTGTTGCGGGTTCTGTTTGTCTTTGACGTATCACAAATAAGATTGTAATAATAGTCCACATAAAGCAAGTGATGTAGTACAACGAGCAACATGCAGAGCAGGTGACGTAGTTTACTGAGCAACCGTTTAATGAAAGTTATGTGGTATAATAACGAGTATAACAAGCGAGAAAGTCCACTATGGGGTGGGAGGGAGGGGGTGATGGATGGGTCAAGCAAACTCAGCACTGTCCCCCAGGAGACCACTATATGATCGATATGATATATTATATAGGTTTTAGGAGCATTTTTGGACATGTACTGTATACAGCATATTCGGAATATGCGTCTCAATTGGGGTTTTTACAGCAGTTTGCGACACACAGCCTCTTGTCTGTTTACGGCCAGCTCTGCGCATTGTACACAAACCAACTAGCCGACAGTTTACGGAGATGTATGCCCAAAAGAAAAGCCCACATTTCTGGTCGGAAGGAGAACACACCTACTTTTAAACATTATGAAGGACTTGGATACCAACAGTTTTTTGGGATATGCACAAATATCACAACGCCGACCTTTTTTAAGAAGTTGGTTGAAGAAATGAGAGAGGGAGGCTGCGTTTGCACGGTTGAACAAGTCCACCACCGGTTATGTTAATCAGAGTACGCATGCATGCATGTAAACGGGAATATTAGTGGAATATTAATTTTCATTAGCCATGTAAACAGCTTAGTAGGAATACTGTCTTTTTTTAAATAAGGATAAAAAACTGAATATTTTGTGCATGTAAACATAGTGAGTGAAACTTATGTCCATATGTCTGTTGCCATCATGCATGATGGGAGGCATCCGCCTCACCACCCCAGGACTCTGCAGTATCAATGTGATCACACAGGGGAAAAGGTACATAAAACTACAAACCTGATTAGTTCCACTCAGCTGACTTGCTTACTCAGATCAGCTGTGTTAAGAGAGCCTATTTATATTCTAACAATCAATAGCGTACTGTAATGGCTAATCACTAACTGGTTAGTGGCAATCCATTACAGTTTATAGACTAGCGGTCCCACTAAAGAAACACAAACAGACACACATCACCAATCATTATTGACCCTAGATCATTCAAGTGTTAAGATGGTTGATGCATTTGCATTTCCACACTGGAATCCCACTTTAACAACACTAGTAGCATCCATCAGAGAGCCTTCATTGACGGCTTCAAGCCTCTAATCCATCAGTTTCATTGACTGTAATGTGGAAATACCTCCACAAAGGCCACTTGGGAGTAGTTTATCAGAGTTCTCTTGGGCTGTCGTGACATGAGCAATGATTCAAGTCCTGCTACTTTAATACCATTAGCCTATAGTAAAGGATAACTAAAAGCAGCATGTGATTACATAATGCTTTTAATGTAGAATGTGGAGTAATTATTTTCCTTTAATGGATGGAAAATGGAGTTTGAGTGAAGAACGGATGGTAATATTTTAAGCGGTGGTTACTTACATCAAAATCGTGGTATATTTTAACCCGTCATTTTTCCCATAAATGAGGCCATTGTGAGGCTATGGGTGATGCTATCTTTGCACTCGCCCTTTCATTGTAAAGATTCTGGGGAACAAGGACTCATGCAGGTGGTGAGTGCAAAGTTTGCATGTAAAATTGCCAGATTGAAACATTTCCTTTAAAGGAATATTCCTTTGAAAGTTTTTAGAGTAGAACACAATAGAACATGTTAGGAAAGCAGAATAGTCTCGTATATAGTAACAGAACATCATAATATCCATGAGTAATGCATGCATAATGCATACTCCCGCTGTCCTGTTTTAAATTATGGGTGGTACAATTTAGAAGTTTGGCATTTGTCGATTTGTTGCCATGCACATCCAAATATTAGCCAAACACAAAAACCAAAGTTTATATAAGACAAAGAAAAAGCCAATGTAATCTCCCTCTAACAGCTGCCCTGTTGTAGTAGCTGAAAGATAGAAACCAGGGGTGTGTGGATGCTATGAGGAGCTGAGATTAAGAAGCGTAGGCGTGACAGAGGTGTTTGACTGCCAGCTCCATTTATCATTCTCAGATTCCATATGTAGAACGTGTTAGCTGCGGGGAGGAGAGCAGAGGAGGCCCGGCCCCGACAGCCTCTGATGGATCACCTGCATACTTCACAAGATTTCTAATTAAAACTACCCCAACAGAAAAAGTACAGGTGCCTCGCTCTCTTCTACCTTTTCTTAGCCTTACACGTTGTATTCTGGATCAGTGACAGGTCTGGAAAACTTAAACGTCTGGAGACTGTTCTGACAACAACTTCAGCGTAGGATCGCGAGGCCAGATGGAGAAATATGCTGCTATTACGAAACTATCTTCTGGCAAACTTCAGCCCCTGGAAAAACCTGCAAGCTATGAGCACAAATACTTGAATTCACTGCATCATTTCACTCTGAAATAGCCTAAATTCACTTTAAGCCCCCAGGATCAGTTCCTTCATAGCAGGTATTTTAGGGCAAATGTGAGTATCGCCTGTGCTAATCGTTCATTTCCCTGTCTGAAGCAATTGTTTACCCTTTTAGCCCCAATTTTCCTGTATTTTATATTGACCTCTGTTAAATTTAGCTGATACATACCCACTGACTGATCTATGAATCTTTTTTGTATTCTCGAACGTTTGATGAAAACAACGATCTCCACCAGTTTTGCAGTACTCAAGATCGGTCCTGGTCTAGAGACTCAAGACCACTTTTTGAAGGTCTTGTCTCAGAATCCACCACACTTTTACCGTCTTGTCTTGGTCTCAGACAAAGAGGACTCGGACACCTCTGCTCTGTCTTTTGATTACTTTATCAAGACATTTCTCATGCACTTATACATACACACATATATAGTATATATGGCAATAAAAGAGATGTGTTTCTATGGGAATGTGGATCCTTTAGATCCATTTGAGGAGTTTGCTGTGATACATTGTATCGTAAGTGTGTCATGCAGTTTGGGACTCGCACTCGTCTGGTCTTGGTATTGACTTGGCCTCAACCCCTCAAAGTCTTGGTCTTATCTCAGTCTTGATACACGCTGGTCTTGGTCATGACTTGGTCTCGGTTTAGTGGTCTTGACTGCAACAGTGATCTCCACACACACCAATGGCATATTTCCTTGCTCCTTTTTTTTTCTTTCTTTTTAGCTTTCCAGCACTGACTCTTTCTGAGGCAGCTAGAAGGCTTTTTGCATGCAGGAGTGTTTGGGAATACTATATGTGCATTTATAATCATGTAATCTTTTTCATATTTTAAGCAATATGGATAAAGAAAGAGGATCGTGCATAGCTTCTATAGAGCGCTACAGGAATGAGTCCTAAAAGCATTTCCGGTTCCCTCTTCTGGAAGTCGATGGTTTTTTTGAATGGGTTTTTAGTTGGATGCCTGAAATAAGGTCTGTGGTTAACACAAGCTGAAGAGATTTTAACGTTTTGTTCTACGACATAACATACACCAATAAATACCCCACTCGTAAATTAGGGTCTACTAAAGGTTAAATGAGTCTACTAAACTAAACCCAATGGAAAAATCCCATGGGATTTGTCGAGGGAACCCAGGGCGATGCTAACTTCCTGGTTGGCCTACAAAAATACGTCATCCCTGGAGCACTCTATAAGGATTACAATATGGATTGATTGAATGACCGGGTAAAATATTGACTTTGACCAAGGAAAAAAAGGTGTCCGATGTCTTAACTAGTGATAAGCTTGTGTTTCACCAAGCAGTGAAGAGCCTGTGAGATGATAGGGGCAAGGTGCAAGGAATTTTACAAATGGGGATGTGCATGGAGTACATTCTCAAACAGTCTCACCTGGAAAGCATTCATAGTTTTGCACTCATTTCCACACACAAAAAGTGACAGAAGTTGCTATGTGAGAAGAAACTAAAACATACATTCCAAAACCACCCAGCACATATGCGTATGTATGTATAAATATATATCTTGTTTTATCTTTTTACACAGCTGCACTTTATTGGAACATACTTGGATGTTTTATTGCACTCAGATGCACCGACTTTATCTGTTTTATATGTTTGTCTTGATGGTTTTATGTTTTATACTTTGGCCTGAAGAAGTTATTTCATCTTAACTGTAATTTTTACATTTTAAATGACAAATAAGCTGTAGCTTGAATTTGACAGTAGCTATTTTCTGTTAGGCTGAGAGACCCTTATCTACTCCAGATAATTTACTGGAAACCTCTTTATCAATTAGATATTGTATAAATGCTCATAAACTATTTTTTTATTTTAATTACCAAAATACATTCTGTTGTTCTAAGACTTAAAGTTATAATTTATATTTTTCCCCTATAGGATCAGTACAGAAGAACTATGACCAGGCAAGCGGAAAAATCAAACATTAAATCTTGTTATCCTTTGAACAAGTAATTCCACTTCTCTCTGATGATGACACAGATGTGTTATTACTGACGATAAGATCTCTGAGTCACAAACATTAAATCACGTGTGGCAGGGGAAAACCACCTGCACGTTTTAAACATCACTGCAATCCTCTGGTAGCCTATGTGTGTTGTGTTGATACCTAACTATGGTATTGACGCACATTTATTTACTTGGGTGATCATGATAATATTGGCCTTTTTTAATGGACTTCGAGTCTGTCAATAAAAATGAATTGAATATCTGGCTTAGAAATGGTTTAGATGTTTGTCTCTTTGGCACTGTCCACCTCTGACGTTATACCTATAATGCGGAGTTATTGATTGGACATTGTGTAATTGATCAGACTACCTTATCCTTACCTTGCCATACCCTAAATTACCAGTTTCAATCCAGCATCAGTATCTGCCATTAAAAACACGACCATATCTCTTCTAACATGTTTCCCAGGTGTTTGTAAGAAATGCTGAGTGCTACTCAAATAAAGTGTAGCTGGTTGGCACTGTGGTTCACAGCTGTACAGCAGCTCCGTCTTCTGGCATGTTCACTGACCCCTTGTTACTCCGTGTCACTGAGTAACGTCATTGACTTGTTAATGTGACAGCCTGTATGACGTAAGTCATACTCCGGGTGAGAAACATGGAAAACAGCCAAGCAAAGGGAATAGGTGCTAAACTAGGATGCCACTACTAAACTGAGGTGAGCAACCATGATGCTAAATGTTAGCTAGTGTTCAAGTTAGCTATAAATTCATGTTGTAAATGCCACACTTACCTCGAATGAAACTAGACAAATACTTCCAGGGATATAGACCTGATCCTTAGTATCTGTAATACGTAAGCAACCTACAGGCTAATATTATATTATATCCATATCATGAACATTCATTCATTAAAGGTTATAAATTTGATATCCAGAGCATTTATATAGCAGCAAACAACTACTGTCTATGTAAAGATATAGAGGAGTAATGTCTACCTGAGCAGATAATGAAGTCACTCTCCTTCTGTGTGTGTTGTAATCCGAGTTTCTCCGCACTTTGTTGGACGGCCATGCATGCTTTTAGTGCATGTTTGTGCATGTTTGTGCAAGCCCCATTAGCTGCAAGCCGCCAGCTTGCCGTCCGCCATGTTGAGAGCCGTTGAGAGGCAATAGAAATACTCCCAATCTCATATTGAGCTCCTTTAAACAGTAAAATATAACGTGTTTAACTATAACCACACCAAATGTGTGATAGTCCACAGCTGAAAATGGTCCCCAACAGATGCACTATTTACTCCTGTTTGAGTAATTTTGCTAAAAACTACAATGCCCAGGAATTTATTCAATTCATATCTTTAGGAAATTATTTATCCTTTTTTAATGAAACTTTATATTTGTGCTTTGACAAGGTCCACTTGCTGGCTTTTTAAAAATATCTTTAACCCACTTTTAGTCTTCAGTAGGAACCAATGAGCTTGAGGCTGATTATAGGCAGAAAAGAGACGGATCAACACGTTTGTTTTATGACTTTTCATGGGAATTGTTAACAATAATAAAAATACAGAAAAATATCATATGTTTCCTTCAAATAAAATATTTGATCCTATTTTGGTATAATTTGCTGCAGCTTATTTCTTAACAATCTTGACGGATAACTTTGGTTTCTATTTGTTTGAGGAATGGTTTTATTTAAATCCACCTCTGTTCCTCTTTACCCAACCCAATCCATCGTTCTTTCTACATCCACTCATCATCCATCTCCACCATCAACCCTTTCTCTCTCTCTTCTCTCCCTTATTACTATCTGGTTTATAGAGTCACCCCATAAGACATGAGGCAATTTAGGTAGTGGGTCAGAGCCCAGCTGGTTCAGGTCTTGTGGTTGTCATGAACAAAATAAGACCAGATTGTTGCAAATCTAACAAAAGGCACATTGGCAATTTCATCACGAAAAATGTTTCAAGAGTGCAATTTTTTTTTTTTTACCAATATCTTGAGGGTCCACCCAATTCTTCAGTCTCGCCTTTGATTAATTTCCCAGATTTTACTCTCTGACTGTACTCACACACGCTTTGGTCTTTACTTGTGCCTTAGTAACTACTCAATAATATGAAAACATTCATTGTTGAGTGTTAGTGCTTCAATACATTTTAAATTTGTGTCTACAATCCGTGGCATAATGTACATTTTCTCCTGAAACAAATGGAACTGGTCGTTCTTTTCTTGTATGTGCTGATTGTTGCCTGAACAAAATAGTACCATGATACAACATTTTTTTTTCTTTTGTTTGCTTTTATACAAGTCAGATATCAGAAAGGGATAGTGGGGGCATGAAGAGCGAGATAGAAGAGAAGATGAATGAGATGAATGAAAAAAATGAGGATCGCAAAGATCATGGTCGTGATAGAGGAGAAGCTGCACACACACAGATACCTTGCTCTCTCTCTTTCCAATCGTACCACATCCATGTCATATACGCACATAACACGTAAAAAGCAGCTTAAGTGGAGCTATTTGTATCGGTTTATGACGGGCATATTGATTTTTGACCAATTCCCCTCATAAATTGAGTCGGATTTAGAGTTTTGTATCGATGTAGCAGTATCTATGACTCTTGTATCGATTTTCCAACACTTATCGGTTAATCGTTACACCCCTAGCTGAAACATTTATTTGCGCTGCGAAAGCTCAGAAAAATCTCGTTTCGAAAAAAAGAATTAAGTCACTTTTCCGCCGCGTTATATTTGCGTTGCGGGAAGGTATTGATCACAAAAACAACAGTTCGAAAAAAATATAATGACATGCAAATTAATCACAATGGCCTTTAGTTTGTTAATAATGATGGTGTGGTTGATGGTATTGAATGGTTCGCTGAGGTCAAGCAATAGTATTAAAGAATATTCAGAGTCTGCAGCCATCAGTAAACCATTTGTAACTCTAAGAAGAGCATTTATGTTTTACGAAACCCAGGCTGAACGTTTTTAAAATATATTATTATTAAATACCTATAGAAGTTGGTCTAGTATTACGTTGTAGATAATAGCTTTTACTATACAATAAATCTATTAGATCCATAAAAGGGGTTTTAAGTTGTATAATATATATAATATGAATCTTGTTCTTGTCAGCGGTCTCTTTTAGTCATGGAGAAATAAGGTCCCATACCTCTGTAGTCGGCGCAGACCTGCTTTAACTAGAGTCTGACTCCAGGGACAGAGTGTCAACCTGATCCACCCAGAGCTACCTTTTACAGAGTGAGTGAGAAATGACCATTCACACTGTGTTAAATTAAGTCAATCAATTATACTGCTCCCTGTAAATCTCTTACAATTAGTGTCTGAGTGTAACTTCCTTGAAATGGAGCCCAGACTTGAACGAGCTCTTTGTGCCTGGACTTTATCCAAGCAGGTGTGTGTGTTTGTGTGTGTGTGTGTGTGTGTGTGTGTGTGTGTGTGTGTGTGGAATGCCTCAACATGCTATGTTCATGTTGTTCATGGTAGTTCTATGTGATCATGTACTCATGTTCGCATGAATGACAGCACCTGGTAGAGATTACCTATCGTAGAGCCGGGCATTGATGTACAATTAGCGCAGGGCTCACGCCTGGCCTGGCCTGCTGGGCTAGTAAACAGCAGGGGGGAGTTTCGCGGTTGGATTTTACAACCAACACCTGCCCCTTATGGGCCAGAGGAAGACTGCTCTACAACCACACCATTAACCTGAAGAATGAGAGCTCACTTGTGGCGCTGCTATGACCGAGTCCTGCATTCTTTATACATCTTGTCAGAGTGGTTCGTGATCTTGTTGACGATCATTTCTACCTTGGGAGATGATGTCATAGAAGAAGTCAGCCATTGTATGTGTTTTTATGTGCTGGGGTACGGTGTGTTGAATTGGATCATACATTTGCCTTCCATTTAGTGGTCATGAGTTAAGTTAATTTGTTCATTTGTGTGTTTTACCTACATGTCTATGGTGTTATATTTGTGCCTCATTCCTGAGCGTGCACTCATTTTTAATATTTTTAATATTATAAATGATATTTTGTAGAGAAATTATCATGCAAAGCAATCTTTAATTTAAGCAAACAAACATCTAGTTTGTCCTCAATAAATGTATTTTTGTGTTTGCAATTGTCCACATTGTGTGTCCTCTGTTTATAACAATAACCAGCCCGGTCTCACCAAATGGCATATGAATGGCAAGGCAATTTGAAAGTAATTTTACTTGCAATAAGAATGCTGTTCTTGCTTTTGGCATGTCATTTTACGCCGTGTAGTCTGTTCTGACTGCAATGTAAATGCATCCGCATGAATATGCTACGCTCAGACCTAGTGACGTAGAATAAAAAGTGAGAAAGACTGGCTTACGGTAGGTGGGACAAACAAGACTGGTGTTCGTGTCCCAAAGTGTTGTTGAGTTATTTTGAAATTACGTTATTGACATGTTTTCCATACTTATGTTACAATGTTTACGCACATATTTTACTTTATTTACATACTTATTTTACGCCCAACAATGATGTTTTTTCTAAACCTAACTAGGTGGTTTTGTTGCCTAAACCTAGCTGCGGCTGTTATCGTAGTTCTATTGCTAAACATGACCACAGCCGTTTCACAGTAACGAGGGTTACGATATTGTAACCCTAGTTCTATAAGCACACTTGGAGCCCTCTACTGGACTCTATGGGTAATACTCAACTCCAATCATGAGCACGCATTTGTCCACTGAATTTTGCATAAACGTAGCCGGCTAATCAGGACGTGCCTACCCGAATATGTTCGGACCACACAGTATATAAGACAACGTCCCTTGCTGTCAGACATCCCACACCATCTCCAGCGAGCAGCGCAGGAGCGACAGGACCTCCTTGGTAGAGGGCTCCGCCTGTGCTTATAGAACTAAGGTTACAATATCATAACCTTAGTTTTAACTCACACAGGCTTCGCCCTCTGCTGGACTTTATGGGTACAGTGGGTGGAGCCTGATGGATGTACGTCCTGCCGCGTCACCACATTGACCTAACCACACTGATCCAGTCCGGTTAAGGATTAGACACCGCAACCCACTTACTTCTTTATAACCTAGAAGGGGGCCCTAACCACCTCAGATAGTACTCAACTGATCTGGGTAAAGTCATGGTCTAACCCTGTAGGCAACAAAAAGACAAACAGTAGACACCCTCATTATTCATTTGGCCGATGCTCCGGTCCAAACTTTCAGTCTGAGGCGGTGAGGCGGGGTCGTGAGGCTGGGAAGCCGCCAGTGAAACGCCTAGCACGCCTAAGTTATGAGCTCCCAGCGTTTCCCTGTCACGTAACAGCGGCGGCAGAGGTTTCCTGCTCTCTGACCAGCCCACTGATTGTGGAAGCAGTGGGCCGCGTGCACTGGTGGCTGTGGACTTCGACAGCATCAAGCTCAGACTCCATCACAGCGGAGCATTAGGTTGCAGCGTCGGAAGTTATCCCACCGCTGCTGGCGTTGAATCTGACTCATGAAAAGCCATTTCGTAACATTACATTATGAAATGACACACGGAAAGCCTAAAATGGGTTATTATGACACACGTAATGTCCTTAAAATGTTGTGCTGTTTATACGCCGTCCCATGAGATCAGGTTGTAACAAGTACATTTTTGGGGGAATCTACGAAACCAGTGTGAATAAAGGTTCTTTGTGTTTCTAGACAATTGCTACAGTAGCTCCACTGTCCTTAGTGGGAGGGAAGAGAGCAGTGAAAATAACAAAGCTTAAGGCAAAGCAATTATTAAACTTCACAGAACTGTCAATTAGACGAGGGGGGGTTGGGGGTTTGATCCCGGTGACAGGACAGGCCTAAACATTCCTGTTCTAGTCAACAGCCAGGACTTCATCTCACTGAGCCTAGGGACAAAATAGCTTTGAGAAGAAGCCAAAATACTGTAAAGCTTCAGTTTCTAGCTGCCCATCAAAGGTTAGACAGCTGTGAAGTGGCTGACTGATTGACCGACCACTCATAATGGCTGCAAAAGCCATGTCTAAAGCCACACAGACGTGTAGAGGCCCAGTATGTCGATGAAAAAGCCCCCGGATAATCTTCACAACACAAGCGTTTAGTGTTACACTTGTGTCTGTGAAACACCCAAATGTTAAAAGAGCATACTTTAGGAGAATGAGGCCATTATTATGTGGGCAGGCACCTTAAAATATGCAATTCTTCTCCGTGAGAAGCAGTCAAAGGTTGAAATGCGCTGGAGGGGATTTTGATGGTAATTTATTTACAAATGCGCCCATTATTTTTGATGGTAAATCACTCAGGCAGCATTCTGTAGCGCTGCCAAATGCAGCCACCTTTATAGCTGTACTAATCAATGTTTTTATGGGCAAACAATGGGTCAAATGTGAGAGGGGTTCCTGGTAGTGACCAACCCACAGAGAATTACCACCAAGTTTTCAGTTCCCATCAGCATCTTTCAGTTCATTGTTTTGGTTTTAGGGCCTAAACTTTAATGTTTTGGTTCAGTCTTCTCAAATTTGTACACTGATATAACTTCAATAAACATTTGTTTTTATCTCTGACTTACAGCAGCAGTGGGTAGAATTAGATCAAATATGATTAAACAAAAAAGTAATTTTTATAAAACGATCACCATATCCTGACAGTCGTGCACGAGACAGGTAATCTGAAAAAAATCACGTGCCTCTGTGTCCTCCGGTGCTCCTAAGAGCATCTGCAAGATTTCACAGACCAAAAAAACAATAACCAAAGAATCAACCAAACAACCAATCAGAGCCGAGCTGGAGCCTTGCCGTCTCTGAGCAGCTGTCAATCACTCGGTCAAACTAGGCAGCGCTGATCAAATATGAATCAATATTCTGTTACTGTAATGCCTATTTCTCTCCTCAAATGTTTTCAGAAGCATCTTGTAGTGTACTGTTTATCTGTAAAATGAGAAAGTTTGTGACCCGGCCGCCATGTTGAGATCTCTTGAGGAAATACCAAGCAGCGCCCACCAGCCGGAGCACAGCCAATAGGAATGCTCAAGGAAAGCTCTCTCTGAAATGACCTGTGATTGGCCAAAGTCTCCCGTCACGGGCTAGATTTTTTAAAGCCTGAAAACAGAGCCATGATGAGGAGCAGAAGTCTAGTTTTCTCTCAGGACACTTGAATTACAATATGCTGAAAGGTTATTATGGAATATTTGCACGAAAACATTTTGCCTACTGCAGGTTTCAATGTACTTATTAATGCATAACTCTTGAATGCAAAAACAATGATAACTGTTACATGAACAGAAAAAGTGCCTCATACGATGAGTATGTAACAGGAAAAAACATTTCTGTTGCATGCACATTTGAGCATGAAGAGATGTTCCCGCAATATAGCATCAAACAGTTGATTGATTATTTACTATATTTGTATTAGAATAAGCTAATAACATAACATTGCATTTTACTGTATAAAGAATAAAGTAAGGCTATAACATATGCAAACAATAAAAAGAAGCCGCTAACAACTGGTAACCCTGAAAGGAAAATACAATACAAAGATGAAAAAACTGTGTGGACATAGCTGTTTACACCATTCCTATAAAGTTACGTAAAAAACAAATGCAATTCCAAACCGTAAGTGAGAAGGGTGGGTAATGACAGTCAGTTGTGCACAAATGCAGAGGACACAGGATTCTTTGTCAAAGAGGAAAAGATGAATTGGAGGTTTTGGCAGCAACAAACACCCTATACGTGAGGGCTTTGGCAAAAGCAAGTCTAGTTGTTACGTGTGTAGGAAGGTAACCGTCAAAACCGCAGCACAATACTTCACTCTGTCACTTTGAAAACCTGCAACTATCATTTCCCTAAATGACAGGTGAGGGTGAGGAATGATGTCCTGGAGGGACATGCGGGAGATGCGCTGTGGGTAAGGCAGGTACAATCTTTCTGCACCTTCGACTATTTCGAGTATTTTGCGGTGGTGAAACTGATATGAGGTCAGCGCACTGAAGAGCAAAACTGTGGAAAACACTGACGTCAGTGAAGCTGGCTAGCAGGGCGCGTTGACACCATCCTCAGAGTCAAAAGATGGTCACCACAAATCTTCACTCTCCTGGATCTGAAAAAGTCATTAAGCAAATTCCAAGTGATGTGTCAGTGCCCTCTCCCCTCGAGTGTCGCAAAAGTGCTCTGAGCTTCTATCAAGATGTCTTCATCAGCACTGGAATGCTATGAAACGGTACTACAACGGGGGGGTGGTAACATCGTGTTGCCACCCTGTAAAGATTCTCATGTGGTGAACAGACTTTGTTTATTTTGTGTTCACATAGCGTGCGTGTTGCCAGCGTTCATTTCTATTCTTTTACATTTCCAAGCCAAAAAATGTGCTAGAGAAAAAATAAGTCTCTAGTAAAAAAAGAAATCTAAATTATACGTGACTAAATTGGCATCGGATTTCCATCTACACAAAAACACATGTGCACGCTTGAAATTACATGAATGGACATCATATCCTGTTCTGTACACAATGTTCGAAGCACAATTCCCATTTGGAATATGCAGCGGCTGTCAGAGTTATGTGTTTTATATCATTTGGAAGTAATTATTTCAATGTAGTAAATTTGTTGTACTTAGTGTCATATGGAAGATATTATGGAGTACTGAGTTTAGATCCTACCCTCATACTTTCATAAGTCACGGCAATTAAGTTCAGATTTGCTGTGTCTTTGCAGAAGTACAGAGATTTAGTGCTTACAAATTTGACCCATTACCAGTTCATGTCCTCGCAGGACTTTGTTTTTTTCACAGCTTACTTGCTATAAACATGTCTGTTGCAGTTACTGTGATACGCTGCAGAGAATAGATGTATTTCACATGGGCAACGAAATTAATTGCAATTAATAGGGCAGCTGTGGCTCACAGGCTTAATCGTAGAATTTTCGGTTCCATTCCTGTCTCCTGTCCTTGTGTCAAAGTGACTTTGAGCCAGACGCTGAACCACGGTTGCTCCTGATGGCCAGGCCAGTGCCTTGCATGGCAGCTCTGCCACCATCTGTGTGTTTGAGTGAGTGAATGAGAGGCACAATGTAAAGGGCTTTGATATAAACACGCTATATAGATGCAGCCGACTGTTGTCAGGCTATTAAATAGGCGTTATCAGTCGCTATAAGCCCCATAGATGTGGATCAATAGGGACCTACTACACCCGCTAGTAGGTTTTATCATCTATTCACATGGTAGATCACCAAAAGAAGGTATAAAAGAACACAACAGCGACCTCTAGCGACCGTAGTAATTATGACAGAAGCAGAAGTCAGGTGCTGTAGTATAGACAGTGTGAAACTTATGGATGGATGTCGGAGACGATGGATGGGACACAAAACACAGTGTTTTCACCCAGGAGACCGGAGTTTGTTCGTAGTTATTTTAACCCAATACACAATGTTTTTCCCTCAAATTAACTGTTTTTATTTTTTGTTGCCTAAACCTGAAGAAGTTTTGTTGCCTAAACCTAATCGTTTTTGTTGCCTAAACCTACAGAAGTTGTGTTGCCTAAATGTAACTGTTTTTGTTGCCAAAACCTAAAGAAGTGTTGTTGCCTAAACCTAAAGACGTTTTGTTGCCTAAACCTAAATAAGTTTTGCTGCCTAAACCTAAATAAGTTTTGTTGCCTAAACCTAAAGAAGTTTTGCTGCCTAAACCTATCTGTTTTTGTTGCCTAAACCTAAAGAAGCTTTGTTGCCTAAACCTAACTGTTTTTGTTACCTAAACCTAGAGAAGTTTTGTTGCCTAATCTTAAAGACGTTTTGTTGCCTACACCTAACTGTTTTTGTTGCCTAAACCTAACTGTTTTTGTTGCCTAAACCTAAAGATGTTTTGCTGCCTAAACCTAACTGTTTTTGTTGTCTAAACCTAAAGAAGTTTTGCTGCCTAAACCTAAAGAATTGTTGTTGCCTAAACCTAAAGAAGTGTTGTTTCCCAAACCTAAAGAAGTTTTGTTGCCTAAACCTAAAGAAGTTGTGTTGCCTAAACCTAAAGAAGTTTTGTTGCCTAAACCTAAAGACTTTTTGCTGCCTAAACCTAACTGTTTTTGTTGCCTAAACCTAGAGAAGTTTTGTTGCCTAAACTTAAAGACATTTTGTTGCCTAAACCTAAAGAAGTTTTGCTGCCTAAACCTAACTGTTTTTGTTGCCTAAACCTAAAGACGTTTTGCTGCCTAAACCTAACTGTTTTTGTTGCCTAAACCTAAAAATTTGTTGTTGCCTACACCTAACTGTTTTTGTTTGCCTAAACCTAAAGAAGTTTTGTTGCCTAAACCTAAAGAAGTTTTGTTGCCTAAATCAAAAGAAGTTTTGCTGCCTAAACCTAACTGTTTTTGTTGCCTAAACCTAAAGACGTTTTGCTGCCTAAACCTAACTGTTTTTGTTGCCTAAACCTAAAGAAGTTTTTCTGCCTAAACCTAACTGTTTTTGTTGCCTAAACCTAAAGACATTTAGCTGCCTAAACCTAAAGAAGTTTTGTTGCCTACACCTAACTGTTTTTGTTTGCCTAAACCTAAAGAAGTTTTGTTGCCTAAACCTAACTGTTTTTGTTGCCTAAACCTAGAGAAGTTTTGTTGCCTAAACCTAACTGTTTTTGTTGCCTAAACGTAATTGTTTTTGTTGCCTAAACCTAAAGAAGCCTTTTTGTTTGTGTTCAAAAGGTGACGTTTCAGTTTTACAACATGTTAGAAAAGTGTTGCTTTTAAGTTTCACTTTCACTTTTACAACATTGTAGGCGTAGTAGGCCCCTAATGACCCACATCTATGGTGCTTATGGCGACTGATAACGCCTATTTAATAGCCTGACAATAGTCAAATCGATAGTCAAATCGGTTTGATGGTGACTAGTGTAGTTGTCAGTTTGCTTTGGTAGCTCATGGATGTGCAGTAAAATAACTGGATTCTCAGGGCTGAGCTTCAGGTGTGTTAGAGCAGAGAGACCTGGTACAGGTAGTGGTCTGGAGGTCTAGAGATAGGAACCCAGGGTCTAGGCTATAGGCTAGAATAAATATTGGCTAATTAATGTATTTAAAAGTTTTCTGAATCTGCTCTTTTGATTTACAGAATAGGATTTTACAGAGCAAACGTTGCCAGAAGAATAACATGTTCAGACGAAGGCTGTGATCTGTGTAAATCATAAAATAGCTATTATAGCAATTTTTTAAGCTTTTTGGGGCGTTATCTAGTCGTAACAATGATGTCAAATTGCTTTGTTTTAAGTCAAAACCTTCAGATTTTTCTTGGGGGAGGACCCCAAAACCACCACCCCAAATTTATACCAACTCTTTGCCTGTGATGTTTGTGGGTGTTTTATTGAAAAAAACGGATCTTCTCATGATGCCGCTGTGCACACAAAGGCCTACTTGGCTCAATAACCTAGTTTTGTGTTGACGTATTGTCATGTAATCGATGATATTTTATTTACTTTCACATTCTGTTTAATGATCAGGAGGGCACTCCATTTAATATTTGTCGCCGTCCGATGACGAGTGGTTCTGAATTGAAGTTGCCGTGGCATATTGTGGAGGGATGGGACGGCATCCAAAATGTCCGTAGCCCCGGGGCCTCAAGTAATATTAAGGCACCCCTGTGTGCAGTAGAAACGACAGGTTATGTGCTGTTTTGTTCACTTTCTTAGTGCGTTTCTGAATTGCATCTCTCTCTCTCTCTCTCTCTCTCTCTCTCTCTCTCTCTCTCTCTCTCTCTCTCTCTCTCTCTCTCTCTTGTCCTTGTCTGACTGAGTTACACTTAAGATAAACACATATGTTCCAACAAAAGAACATGTAGGAGACTTGTGGGCTGGGGGGGTTTTGGGTTTGCTGGTTCTATATAGCTGGGATTGTTTTCCACAAACCACAGAGGACCGCCAGGCCAATGGCTGCTGCTGCTGTTACAGTATGTCCCGTCAAATACAATGACATCACTGTTTTGTCAGGTTTTTTTTTTTTTTTTAATGTGTGTGTGTTAGTAATTGAGAATAGACTCCATGGTGCTGTGTGGTGCATGGTCAGCTGTTGGCCTGCTATGACTCCATGACTGATGGGTAGCAGAGCCATTGGCACCGACTTCCACAGCTGCACTAGATGATGCCGCCATGCTGCCAAAGCCAGGCACTCGACATTCCTCCTCGAGCAGGAGAAATGAGGTAGTATGCTTGTTTAGTGGCACGCAACACTACACAGCATAATACATGTACATGCACACATTTAACATACATGGTTCTACAAATTCACACTTCAAAAATCTAAACCACCCTCACACATTACCTATACACCTCTACAAAGTACCCACAGATTTATATGTGCTATCAGGTTACTGTTATGTTGCTCATTTAGACCGTGTTGGTTTGGCAACTCATCAATTCAGGTTTATGGGTGTATCCAAAAGGATTAAATCAAGCACATAACAACCCTTAAACATATATTACAGAGTAAATACATGCCTTAGAGTAAACTGGGGTATTTACTCACCTATTCTATGAGCTAGTGGGATGATTACCATTCCAAAAAGTCCCTAATATAATCTCCTGCCAGCGCAATGAGTCAGTGGAACAGCTATTGCATAACTGAGGCTTTGAAAGGCAACCACATACTGTATGATGTGGCATGTGTAAATCAGATTATGATTTCATATCCATCAAGTAGATGTTTGAAAGCGTTTTTTTGGTATACAATGGCATGTGGCCCAAAGTTGGAGGGGACACACTGAATAACTTGTGAGTAGATGTCAGAAGAAATTATTTTCTGTTCATTGAAATCCTGCCTGTGTTGCTCATCTGTAGATACTATAAATCTATAAATCTAAGGCTTCTCTTTCTTTGACATATCAGACCACTATTACTAAGATCAGCATCCATGATCAGTCAAGTCCAGGAATATGTTCCTTTTGTGTGCTTCTCAACCAGCACACATACACACCAAAATGCCAAATTAAATCAGATATGTGATGATGTTTTTCTTTTTTTCTTTATTGATTTATTTAACAGGCCCAGTGCAAATTAATAAACATCTTTGTAAATGCGCCAGAGTTAGCCAAGAGGCTATTTTTCATCTGCAATCCTTGGACAGATGTTACAAAGTCACCCTGTTCTACCAGCCTATCTTGTCAGCCTCCTCCTCCTCCTACATTATTATAGACTGCTAGCTTTTCCTTATTTGGAAGCTTTGTTTCAGAAGGTTGGATGTTTTGTTTTTCTACATACAGTTTGTGGTTCAGCCTCTTTCAGTCTACACAGTAATTGGAGACAAAACATTAAATAGACACAAGTAGATGATGATTATGATTGTCTGGGTTCAGCCACAATCACTATATTACTTGTCATAATAGAAAAGAAATCTACAGGAATCTTACAGCCATGCTAGCTGTTCTGTGAACTGCACCTATAGTCACAGTGGTGCATTGAGCTAAACATTACCATGCTTACATGCTCACAACAACAACGCTAACATGCCGATGTTTAGCTTGCAGGTAATCTGAAAAATAATCATGTACATCTGTGTCCTCCGGTGCTCCTTATGGCATCTGCACCATCTTGTAGTGTACTGTTTAGCTGTAAAATGAGAACGTTTGCTCCGGTTGGTGGGCGGTGCTTGGTATTTCCTCAACTGATCTCAACATGGCTGCCGGGTCACAAACTTTCTCATTTTACAGCTAAACAGTACACTACAAGATGATTCTGAAAACATTTGAGGAGAGAAATAGGCATTACGGTAACAGAATATTGATTCATATTTGATCAGCGCTGCCTAGTTTGAGTTTGCGTGAGTTGCAAGGCTCCAGCTCGGTTCTCGGACTGGTTGTTTTCCTCCGGTCTGTGAAATCTTGCAGATGCTCTTAAGAGCACCGGAGGACACAGAGGCACATGATTTTTTTCAGATTACCTGACTCATGCACTACTGTCAGGACAGAGTGACCATTTTATAAAATAACTTTTTTTAATCATGTTTGCTTACACCTTGCCTACTTCTGCTTTAAGTGTGATAGAGAAGAAAAATAGATTTGGAGCTTAAATTTTTTTAGTCAGTGTGGATTATTACATTTAGTAAAACAGAAGCGAATGTCAAACGGTTCAATATGTATTGCCCTTAATGTGCACCATCTATAAGCTTGAAAATGCAGAGGCCTGAGGAGTTGTTTTCGGCACATGCACTCAATTTCCAGCTTATCATTGGAATGAATGAGCCGCCATCTTGGAACAATGTATCCAAATCTCTTAATAAATCCATGCTTAGAATTGCTCATGTTTGCCTTTTCTCATCATTGGCCAGATGAACACTGCCCAGACTTCTCTCCAAGCTTAACTTGACAGTTCAAACAGTCGTAAATGAGAACAGAATTATTTACAGGCACGATCACGATGTTCCCATTATAAAGACCTAAATCATGGGGAATTTTGAGAAGCTCTTCTTTTGTTTCATCCAATACCAGCCATGACCTTGTCAGGCGAGACATTACTCTCTGTCTGTCTTACTCTTTTCCCACTGGGCACTGCATGTCATACTTGCAAAACATGCCACACAATTGGACCCACCCAGGTGCGGGGCACAGTGAAGACTATCCACAGGATTTTGATGTAGAGCAACATGATGCATCTGGTGGTGAACAAAGTCAAAGTAAATCGATCTCAGGCAATAAAGACTCGCTAATGGCCAGCAGAGTGCTTGTGTTCTCAAAATCACACTGGTCATAGTTCAGTTTGTGAGAGACAGAAACAAAAGAATGGACTGAGGTTTCTTTGGGAGGGTCTCTTGCTGACTGACTTGCAGCCAGGTGTCAGTGAGGAGCTGGTGATAGCAGTTTGGAAGGAAACCAGATAAACAGCAGTGGTCTGAAGGAAGGGCAGGGTTATGGGGTCAAGAGGGCAGAACATAGGTCTGCTGGGTTTTTTTTGTAGAAAACAACACCAGTCCAAACAAGTGATGAGGGAGTGGTTGATTATGGAGCACTGGAGAAGCTAAATCCTGTCAATGACAATACTTTTGAGGATTGTGGTTCAGTCTCTAACTGAGTGTTCATTGTGTGCATTAATGCAACAGCTTATGACACACTTGTTTTTACAACAGTGCAAATAGGAACACATTGTTCTAGATAGTAGTCCAAAAGCTGCTGCAGTTAAGGCCTTTGGACACCAAGTCCATATTTTTGTGTCCGAAATTGTTGCACGTTTAAAAATACACACAACCTTGCGTTGCATCAATCACACCGACTTCAAAACTTTCGTCCGTCATTAAAGTTTTCGGAACAGGTTTGATTTTATATGTTTTTTCTCAAAAGAGGGTTGTTTGACCTCTCAGTGCCACCGTCCGTGCAAAGGTCATCATCCAAAATACCGTGACAAACATTCACTTTGGTCGCAACTCTTTAATGATGTTTGAACTCACAAATATCAATATCGGCTCAAAAATTCTGTATCAGTCGAGCTCTAATATGGAGTTCATATTAACATCATTCATGTGCAACATAAAAGAAATTATGCTGACTTATAAATGTGCAAATTCATGCAATGATTGATGCCCATCACTGGTATTGTTTTATTGTTTTTCTCTGATTTACTACAATCTCCTGGCTGATACTAATTGACGCCAAATAGAAATGAATGTGTTCTGTTGACTGATGGCTGCTGCAGTGCGATGTGATATATCCTGCAGATGCCGCCATTCTTTCCTGTCTCAGTTCTGAGCCGGGTCGGAGCTGAAGTTGTTCTACATGTCAGAAATGTCAGCTTCTCCTCACCACAGTGCTCCATTTAAGATGCTCACAGCAGCACAAGTAGTGTATTGTTGACATGTTGCAAATACTGAGCAACTTAAGTGGACAAATAGGAAGAGGAAATGAAGAATGTGAATCTTAGAATGTGTCCAGGCATGCACGTGTGTGACAGTGTTTAACTTAGCACGGATAAAGCTGAACTGTTGACTCTGTGAGGGTATTCTATGACAAAATATGTCTTTTTCTACCCTCTGTCAGCCTTGAACTATCTTCCCTCATGGTCCAAAACCTTTATTTGGCACCCAGGTCTGATACATCAAGAACCAAGACTTTGCATTGAAGGATTCACAGTTGAAGCCATATCTAACTATGCCCCAGGACAGACATTAATTAATGATTGATATTTTGTTTTGGCACAAGGGCATGCTCTTTGAGCTATGTCCCTTTCTTCTTTCTCAATAGGATTCCTGAGGTATATGCAACACAGCAAACGGAAGAACATTTTTTGGAGATGACACATTTTTAGGGCTGTGTTTAAGTTCAGTAAGAGAGTCAACAAAGCTGAAGAAGACAAATCACTCCCAGCAACGACCCTGTCTCCTAAAAAGCAAATGTACGTACCACTAATTTGCGACTCCAAATATATTTAGAAAGAAACATGATGCTCCCTGAATTGTGTTTTTTGCAGCAGCTATGCAAAAAGCTCACTGTCGACATATTTCATTTGTTTTTCCTACAGCATCCGCTCATGCCAACTACAGAAGGTTTTTAGGCACTTGGTTAAGGTTAGGGAAAGATTGTCCTCTTATTTGAAGCTGCACTTATCAATAATTTTTTATTAAAAAATTGATCAAATGACCACATATAATGAGAAAGGGGACGTCTGTAGTGACGACGCCACAGATAATTATCAGCCGACTGCAGTTGCCCGCATCTGTACAGAACGAATTTAGTGTCTTTCTGCTTGTTTTAGTTTTTTTCAGGCAGCTCTTTTCAACCCGTTATCACTATTTGACTACTATTTGATAAGTGTTTCTCTGCATCGGAAACTGACGTACACACCCTTTAGCAACAGCATGTGACAAGCCAGGCTTTCAACTAGCGTTATCCAACGGTCGAAGCAAGTGATGTAGTATTAATAGCGTGAGAGTCTGCTAAGGGTGGGCGGGAGGGAGGGGCAGTGAATGGGTCAAACAAACACAATACTTTCAACCAGGAGACCGGTGTCCATGTCCCGTGTGAAACTAAAAGTAACGTTGACTTCTTTTGTCACGTCAGTCTTTAGTCACGTGACTCGTCTGTATCGTCAGTCCTTTGAGTTGAGTCGGTAGTCAATGAAGTTAATGTCAACCACAGCCGTTTCCTAACCCAAACTAAGTGGTTGTGTTGCTTAAACCTAACTTCCTGTGAAAACTGATGTTTATTTTGAAAGGACACTATACATGTAAGGAGTGTATGTTGACACGCCGTCCCTGGTCCGTCCAAAAGTAACGCAGGAGGGGTATCCCGTGCGTCGGTCTCCGATGCTGAGGGGGACTGACCAAGCGGCAGTATTTGATGAGTTGGGAGTGAGAATGTGTTGGTTTTCAGCAAAAAGACTCTGATAGACCATCAGTAGTCTACAATACCTGCCTTGCAACAAATGAAAGATAAAACTAGTGACTGTCTTGTGAACACTGCGGAACAGCAGCTAAAGAAACCGATATTTCTCCCAGGAACCGGTGATCAGAGTTGGAATGAGAGTGAATATTGGACTGAAATTCAACAGGTGGACAGAAACACGACTCCGAATGAATGCTAACTTTGCATCGTGTCTGCTGGATGTGTGAATAGGTGATTGTTTGGTAACACGTTCAGCATATAAACTTTATAATGGTATAATGTGTTTGTTAACTTGATTTGCTGCCACCAGGTGTCCAAAAAACTCAATTATTGTTGCTTTAAATATTGAAAAGGACTTGTTAACTTTCTCTATATTTAACCAAAACCACAATCTTTTCCTAGCATTAATCATAGTGCTTTTATAATTTACGCCTAACACGGGGACACAAGACACAAACCCCAATATCTGGTGTCAAATCTCGTGCACTCTGTACACCCACCAACCACCTCCATTGTCCGCATGATATCTGTGTGATCTTTTTTTATTATTATTTACATGGCTTTGTTTAATACTTGATTCTGATTGGTCATTTACAGCATTCTACTGTCGGTTATTTCTTTATAGCAGACCGCTGCCAAAGAGTATAGAAGCAAAGAGACGAAACGCCAGTGTTTTTTTTGACAACAGCCGCTGCCGCCATTTTAGACTGAAAACGCTAATTATATTTATAATAGTTTATTGTTCAACACAATAGGCAATAGAATAGAAATAACTTTGTTTCACTTTTTTACTGCACTTTTTAGGCGGACGATTTACTGGCATCCGGTAGTCGCTTTCAGTCCAAAATGGCGGAAGTGTATCTTTGCTGCTAAGCGCTGATGTTGCAGTGGAATAAACAATTGACTTTCACTTCTTGGCGATATATGTTCTTTGCCACTGCTACAGTATGTATAACAGACCGTTGCTATGTATAAAAGACCGTTGCTATGTATAACAGACCGTTGCTATGAACGCAGTTATGATCTCGGACTCTGGCAGACAATTTTTGTGTCAAATCATTGATTTCTTCAGTAAGTAGCCGTGTAATAAGCAGGATAATGAATAGCTAACGGGTCATTGTTTTGAAATAAATCCCTTCAGGGCGATGAGAGACCCCGACGCGAAGCCCCACATAACAAAGACTCAATAACCTCACAAACAGAGAAAAAAATAAAGAAAACAATTGGAAAACAGAAAAAAGTACTTCGGCAGTTCAAATAATTAGGTTGACAGTACCGATACATTTAAAAAAACAACAACAAAAAACTGAAATATCTGTGTGATCTAACAATGTATGGACTGGAAAAAAATGTTGCAAGTGAACATAATCTACGCAGCAATTATATTTCCTCCAAAACACCATGAGGCAGAACTATTTACTAAAGGTAATGTCTCGGATTGGCAGCAAACATGCAGACTTTTAAAGGTCCCATATTGTAAAAAGTTAGATTTTTCATGTCTTTTATATTATAAAGCAGGTTTAAGTGCTTTATAAATACTGTCAAACTATCAAAACGCTCAACATACGGAGAAATACACAAAGCCCGTATTCAGAAATTGTGCGTTTGAAACAAGCTGTTAGGATTTCTGACCATTTGTGATGTCACAAATATACAATATTTGGACCATTACACGGTTTTAAACATAAACATTCTAAATGTGTCCCAGTTTATTTCCCGTTGCAGTGTATGTAAATAACATCAGCTGACAGGAAGTAAACATGGACCCAAGCTGTTGCATTTCAACACAATTCCTTTGCAATTGTGTTGAAATGCACTAAATCGGAGCGTTTCAGACAGAGGGTAAATACAGGTATATTCAGGCAGACAGTATGAGGAAAATAAAGGTTTTTTTTAACATTACAGCATGTAAACATGTTCTAGTAGAAACACAAAATACAAGTATGAACCTGAAAATGGACCTTTAAGGGACCTTTAAGTAATGTTGATGTGACAGCCTGCACCAGCACTGAAAACCTGTGTAAATACAGCAGCAAAGTGAAAGTCGAGGTGCTGTCTGTAACTGCCACCTGTGTCCTCTGGTGCAATCAGGACCTCAAAAGCTTTAATTTAAAAAATCTCCAAAGTTGTTTTAATATAGTTTTCATTGTGTCATAATATCATATTGTGGAAACATGGTTCATTTTGGTTTCTGTTAAAGTTCCTGGACTTTGTCAAATGATTGCCTGAGACCCATAAAGAGAATGAATTTCCTACGGCACACAGGAAGATGCGAATATTTGAGAACTACCTTACTAACTACTACTGCCTTAAATCAAAGGTGAACATTGGAAAAACAATACCTGTACATCTATCCCCTAGTGCAACATTTCACCCCCGGTACATTTTCATCAACTATGTAATGGTAGTAAAATTGTGAAGGGGGTATTGTTTGACAAAGAACTACCTTGGGTTGAAACTTAAACCAAATAAAGCTTAGTGAAAGCAAGATGTGATTCTTTTTCCTCTCTTCAGTATTGACTTAGTTAATTCCCCGTGCCTGAGATGAAGTTCTACCTGGAATGTGCAAATATCAGACAGAACAGACTCTGTAGGGACGACAACACTGTTTCTCTCCAGTGTATCTCAGTACCATGGAAACCCACCATGGGGTAGATGACTGCAGCACTGGCAGAGAACAGGGATCTGTCCGCTGACAGATACTGTCTGGCTGAGGAGATGGGGGAGGGGGGGAATTGAGGGATGCCGGGAATTCAATATGTGCAGGACATCAACTGTTCACACGTGTGCATGCACTCACCTGCCCACTTACTCACAGCTTCCGAGTGACGAGAAAACACTGTGGTGCCTGGCGATGTCATACTGAAGGAAAATCTTTTTTCTTTGGTTTTAAGGTCTTTGCTCATCTCCCACTCTTTGCCCACTATACCTCTACCAGAGCCATCGGACCTGTTGCGCAATGCAAATACGTATTCATGTCACATTATCTGCCAGTGCTGACAGAATAAGACATAGTTATAAAAATGTGAAATTATAAGTTATAATTTAAGATATCTGTCCCTATCGACCCTTCGCTAAGTCCCGTCCCTCGAATGCAGAGTGACCAATAATAAGTGTAGCAACTCTACGGCTCTGATCCATAGACTCTCATGCAATCGTTTTGGACTTTCTTCATTTTCAGTCTGGTTTTGTGGATTTCGAACAAGTCATAGTTAAACATTGTGCCTGGGGCACACGAAATAGTGATACTCGTTACCCGGAGAGGTTGGGAGATATACGTTTCTAAAACCTGCGGACTTAACGAGCGTGAAAGCACATCATTAACTAGTTATAGTAATACTGCAACGTAATGTCATACAACGGTTCATGTGTTATCTTACGAAAAAGTTATTCCTCCTTTTTCGTTCGTTTTCCTTTGAATGTCCAGCAACACGTGTCAATTTCCGCTCATTACATGCATACAGTCTTTTCAAAATAAACTTCCGTAGTGACAGGAAACAGCTTCCTTAAGTTTAGACAAAAAAAACGACTTAGTTAGGCTTAGAAAAGATCGACTTGGTTAGAATTAGGCAACAAAACTACATGGTGGTTTGGCTTAAAATAACTCCGGAAGTGGCATTGCTAGTACGTAACTTAAGTGACAAATCAACTTGACTTCTGGCCGGTCTCCAGTCCACTGTTTTTTGACCCACCCATCCACCCCGACCTTGTCCCTACGCGGCATTCACCACTCTTTATATTTCCTGGTTACAAACAAATTGATTTTGTGGGACATATATACGAATTACAGTGCATTGCTTTTTGTAGCTACGAACATGTTAGCACTATGCTACGCTAGCTACTGCAGGTATACTGAATGTATACACGTGCTGCTTTTACTTTTTAATGATTGTAACAGACCAACCCGGCTTTACAGGAGCAGCGTCGTTCCTTAATTTCATCGTCTTCTGTCTCGATCGCCAAGTGATGGTGGTTCACTTTTACACTTTGACCTGTAGGCTTTAGATTCTATCTTTATCTTTTTAACCTGTTTTCACTGCTGAATCAGTTTGACATCCTCGATATATCTTTCAAATGCATAGTGTAGACCCTTCTGTCTGCTTCTCTCTGAAATCGCTTTTCGTTTTTCCTAAAATGAGATAATACAATAGATAGTCGTTTTGCATCTCTCTGTAGTTGACTTGTGTCTCTTTCAGTTTCAATCTAGAGGTGGACCAGAACTGTCAATTTGTTACAAAACAATAATTTGGAAATGTTTTTTGTTGTCGTTTTGCATCTATTTATAGTTGTTTTGTGTCTTTTTGTTGTCGTTTGGCATCTCTTTGTGGTTGCTTTGTGTGTCTTTGTAGTCATTTTGCATCTTTTATGGGTTGCTTTGCATCTGTTTGTCGTCACTTTGCATCTTTTTGTTGTTATTTTGTGTGTCTTTGTAGTTGCCTTGCATCTCTTTGTGTGGTTTGTGTCTCTTTGTGGTCGCTTTGTGTCTCTTTGTAGTTGCTTGATTGACTTATTAACCCCACTTCATACAACGGCTCTGACCCAGGGCCCCCCTGACCACTTGGACCCCAGCTGTGCTTTCCCATTCAGTAATCCAATGGAACGAAACTACGTTTTGCCCCATGCCATCCAGATGAGTTCGCAAGCTTTAAACATTGAATTAAAACTGTTACCAGCATTAAAAAGTCTGGTTGTTGCATGTTCGGTTACTACAGACTCAAGCTACAGAATTCCGACAGGATCACGACCGTTTCAGAGCAACCTTCGTTTTGGTTTAACAAGTGTCAGTTTCAGCCGAATGTGTCCGTGGTTGCTCGTAGTAACTTAACGTAAATGGTTGGCGTAGAAAATAAATACAGATGATTATGATTACAGCTGCTTTCACTACGAGCAACCACGACACATTCGACTGAGAGTCACCAGTTAACACGGTCACTTGTTAAACCAAACACTGGCTGCCAGCTATTAAATATGTTGACTACCACCGGACTGAGGACACGATCAAAAATGCTTGTGTTTGTAGCGTCCATTTTAAAACTCAATACATTCAAAACTCGGAGTCTATGTCATGGTATTTGATGTTCTGTACATGATCACAGTTGTTAGCATCTAGTGACTTATTGTACGCTCGTAATTTCTCGCTGGTGTAACGTTACATGCTCGGTTTCTCCACCAAATACGTGTATATATACAATTCCAAATACGTGTATATGGCCACTGAATATTGGGCCATTTGGTAATGTCTTCTACCCACTCACTAATAACACACAGGTCTGGAAAGTCAATTTGTTGAGTTCACGATCTTTGGTGGTTAATGCCCTTGCATGGCTCGACAAGCTGTTGCACTCCGCCGTACTTCCGTTGCCAAACTGTGTGCGCACACACAGGTACGTCATCATTCTTTGCAAACTGTAAAAGGGTCTATACAGGGTTACCTGAGTGCACATGGGACAAATACATTACATAAAAATGCTACAATAACACCCAGCTGTGCCCCCTGTAGTTTGCCTACAGGGCGAAGTACTCTGTGGATGAAGAGGCTCCACGGGCCTCAACATGTTTAGTCTGCTGCCTGATCTGCACTGAGGTCGTGTTAGGTTTCATCCTACACACAGTGTCATTCCTGTGTTGTATAACTGTCATGTAATATGTCAGGGCCAGTTAACCAGGTCTTTCACTTACTAACTAACTGATCCTGATATATCTGATGATTAGAAACTATTCTGATTTACATACTCGCATCAATGAAGGACTGAATGACATATTTATTACTGGCGGACAGCGAAATCAGCAAGACTAGTATAAATAATGATTTTAATGTTACATAAAGTACAAAGTGACGTTGCCTTACATTCTGTAGCTACTGCAATAAACACATTGATTGTGCAGAGACACCTTAACCAAAGGATGCTAATTCCTCGACCGACATTACTGTCTTTAAGAGGCTGTAGCGGGCTCAGTCTAAAGCTAGAGTGAAGATACTGGTGTCATCTGAACACGTGTTGGCGTGTGTATTAGCCGGTATCAGCAATCTCTTGCTTCAAGGGGTCCCTTGACCTCTCACATCAAGATATATGACTGAAATGGGGGATTCTTCGGGTACCCACGAGTCTGCCCTTTACAGACGTACCCACTTTATGATAATCACATGCAGTTTGGCGCAAAAAACATGCAGTTTTTTGAATGCAGTATAAATGTGTTAATTTTGCCGATTGTAAAAATGATGTGTTTGAATATTTCTGCATACTGGGGTCCATAAACAGTCTTGGAATTTCATGAATTGGGTATCACTGTAAAGCTGAGACTCTTGTGGATCCAATGAGTCCAACTGTATTCATGTGTGATGATGTTAGTCCCCATAGTAGCCATTTCATATAGTGAGACTATTTTTTGAAACTTGACATCACTGTATAAAATGACCTGTGGTGACCTCTAGGATAATCAGAGCCTCATGAAACTTTACAAACACAAACTAGAGACCTAGAGCATTCAGAGGATGGATGGCTTTCCTATTTAGATTGACATTAAGGGGGTTTTCTGAACAGAAATGTTCCCCATCCAACTGTCAAAAGGTTTGATCACAAATCACAGTATGGCTTTTTCTATGGTGTTCCTCAAGGTCTCGGTGTCTTAATGTGGTATTTTGGCATTTTTATCCATTCTTAAGTGGTATAAAATGGTTTTTATCATCCCAAAAATTGCTGCAACACCTTATGAGACATAAGTGAGCATGGGAATGGTCATCATATACTTCTATCATAATGTTCTAAGCCCTTATACACTTTCACAATTTATTTTAATTAATTAAAGGGACTATATGTAAGAATCAAAAATTGCTTTTTCACAGCGACACCTGTGGCCGCAATGTCAACGAAAGTCAGCGTCCTGTTGCTCGCGCTCGCGCTTGTGCTCGCTCTACATAGACATGAACGAGCACCGGTCTAAACAGTGAGGCGACACACGTCAGCTAACACACAATATCACTCTATATTTCACCTGCTTGGCAGTAATGTTAGCTGACCAGACGAAGGTCTCTCCATGGATCAATGCTGATCCTAGTGTTGGCTTTTCCTGCTTCAGACTCCCGACCCGGAGGGACCAGTTACTGGTTGGTCTGGGTGTATAATAAAGGTCTAATCATTTTTAGAAGACCTTGAAAATAGCGTTTTGACGCTGAAACATGTGGACTTCGACTAAGGAACACCACTGGGAAGCTACAGAATGATATAAAAACCTTAAAAAGCCGACAAAGTCACTTATTTTTAAGCTTGCAATTAAGAGGAAATGTGCCGTAAATGAATTATATTCCATTCTGGGGTTCATTTGGGGTTTTTTGGATGGCGTTTTAACATCTGTCATGAACAAAACACTGAAAGGATTCTATTTTGCACATTTCCAGCATCACACTGAGGAGTTACAGAGGTGACAAAATGGAAGAACAGAATTTGGCTGCACACTCACCATGCCCTCAGATAGTCTGTTTATATTTGTAATAGGCCTAATGATGAAAATAAATTACCGCATTCGGATGGCGAAGATAAAATGAGCTCATGTTCTCGCTTTGAAATTGGAAAAACAAAGGACCACAAGCTTTTTCTTTTTTTTCTCAAGCTGACTTCACCCATCTGGCACGCTGTTGTTTTTAATAAGATGCACAACTTTCGAGCCCACCTTGACTCAACATATGACTAAAATCTTCTCGTCACCTGATACCCCATGAAACATTGAGTAAATGTTTTTCAGAGATGTTAACTGGAGGGCTAACATGTCCCTGGAGGAGACGATATAACGCTAATACTGTTATGTCATCGGGGACGCATTAGCTCCATATATTAGATTGACAGGAAGAACAAGAATGCACTAGAACACAATGTGCTTTACATTCTGCATGTGTGAAACGTTATACTGGCCATTACTCATCCAAACAAGAAGTCATCGTAGATTTAATATCTCACAAAATCCCTCTGTCGAACACGTATACTCACAGGGCTTTATATTATAGTTGCAACCATTATTAGTTTATTATTATTATAAGTGTATCTACTATTACAAATGACTTTGATACGGTCCACTGATGTTCTCCTTGTGTCCTACAAAAGTGGCAGATTATGAACAAACAGTTCTCAGAGAATAAACCTCTCTATAACCAGAGAAAAACATCTCACTGGCCAAAGAGGTAAAAGGAACTGTAGCTCAACACCTTGTCCAGCGCTGGACACATAATAACTGTCTGAAATGTTTCTTTAGGTGCACCATTCTGTTGCTTTTAGGGTGATGATGTCATAGTGTAAGTGATCCAGGTTAAACCAGAGTTGTAACACATTAGCCTCTTCTACAATTTACCACTGTGAAACAAAGTTTTGGCCCAATGTAAGGTGATTTTATCAGATTTTTCTCTGCTTTTTTATTTTTATTTGAAGGCATAGAGATTAAAGAGACAATTAAAGGCACTATATGTAACTTTTAGAAAGTCCTTGTTATTAATGAGACCGCTGGCCGTTAAGTGGACTGCAGTCAGCATCCTGTCGCGAGCGATCATCCTGTGCATCAGCCTAAACAGTGACGTGACATTACATTACAATCATACTGTATATCACCGTTACTATCTGTAATGTTCAACCTCCATAACACTAACTATCTTGCCATTTGCAAATTACTTCATCAGCTAACGTTACGAAGCAAAACCGTCCGGGATCCTTTACATCGAAATCAGTCCACAGGCTGTTATAGGCAACAGAGAAAATCGGGGAAGGTCTTAGTTTTTAAGTTACATTACAATCTGTTCACACATTGGCAATACAAAGCGATTAATACATGTAAATTGTTACATATAGTACCTTTAAAGGAACAAGAATACGAGTCTACAGCTATGCTAGGAGGCTAAGATCAGCATGCTAACATGGTCACAATGACAATGATAACATACTGATGCTACAGTAATGTTCAACATATTAATTTAGCATCTTAGTACGCTAACATTTGCTAATTAGCTGTAAACACAAAGTACAGCTGAGGCTGATGGAAATTACATTAGTTTTGCCAGGGCCGGCTTAAAGTGGCAGTAGGCAGTGTATTTTTGGCATCATTGGGCAAAAATTCCATAATAACCTTTCAGCATATTGTAATTCAAGTGTTCTGAGAGACTTCTGCTCCTCCTCATGGCTCTGCTTTCAGGCTTTAAAAAATCTAGCCCGTGACAAGAGACTTTGGCCAATCACAGGTCATTTCATTGACAGAGCGTTCCTATTGGCTGTGCATCAAGAGTTGTTGAGATAGTCTGGATCAAAGTGATGGACCGACCAACCAACAGTTAAAAACTTTAACAGTAAAATAATTCATCAAGTCCCGCAGCTGTAAATGTTAATAAATTGATTTGGGTCCAGATGCTCTACAGCTCTCTTCCAGACGCTACGTTGTCAAACTGATAAATTAAAGAGCTAACTAAAAAGACAAAGAAAGAAAGGATGACATACACCAGCCAAAGGGAGTTTTCACAATCTGGGAACCCAAAAGCTGTTCTTACAAATGTCTTATTACTTCTATAGCCCTCTGATAACATGTTGACCATAGAGCACTGGTCTATGGTAAAACGCTCTAATAAGGTTTACTTTATTAGGAGTTCATAAGCTGCAGCTCATGGCTTTATTAGTGGGTAATAAATAATCCATTAAATGATGACTGGATCAGGATTGTGTCAATGTTTGCAGTGGCTGAACAATTTAAAGTAGTTATTAGAGTTATTATAGAGTGCTGCAGGAATGAGTCCTAAATCCCAGAAATGAGTTAGCATTTTAGCACTTCTGGTTCCCTCGTCTGGAAGTCAGTGGGTTTTTTTAATGGATTTTTAGTTAGATGTTGAAATAAGGTCTGTGATTAGCACAAGCTGAAGAGATTTTAACGTTTTGTTCTACAACACAAAATTCATCAATAAAAACCCCACTTGTGAATTTTGAAGCGTTTATGTGTGTTAAAAAGGCGGTTGCTAACAAGTGGCTAAATGAAACTACTAAACGTCATCACGCCGACTCGTCCGCCTTTACAGCCTCGTTGTGTGTACTCATGCTCATGCAACCGTGGTGTAGTTCGTTTATAGCCTAATGTTAGATTTTTATTTCTGGCAATTGCATTTACGCTTCAAAAATCATAAAAGTTGTGTTAATTTTGTGAACATATCGAGTTCAGTGGAAAAGAACCTGCACAACAATGTGCAGATCATTTCATAATCCTTCACATGATGTCATGCAGAAGGAGAGAGAGCCGTCTCTCTATTAAGTCAGCTGTCTAAATACAAGTTAATGGCGTGGTCCATATCTCATTCACATGGTACTGGATGAGAAACACGAACCTTTTACACCACCCCTCTATTAAATACACATCACAAATCAGACGCATGCACACATACGTACGCTGTTTTCAGAATGTGTGTGCTATTAGACACCTAATTTGCAAAAATATTCACTCTGGGAATGAGCCACAGTGTGAAGTATTTACATTACAATCAGCTCGGCTAAATTCCATATACACACCCTGATCAAATAAATAACCAATATTTCAATGCCAATCACTGGAGAGAGAACATTGTTTGGACTTGTTGAGGCTTTGTCCCAGGAAACATCATGTAGTGCAAAACGTCAACCCACAAACTAGAATTACCCTGAAATACGTTACTGATGTTGGCCTGTACGAATGCTTGTCAGTCAATATCATCTACCTCTGATATGATGGATGTGATACAGCCTGATTGATTCCATATTCATCTCTGCAAAAAACACGTTTTGGCCACTAGATGATCTTCGGGTGCGTTCACCTTCAACAGCTTCAAAAGCCCATTCTTGTCAAACCCTAACACGCAACAAAGGAGTGATTGTTTCTGGGAATACGCTGTAGCTAACACACTACAGTCACAGTGGTTTCCCTTCACTCCAGCTCTTGTAAAAGTGCCTTTTTTTCACATAGCCACAATTCTCTGGGGACCATTGGGACTAGAGCAGGTTGTTACTGGACACTGCCCATGCCTCTATCCCCCGTACAGCTGTGAAAACCTGCAGCACCCTCACATCTGGCTGCGTCAGCAAGCCGCCGCTGCGACGTCACCCCGGTCTGAGGTCACCGGTGCTGTCACCAAGAGTCACCCACCACCCAGCTGTCAATCACAGCACAGGTGCAGAGGGGAAGTACACTATGGGTGGGTATGGTTGTACTTATGGTACTGTAAATATGACATTTGTTAAATGACGAACTGCAGCTTATGCTCATCAAAAAGCAAATAAACACCAGTATTAGCAGAAATTAATCATAGTTTCATGATATTTATTTAAACCTGAATTAATCAACATTTTTATACTAACAATAAATCAAATGTCTCTGTGTGTAATGTTAATCTACTCCAGCTTTTTCTTCAGTTTGTGCCTCACTGCACCATGATGACACTTGTGGGTCACACCTACCCGTGTGTGTGTGCCCAGATTTTACATTTGCGATTGTGCCTATACAAAACTGTTTAATTTATAGACCTATAGTTTAGTTTTGTATTCAACACATGTAAAAAAGAAAAGGAAACATTTAGCATATAAATAGAAATAATGGGAGCCATTTCTTGACCAACAGCTGGACCCAGTGACATCTCAACCCACACCTAACAGTCTATAGTCCGTCTGCATCACACACATCTGATGGAACAGATGCGCGTCTATTTTAATCGATCCAGTTGTCCACACGGGCCGAGAAACAGCTGGCGTTTTACTCAAAGCATATTTTTTGGTTGTGTTCAGAAGGTAACCCACAATTTGTGAAACTCTCGCGAGTTGGTTATGGTTAGGCATTTACCTTGAATAGTTAAGGTGAGGCCTTGACCTTAAATGCTTAAGGTTAGGCATTGACCTGGAATAGTTAACTAACCTTAACCACTCGAGGTCAATGCTGCTCAAGCGACGCCTCCTGTGTAGACATGGTGCAAGTCCTCTCGTCATAAGTTACCAACTTTGCAAAGGTTCTTAATTGTAAGTAAACACATAGACTCTTGGATAGTGACTAAAGCTTGGTGACAAACAAAATAAAACATACGGCACAATATAAGACCGTTTTGAAGTTGCTGGAAAGTTGTTGATTTTTTACTCATTACTGAGGCTAGCTGTATTCCCCCTGCTCCCAGTCTTAAAGAAATTACATTTTAAATGCACAAATATATGTATTTTTATATTAATGGATCAAATGACTGTGTGTAATGTAGTTACAAACCCCACACTTAATTATAACCCGACTCTGCATATGTAGTTCAACTCAGCTGTACGGGGCGTTTTCGCATCTTTCAGCTCATTGTTTTATGGCCAACAAAATGTACTGCTTTGGTTCAATGTCAGTGCTCACAACAATGTTGTTTTCATCGGAGTAGGCAGCAGTTTTAGTCAAAAACCCACTTTATACAAGCCGTCCAGCACCAAAGAGCCAGATTTTCTCAGGAAGTGGTGTAGCGAACACAAAGCTATGAATACACTTATTAGATGAAGATTTATCAGGTGGACGGAAACACAATTTAATTCAAACAAAAGCTATTAACGCTCCAGGTCTGATGGAGGAGCATAAGCAACTATGGACAACTAACTACCCTCACTATATCAGCTTCATAAGGTGATAGATATGTCAGTGTTGTGTTTAAAGCTTATTGCGCTGACCCAAAATGTCCAAATCAATCTGAATTCGTTGTACTGACTGAAATGTTGAAGCCATTAAATTATTAACTGGACAACTAATTTGAAGGTGAAAAAGTGAAGCAGTGATGTACTGACAGCTAAAAACACCATAATGTGTGACTTCCAGTTTTTATTGTCAAACAGACAATAAAACAATTATATTTATTATCTCAAATAGTTACTGAAAATAAATTTGACACTAATTACTACAATTACATATTAAGGGAAGAACTGGATTCACCTTCCAATTCTACAACCCTGAGTGTGTGTGTGAGTGTGTACCATGTGTGTACCATGTGTATGACTTGGGTGGGGGCGTGTGTGTGTGTGTGTGTGTGTGTGTGTGTGTGTGAGAGAGGGAAATGAGAGACGTGGAGAGAGAAAGAAATCTCCCCTCGAGGCCAGACCATCACATTAGTTAGTAACCACACAGCATGTTGGCCAACACTAACAGCTGCAACGCCTCGGTGAGTTTAATGCTCAGTTAGACACCATCATCCAACCACCACACCCAAAGCCAAAGCAACCCAAAATCCCCCGTCTCTACCTCTCTCTCTACCTCCCTCTCTCTCTCTCTCTCTCTCTCTACCTCCCTCTCTCTCTCTCTCTCTCTCTCTCTCTCTCTCCATCTTGCTCTCATCCTCAATCTGCAAGTTCCAGGTAACGCAACACTAACAAGGCACACATGGATCGAGAGTGCTTGTTTTTTCGCCGCGTTGTCGCTTAGCGCTAACGGCATCATCCACATTTCTCCTGACAGGTCTGAGCTCTCTGGCTCTCCAAATATAGATGCAATACTCGCGCCGCATTTGCACGCTTTTCTTTTGTGAAGTCAATTATGTCATGATGTTGTTTTCCAATATGTTGGGGGCTGAGCGCAGGACCTGAGCAAGAGCAGATGTTCTGCATTAGCGTCTCGGCAAGCTAGCGCTCCCAGTGGGTGGAAACGCACTGTTGTCGAAAGGTCCACATGGTTGTATGCACTCTAAGACGTACAGAAAATATATGTTCACTTTACATAATATTTAAAATATTTCCCATATATCACTGTATACGTGCTTTTATGCATTGTATTATGTAACTAAAGAGATGATACATTTGATATCTAATCGGACGGTAACCACGGTGTGATCATTGCGGCGTAAAGTGAGCACAGTATAGCTTCAGGCTACTATTACTGTCCGATTCCTCAGAAATACTGACTTTACATATACAGATAGGGTTACATAATGCATATATTCATATACATAGCATGCGTATCCTGCTGGAAATAGCTGGCCTTATGGGTTAAACACTGACAACAGAACCTTCTCTCCCACCCTTGGACATTTCATTGTCATTATAAGAAATTTCTCAGTGTATTGACCAGAATCGATGGTGACAATCAAGTCAAACAGAAGAGGAATGTTAATCTCATGAGAGAAATACTACAATGACCAATCAGATAATCGGATTAATAGGGGGCAGGAAAGTGCTGCCCCGCATTAGCCCCTCGGTCTGAGCATGAACAAACGCACAACTGTTTGGAGAAGTTATCATCAAAATCATATGCCTCCTCTCTTCCTCCTCTGGCTTGTTGTCATGTGGCTTGAGCCCAAGCAAAGCATTAAACAAAGCTTCAGCATGGGCCAAAGCAGGAACCTTTAAAGCAACCTTGAAAAGCATCTCTATGAATAATTCTCAGAAACACAAATTTGAATATGCACTCGAGCTATGTCATGCATGTGTTGAAACCGGACTGAAGTGCTAACTTCTTCCAAATGTGCTGTGACACACTGAAAGATGACATCATGAATGCATAAACCATTTTGTGTTGGAGCCCTCTACGGTGGAAAGTCCCTCTGTTTCTGGTGAGATGTGAGAGCCATGATCACAACAGTGCGTAACACTCTCCTCTGACCTTAGCTACCTCCAGAGAGGCTGACCAATCACACAGGCATGTTCCCACCGATCTGGACCTGGTTCTGTGCGTGTTTCTGGCCGTCTGGTCTTGTGCGTGCTTGTGTTTTTACATGGATGAGGGTGTGTGGACATACATGTGTGTGCAAATACCTACGTGTCTGTGTGTGTGTGTGTTCCCACCGAGCGGTCTCAGAGTCTGCAACAGGTGCAGCTGATTAACTAATCCCCCTCTCTCTTAGAGGAATTTTGCAAGAGGAAAAACTTCACTCCGCTCCTCTCCCAGTGGGAACATTTGCTTTTCGTCCAGTTGGCTTCGGTCCAGATAGAATAGAGAGATCTCAGCTGCTCTCTGGATAGACGCTCCTCATCCATCAGCCTCCAGAAGTCCAGGCGCAAAGCTGGAGTCCGTAATTGGTTTAAGTGCGGCCGTCACTCTGAGGATATTAAAGCTTTTTAATGAACATGAGCATTACAACACATTCCAACAGGCAGTGTCTTATGGTGCTTTCCTAACAATACAAATCTTTATATTTGCCGAGATTTTAACTACTTTTCTATATGTGTCTTTTGAAAGGCTAATATTGATTTTTTTTGATTGGATCCCGTGTTAATCAGTGTCTTACCACAGTCACACTCAGGCCCACCATCAAAGGGTCAAAGGTTACAGATGACCCCTGGCCCAAGGGTCAGGAGGGGCCCGTGCAAAGGTCTATGGTTGACCCTTAAATGGGATCAAGTACAACAGTTTACTTACTGACCTATATCACTGACAATACAAGTTAAATGTATTTACTATGGCTGTCAAAGTTAACGCGATAAAAACGTGTTCACGCAAATTCGTTTTAATGCCACTAATTTCTTTGACGCATTAACGCAACTTGCGATTTATAGGTTGTAGCGGGCTCAGTTTTAAAGCTAGAGTGAAGATACTGGTACCATATGAAACTAGAAAACCTAAAGAATACATTGATACCACCATCATGGCCATTTTCAAAGGGGTCCCTTTCCAATTTGGAAAGTCTGTCCCCCTGTCTATAATTCCTAAAGGCTGGCCTTTACACTAAAACGCATTATAGGGTAATATGGATTCCATGGCTAATGCAACTACTCCTGCTTGAACTTGTGCTACTAATAATTATAATAATAATAAAGATATAATTCATGTTTTGATAAAGTTAGGCTAAGGTTAGCTAAGCTAGGTTAGCTAAGTTGCACCCAGCCAAGAAGTAGTCCATAAAACCAAACTATGTATTTCCAAAACTGTCAAACTCTTCCTTTAATTATGTGGTGTTGTTACTTTATCATTGGACCGAGCCTATCCAGTGCTGCCATGCGTATATTGTAGAAAGAAGAATATCAACATTCTGTCTCGCAATTGGTTTGATTTCTGGAATGTTCAGGGTCATTACCTAAGGTCAGCTGATTCGGAGGAAATGAGAGGAATCTGTTTTAGATACAGTGGCATGTTTCATTCACCCTCATGTAAATGACACAGGCCAGAAATCACAGAGCAGTGTTGGCACAGCAGAGAGCAACGAGGTTTCAATCAACACACAAGATATCCCACTCTATGAGATTCCTTAAAGAATAACAAAAGGTAAGATGATATAGAGGGAAATTAATGACTTTGCAGATAATCCTGGGCCTAAGAATGACCAGACAAGCAGGGTGCCTAAACATACAAATGGTTGTTAAATTAACCTTCAGCCCTGTCATTCATCAAAGGGGATGTGAGGAGGAGTGTTTTAGTGCAGAGGTTCTCAATCTTTTTTCAGCCAGGTTCCCCTTACAAGATAGAGAATATACCGAAGACCCCTCATATACTGTATGTCACTTGGATTAATTTGATGTAGCCTATTTTTTACACTTCTATAGTCTTAGTTTTAATTTAAGAACAACACAAGAGAAAGGTATAAAAAGATATTAGACATATATTAAACATATTTTCAGATTCTAAGAGTTATAGATTTGTTAGAATAGAACATAATTTATGAACTATTATACCAGCCCAGTCGGCAAAAAAAATGTTGGACTTTTTACGTTTCTGCAAACCACGGGATACGTTAAATGTGGAAGTTTCTGAACCAAAAGAAGTTTCATTAATACGTTTCATATCAGCCTTGTATCACGCTTGCAGAAATGCACAATGCCATATGGTTAATGTTGTGAAAAGATTGCTCAGGTGTAGGCAACAAAACTGCTTGGTTAGGGTTAGAAAAAATATCAAGGTTTGTGTTAAAATAATAACGTAACAACGTAACGTAACAACGTAACATAACAACGTAACGTAACAACATAACATAACAACGTAATGTCAACATAATGTCACAACGTAACGTAACAAAGCAACGTAACAATGCAATGTAACACCGTAACATAACAACGTAACATAACAACGTAACATAACAACGTAACGCAACAACGTAACGCAACAACGTAACGCAACAACGTAACGCAACAACCGTAACAATGTAACTACTGTAAATAAACACAAACCGCCCTTAGCCTTTTGTACGTAATGTTACGGAACAAGTGTAACAGTGTTTCGTAAAACAACGTTGAGTAAAAAACGTTGCGTAATTTTTTTTTACGTAAACCAACGTTGCATAAAAAGCACAGTCAATGTTTACTTTTGATTTCACACGAACAACGGTCTGCTGGGTGAAAGTCCTGTGTTTGTTTGACCCATCCATCACACCTCCCTCCTGCTCTTTGTAGACTTTCTTGCTTGTTATACTCGTTATTATACCAACTTCCAATAACGGTTGCTCGATATACTACGTCACTTATTACGCTCTGACCGAATGCAAAAACGTCCACATTCAACACGTCCGTGTTTTGCAGAAACTTACAAAGCCAACATGTTTTCCTGCTGACTGGGCTGATTATACTGTAGATTTAAACATTTTAATATTAATATTAATCGTTAAAAAATGAAGCCTTTTGTAAAAAACAATGATATCTAATGATTAAAATCTACGAATCTGAGAACTTTTCACGGACCCCTTGGCAGAGTGCCACGGACCCCTTGGGGGTCCCCGGATCTCACTTTGAGAATCACTGTTTTGGTGGACAGTTTTCCTCCCCCAGCTCTTCTTCTGTTTCCTTCTTCTTCTCTAGTCATAATAATGCCTCTCCTTGTTCCCTCCTCCCACTACTTCCTCCTTATACTTCTTCCTTACTTGTCCTAGTTCAACTGGTGGTGAAAACCTTACCTGAATCCAGCTGTTGTTCAAGAACACTCCCTCCGTAAATGGTAATAGAAACATGTTTTTGTGATTACAACACTGGCCGCAGAATGATAACAATATAATTTTTCCACGACGATTAGCTGTAGCAGGGTGAACAAGGAAAGATGAAATGGTTCTGTTGGCGAGATATCCGGTGTTGATATGTGTAATATGACAGAAACTGCAACTTTCCCACAGAAAACCGTCCACCGAGGTTCCATTGGCCCATTTACCAAAAATGACATGTAAGATCCGCATCGGTTAGGCCCAATCAGTATCAGCTGTTTCTTGTTGCCACATTAAGGACAGCGTATCATCAGCATATCATTGTCAGTCCAATTGTGAAACCTTGATATGCTTGATGTATTAGAGCAACAATCCTTTGGAGCTCAGTACCAAGTTATACAAGAGAGTGCTGCAGCTTTACTGATTTTAAATTCAAGATAAAATCATGGCTGAAATCAACCCAATCATGTACCTTTCACACATAAATGCAAACACTTGATGTGTCTTAATGTTTTGAAGTATTGTGGTTATTGTTGTGCTGTCTTAATGTTGTTGTTGTTGCTGATGTTGTATAGTGAATGTTCACAGTACTGTAACTGTGTTTTTATATAACAACGTAATGTAACAACGTAACATAACAAAGCAACGTAACAAAGCAACATAACAACGTAACGTAACAACGTAATGTAACAACGTAACGTAACAACGTAATGTAACAACGTAATGTAACAACGAAATGTAACAACGAAATGTAACAACGTAACAAATAACGTTACACCGTTACGCAACAACATTTCGCAACATCGTAACGCAACAACGTAACGCAACAACGTAACGCAACAACGTAACGCAACAACGTAACGTAACAATATAAAGTAACAACCATAACAATGTAACTACTGTAAATAAACAACAACCGCCCTTAGCCTTTCGTAAGTAACATTACGGAACAAGTGTAACAATGCTGAGAAAAACAACGTTACATAAAACAACGTTGCATAAAACAATATTTATTAGTTTTTATTAGGGCTGTCAAAGTTAACGTGATAATAACGCGTTAACGCGAATACATTTTAACGCCACTAATTTCTTTAACGCATCAACGCAATCGATCTTTCAGAGGTTGTAGCGGCTCAGTTTTAAAGCTAGAGTGAAGATACTGGATTCACATGAGACTAGAAAACCTAAAGAATCCATCGGTACCAATCATGTCAAACTACCTTGTCGTGAAGGAGGCTAAATAACGCTCCAAAGTTACGCTAAATATTTGCAAGGAAAACCTGGCATGGCCATTTTCAAAGGGGTCCCTTGACCTTTGACCTCAAGATATGTGAAATGTAAATGGGTTCTATGGGTACCCACGAGTCTCCCCTTTACAGACATGCCCACTTTATGATAATCACATGCAGTTTGGGGCAAGTCATAGTCAAGTCAGCACACTGACACACTGACAGCTGTTGTTGCCTGTTGGGCTGCAGTTTGCCATGTTATGATTTGAGCATATTTTTTATGCTAAATGCAGTACCTGTGAGGGTTTCTGGACAATATTAGTCATTGTTTTGTGTTGTTAACTGATTTCCCATAATAAATACATACATACATTTGTATATAGAAAGCATATTTGTCCACTCCCATGTTGATAAGAGTATTAAATACTTGACAAATCTCCCTTTAAGGTACATTTTGAACAGCGATTAATCACCATTAAATATTTTAATCAATTGACAGCCTTAATTAAAACATATTTCTGGGAATTTGTGTGTCCACCCCAACAAAGGATTATAATTGACTATCCATGGGCATCGTTTCCATGGTGCTGGCACATCATTTTAACACATGACACCACCACGTAATGTGCTGTTAAGAGGTCATGGTCATTTCATGTATTTTTCCTGAGATCAGGCCATCATGACCATCAAGGTTAGGCTGCAAATCAATGTGAATCTACTGATGTATGGTGGTGTAGAGTAGGTAGAAGACAACTGACGTCACAGTCCTCCCCGTTTCCATCCTGACATACATGTGCAATAAATCCTATGCTACACGCCTCTTTCAAACCATTTCCTCCAAAGGCTGTTTCCTGTCAGTGAGGTGTACTGTGAGTCCTGATGAGTCTTGTCATGAGATTTTACCACTGAGTGGTCGTATGGTCTCACCAGTGTTCCCATCTTTCAGCAGAACTGACACGACTTCTCAGATGAGTGATGTCTTCAGGCCTAAAACAGCAAGTCCACATGCTCTTGTTCTGCGCCTGTGAAACATCACATGACTGATAACCTAAAGACACCAGTGGCATTGTTACAGCTGGTGTTTCTTATCTCTGTTCCTGTTGCAAAGAGAACATTGTTTCTCACTCATGTTAGCTTCAGGCTTCTAGTTGCAGGACTGAACATGATGTTGGAAATTATTTTTCATCAGCATCTGTTTTGCGCCACTAAACAGCCAGCCTTGTGTGACTGATTTGCCCGAATCCTTGTCACCATTTTTGCTTTCCAGTGTGCAGTGTGTGTGTGTACTGCTAGCAGCTGTACTTTCAGCAACACGGTAGGAAAAATGTTGTCATTTATGAAAACAGGAGAATGCATTCACTCCACAAAACCATCCTTCAGTTCCTTATGATCATTCATCTGCTTTTGCGCTTGAATGACAGAGTGCTTGGCTTTGCTAGCTGGACACATGTTGCAAATATTAAGTGAGATAACAAAGATTGCTTACCATATCTTTTAAAGCAGGACAAATGCAAATAGCTTTATCTTATAGAGGACAAGTTCTTTTCCATCACTGAAAGCTGTAAAGATTTTTTACTTGGAAGCCAGGATCAAAATCACCCATTTTATTTCCACATTTAGTTCAGCTGCCTGTCAGTTACACAGGAATGAGGTTTAGTGATACGTTTCCTAAGGGCAGAAAATGATTGTCTCAATGATTAAAAATCAATCGACAACAACCGACAACAACAACTGCTTTCTGATTGCTTGAAAGATAGATAGATATATCTTTTTTGGGGGGGGGGGTGGGGGGGTTACATAAATGGGCTGCATTTATATAGCGCCTTTCTAGTCTTACGACCGCTCAAAGCACTTTACACTACATGTCAACTTTCACCCATTCACACACACATTCATACCATGATGGTAGAGGCTGCCATGCAAGGTGCCAACCTGCCCATCAGGATCTTAACTAAGTGGAGAATAGTAAACCTTTCACATTAATCTCTCACACCAGGCATTTTGATTTTTTCAATTACCATTAATAAGATACTAAGAGCTACATTCCAACACAGTCTCACGGTGGTTCATGAAATAGTCACGAAATTTAATCTATTTGATTTGTGTATGTAACCTTTATTATTGAGTTGACTGTTAGTGAAACATTTCAAGTCTGACTTCCTTCCTGTTAGCGAATACAAGTGCAGTACTGAGCTTTTATTGTGAAGGGAAAGAGGAAGTATAATGTGTGTATGTGATGCTTCTGTGACTAGCACCATGAAGTCTGGAGACGGGAAAGAGTAAAGACGCCAGCATGTTCAAGCCTCCGTCTCATTGTGTCCTCATTTCATATAATAAATAAGTATAGGCGCACATAAAAGACCGCTCGGTTACATGTACATAGACACGAATTTCCCTTTTTTTCGTGACGCTCAGCACGACTTTCCGATATGTAATTTTATGCATTTTCCTACAAATGTCCAGCAACACGTGACGCATGTGTCAATTTCTGCTCCAGTTTTTTCAAAATAAAAATACTTAGTTAGGTTTAGGAAAAGATTGTGGTTTGGGTTAAAATAACACTTGAAGTGGCGTAACTTAAGTACGGAAGTTATGTGACAAAAACTACTTAGTTAGCTTTAGGAAAAGATCGCGGTTTGGGTTAAAATAACTCCAGAAGTGTTGTAACTTACATTACATGACAAATAAATCAACTTTGACTTGTGGTTTCACACGGGACACGAACACCGGTCTCCTGGGCGAAAGTCCTGTGTTTTTTGACCCACCCATCCACCACGACCTCCTCCCTATGCAAGGTTCGCCGCTCTCTATAATTCCCAGTTCACAGTTCAATAGATTACACACATATTGATTTTGTGCTGTTCATCACGAAAAAAAAAGTGAAATTTTTGTCTATGAACACAAATCAATACATTAAATTTAGTGACTATTTCACAAACTGCTGTGCGACTGGGCTGCACATTCTGATTCTCAACGGAGAGGCGGATATCGACAGCTAATCTTCTCAGTGATGGTTTTGTCTTTTTCATGGTCGATACACTAATGTCTCAGAATGACTGTGGCGGTGATTTATTGATACTGGAAGGTCATAAATGCATTCGTGACCTCTGAGTGTGTCGCTCCAAAGTTGCCCTCAGGTCCTCCAGGTGATGTTTTCTGACTGAACGCAAGAATGTTAAATGGCTTTACAATGGCAATTTGAGGATGAGCAAGACCCTAAAACTAATGGTTGTGGTCAGAGAATCGGAAGTGAGCAACAAGAAAGCAACAATAACGAAACACCAGATTAGAGGGCAGCTGGTACGGATTTTGACAGCTGATAGCAGTGGTACATTTTTAATTATCTCAATTGTTTTTTTCGTGACAATATTTTTGTAAATGGCCAATAATATGTCCACAACTTATTATTCTTGGCATTGTGTAGCCTCTTAAACAACACAATCTCCACTGACATCAATACTACAACTACTCTTAGTCATGAACAAACACCTCTACATTGATTTCAGATGAAAAAAAATAGGCATGATGAGAAAATCAGTGTGTCATTTAAAGGATATATAATAAGAAATAGTGCTGACGGACATCAACCCACGACCCCGCTAGGTGTGCCAAAGAAGATGAGAAAACACTCAGTGATGCATTAAACATCTGATGGAGCCACCCACATAAAACCTGTAACATCTGATAAATCATCTTGTCATAGATGGTTAAGTATGAAGCTGACAAGTGTTTATTACTGACCTCTGCAGGTTCGCTGCTCGGTTTATCTCCTGTTTATTCCAAACAAACTGCTGTTGCGGCTGAAGAAATGTGAATCACTTCAAGTTTTCTGAACTGCCAAGAAATTGGATCATTATTGTGTTAAAGCGATCACCAACAGATAGTGACAAAGAGGATATTAACTTAAAGCTGCAGTGGGTAGAAATGGAGAAAATATGATATAAGTTATTTTGATAAAATGGTCACTATATCCTGACAGTAGGGCATAAAACAGGTAATCTGGAAAAAATCCTGTGGATCTGTGTCCTCCCATGTCCTCCGGTGTTACTGTAATGTATATTTCTCTCCTCAGATTTTTTCAGAAACATCTTGTAGTGTACTGTTTAGCTGTAAAATGAGAAAAGGTTTGTGACCCGGCGGCCATGTTGAGATCTGTTGAGGAAATACCAAGCACCGCCCACCAACCGGAGCACAGCCAATAGGAACGCTCTCTCTCTCTGAAATGACCTGTGATTGGCCAAAGTCTCCCGTCACGGGCTAGACTTTCTAAAGCCTGAAAACAGAGCCATGAGGAGGTGCAGAAGTCTAGTTTTCGCTCAGAACACACAAATTAAAATATGCTGAAAGGTTATTATGGAATGTTTGCCCAATGATGCCAAAAACTTTCTGCCCACTGAAGCTTTAAATGAAAGTCATGTTGAAATATCAGTTGCATCACATCCGATTAACAACTTGAGAATGGAGTTTGAGGTGAGAGACAATATCTACGGCTACTCTCTATAAACAGATATATGCATATGAATGCAGATACATTTCTAAAAAAAGCTAATAAAAAGCTAAGTCATCATCAGAAGATAGCCGTTGGGTTCCGAGAATGCAGTTCCGACTCTTTTGCTCTCCACACGGACTGTTTACCTGCACTACTCAGACTACAAACGGTCTTCAAACGCTTCCGATGCCGACAGATTCTGCATTCATGCAACAACGTATTTTTCGTGCGTTTTCCCACGAATGTCCAGCAACACATGATGCACATGTCAATTTCCACTGTAGTCCTTTCAACATAAAACTACTAAGAGTTAGGAAAAGATCGACTCGGTTAGGCTTAGGCAACAAACTACTTAGTTAGCTTTAGCAAAAGATCGCGGTTTGGGTTAAAATAACTCCAGAAGTGCTGTAACTTAAGTACAGAAGTTACGTGACAAATAAATCAACTTTGACTTGTGGTTTCACACCGGACAACAACACCGGTCTCCTGGGCGTAAGTCCTTTGTTTTTTGAACCACCCATTCACCCCGACCTCCTCCCTACGCAGCATTCGCTGTTCTCTATACTTCCCGGTTCAGAATTACGTGGATTACACGTAAAAACAACGCGCGAAACGCTTCACTCTCATTGAAAACATTACAAAAAGCCGCCTGTGGCCCATGCACTCTGTCTGATCGGGGCCTAAATCTGCCATAGAGATTGACAAGGTCTAAGGAGGTATGAATATGGAGGGGCTTTACAATATGTAAAACATATGACACCCTCTATACTTATACTTTCAATTCAGATAAAGAAAACCTCCCCAAAAAACCTTCAACAGGGAAAAAACATTGAAGAAACCTCAGGAAGAGCAACAGAGGAGGGATCCCTCTCCCTGGACGGACATACGTGCAAAAAATCTTGTGTGTACAGAATAGACCAATGTAAAATTACAGTATGGATGACAAAATTATAGATAGATTGTAAACATGAATAATTCATGGAGTTCATGGATTCAGGAGGACGTCAAGCAACTTCCAGGTGCTGCCAAACAGATAGGACCTGAGCCACACGACCTCCCCTCCACATGGAGACCTGGAAAGACTACACAAACACACAAGAGCAAAGCTCAAGCACACCATCCCCAACAGATAGGAGAAAGGAAACAAACACACACAGATGGAGAGAGATACAAGGACAGCATGCAAACAAGGGAGAGAGAGAAGGGGAGGCTGGATCTCCTGGAGGACGGAGATCCAGATCTAAACATCTGGAATGAGGCACCGACAGCCAGGAAAAAGAGAGAGAAGTCCAAGGACGGCTGATAGTCCAGCACAGTTAAGCCTGAGTGAAAAGAGAGGACAAGGAGGAGAAAGTAAGGATAGAAAGAAAGAGAGATACACGGATTAGACGTTTGTGGGATACAAACAAACAGAGGGTTAGACAGATGAAGGGGTTTTCCGAACTTTACAGTATTCTCATCGGCAGGACAAACATGGACTATAAGTACTAGGCTTAATAGAGTCATTGAGATGAGACCGATCCGCCAGAAGGATAAAGGTAACAGGTACAGTACAAGGCCTAATGAAAGAGTAAGTAACCTCCTGAAAGTTAAGGGAGAAGATGAGTTTTAAGTTTGGATTTACAGGCCTCAGCAGAGTCATAGAGTACAGGATGGTATGTAAGGGATAATGTACAGCGAGCCAATCATTGTTGTGAAAGAATCCCCGACGCGAAGCAGAGGCCATCTTTCTGGCAAACTCCAACATCCTGGCTAGGCTAGCATTTGTGATCTATGACTGCTTCATTGTTAAAATACATGGGTTATGGTGTCACTAAAGCTAGTGGTGGTGTGTGCCTGGATCCCCTCATTCTCCCTCCGTGACGCCAGCACCCTCAGATTAGCCTCTATGCTGGAAGCTCTTGCTCCGGGTAGACAGTAATCAGTAGTTGGTGATGCTAATCTAATGTTGAAGGTAACAGAGTCCCCCATTTATAGCGTGAATTGTTTAACCCTGTTGGCAGCAGCATGACAGCAGACACGTCTCTCTAGAAGTGACACCCTGACTGCAAAGTCGGAACAGTTAACACAAACCAACATGACACAGTTAGCGAGCTGAGGGTGACTAGAGACCGAGCTAGGAGGCTTAGCAAGGCTCTGAGCTCAGCTAACAGTGCAGGAACGGAGGCTACCTCCTAATGGGAAGATCATTTCAAAAAGAAGAAAGTAGTTTACTATGATATAGACTTAGCACAGAGAGACTAACAGAGTAGATACATTGAAGAGGGAAGATTAAGGAGAGTTAAGAGATTAAAACAGAAAATCGAGGAGACGGAGTAGACGGCGGTTGTCAATTTCACGTAAATCATGATGGGCATCACAGGAAGCAGCGTCACTGCAAACACCACAAACACTGTTTTGCATTCCTCGTATCGAGACTACGAAGACAAGCAAAAGACAGAATTCTGTTCGAAACAAGTATAGCACTCTTGCCTTCACATGTCAGACGACAAGTCATGTTTGAAACATACTACGGCCCTGACTCACATCAGAAAAGTTTGCAGGAAAGGTTCAGCAATTCTGTTTAAATTATTTTTTATTATTTTCTGCAGGATCGTCACAGCAGCGACTGCTTCTTACTCTCCTAGATGATGAGATGAGATTTCACTTCATTATCTCTTGTTTAGAAAGAAGCAGATGGGCCACTCACAGGGAGAACAAAAACCTCTCATGTTTTTGCATAAATCACATCCACAGAGATTACACTGATGATTGGTTAGAGATCGCACAAACTCTCAGTCTATTCACTAGTGATTATAATAGGTGGAGGGATGAAGACAATCTGCTTCCATTCAAGTCGTGTTCCCAACTGTGGATGGATGGATGGATGGATGGATGGATGGATGGATGGATGGATGGATGGATGGATGGATGGATGGAAGTTCTTTCTCCAAAGGCTGTCCTTCATTATCTAATCTGCACATTTCAAATTAGGACCCTAACATGTTCTTTCCATTCCCCCTTGAATGATTAGATCTCAGAGACCAGCTGAGGCCTGAAGGATGGTTAGTGTAGCCAGGCTGAAATAAGAGGGCTTCTGGTGATGGGAGAGAAAGTGAACGCACGGAGAGATAATCGATTAAATGCAAAACAACAGACAGAACGACAGGCAATTTAACAAAGTGCTAACCATCTTGAATTCAAACCACGGGTCACTGCAAATGAGTTCTACCTCCGCTGAGCATCTCGTTTAACTCAGGGACCGCTGATGAAGATCTCCATCAATCCAACAACTCCGATCATTAGCTGATTACACCCCTAATTAGGTTTGTAATAATTAAATTGGTAATAAGCCTTAAAATGACATCGGCAACGAAAGCCAGAAAGGCATGCCAGTAAAGGATTATAGCTAATATCATTTGCAGCCTTGTAAATCCTAATCAGCTTAATAAGAATCAGTGCAGGTTCTAACTGTTGGACAGCCAGATTTACTCAATCTCCTTCTTTTTCGGTATACAATAGCTGACACAGACTAACACCATCAAGTTTTCAAAGACTTCTAATCTACTTTTAGAATCCCCACCGGTCACTAAAAAGTGTCCATGCCATTTAGTTTGCAACGTAGTCCTCATGTGATCTGCAGTACAAACAACATACATCTAATACCAAACTGTATGTTTAAATTATCTCTCAATCTTCAGATGAATGAAATCTTATGTTGCTTGTAATCCTAGTGAGATAGCAGAGGTTTAAACTTACACAATTTTTTTTTTTTTGGACACTTGGGGACAGCAGGAACAAGCTGTGAACACAACATTGGCATATTAACGCGGTTGATTTGATGAAGTCAACTTGACTTGCTAACAGATATGGAGGAACATTTGCATCCATTTGGAGTTGTGCTCCTAAACATCCGACAAATGTAAATCCAAGTTTCAATCTCCTTTTTTTCTCCAAAATGTAAAAGTTGCAGCAGGACAGATAAACAATGAGCTGAAGCTCTATGAAGCTCCGAATAGCTGAGGGGAGCTACAGATTCTCCACATAGGTTCATCACCATGAAGGACCATGGATGTAATTCTAAATACTTAGGAAATAGAGACAGTGTTCAATTGGTGCACTTTCAATCAATTGATTCCAATGAATTGCTAATGCAGTTATGTAGTCTTTTAGTCAGAGCACAGCAGATTAGCTGAACATGCAAAAATGTGAAATTTGTCTACAGATAAGTGCTCAATTCAACATGTATTAGGAATAAAGTTTCCAAAAATTAATGAATATTTACTGGGGTTTAAATTTAGTTTTTATTTTGAGGATATTCATATTTTCCCTGCAGTTAATACCAAATTACATGGGAAATTATTAGGGAATTATTAGGGAATTAATTTTCACCAAATATGATACAAATATCCTGTGAAATAAGGCTGGGTTGATGCCAAAATATAGCTTATATCTGACATCTGTATTAATAACACTAATACTTAACAATGTTATTAACTTATTAACTTAACTTATTATTACGTTACGTTATTAACTTCTATCACCATTTACTGAAGAGAATATAATCATTTTTCTGTCATTCCTTCTCAGCCCTTTGCCAGATATAGCTGTGAAAGAATATATGTAATATGAATGAATATTAAAATGTCTCAAAATTATTGATTTATTGATGTTGTGAATGCCGTGTGATGCAATTATAATCAGGTCAACTTGCTTGTTTTAAAATTATGACTCATGCTGTGAGTTGATGTTGAGCTCAGCTATGTGCTGTCGGCCCCTCAGGGTGCGACAGCATCAGGTCAGATCACTTCACGGCCCCCGAGGTTGACTGACTGTCAGTTAACCTCCCTGAACCTTCCTCCACAAAGAGAGCATTTTTCGGAAATTATTGTAACAGTCCCCGGAGGTGTTTGTGTTTGTGACGGAGAAAGAAAGAGAATGAGTGTGTTCCTCTCTCAGAGCAGATCCCCAAGTGATGAGCAGACTGTGTTCATTTGAAGTTCACACAGCATGCGGAGCCAGAGTGTATACAGTATTTATTTTATAGTTCTGGAGGCTCGTTGATGTGTACGTTATGTGCGGTTGTGTTTTGTGTGTGTGTGGCTCATAGACACACCACCAGTACTCTAACTGAGTGTGAAGGCGTGTCATATCAGTGTGTGTGTGTGTGTGTGTGTGTGTGTGTGTGTGTGTGTTTTCATTGCCAGCATTGTTTAGAGGTCTGCAGAGTTACAGGGATGTGTCAGACTCAGTATTCTTTTGGCAGTCAACGATGTTTTACTTCCTACTCGCTTCAGGAAATCAGCGACTCGTGCAACAAAGAGAACTCTTTAGACTTTATGTGGAGGGTCATGCTGCTGAGGACAGCTGCACATCGAGCGCTAAATCTGATAATCTGACAATAATAAGAGATGAGCAGGAGAAAGGCACTGAAATCTAGACCGAAGCATTCAATGTTGGGATGAATGCAATATGAGAGAAATGCTGATATCATTAACATTATTATTTAACTGTAAGACAGATATCTAATCATATTAATAACTGACATATTAAAAAAAGGATTTTTGTTTTTCTGAACAGTTCATGTTTCTTTACTAAAACGGGCAACGATTATTTGACTGAGATGGGTTTAAAGTACGGCTGTCAATCGATTAAAATATTTTATCGTGATTAATCGCAAAGTAATCGCACATTTTTTATCTGTTAAAAATGAACTTTAAAGGGAGATTTGTCAAGTATTTAATGCTCTTACCAACATGGGAGTGGACAAATATGCTGCTTTATGCAAATGTATGTATATTTTTATTATTGGAAATTAATTAACAACACAAAACAATGACAAATATTGTCCAGAAACCCACACAGGTACTGCATTTAGTATAAAAAATTTGCTCAAATCATAACATGGCAAACTGCAGCCCAACAGGCAACAACAGCTGTCAGTGTGTCAGTGTGCTGACTTGACTATGACTTGCCCCAAACTGCATGTGATTATCATAAAGTGGGCATGTCTGTAAAGGGGAGACTCGTGGGTACCCATAGAACCCATTTACATTCACATATCTTGAGGTCAGAGGTCAAGGGACCCCTTTGAAAATAGCCATGCCAGTATTCCCTCTCCAAAATGTAGCATAAGTTTGGAGCGTTATTTAACCTCCTTCCCGACAAGCTAGATGGAGTTGGTACCAATAGATTCTTTAGGTTTTCTAGTTTCATATGATACCAGTATTTTCACTCTAGCTTTAAAACTGAGCCCGCTAAAACCTCCAAAAGATCAATTGTGTTAATGCTTTAAAGAAGTGGCGTTATAATGAATTTGCATTAAAACGTTAGCTTTTCACTACTTCAACCAGTGCTGCCAAATTTGACTGAGGCCAAATAACACAATCAGAACCTCGACTCTATGGGGGCCCAAAAGTGGCATGGGAAATACATTCTTTTAATTAAATGAATTAATAACAACTGAATAGATTCAAATTAAAGTGGATCTGTTCCGCCAGACGTGCATGAGACGGACGACTGAAAAATGCAGCTAAGACGCCTCCTGTGTTAAACTATTTCTTGAAACAGCAGGTATGTTTGCTAATATTTTTTTTTTATAAATTTAAGCTAAAAAAAAGAACTGAGATAACCAAAGAACTGTCTAATCATCAGTGTGAAAAGCCTCTGAAACATGAGGAAAGATTAAATTAATGTTTTTGTAGAAATAATACAGATATTTATTCATATTTTTGGCAGTTTTAAGTAATTCTGCACACTGCTATAGGATGCCATTGTGTCTCCACCTTTTTATTCACCATGACCTCACCGTCTGTAACAAAGTCTTAAAGACAGAATCCAGCCCTGTTAAATTCACCATTTAAAGAAGTTTGGTGTGGTTTGACAAATGGAGGCTGATTTCCCCCCCGCCTCACACAGCTCGGCAGTGAAACAATAACAAATACAGCACAAGCCAATTATAGAGGCGGGGGAAATTAATTAGGCAGAGGAGGATTCTGGTTACAGATACAGCTGTGGAAGTTGTTTTGACTGCTCAGCGGTTTAGCTGCATTGCGACAGCAAGGCGGAGAGCTGGTTACCAGCAAACAACTGTCTGGACTGAGACCGGACTGGGTTAACCTGCTGCAGCTGTTGTTGCTCTTCTCTTCTCACTTTTCCTACTTATTCCTCAATCTGACTAACTAGAGGTAATAATTTACTACCTTATTGTTTTAGTAGTTACGAAAACTCCAAAATAACCTTTCAACATATTGTTATTCAAGTGTTCTGAGAGAAAACTAGACTTCTGCACCTCCTCATGGCTCTGTTTTCAGGCTTTAGAAAAATCTAGCCTGTGGCGGGAGACTTTGGCCAATCACAGGTCATTTCAGAGAGAGAGCGTTCCTATTGGCTGTGCTCCGGCTGGTGGGCGGTGCTTGGTATTTCCTCGACAGATCTCAACATGGCTGCTGAGTCATAAACTTTCTCATTATACAGCTAAACAGTACACTACAAGATGATTCTTTAAACATTTGAGGAGAGAAATAGGCATTACAGTAACAGAATATTGATTCATATTTAATCAGCGCTGCCTAGTTAAACCGTTTGGTCGGAGTTCGCGAGTGATTGACAGCTGGCTCTCATAGACAGCAGATCAGCTCTGACTGGTTGTTTTCCTCCGGTCTGTGAAATCTTACAGATGCCGTTAGGAGCACCGGAGGACACAGAGGCACATGATTTCTTTCAGATTACCTGTGTCACCATGAAGGAAAATCAGGTACATGTTTACCTCTTAACAGACCATCCTCACTGCTTCTATGATGTATGTTATGATGAAGATACATCTGAGCCTGAACAGACAGCACCCTGAGCTCACCCTCTGATCATCCTTCCCTCCACAGCCTCCTCTTCAGAGCAGTAACAGGTGGATCTCTGTTAGGTTACCATGTAGCGCCTCCCTGTGGTCTCTTTAATAATGGACACTAAATCAGCCGTTTGGTTGTGTTGCCATCTAGAGGTGAAGGATTCACACATCTCACACATTCCCTGAAATGCTCTAAAATCAATACATACACTTGGTTTGATATTTTGTGGGAGAGATGTAAAGTTAGAGATAGGAATTGAATTAAAAGTGTTCTGGATTTTATGACATTAATAATCATTATAAACATAATACACATCTCCAAATGACAAATGGATGAAAATGCAGTAATACAAATTGACAGAAAATATTTTATTAAATATTTCATATTTAAATATATAATTAATATATGAATATGTATGTTTTAGACTAAATTCTAAAGCACTTTGAATTGCGTCTGTGTGTTCCTTGTTTCCTCTGTGCTTTAAAGTTGCCTATCCGCCACTAGAGGGCACTGCAGTGCAGCACAGTGACACTGATCTGCTGTTACTGAACTTTTGACAGCAGATTCCTTCATTTAAAGCTGCAGGTTGGAGCAAATATGATTAAAAAAAAAGTTATTTTTATAAAACGGTAACTAATTTCTAGACAGTAGTGCATCAAACAGGTAATCTGTGTCCTCTGGTGCTCCTAATTGCATCTGCAAGGGTTCACAGTCCAGAGGAAAACAACCAATCAGAGCCGAGCTGGAGCCTTGCCGTCTCTGAGCAGCTGTCAGTCACTCGTGAACTCCGATCAAACGGTCAAACTAGGCAGCACTGATCAAATATGAATCAATATTCTGTTACTGTAATGCCTATTTCTGGCATAAAATGTTTTTATAAACATCTTGTAGTTACTGTTTAGCTGTAAAATTAGAAAGTTTGAGATCAGTCGAGGAAATACCAAGCACCGCCCACCAGCCGGTCTTACAGACACATTTAAAAGAGAAAGCTTCTAATGAAGGTTTCTGCTAAAATCTGCTTCTCACCGTGGCAGAGAGACGCAGTAGAACGTGAAGTTCAAAGTTGTTATTTTGTCCTCGTTTTCGCCTTACCAGTAATCCTTGTCCGTGTGTGAACAGCCATTTTTGAAGAATTTGCATAAACTGATTTCATTTCGTTGGACAGAGTGATTTGGAAAAGGAGACTCGGTTGAGATGTTTTTTCTGGCCGGCCCACAGTGTCCCAAGATGATTTTTATTATGTTTTTTTGTTTTGTTAAAACTGTAACGAGGTTGTCAAAGGAACAACTCCAAATGTCTCCTCTTGCCATATTTTGAACTGCAGGTAATACATCCTCCAAAAATAGATGAAACTGTTGAAGGTCAGCGGGGTTGTCTCTCAGGTTTTTGTCCTTTGAAGGGCAGTCAACTCAAACATGCATGTCCTCAGAGCTGCAGGCCTGAGTGTGTGTGTGTGTGTGTGTGTGTGTGTGTGTGTCTGCATTTTATTACATAAGAAAGAAAAGAAAACAAGAGTTAGACAGGGAACAAAGGTGGAAAACAACCAGAGACCAAAGCGTGTGTGTGTGTGTGTGTGTGTGTGTGTGTGTGTGGAGCGGGGGTGATGAGAGGAGATTGCATAACCTTGTCGAGGACGAAGAACATGTGGTTTCCATGTAAATCAGGCCGAGCTACAGACCGATGTGAAACAAAACGTTTAATTCATTTACTTACCCACAAAAAGCTGTGGCTGCGTGCTGCCAGTCAGGAGGGGTGGGGGGGGGGGGGGGTGGGGGTGCTGCAGCCAACACGGCTGATCAGCTCTGTGGTGTGGAACAAGACAGAAGTGTCCACATGACACCACTGTTTGTTGTCTGTTACTGTCATTAGTTTTAAGTAGGTGGTTATTCGAGGGATTCATGTTTGATTGTTTCTCATTTTTGGTGCTAAATACACACAAAAGAAAGTCTGTTTTTGATTAATCTGACTGAGAAAACAACAACATTGAGTTCCATTTAGCAGCTCCTCTGCAGCTTTTTAAGATATCACACAAACAGTCTTCACCAGCAGATGTCCAGTTGTCATCATGGATCGGTAGACGTTCAAGTTGAATGTTTTTTCAGAGCACTCAGACATCACTCCAAAGCTCCAGAACAGCTACTAAATGAACCTTGTGTTCAAGGTAGAGCTGTCAAAGTTAACGCAATAGTAACGTCTAAACGCAAATTTGTTTTATAATTTCTTTAATGCATTAACGCAACTTGCGACATTTAGGTTGTAGCGGGCTCAGTTTTAAAGCTAGAGTGAAGATACTGGTATCATATGAAACTACAAAACCTAAAGAATCCATTGGTACCAACCAGGTCATACTAGCATGTTGTGAAGGAGGTTAAATAACGCTCAAAATTTACCCTAAATTTAGGCGAGGAAAAACTGTCATGGCCATTTTCAAAGGAGTCCCTTGACCTCTGACCTCAAGATATGTGAATGAAAATGGGTTCTATGGGTACCCACGATTCTCCCCTTTACAGAAATGCCCACTTTATGATAATCACATGCAGTTTGGGGCAAGTCATAGTCAAGACAGCACACTGACACACTGACAGCTGTTGTCGCATGTTGGGCTGCAGTTTGCCATGTTATGATTTGAGCATATTATTTATGCTAAATGCAGTACCTGTGAGGGTTTCTGGACAATATCTGTCTTTGTTTTGTTTTCTTTATTGATTTCCAATAATAAATATATACATACATTTGCATAAAGCAGCATATTTGCCCACTCCCTAGTTGATAACAGTATTAAATACTTGACAAATCTCCCTTTAAGGTACATTTCGAACAGTTAAAATGCGCAATTAATTTGCGATTAATCGCGATTAACTACGGACAATGATGTGATTAATCATGTTTAAATATTTTAATTGATTTACAGCCCTAGTTCAAGGTCAAGAATAAACTTTGAAACTCAATATTTTTACTGTTGCGTGTCATTTTGTCGGTTTAATTTCAGCAACCTAAAATTTCTCCAACTTGCACACGTCTTCAGAAACACTCTTTCTACGTTAATTTCTATTTTAATTTAAGTGTCTTTCTGGCATAACTGTGCACAATACAATTTGCCAAAGCATGTTAATACAAACTACACAATTATAATTAAATAATAATAATAATTCTCTTCTCGGATTATCTCTTACGGGAAGGTATTAGTAATAAAGAAGCTAAACTGGGATGGTTTGTCACCATAGCAACCCGTGACTTTCTCTAGACTATGTCAGCAGCACCACCCCCCCCTTCCTCCTCCTCTGGGTGCAGTTGCTACAGCGACACTGTGAGTCGGTCTGGTCATGTGGGTGGGATGGCGGTAGCCCACAATGAGCGCTCAGCCGAGGGCGTTCTGCCAGTGCCACCGTCGGGGCGGACCGTGCAAAGTCAATGCGGAGCAACTCTTCCAGTGATCCAGAAGTGATGCACATCTGTCTTCTCCCTCATGCTCCGTCCGTGTGAATGTCTGTCAGACTGCACATGGAGGAGGAGACACTGCTGATGTCACTCAGTCTGTGACATCCATGATGACATGAGGCGCCTCCTGAACCACAATCACATTAAAACAGTCTGGGAATCTCCTAATTAAATTTGATTTTAATTGGACATTGCATTTATTCATTTAATTGTCCAATATTGTTTTGGGGGGAATTACAGTATTTCTTCATTTAAAGGCAGTTATGGATCCCAGAGGTCCGCTGCTACTGAATGGTGCTCTGCCAAACCACCAAAGTAACATTTCAGTTTGGAGTTTAGTCTCGTGTAATGCTTTTGAGCTTTAACGGGTACAGTTCCTGGAAAACCGAGCAAACAAAATCTGCTGATGAAGGTTGTGTAACACAATCAAAAGCTCCAGAACAAGCAAGTGGACCTTAAGTGGAGAGTTTAGTCCACTACACTGTTTGAGGCTTTAGATCCTGTTCACCTCACGTTCTGATACGTGCTGCTTCACAGTGGTTGAGACAAAATAACTAACATGGATCAAACTGAACGTCAAAGAAACTCCTTCAAATCACATCTAACTGAATTAAATCTAGAAAAATTAGGCTAATTTTAGCGAGGAAAAACTGGAGTGGCCATTTTCAAAGGGGTCCCTTGACCTCTGACCTCAAGATATGTGGATGAAAATGGGTTGTATGGGTACCCACGACTCTCCCCTTTACAGACATGCCCACTTTAGGATAATCACATGCAGTTTTTTTCATGCAGTATAAATGTGTTATTTTTGCCTATTCTAAGATGGTGTATTTGAATATTTCTGCATACTGGGGTCCCTAAACAGTCTTTGAATTGCATAAATTGGGTATCACTTGAAAGCTGAGACTCTTGTGGATCCAATGAGCCCAATTCACCTCACTGTATAAAATGACCTGTGGTGACCTCTAGGATAATCACAGCCTCATGAAACTTTACAGCCACAAACTAGAGACCTAGAGCATTCAGAGGATGGATGGCTTTCCTAGCTAGACTGACAATAAGGGGGTTTCTGAGCAGTTTCCAGAACAGAAGTGCTCGCCATCCAATCAAAAATGCAATTCTTGCAGAAATCTCCAAATGTCAAAAGTTTTTCATACCAAATCACAGCATGGCTTTTTCTATGGTGTTCCTCAAGGTCTTGATGTCTTAATGTGGTAATTTGGAGGGATTAGTGATAATTTTTTATCAATTCTCGAGTTAAAAAAATGGTTAAATTTAGCACTAAATCTGTGTAACAAATGGTATCAACTCAAAAATTGCTGCAACAACCTATGAGACATAATAGAGCATGGGGATGGAAATCATATACTTCTATCATAATGTTCTAAACCCTTATACACTTTTACAATTCATTTTAATTCATTCATTCATGTTTATTTCTGATTAATGACTAGAACAACTTGACACACAGCGCTGAGTTGCATTTAAAATTAATCTCCAGGTTCCCAGCTTTCAGATGATGTACACCACTTCTATGTGACATCTACTGTTGACCTGCTATCTCCCTCTAAAGACCCCCTGCACCCCCCTAAAAAAGACAAAAACAGGTCTATTGTGCGTCTCAGGGGGTTAACTGAACTGAAAGAAATCCAATTTATTCAATGTACATTTTCTTAAACAATAAAACTACTATCAAAAAGCAATCTATGTAAATGTTTGATCACATTCATCTGTATCCCTCAGTGCAGGGATAATCCAAAGTGTTGCTTACAGTTTCATCTGTTAATCCGATTTAAGAGGATTTCTCGGCACTGCAAAGCCATTCCCCCCCCCCCCGGCACCCCGACTCCCCCTTTTGTTGTTAGAGAAGTGGAGCTTAACAGAAACCGTTCCAAGGAATGGTTCTGATCTTTATTATGGGATATTTAAAGGTTTCATCCACACTCTTTTCGCTTGTGTTGGATGTGAACCACGAGTCTGCAGGCTATAGCAAATTAGTGGCGAGCTGATAGGGCATAGGGAATATAAAAGGTCCACACAAAGGGGTAAAAAAAATTATAACATGGAATGCATAAAAGATGCTGAGTACATTTCTGGCGAACCTCCAGACAGTTAAAACATGCCTGGGATAAAGTTAAAGTGAAATCTCATAAAAGATAACCGAGCAACTCACCAGCCTCTTGTAAAACGTATCACCACCTCAGGCCAAGAAAATAATGAGTGTGAACAACAGTTGAAGATTTAATAACTCATGTTTGGTAACTTTATTGTTTTTGCAAAATATGCCCAGGAACACCCAGCAAATATTTAAAAGACTGCGATACACTCTGTGCTAGCAAACGGAGACGGATTCACAGTGTTAACATGCACAACACGACTCCATGTGTCCACGAGTGACTGTAGGATAAACAGCAGACAACAGGATCGGATAGAAAAGAAAACCAAAGGGTGAAAAAGAGTGCAAAGGTGATAGTAAACAGGATTACAGTAAACAGTGGACCTGTACTATGTCATGTATTTCTCTAAAACAGATAAAGCTTTAATGTCTCTATTGTCTATAAAACATCAGCTGCACTAATTAACATTTGGCATAAATATGAGGTTCCAAAAAAAGAAAAAAACAGCACTGTGCATTTTTTCCCCCATGAATAATGTAACATGACATCTATTAAAGCAGATAAGTACGGAAGCATATTCATGCCACCATTACAAAAAAAATTGATACATTTCTTGTTATAAAGACAAAAAGTTGTGGTAGTGTTATAACGAGATATTTCTCATTATTATGACATAACTTTTCTGCTTATTACTACATACCACATTTTTTTTGCAAGGAACTTTTCGTGCTATAACATCATATCCTTTATCTTTTTGTCTCAAAACATTTTCATTATTACACAAAATCAACATGTCTCATTAAAACAAAAAATGTGTCTCATTATAACAGAAGTTAATATTGTTATAACGAGAAAAAGGTCCAGTCAGCGCCTGAAGAGATGCTGTAGCCTTGATGAGTAAGTGCTGCAGTGGATGCTCATTTGTAACATGAAAAAGTTAAAGCAAGAAAATGTTCTTGTTGTAATGATATACTAAGTAAATATTTTATGTCGTGGTGGTGATATACTCAGCAGTAGATAAGAGAATATATGCTTTGTCATTTATCTGTTTCATACATGGAATTCCTTCATCAGCATAAAGCAAGCAAAATAAAATCTCTTCACAACAAATAACTGTAACAGCTTCAACATTCAGCACAATTTGACACAATAAAAAAAAAAAAGTTTCACAACAGAGAGCTGGAACTTGGTGCATATCTTCTACTAAGGCAGGGTCAGTTACTGCAGGACAGGCACACCAAACTTCATCAAGTCACCTTGTGAGGCAAAATCCAGTTAAAGCACTTCATAAGCAAGGACGATCCTCGAAAAAGTCACAAATTAGTAAATCAAGCAAATAAATAGGTTAATAAATAGGCTGAATCACAAGTTAACACAATGGAAAAGGAAAAAAAAACAGACTTTAAGACAAGGATGAGACCACTAAACCGGGGTATGAGTGCAAAACAGCTGGAATGATAGAAACATTAACTTCTTTTGTTTTACTTACACGATGGAATGTAACATTTGTCAAACTTGGCATCAGAATCCCACATTACTTAATCTGAATATGTAGATTCAGTCACAGGAGACTAGATATTTGACACATTTTTAAATGAGAAAACACTGCATATCTTGATCTCAATGTAACCCAGGTGGAGTCAATAATCCTAAAAAATGAAATACGAAAATATGCAGCACAAATCACATAACTGGAACTTTAAAATGATGCAAGAAAAGGTTGAGAAACTCTGATTTACTCTGGATGACATCGTCATTCTGGCCAGCTGCTAACTGAAGATTAACTCAGCAGTATTTTAAGAGAGTCTGTGTTAAGACATCAGGGTTACACTGTGATAGAGATATGAGGGATCGTCTGTCTTGTCACATACTTTGGAACAGTTTTCTGTTCATTGTCTTTATCCGACCGGGAAAGAAGCGCCGATCGTTGTGTTACCACCATGAAGTGCAAAAACCTTCAACGACATGTTTAACATGACTGTAGACTGTGTGGTGAGTCGGTGACACAACTAAAACTCTCTTCAGATGGTTTCTAAGGTGATTACAGGATGACTGACCACAGTTATTGAACTCCATGACTACATGATCCTCAGGCAGCAAAGGAAGAGGTCCGGGATAAAGGATCAAATATACATGCACATCAGAATCAGTCGACTGACTGACCACATCGTACATTCGCTTTGGGGTAAGTCAAGAACAGCACTTTGCAATGACAGGGAAACTATCCTTTTACCTTTTTGAAATCTATGTGCTAAATGAAAGGATAACATTTTATTACTTTGTCATTCAATGTTCGATATATTTGGCATAAAAAACATTATATGCATGGTAAATTACAGAGTTTGAATTACTCCGTAGCCTCTGGGGGAGCCTTATTTTTTGGGGGGTGGGAGGGTACTGTACACAGTACTGTACTGTACTTATGTTATTGTCATCTATAGTGGTTATTTGCATAAAAACACGCATAAAAACACACAATTCAAATGATTATGACTATTTAAATATTTGCTTTGATCAAAAAAAATCTTGGCGTAATGATGTTTTATAACCATCTTAGAGCTGTTGTTAGGAAGTTAAACAGGTCATAATTCTCTCTCTAATATCTATTTTATATTGCTGTAAAAACATCTCCTTCAAACAACTGGATTTATTCAAGTTTCTTGCTAAAAGCTTCATTTTACAAGATCACATTTGAACACATCATGATAACGTTGTAATTTACCTTCACCCAATAGTCATTTTTACTGAGCAGAGCTTGAGTGCCTCATAATGTAATGTAATGACACCTCCGTTAGCGTTAGTAGCTCCGTTATTTAACCAGTCAGGACTGTGCTGCCCACCGACTGCTAACAGCTAACGTTACTAACTCTCCTCCTGTTGATTTCAACACGGGTTTGTTGTTCACAGTGTCGCATTATCAGGGAAAAATAGGGTGCGTCCCCTCAGGTTTAGTAGGTAGTAGCGCCACGCTTTTTTTCTCTCCGCCATGGCTCCGGTCCCAAACAAACTGTAAACACGATGCAGCGTGCGCATGCGTCATTGTGCATGCGTAACAGTCAAAGAAAGCATCAAAGAGGAATCGGTAGTCACAGAGGCATGAGATGCCAAGGAATCAGACAACTATAGGATCTGATTCTCTATTCCCGTCTCTAGCTTTTTCCCTGCCTACCAAAGTGGCGGATGGCCTGACGATTATACCCGCTACTGCCAACAATTTACCTAATTTCCGACCCTGTCTGCAACAGTGAAAAAATACAGGGTTCTAACACAATGAACAGAAATGCAAAAAAACAAACAAAAAAAAAAAACATTCAAATGTTGATTCAGAATCGGAATGTCAACGTTCTGAATGAAGCTTCGAAGCGTCAAAGTATTCGGTAGAGCCCTCATCTGTCCCACTGTCGGGACTAACTGGGACACTTGAATAGAACAGAGCCATTGTTAGCTCTCACTTGTGCATTTCCTACTATGTCAAAATATCTGCTGTGGAAAGTCTTAACAAGATCCACAGAATGCACAGTCCACAGTGAGGTCTGTGGATGTTCCACAGGAATGGGGATGTTGCTTTTGGACACATTGCTACTGAATTTTTTTAACCTAATTCTTAAAGGTACTATATGTAACTTTCAGAAGATCCTTGTTATTAATGACAGCTGTGGCCGTTAAGTGAACTGCAGTCAGCATCCTGAAATCTCTCCACATTGTCCATTAATTCCTGATAATGGACAGCTCTTCAGGCGTTATCCCTTACATAATGTTCTGTAATTTTCCTATATTTTATTTGGACCACTGGCTCCATGATACTAACTAGCTTGCAGCTAGCAAATTACTTTATCAGCTAACGTTATGAAGCAACCAATGGCAGATCCATGCTGCATAGCTACTGTAGGTTACAGCAAGCTGACCAACCATAGCTGAAGCACTCAAGACAGTATTTTGCTATATTAGCTGCACACTGTTGGCGCTTTAGGGGAGCTGAAGAGAGTCAAGGCACTCGGGAGTGCGAATAAACGTCATATTCTTTGGATTTTCCCGGCAAAGCCGTCCCGAGTCCTTTACTTAGAAATCAGTCCACAGGCTGTTATATAGGCAACCGAGAAAGTCGGGGAAGGTCTCAGTTTTTAAGTTACGTTACAATCTGTACACACATTGGCAATATAAAGTGATTAAAACACGTGAATTGTTACATATAGTACCTTTAAATACTGCGATCACCACAAATTGAATTCTATTTGATGTATTTGGGTGGAGGCAGATATGTCAGAGATAGGATAGCATGGATAGATAGCAGTAAAAGTAAGTGAGACTCCAGCAGTTCAGACCAGACCAGCACTGTTCCTAAATCCTTCATATACCTGTTTTTGTGGAGCTCAGTTCTGATATGATTTAGACATTAACGGCACAGATAATTCTCCAAGGGACCTGTTAAAGGAACTGTGACGCATCTGTGAAGCCAGTAAAATATCTTATGGCCAACCTTTCACTACACTGTGTACTTTTCCCACACCTGGACATTTGCAGGTTAAAAAAAATAAATAAATCACTGCCAGATATATGTGATCCCTCAGGAAGGCTCAGGTTTAGGAAGTGTAGCTCACATTATGTCAGAATCACATGTGTGGCTCGATACAGAGTCAGTGGGATATATAGTGAAGAATGGGTCAACAGAGAATAGAAACAGTGATGCTAAATCCCAATAGAGCATTTTGAGATTTAAATTGGGGGGGGGGGGGGCAAATCCTGCTTCTCCAGATTAGATTAGAGCAACAGGTGTGGGTGTTTCTATCCAGAAACTGCAAGAGGGGATGAGGGCAGAGTGCGAAGACCATCTGAAGTGAGTTTTGTCAAAGCCGGAGAGTTTAGCGAGCAGGAAGAGGCCTGATGTGGAGATCGGAGAAGGCTTTGCCACATGTTTAGATCTGACCAGCAGGTCAGACACGTTTCTAAGATCAAACCCAAACCAGGTGCTCTCATGTAATCAAAGCTGCTTCAAATGGAGGCTGCGTTAAAGTGTGCGAGCCTCATATGTTATCACATCAACAAAAGTAATTAAAGACAGGCCTGAAGGACCTCAGGAGTTTAAAGTTCGGACAAAGAATATTCAGTCTCACCCGAAACATTCACCTCCACTCTCATCGCAGAACATTGGTAGAACAGGAGCAGCCTCGCTGTCACACTGCCTGTCAGCAACTCATCAGTGGTGAACGCTCAGTGAGGATGATGGGAATTAAAGCTGGGTTTGTAGGTGTTCCTGTGGGTTTTCATCCTCATGCCAGCAGCTTCTCTGGGTTCTTGGAGAGGGTGTGCAACAGGCTCCTCTGGAAGTCCTCCTCAGGTATTTCAGGAACCAGGAACTCCAGCAGAAGATCAAATATGCAGTAGACCAGATGTCTAAACACGGGACCAGCAATCAACAGCTTTTCTTTAGTGACTTAAAGCTGCAGTAGGCAGTATATTTTTGGCATCATTGGACAAACATACCATAATAACCTTTCAGCATAATTCAAGTGTTCTGAGAGAAAACTAGACTTCTGCTCCTCCTCATGGCTCTGTTTTCAGGCTTTAAATAATCTAGCCCATGATGGGAGACTTTGACCAATCACAAGTCATTTTAGACTGCAGATGGACAGCAGACCTCAGATCAGCTCTGATTGGTTGTTTTCCTCTGGTCTTTGATATCTTGCAGATGCCATTAGGAGCACCGGAGGACACAGAGGCACATGATTTTTTTTAGATTACCTGTCTCATGCACTACTGTCAGGATATAGTGATTTTAATCATATTTGCTCCATTTCTACCCACTGCATGCTTTAACGTGAATGAGACTGAGTGAGGAGATGCTATGATAACATGCTATATCTCAGCACGGACTGTTTATCTGAATGCAACCAAAGTCTGCTCAAACGTGATTGGTCAATACTACTCAGACTAAAAAACGGAAACCAGAACACCTCCGATACCAAAATCTTGTCCCGTTGCCTACAGATGGCTGCTTGATCCACTTCTGGGAGTGATTCACCTTGATATATTTTTCCATACCATATAATTTATATATATTATAACATTGGTTGTTTGGTCAAAGCAAGCAACTAACACACCCATTTGGACATTTTTCAGGGGCAGATTTAGTTATTTGGAGGCAGGAATGTTGGTATTGGCAGTGGTAGTATAAGTATTAAAAAATGTTTCTAAAGTATTAACTATTAATAGTAAAACTATTAATACAGAACAGTAAAAGTTCTACATTAAAATGTTTACTTCAAGTGAAGAGTGAAAGAAAGGTATTAATCAGCACAGTGTACTTAAATTTACTTAGCATCTGTTCAAGGTGGAGCTTCTAATATGATGCTGTATAGTTTAATGAATACTAATGCATCACATTTTAATTGTGAGTAAAATCTGCAATGTAACCGGTAACATTTCTCTGTCAGGTAAATGACAGACTACAATGTTTTCCTCTGAAGTAGAAGTACACAGTAAGTAGTATACAGTTATGTTGCATATTTTATATAAGTGCTTTGGGGGCCTTTTGTAAGTTATTTCAGGATACAGTGAGTTAGAATAGTTACATAATTAAATACTTTTCATATCTAAACATCATAATAAATCTGTAGCTGTTGCCTACCTTGCCTAACGGTAAAGTTTGCCCCTGGTGTTTTTTCCCGTGAACCAGAGAATATTTCATCGTTGTTTCTGACCTTGAGTAACCGCATGTTCGTTGGGTGTTTGATTCAACTATGTCATGGCAGGTGTATTGCTCAGAACCTGAGGAAGCGCAGCGTTGAGTGTGAAGTTGTTTGTACGAGCGGTTCTCGAGAAAGCTGCAAGCAGCCTGAACGGACGCTGCACGAGTCAAGTCAAAACACCACATAAGATGCAGCTGACTGATTTCAAAGAATCTACATCTGTAAACCGTTTTACAGCCCCTCCAGCTGATTGCTCAACTGTCTGTTGTTTAGTGAAGAACTCAGTCCACACTGTGTTATTTCCAGGTGAGCTTTCCTCCACTCCCCGGCCACTTGATAAGACACATCTGCTTGTTAACAAAAGCCAGCACCTCCACCTGGATTCGTTTTGTCTAATGTTAGCGGGCAGGATGGTTGTGGTGGATGCAGAGGCACTACATGCCATATGGGGGACCACAAGAGTCACGGAAATAGAGATAATAAAGCATTTAATTGATTAATAACCAATTGTACAATAAAAAAAAGGCATTAATACATTTGTTTGCCTATGACATGGCAGGTGACAGCCAATCAGAGAGCCTGTTGCATCCCATGTGATTAATGCATTGTTTTAGGCCCAAAGTGTAACGGAGAGGCTAAATGACTCAGCAAATCCAATAGCTAATGGGTTTAGTAAAGCAGCATGGAGATGCTAATTCAAATGGGAAAAGTAGTTGCCCTTTTAAATGCCTGATTAAAACATGTATTCTTGATTCAATTTGTGAATCCAGTTAGTTATTTCTCTTTTTAAACTGCATTTTCAAATAGATTTTTAAATTACATTATTTGTATGTAATATCAAATGATGTACTTATTGACTGTTTTATGTTTTTTTTATATACATCTCTTTTTAATTTGAACTATTTATTAATGGATTAATATTTCATTTGTAAATTATTTTTATAATTCTTATTTTTATTGCCCATTAAAATTTTAAATAATTAATTACTTTGTAATTTAGTCCATTTATTCATAGATTAATTCATTAATTTGTAAACAAATGTATTATTATTATTATTGATTAATAGTTATTAATCAATTAAATGCTTTATTGCTATTTCCGTGACACTTGTTGTCCTCCATAATACCATACATTGTTATTTTCAGGATAGACTGGGATACTAAACAATTCCTTTTATATGTAAAAATGTATTATGCAATTTAAATTGGTTTGAGTGTTTTAAACACAGGGCAAATATGTGTATTTGAATAAAAAGAGGTGAGTGTCGGACCCATTAATGTGAAAACAAGTCTGCAGCCACGTCTATACCACGAAGTGGAACTGATTGTAATAACTGAGTTGTATCGTGTATGTTCACCTGTTAATGTAGGGGTCTTGAAGAGAGTCCAGTGCAGTCTGCCAGCTGAGTTTGTACTTGTCTGATCCCAACATGTCTGAGATCAGCTCTAGAGACACAAAGACAAAGATTCCTAGAGTTAAATCATAATTCACACTAGGGCCTGACTGCTGCTGGAGTTGTGGTGCTGATACAGTACTGATATTAGAGAGCATGAAATCTGATAACAATATATATTGGCTGGTATTTGTTTTTTACATAAGCACATAACAAAAAAAAATGATGAGGATCCCTTACATTTGGTTATTAAAGAATAGAGATGTACTAAATGTGCCATTTCACAGTTGAAAATGAGGCTTGTCTGTGCTCTCTGTTAGCGATACAGTTTCTAAATTACCTCAAACATCTTTTGAATCGTTGTTCTTTTTTGTTAGCTATCAGCCTACATACACCCCAATATCAATATATTTGTGATAAGCTAAAATGGTCCAATAATACTGGCCCTCCAATGTGTTTGTCTGGTACAAATATACACATTTTAGCTCCATATTGTTACATTTGTCTGCATATAAATGTACAGGTACCTGGTAGGAGTCTCATCAGACAGTGTAAGGCTTGCTGCCTGGTGCTGTCCTTCTGCTGCTGGCTGCGTTCAAGTCGAGGGGCCGTAGGCAGAGCTCCTCCCGGCCACACTGACTCCTGGATGACCTGCAGGTACACCACCCAGTACGCGGTGCACGTCAGGTTGGCTACGCTCACATCCAGCCATCTGAAATTTACAAACACACAACAAGTGCTTCAAGTTAGCACAGTTGATAATGTTGAGTCTAAAACTGGTTCTTGCCTAAGAAGTCAGACATGTTTTATGGTGTCACACATCTAGAGGCTGCACAATTAATCAAATATTAATCGCGATCATGATTTTGGGTTCCCACAATTAAATGAACATGATCGACTGCGATATTTAAAATGCGTATTCCGCTTATAGAAAACTCTGCTGCATAAAACAAGCGCTTCCTAAACTAACAGTTAGTCGTCGGTGTGGAAGTTCTTCAGTGAGTGAGGAAGAGATAAAGCTGCAAGTCCAAAATAAGCTGTGGAGGAACAACCTTAAAAACATTTGGAACAACTAACTTAATCAAACACTTATTATATCGTAATTCATTCCCATGATGCTGCTCAGAGTGATCACAGTGACCGGCTCGTCTGCCGACAGCACGGAGCTACAGAGCTCCATTAACAGAGGTGAGTTACATTATGGTGCGTTCAAGTAAATAGTTCAGTAAATATGAGTATTGGGTGATGGCAAATTATAACGCTGTCCTGATGCGTTCAAATTTAATCTTGTAAAAATGTAGTTTTTGGCGACAAACTTGAATAAATCCAGTTGTTTGAAAGAGATGTTTTAACATCAAGATAAAATAGATAATAGAGAGAGAAATATGACCTGTTTAAGTCCAAACACTAGCTCTAAGCAACTTATAATATATAATTAAAACTACTAATGCCAAGATTTTGTTTTAATTAAAGCAGATATTTAAATAAAAATACAATAATTAATTTGTGTTGTGTGTTTTCTTGCATATAACCAATATAGATGGCAAAAACAAAGTAAAATGATAACATTTAGAATTTTTGACGGTTGGAATGTAGCACAACATGGAAGTGAAAGCAGCGCTCTGTATATTTAAATATGTACGTACGTTTTAAAGATATCTGTGTTATATCTGTGATATGGGTGGACTGAAACAATCTCCTCTTGAGGCCTGGTCACACCAGCATTCAAAAGGGTGAAATTTAGCGGTAAACTCAATTCATTTCAATGGAATTGCCACTATCAGTGGATTCACTAGTGTGGGCAAAGTCTGTTCAACCTACAAATTTGCACCGTTGACCAATTGCAAGCCGGAGAGTTCAAAATGGAGGAAGCTATCAAAGCGTCTTAGCTGTGTTGCACTATTCACTTTTATTTAATCAATCGGAGTAAAAACTGTTCCACTAAAAGGTATGGTTTGCAGGCAGTTACGGGACAGCTGGCTATTGTACAAATACATCTTTTGAATAACTTTTGACATATATGCCATATGCCAATATACAATGGGTGTATATATTTACTATTGGAAATCATTCAACAACACAAAACAATGACAAATATTGTCCAGAAACCCTCACAGGTACTGCATTTAGCATAACAAAGTCACTAAATCACCAAGCGCCTGGCCCCACCAATTTGCATGAATGAGCGAATGTCACTGTCGCTTTACATGAAAACGTATCACATGTCAAGGTACAATGACCTTGGCAACAGTTGGTTAACCTCCTGACTCCTGACCAGTACTGAATGATCCTGGCGTCAGACCAGCCCAGCCCTTCAAATGTAACCCATGCCTCACTGCATTCCCACGAGGATTTGCAACTCAAAGTGCAGCAGAAGAGTCCAGCCTGGCACAGTCTCACACTGGAAGTGATCTCAAACTGAGCCCATTTCCCTCAAGTCTTCCACATAACTGCTGGATTTAAGGTCTTGTGATGAGTAAATTCAACAGGCTCTGTGTAGCTGGGAGACGTTGACCCATTCGTTCTGACCTGACCTTTTTCACGCCAAGATTTACCATCTGAGGGGTGGAAACACAGCCAGTCGCCACCCAGACTGGATGAGGAGGTTATTTAAAGCACAAAGAAAAAGCTAAAAACAACATCTCAATGTAGCTCAAGCATTTTAGCGCTGTACAGGTCAGGAGCGTAAAGCTGTAGGAGATACTAGCATTTAGGAGGTAGTCTAAATTAAACCAAAGTAACTAAGTAAATACAAAATTGTGGTGTTCAAGACCATTTAAGGTCTGGAATAAGATCATTTCAGATACTGGAATGGTTTTCCAGGACTGACAGACCCTAAAAATGTAACACCATGCAGATGCTGTTATGCAACATTGTTGAAAACCTCAGAGCTCTGTTAAAGAGAAGCAGGGACCACCCTCTGGGCCTAATGTTCTGCTTCTTTTGCTCACTTCATGTGGCCCCTAATGAAGTTATTTCATTACCTTGTTTTGGCCAGTTACCACACTGCTGAGCTGCATTAAGAGAGGCTATGGATGGACAAGTTGTGCCAGCCACAAATTTTGGTGGTCAACTGTTTTACATGTTTTTATCCCTTAGTATTTCATAACAGTGCAAGAGATGCCAAATCCTTAATAGATGGTGAAGTATTTTCGATTTCTCAAGTTGTACAACTGCAGATGGAAAACAGGCGTGGGAGACACTCTGAACTCCATTAATTATGTAATTAATTTATGTAACGGGCAGAGTTGCCAAGTCCGCTTATTAAAAGCGACTTTGGGCTTGTTTCCCTGAAAAGTTGCTTACAAATATTGGTAGTCGCGGGTTGTGTTTTTTTGGGCTTGTTTCTAAAGTGTAGTTGTTTATTTGGGCTCCTGTCTCTCTCCTCTATACAGGTCTAGGTTGTCCTGTTGCAGAATCCGTACATAACCCTGATCCCTCCGCCACCTGATGGAGTTTAGCTAACAATGCCAGGTACTAAATGGGCGAAATATGGCAAAAAGTACAAAAAAGACTGGGAAAAAGAGAGTGGACTTAAAGATTGGATTCGCCCTCAAGTGGAGGACGATTCGATCGCAGTTTGACGTTTTTTTAAGTGTGATATACGAGTACATCATCTCGAACTGGTTAGACAAGAAAAATTACAAAGCTAAAAAAGTTACAAGCTAAAAATTGAATAAGCCCGCCTCCAAGGCTGTATCCAGTTCTCTTTATACATCCATGACCTGCTCCCTATGGAGATATGAAGGTCTCATTCTAAGCTAATGAAAACACAACAAGTCCTAGTTTCAGGTGATTATACACTAATTAAAACATAGTTATGAATATTGTATTCGATTTCTGCCAATAAATCTCCCTGAATCCTACACTTTATTAGAATCGTCATATACATAGACGTACATACCTGAAATTTGACCTCTGCATTAAACTAACGTAGTGGGCTGCTGTAAAGCACGCTGGGAGCAACTTGGGTTTCAGTGTCTCGCTCAAGGACTCTTGGACATGCAGACAGTAGAAGCCGGGATTGAACCGGCAACCGCTCCACCCACTGAGCTACAGCTGGTTCTTTAAAACACTGGCTCTTCAAAAGGGAACTTTAGGTTGATATGAAATATTAATAAAAGATTAGGTTGCTATGAAAGTAAATTCTACACTCACATGAGCACAAACAATGATAATGTTACAAATTGTGCGAGTACGTTGCGGTAAGTGTCCTCACCGCTGAAGTCTGTCCTCAACCCCCAGTAACAAGAGTGTATTTTGGTCGAGGCTTAAAGCTCAGCAGGTGGACAATGAAGTTTGTCTCTTCACCAGCTCATACCAATAAGAGACAAGCTCACTAAATCACACTGAGTTATGACTGGACACTGCGAACAGGAATATATGGACACTGAGACCTACAGTCACTGACAGCCAGACACAATAAAGAGCTGAAGCACCAAGACGTTATGTAAACTTATTTACAGTTTGTAAGGGATTCCACAGACACTTTAGTGCTACAACTGTAAATCTTTAGAACGATTTAATCTCCTCATGGTTTCATGCTGTCGTAGGAGGAAAGTATTTATCATTCCTTAAAGGGCTTGCAGTGCCTCGGTGACTGCCACGCATTCATTTTGATGTTTTAGATTTTGACTGAGACCCATTTTCCTGTAGTATGTAGTATACATATGTATGGAGACAAATATGGAGACATCATACATTTGAGGGCATTCTTCTTCATGGTTTTTTTGTAGTGCAATGAATGTTTTGCTGCTATGATAAAAGAAGAGAGAGATGGAGAGCTATAAGGGGTTGAACAGCGGTCGTCTCCCCAGGCCCCCCCATAAGTGGGATAAAGGGGAAAGATTTCTGGGGCCCAGCAGCCCACGGAGACCAGCAATAATCAAATTCATCCTAAATATAAGCAACAATAACCAAATTTTATTTTGAACCAAAATATTCACCATTACTTATTAAAACAACAAAAAAAATAAACATTGTATTTATTGTTGCTTTAGTAAAATTAGGGTTGTCAATAGATTGAAATATTTAATCGGGATTAATCGCAAATTAATCACACGTTTTGTATCTGTTCAAAATGTACCTTAAAGGGACATTTGTCATGTACTTAATACTCTTATCAACATGGGAGTGGACAAATATGCTACTTTATGCAAATGTATGTATATATTTATTATTGGAAATCAATTAACAACACAAAACAATGACATATATTGTCCAGAAACCCTCACAGGTACTGCATTTAGCATAAAAAATATGCTCAAATCATAACATGGCAAACTCAAACCCAACAGGCAACAACAGCTGTCAGTGTGTCAGTGTGTTGACTTGACTATGACTTGCCCCAAACTGCATGTGATTATCATAAAGTGGGCATGTCTGTAAAGGGGGGACTCGTGGGTACCCATAGAACCCATTTTCATTCACATATCTGGAGGTCAGAGGTCAAGGGACCCCTTTGAAAATGGCCATGCCAGTTTTTCCTCACCAAAATTTAGCGCAAGTTTGGAGTGTTATTTAGCCTCCTTCCCGACAAGCTAGTATGACATGGTTGGTACCAAAAATACCACTTTCATATGATTCAAGTATCATCACTCTAGCTTCAAAACTGAGCCCGGTACAACCTCCGAAAGATCGATTGCGTTAATGAGTTAAATAAATTAGTGGCGTTAAAATAAATTTGCATTATTATCGCTTTAACTTTGACAGCCAGGTTCCGGAGCAATCAAGTAAGTGGACCTTGAGTTGAGATCGTTTTGTCAGCTGCGGTTTCAAAGGTCAAGAATGAGCTGCAACCTCAAGTACAACGATGTTTCTCGTACAATGACTGGCAGGGAACATTGGTACAGATTAAGGGTTTTATTAAAGATATCCTGAGTTTTAGACCTCTGGTATCATTATGGAGCCGTTTTATAACGAGTGGGCCCCCGTTTAGTTTGTCTCATGCATGAGGATGCGCATGCGCACACACACGGGTGATGCGCTGCCCATTCCAGCCAGTAGTTTCTCACTATTCCAGTGATCGACAGGTGGCGGTAACACACCAACATATGCATCAATGTGCCAGCAAAGACAGGAAAGAACATGGTTAACATGGATGTAACTAGTTCAGGTTTCGAAATGTAAAAAAAAAAAAATACAGCTTTGCAAATGTTTAATGAGGAAGGAACCGCTCATGCAACACTAAAAATCTGTTATTCATGTCCAGTTAAGGTTTGTGTGAGGACAATCATTCCGTGTGTGGTTATATGTGGAGACCATGAAAGTGTTTGGAGGACCTTCAACAGATGGGAGCAGATCAAAATTGTGTGTGTGTTTTCCCGTAATGTTCATCTGTGTTTATGGCAGGAATCATGCAATGTGTTCCTAAAAATAACCCACTGGTTAAAGACAGAGTGTCTCAATCTAGCTTCACACTTCAGTTTAAATTAACACGCTGATAATGTCTGGTCTGGGATCTGATTTAATTGAGGGCACGCATCAGACGGACTATTCACAATGTTCCATGTTAAGTTTCCATCTGCTGAGACCAATCAGCATGCGTTAGCGCTACTAGAGGTCTAAAACTATATAGGGTACCTTTAACATCTTGTGCACTGTCCTACATCATAACACACATAGCAAAATTTGCTATCTAGTTACATTAATTGATGAATCTGATGAGGAACTGCCCTGTCCTGTCATGTCTGAATAAAACTGGAACCGACATTTAGACAAAACCTGTGTCTAAAGGACAAAAATCCAACACTTTAACTGATATGTCATCACTTCATCATTCTATCCTGTTAGACATTTGTGTGTAATCGTCATAATTAGCGTATGAATTCTTGAGTTATGGCCAATAAACGTCTTTTGTGAGGTCACAGTGACCTTTGAGCACCAAATTCCAATCAGTTCATCATTGTGTCCGAGTGGATGTTTGTGCCACATTTGAAGAAACTCCCACGAGGCGTTCCTGGGATATCGTCTTCACGAGAATTGGTCAGACATACACCCGAAAACAGCCACGGCTGTCGCATAAAAATTTGCACTATGAATAAAAATAAATCTGAGATCTGATTTACTGTCTTGTGTATTTATTTGAGGTGCATATTCAAATTGTACGCTGGTGTCCGGTGGTGGCTCCAGTTTGCCTCCGTTTATCCAACATTCTGCACAACACTGAGCAGCTCAGCTCACTATTACATTTGGAAACAAATACTGAAAATGAATGTAACCAGCCAGAGTGGTTCAAACATCACAGCCTGTAACAAACTGATACAACTTGTAACTGGACTAATAGGAAGGAAGCTCCATGTTGTTTCATCCCATAGGATTTAAAGACTGACGCATGTACTCAGATAGTTATTCCTGCGGGATGTGGAGTCAAAAACACGTGTTTTAATGGTGGTGGTCTACTTGAGTGCATCACAGCTCACATACACAACAAGTCTGTTATCTTAAATTACCTCCATATGTTTTAGCTGCAGGCAGAGTCTCTTGAGTACAGTACACTCCTACAGATAAAACCCAGACTTCCTGTCAGAGCTCAACAGGATTAACACACACACGCCCTTCTCTGAATTTGATCTTCAATCACTGTTGCTACCATATAAAGATTTCGACAATGTTAGTGCTGATATTACACAACACATTTCGATAGTACATGCCAGTGGTCTGAAGGTCTGTTGTTACAGCATCAAATGTGTTGTGAATATAGTAAGTCCCTGGACTTAATATAGAAATTGATTTTCTAAATATGGATGATGCACACAGACTGGGTTATCAGATAGCAAGTATACTGTCCAATAACTCAGTCTGTGTGCATCATTCATATTTACAAATCAATTATCATCTTACTAAACAAAGTATTGTGCGATTCCCAGTAAAAAGGATGAAATGAAACTCATCTACATCATTGAGATGGCACACTGAACAAAATCCACTTTTTTTCTTCCAGACTGGTAGCGGTAGGGTAAAATAGGGATGTCACGATAGCAGGAATTCAGTAGTCGGTACCAATACTAGTGAAATTCCACAATTGTTGATATCAATTCGATACCACAGTAAAAAACAAAAGTAAAACAATAAATCCCATGTACTTCAACATACACCCCTTTATTACCGTTTGGTTTTTGTTAGGAAGTTAGATTATTTTATCTATTTTATATTGCCATTAAAACATCTCCTTCAAACAACTGTATTTATTAAAGATCCTCGCCAAATTTAAAAAAAAAAAAATCACATTTGAACACATCACAAGTTAGAATTTACCTTCGCCCTCATTTTTACTGAATAGTAATGCCTGCCTCATAATGTAAATCAATTGCACCTCCCGTTAACGTTAGCTGTTAGCTCCGTGCGGGACTGTGCTGCTTTCCGGCTGCTAACAGTTAACGTTAACTAGTTCTCATCCTGCCGATTTCACCATTGTTGCTCACAATGTGGCATTATCAGGGAACTAAATAGGGAGCGTACCCTGGACACGTCAATATTGAGGTTACTGCTTCCCAAATACTTTTTCTATCATCCCCCGGGACAACAGGACGCTATTGCTCTTGAGCCTTGCCTGTACCTGCGATACTGTAGAAAAACGAGTATGTCACATTTTCAGAATTTTGGCATCGGCTTGGTACCGAAGTATCCGTTCTCGGGACATCCCCATGGTAAAATACCAGATCTCCACTGGGCACATCTTTGCTTCTTACACCGTGTCTACACAGGAGGCGTAGCATGAGCAGAACGTTAGCTCAGCAGCAGCTTCAGTCCTTTGTCTGTCTCTAAACAGGATGTTTTCAGGCACAGTATTGAGTGTAAGTCACCCGTATTTTGGCAGCAGGTGACCTAAACTCCCCTACAGTATTAGAGTTAGCCGTTACATAAATCATAAACTGAATTCAATCATCCTAAATATACACAGTTTTGGTTTAGTCCACTTATAACAACCCTCTCATTCTTTACTCAAGAGGATTGTCTCTTTTTAGAGACAATAAAATCCCTACTTGATTTGGGTGGGGTTTGTAGAGGCTGTGTTTCTTGACCTCAGGAAAGCTTCTGACACCTTCAATAACAAAGTTCTCCTCGTTATGCTGTCCGAATTTAACTTCTCCAATGGTGCAGTGAAATGGGTGGAATCATACCTCACTAACCGGTCTCAATCAGTCTCCATAAATAATCACCAATCCAACTCATTGCAGTTGCCTACAGGTGTCCCGCAAGGATCTATTCTTGGTCCACTCCTGTTTCGTCTGTACATTAACAACCTTCCATCGGTTTGTCCTGAAGTTGAAACCCCGATGTACGCAGACAACATGGTTTTATTTGTACATGGCAGATGCAGATGTTGTGGTTAAACTTACCAGTTCAACGGCTCAGGTCACAACATGGCTGAATGAGTGCTGCCTCCAACTAAATGTGTCTAAAACAGTCAGCATGTTCTGCAAAACAAATAGTCCGACTAGTGACCCTCACATACTTGTAGCAGGTGAACAATTAGAGGTTGTGAGTGTATTCAAATATCTTGGGGTGTTAATTTACTCCAACCGGTCCTTTAAGACACATGTTAACAAAAACTGTAATAGGGTCCAGTTCAATCTTGCAAATTTCCAATTCATTAGAAATCACATGTCTGCAGAGGCTGCTATTTTGTTTCTACACTGATGAAGACACAACTTAGCATGTAGTTCAGATTTTCACTCATCTGAACTACTGTTTAACAAGCTGGTCACAGACCAACCGACTTAGCTCCACCGCCACTTGTAGCCTATATCAACAGAAGAACCAATACTAACCGTGTCACTGGGGGGTCTATAAGAGGAGATTGCACTATTCTGTTGCGGAAAAGTGCCTTTAGCCCATCAGCCTGGTCTGTCAGAGGTTCAAGAGAGTGGAAAATAATTCCAATTCACTTGTGAAAACAATACAGGTGAACATGCATGCAGATTTTCATAGGAAAGATAGGTAGTGCCTTTCTGCCGTCGTACTAAAAACCTGCTTAACTGTGACCTCGGTCCTGAGGTGAGTGTGTGACGGCTGTGGATTTACCCCGGTTCCCATTAAGAGTTCTATTGTCGGTAAATGGTCTTACATCAGAGAAAACAGCAGGAGGACATGGAGATCATGAAAACAGTTTACATTCCCACAGATGAGATCATTTATCTGTAGCCTGTGAGCAATAAGGAGGAATCGCCGGTCATGATGTGGACACGGCAGCGAGGGTAGACAGGAGTCATGTGAAGATGAGCTTTGCACAAGGCCATGACCAAAGAATTCCTGGGTTTCTTATTATGAACACACCATGACATCTCTTGAGACTAGACGCTGTGCTAATAGTGAATGAGAGCATGGCTAAAATGACATGTGTCTGGGACTAATGGAAAGGCACATTTTCTCCTTTATATTTTCGAATCTCGAGTCTTCGGAGCAGGGTCTGAAACTAGCACCCGCCACCCGCCAATGCGGATAAATTGTTGGCAGTGATGGGTAAAATTAACAGGCCATCTCCGCTTTGGCGGACAGGGAAAATGCACAACAAAGAGACACGTTTAGTAAGGTTAGCGTATGATTGGATAGAGCTACACATTTGAAAGTCGCTCGCAACTGCTACATAAAAGCTATTAGAACCTTGTTCCTTTTGTTTGACAGTCAAAGTTCACCGTATTCTAACCAATAGCCATCAATAACATGCGCACACACCTACATAGACGCCCACCGTTACTGTATCAACCTCACTATCTCACGTATCAATTTCATCCAGTGGGCAACCTCAGGGTCTGAGAAGTGAAGCCAATGTGGAAGTACCTTAAACTTGTATTCTTTCTAACAGCCAGCAGGGGGCGACTCCTCTGGTTGCAAAAAGAAGTCTGATTGTAGAAGTCTGCGAAAATGATCTTACTTCTCACTTGATTTATTACCTCAGTAAATATTGTAAACATGAGTTTGTGGTCTCAGTCGCTAGTTTCAAGTCTTCTTCAATACAACATGATGTTCATTTAGTAAATTATGGTCCCATTTAGAGTCAAATAGACCATAAAGCAGGGGATGCTTTAGGGCGGGGCTACCTTGTGATTGACAGGTCGTTACCACGTCCATTCTGGGAGTTGTCCGTGTTTTTGTCTTAGAACTTTAACCCTTTCATGGTGTGTTTTCAGTTCATTAAAGTTAAGTATAACTTATTTGATCGCCTAAAAATGTCTTATTCAGCGTTCAGCTGTACTTAGCTCCACCCTCTCGTGGTTGGTTTCTAAGTACTAAGATGACGAAAGCCAAAATCAAGATGGCGACGACCAAAATGCCAAACTTGAGGCTTCAAAACGGCAGTCCACAAACCAACGGGTGACGTCACGGTGACGACGTCCACTTCTTAGGGTGCTTTCACAAGCCAACACTTAGTCCACTTTAATTGAACTCTGGTGCAGTTCATTTGTGCGGTTGCGAACGCAGTAATCGTAGTCTGGTGCGGACAAAAACAACCGGGCCAAGAACGCTTGCGAGAGGTGTTCTTGGACCGTTTCCAAGCTAACCAAAATGCAGGCTTCCTGTGTGGGCATTTGTTGAGATGGACACAGGTAAAGGACAGGTTAACATGAGTGGGAGACTGACCTGGACTGCAGAAGTCTAATGTTTGCTTGACATCTTGGGCGAAGAGAACAGACTGAATATGCTAAATTAAATTCGCAAATACGGTGAAGTTTATAAAGTCATTCCAGATTAAGTGGAGAAGAAGGGATTTGTGTTTACAGTAGATGAAAGTCCGTAATTCCCTGCATAGAAGTGGGAGCTCTCGAGACGAAAAAGATAAATTTGCTCCTTTGTACTTGCCCCTAAGCAAATTATTATTTTGAACTTGGTCCGCTTTGATTTGTGCACTGTGAAACCGAACCAGACTAAATAAAAAACGACATGAATTTCACTTTGATTCGGACCAATCCGTGCTTCACTACAGAGAGCGATTAAAAAACATTGCAATAGTGAATAATTTTTAGTTTTTTTTGTTGTCCCAGGCTAAATATTGTCTGTATGAATTGAAATGCATTGATAGTAGATTTTTGCATGGAGGCGGGCGCATTCATGTATGTGCATGCATGTGCACAGTACCCTCCCACCGCCAACCCCCCCAAAAATAGAGCTCCCCCGAAAACCACGGAGTAATTCAAACACTGGAACTTATCTTACTTGCATTTTTCTTTTGTTTAAATATATCGAACATTGTCTAAATGATTTACATGTTATTCCTTCTTTTAGTGCATAGTTTTCAAATGTGGCAGATTACGTTTATGAGTGGCAGACAAAAAAATACGACTTACTACCACAGTGGCAGTACACATTCCTGCCGTGTTTTCATGCTATTCCCCTGAACCACAGTTGGATGTGGCAGTGGGCCAAACGTCAAGACTTCTAGCTAGCAAACATGGATGTAAACAATGAATGTTTGAAAATATTTGCAAGCAATGAAGAAGCATTTGTTAGACCTAACGGATACACACAATGTGTTTTGGTAATGTTTAATCAAACTCTTTGGCATATTAATCCAATCCAAATGAAGCTTTAGGGAGATCTTTCTAATGTATTGCTATGTCAAAATAGTAGCAAAGCTACTCTTTATCAAAGGTACCTTGTGGTTACAAACTGTGGTTAGTAATTGAAGATATTGTGCTGAAAAAAGGCTTAACCCTTGTCTGTCCAGACGAGGCTCACAGACTTGAATGTGCCAAAAAAAAAAACACTAGATCTTTGGCACTGTAATTAATACAAAAATAGAGAGGAGATAGCAGACACATATGAACTCTGAACAGGATTAAAACCACTGGTCAGCACACACATTATTAAAAATAATCCAATTTACTTTTCAAAAATGAATTCTGTCCAAATGGGGTTGTCATTGCTAAAGAATGGCTCAAAGCTTTCAGACAGGAGCAAGATTTACTGATTGAGTAAGTAACTGAGCACTACAACCACAAAGATTCATTCCAGACATGGCAACAGATTATCGTTTCCTAACTTGACACATATAACCAATGTCAACGATACAGCTCTAAAAATGATAGTACATTCCATTGTTACTTTTAGGAGAAACTCTGTCGTGGCAAAAATAAAGTCAGTGCCAGGTGCTCACCAACACCAGCTCTGTTTTCAGTTTAAGAAGCAGGGATGAAATTAGAGGTCAGTCAGTGTGATGAAGTGTAAATTGTCCAGCATTAACAGCCAACCCTTACTCATGGCTATAGACAGAAGTAGAGACCAAGATTAACTCTACATCTGTTTATATACAACATACACTATTTTTGGATATAGTAGCATGATGGTATGTACGGTGTTTACTAAATGAAATTATCCTGTGCTAAAACAACATGTTTCCCATAAGTACAATGTCTTGTTGCCCCCACCCAAAAATATATTTTTAGATTTTGTTCCATTCAAATGCATGCTGCCAAACACTGTTCAAGGGTAGTGGTTGGCTAGCTTGCAATTTCAATGCTGTTTTGTAGCCCATCAGTCCAACAAAAATAATTTCTCAAAGTGTGAGAAACACTGTCTGCACAATAAACTGATTAACTGAGACGTAGGATGACACACTGTTTATCACAAGTGAACAGAAACAGTAAAATAGACAGGCCACTGAATTTAGATAGCATTAATGACTATCTATCCACTATTAATAGTCCCGATTGGTCTAATGAGAACTGCTGTGGTGTTTACGTCACCCGTAGACCTCCCAGTGATGCAAGGCTTCTCCATTGAAACAGTTCACATGATAACTCAACAAATAAATATGATGTTCTTCATGAAACAAAAAATCACAATGTTAGTGTTTTCACACCCTGTCTACACCCAACGTGCTTACCGGCAATTCTACATTTTACTCTTTGGTGTACCGTGACTTTTTCTTGCACTCCGGCACTTCTCACAAGCTGCTGGTACTCTTTTCTGCCCTCTCCATGTCAGGTTTTTTAGGGCAATTCATAATCATAGCGAGGACGACGACATGTACACATCAAGGATTATTGCACACCGCCAAAAACCCGGGAGATGCACAAACAGATGCAAAAGGCATGATGAGACCATTAACCCTCGACATTAGGGGGCAAACACAATAACAGGAAGGTGGGTTTCATCATCATTTAATAGCCTACACATTACACAGTAGTAGTCATACTATAGACAGACAGAGAGATACACACCTGCAGATTTACACCTGCAGAGGTACAACGAGACAAACCAGACTTACAAACTATGCAGTTGAGAGCACCACAGATGAGCACAGTTGTTTTTTACCCAACTGTGTGATGTGTCTGCTCCCAGCGAGGCGTACTCCTCAGCCGAGCCCCCTGCTGGCACGTGGCTCATCCTATCACCACCTCCACTCAGGCCATGGTGCCGTCTTACAGCCGTCTGCCCTGCTGTCTAAAGTCAGCTCTGTTTCTGTGTGTGTCTGAGTGTGAGCACGTACATGGTGGGTCTGGTTTTATTGGGACTGTCGTGGCGCCTTGTTCCCCACGGCCGGTCAAAACATGTGACGTTATAGCCCCAAGACAGAATTGAATCACATATGGCCTACATACGTGTCACGTCTTAGCACATAGGACAAACACTGAGATAGGTCAGTGCATGCAAACATGAAGACACACATGTCAATTTTCCTACCTATATACTACAAAAACATCCATCGAACTCAGTCTCTGCTGTCATCACCATTGCAGTCTTATGGCAATCACCAAAGAGATTACTTTTCCCTTTGGCCCATGCAACCACACACAGATTTAGACATTGCATACACACACACAGAGTGCTTTCAACCAATTAGAGCTGACAAATGCCAAGTAATTCTATATGAGAGATTGTGGTCTGGTGAGAGTCTTAGACTGTACAGCAGTATTGCTACCATGAAAACCACCAGTTGTTTTCCAACCTCTACTCTGTCAGAGAAATATTTTTCAAGCAAGAGGAGAGCGCTGCACCAATGTTCTGCTCTCCGCCTTTGGACTTATTGTGGCTTAAATTCAACAAAAACATGTAGTGTATCTAGCCATGTTTCCATTCACACATTTTTATGCACATTTTAAAGGAACAGTGTGTAGGATGTGGCGGTATCTAGTGGTGAGGTGAGGAGATTGCAACCAACTGAAGCCTCTCTCATGTGCCAAGCGTGTTGGAGAGTTACGATGGCTGACGTGAAAACGTGAATGTTCCTCTCTAGAGCCAGGTGTTGTAAGAGGAGCGTAGGTCATTTGGAGCAGAGCCAGTGCATAGAGTGTGTGTAGGTGGGAAGTGAGTGGTGGAGCAAGAGAGAGAGAGAGAGAGAGCGGTGGCAACAGGAGCGAGTAACGTTATCGACTCAAGCAGGAAAAGTTAACAGAGTTTAGTTTGTCCGTTCTGGGCTACTGTAGAAACATGGTGGTGGACTCATTGAAAAGGACCCGCTCCATATGTAGATATAAACGGCTCATTCTAAGCTAACGAAAACACAACGATTCTTATTATCGGGTGATTATACACAAAAGAAAACATACTTATTAATATGATATTCCATTTCTGCCAATAGATCCCCCTAAACGCTACACACTGGTCCTTTAAGGTGTCGCATTAGAAAAGCTGTATAGAAACAGCAACATTTGATAGAAATTCCTCAATTGCGCAAAAAAGTTTTTATGCTCGCTGGTGTTTTTTTGCCTTTGTCGAAAAAGAGTTTATGTGCTAAATGGGTTATTGAAATGTGAACATTTAACTCACATAACTGCTCAGCTGATTCTGCTGTTGGCATCTTCCTAGATATATATTTATATTGTCTTTGTCTCTGGACAGCATGAACCATGGCCAATACTAGCTGACATGAAAGAACAATTAAAACGTGTCCAATTGAAACCAGTTGAGTCCATTTTTCTATCGTAGATGGGTTAGATGGCCAAGGCAACTTTTTTTTTTTTTTTGTTTCTGCTTCGCAACCTCTTCTTCTTCTACTCTGTTTACTGGCAGATTATAGCCTATAGTGCCAATTTCTGACCGAGCTACGCTGTAGCCCAGTTTATTCGCTCCAAATCAGTTGATGGAAACGTGCCGAATTCACATTTCTGTTTAATGACATTTCAAAAGTTCGCTTGACATTGAATGGAAACTTCTTGCAGATGTCTGTGCCCTCTGTACTGGCATTTTAAAAATGTCTACAGCAGTAAACAGCACTGATCATAAAGAATAGATTGAAAGAAAGCTACAGTACAGCAGTGCTGATTTAATATAAACAGTGTATCAGTGCTGCACACAAGGAGTAGGTGGTTGTTGCCGACCCAAGACTGCCTGGGTGAAAAACACGCTGCTCACACGAGAGAGCCGAGGGACCTAGCCAGCTACTCTCTGTGGTAGTGATTACTTCAAATGCTCTGCTGGGCCTGCCAGGAAAGAGACGTTTACAGCGCAGGTGACATACTATAATCCTAAGAGGAAAATCCCCTCGAGCATTGCCCTCGAGTTTCCAAAGATACACAAGTAGCAGACGTAGAGAGTAGGCAGTGCCAACCCAAAATGAGCTCAGAGGAGGATCCCTGAGAGAGTTAGAGACAGAACACAGCTCCACATGTTACATCCTCTCACTCCTTTTATTCATCTGGACTGACTGCTAACACATTTTCAGCACACTGTGAAACTTACCTAGACTTGTAATGCCAACTGAATGTGAGATATAAGATTTAGTGTTGCTCAGAGAAGTCTTTAAAGCTATAGAGTCAAACTGAAATCTGATTTCTCCTCACTTTTTGTTTAAGGGAATATAAACTGTAATTACACTGCAGCCATTGTGCATGTTTTTCCATTTTTCAACTGAGGATTAAACAGTTTTGGGGCCTGTTTGTGTCTCTGTCACATGGTAGTTCACTGACATTTGAGGGCTGGCATTTCTAGGAGACATGCTGTCAACTTGTGGTGCACTACTGACGGGACAAAAGCCATTTTCCCCCCCTTCTTTCAACAAGTCAACAGAGCATTAGATCAACAATTAGTGTTTTAAGATGTCTGTCCCTTTAGAGCATTCTACATTTGGGAGGATCCATCCTGCTGTTAAGTTTGTATCCCACTCAAAAAGTAGAAACTAGCAAGCTTGGCTAGTTAGCTTTCCCTCAGAAGCTCTCTTAGCTTACGGTGACCAGAAGCTGGGTGTCCCTAGTCCCGACAAATATCTGTAAAACACTCAAATTGTCCCGGTTTTCACTACAATTAAAATAATGATAACAATGTTATATTTACAGAGACGTTTATCATGTTCTGTTCCACTTCTTAATTAATTTGTGTGCATGAGATAAGTATATATACAGAGAGCCAGCACAGCGCACCCCGCTGCAGGCTCTAACTAGAGTGATGTTGCACGCTGTCAAGACATAATTACGCACGGGCTCGGAACCAGCATCATTCTGTTGAACCACAGAACCCCTTCCCCCCCCCGTGCTGATGTGCACATCAAACGTTATTTTGATTAATTATTCTACACAGTTCCTTCTGCGCATCAACAGGTGTGTAGGCGAATAGCCTACAGGTATATGTGTGGCTGTGGGGAGCAACATGATGTGATAGAGATTGTTCAGGTACAAAACTAAAGTTGAAAAATAATTTCTGTAGACCCAGACAACAAAAAGTTTCCTCTGAGGGAAACTCTCTAAAGGATTCCCACACTGTCATTGCATCATGACGGGGAAAGCCCTGTGATTAAAGGGGTGAAAGTAGGTGCGCCAAGTTACGCATCCTGATGAAAACAACTATAGTGCGTGCATATTAAATCGTGCATGAACATGCGGTACACTTAAGGGTCCCGGTTTGTGAGTTTGAAAATGATCACCCCTAACGTGAGCACTGATTGCCACTCGACTTTACTTTTCGTCTGTTTATTTCAACACCAACTGAGTCCCTGTCAGCTCCTGCATTCTCAGCTGTGTTCATCCTGCATTATAGTAAGTAAGGCTGTGTATTGGCAAGAATGGTGATAGGATATGTATCATGATACAGGGGTTACGATTCAATATATTGCGATATGTTGCGATACTGTAAGCAAGGCGATATATTGTGATTTTTTAAATCTACTTTTCGAAAAACTGTCATAGTATAAAGAACACACCACCATATGCATAAAATCTAAGTTTAAAAATGTTTATGCAATCAGAGCAGTAAGATCTGCATTTATCACAGCCGCTGTAACATCCAGCATCATAGCACTACTTTGAGAGGGCACATCTCTCCGCAAATTAAATAAAGTATTGACTGAGTTCATCTTTGCAGGTAAACTATTAATTAAAAATCGATTCAGTGTTTTTGAGAATTGATACAGTACCACAAAACATAATATCGCTATATTATATATTTTTGATATTTTTTCTTACACCCTTAATAATAAGGAGGGGGTCTAGCTAGCTGTCTCTTTTTCATGGGTCCAGTTGTGATGACAAATGCATAGACTGTAAAATCTCACAGCGATGTCTAGTTCTGTAACCTCACCACTCCGTACATCACTTTGTGTTTTGAATCACTACAGAGTAATGCACATGTGACTCACATACGGAGTGCATAAATCCCAGATGGGACTTTGATATTTCAAAATATTAGTGCAGTGCCTGGACGGGGAGACAATAGAATAGAAATAATATAGTTTTACTTTTGTACGGCACTTTGTAGGCGGACGTTTTACTGGTAGTCGCTTTCAGTCCAAAATGGTGGAGGCGTAGCTCTGCTGCTGGGCGCTGCATGTTGCAATGGAACGAACAATTGACTTTCACTTCTTAGCGATAGACATTCTTTGGTAACACTGCAGAAACATAAAAACGATTTAATTATTTTTTATTTTGGTAATTATAATTTTGACTGAATAACTACACAAATCAAAACAAATACCAATGATATGCTGATTTCTTAGCAAAAATGAAAAGTTTGCCTTTAATTCTTTAGCTGTGATACGCAGTGTACTTTTAGATACTCAATGCGAGTTGTTAGAGAGAATCCAGTAACACTCAAAAGCCCAAGGGTCTGAATCAACTGATTAAATGAACTGTTGGGCTCAACTCCAACCATCAACCTGACACAATCAAGGACGATCAAGATACAGGGGGAGCTGCTTCGAATTCTTGGCAGGAAATCAATAATCAGTGACGCAAGAGAATCCAGAACACGTAAAACATCAGCTGAGCTGGCCAACAACTATGTGTTGGACTCCAGTGGGATTTATTTGAGTTACCATTTATGGTAAACACAGACAAGCATAACCAGGTCCCGTTTGAGCTAAAATAAGCCTACGGACCGTTTTCGGCAGACAAGATGTCATCGCACAAGTATGTCTCTGGAGACAGAAAACGAAGCATGACTTTGGAGCCACATCTCAGGCCCCCAGGCTCAGGTGAGCGGTGAAAACAGACACCAGAGATGTGAAGAGGCCGAAGGGTCACTTATCATGTCATCATTTTGCAAACATCCCGACAGCGTTTTTAGCACGCGGCACTTGTCCTCCATCTAACTTTATCAAGAGAGTGGACATAATGAGCCATATTATCTTTCATGTCCTGGGGAGGGAGGATTTTGGTGTCCCTACAACTCACTAAATAAGGATAAATGGACACAGAGGCTGGCGAACTGTAACTGATGGCACACAGGGCCTAAGCGGGATAAGTGTGTTTCATAACCTTCACGAGAAGTGACCTAGGTATTTGACCTATAATGTCCTCTGGAGACGATTACATAGGTCTGTAGGAATTGAAAGCAACTGCAGACTACTATTAGCCTGTAATAGAAGACAATATTTATATTTCAATAACGTCTGTAGATGTAAAAAGGGAATAATGCCCTGAGCAAACGTGATAGTGACATGACACGGGGCACGCTTCCAACTGAAACACAGGCTGAGATATAAACCACTCAGACAGCCTGATCCCACTATGAGGAGTGCGTCTGAATTTGTCTCATCTCAGGAACAGCCTGTCCAGGGATGTCACATCTCCTCCACACTACAGAGCCTGATAGATAGCCTGCACCATTATGTAACAGCATCTTTCCATCCAACACTCCCTCCTCTCCTTCCCACCAATACCAGATCTGACATGTATAGCCAACCCGTCTGACCACCGGCACACTGCTGACAGAAGAAGCTTGGAGCTTCCAAGCAGGGCTTTCCGTTTATACCTCACGCCTGGCCCCAGTACCCATCTGTCAAGGAACAGCACCAGCACAGAAAAATAGCAGAGGACTCTAATATTCACTGTGAAAACAATCAGCGGTGTCAGGAATCCTCCCGAGTTGAAGATGGATGGTTTTTTGGGCCAATCCTTTAGAGGAGATTCCCCACATCGCTGTCACTGAGAATCATTAGGTCTAGGTCACAGTAACACGGCATGAGGTCTTATGTTATGTTAAGATGTGATAAAAAATGAGCTCTGACACTCGTAAAGTCAGGCAGAGGTGCCAAATTAAACACCATGTCCACAAGTATAAATTCTATAGCTACTAAAGTCACAACTATTAGATTAAAAATACACTTGTCTTCAAAGCCAGACACATACAACTATTTTTCTCATACTGTTAATACCTCAAAGTAAATATGTGATACATATTCGTACATATAGTAATTTTAGACCAGAGTGCCTGAACCAATGAATTTGAAACAATTACTTTGTCCTCTCTGGTGGAGATGGCAGTGAGCCTGCAGCAGACTAGCAGGCAAATGAGCCGTTGGACATGAGTAAACATCACTACATGTGGATCTGCTCAACTCATGACAGCAGCATGGGGCTAGCTGGAGTCCTAAGTTATGCCCAAATTGTACTGTTAGTGCTGTGGGAGAGACTCTGAGCCGGTGTTGCAAGACACAGGAGCTTGGCTCGGGTCTGAGGAGTTGTAGCATTTATTCACCGACAAATAAACTGTACACACACACTGCTACAGCTACGTTCACAGTTATAACGCCACCGACAACCCCACACTCACCACCGCCACACACACACGGTCTGTCGGACACTCGCTAACGTTACGCCTTTAACAAACAAAAAAATATTAAATATGAAAATAATTTTAAATTAAAAAAATAATTGCTCTTAGTCTTACCACACTTGTTACTAGAAGCTCAAAATTAATCTATTGAAGTGGCCTTCTGTAGCTACAAAGTCTAGACAAAAGCAAAATAACATTTTGACATGTTATTTCTTAAACATGCATTAACTGATTCTTTACCCACTTGGAGGCAGCGTAGCAAGCTGTTAACACAACACTGACAAAAGGCAAAGGTTCATTCCCGCTTCAGATGAAAGCATGTGGTGACATCAATGTCTGTATTTTGAATCGGCGGCAGCAGCGGGGCGCAATTCCACCGTGGCTCCCGGCCACCTTCAATCCTACCAGCCTGTGCACCACAAGCTGAAAAATTAAAAAAAATTTTTTGCATGCTATTTTTTTGTCATGTGCTAAAGGACCAGTGTGTAACAGTTAGGGGGATCTATTGGCAGAAATGGAATATAATATTAATATATTTTCTTTCGAGTATAATCACCTGATAATAAGAATCGGTGTGTTTTCGTTACCTTAGAATAGGGCTGCACAATTAATCGAATATTAATCGCGATCACGATTTGGGCTTCCAACAAATAAATGAACATGATCGCCTGCAATATTGACATTTAAAATGTGTTTTAAATCGGTTTAAGATTAAATTGAGAGCATAAAATTGTTTATCTAGCCTCTTAATGTTGCTAATTTTGCTCTCAAAGTGCACCAGATTGATGCACTTAACTTTAAAATGTAGCTGGCAAAAGGGTGGGGTGAATATTCATGTATTTTTTCATATTGCAGAAAAAAAATAATGCAAAGTCAGTTTTTTTCCAGCAGCCCTAATTTGTACATTAGCAGGAACGTAGCACAGCATGGAAGTGAAAGCGGTGCTCTGTTTCTTTGAATGTGAAAGTGCAGTAATAAAAATATGTTGTTACTAAAATCAATGAAAAATTGTGTGAAATAATCGTGATCTCAATATTGATCCAAATAATCGTGATTATCATTTTGGCCATAATCGTGCAGCCCTAACTAAGAACGAGCCGTTTATATCTACATAGGGAGCGGATCCTCTCCACAGAGTCCACCATGTTGCACCGCCATGTTTCTACAGTAGCCCAGAACGGACAAACCAAACTCTGTTAACTTTTCCTCCTTGGGCCGGAGTCGGTAACGTTACTCGCTCCTGTTGCCGCCACTCTCTCTCTCTTGCTTCACCACTCACTTCCCACGTACACACACACACTAAGCTCTGGCTCTGCTACAAATGACCTAGCTACTCTTACAACAACTGGTTCTAGAGAGGACCATTCACGTTTTCGATTCGGCCACCGTAGCTCTCCTACATGCTTGGCTCACGGGAGAGACTTCAGTAGGTTGCAATCTGCAACCTCAGGCTAGATACCACCAGATCCCACACACAGCTCCTTTAAAAACCATCTAGTTGTTAAAAAGTTGTGGTATCTGGCTATGTTATGACTTTTCATACAAAACTGTGTTTGACATTGATAACATGGTCTTCACGATTTCATCGACATGAGCCTGGAGCAAAAACATCATATTAGGAATGGCTATAATTACCAGATTAACATTTGGGACTGTTGTTATTGGAGACAGCGTGCTCCAATGATCTGAAGCAATCCATCTCCCCATGCTCTGTGCAAACCTTCTGCATTCAAAGGCAAATTGCCAACACTTAAAATTGAAAAACAAATTATGTAATACCATGAAAGTGGACTCTTGGTGAATAAAATATATTACTTAAAAAAGCCAATGTTATGTATTTTGTTAATGTTGGAGTTCTGACCACATCTTCAGAGTTTTCTCCAAATGCAACAATGTGGTCACAGGCTAAATAGTGCAGCAGCGAGACCGAAACCACTTTCCCTCAAGCCAAACAACTTGTTGTTCACCACCGGTGAAACCCAAGCAGGCGACTGTATGTCAAATGTAGATCCCTGGGTATTAATTAACAGTGTAGCTGAAGCAGAGACAGAGAGACCAAAAGAAAAAGATTGAGAGAGTGAGAGCGTTCTCTATGACAACTGTTGACAAGCTTTAAATCCACCATACTCTCCTTCATCCTCACTTCCATCATCAAGCTGTCAGCGAGGACTTGTGGTACCATTTGATTTGTTTATGGAAGTATTAATATGACGTTTTCGGGAGTAAAAATAAAGAATCATGTCATTGTGTGACAGGTGCAGAAAATGACTGGCAGAAGAGAGGTGCCACATGGAGTTTGGTGAGGTGAAACGTGTTGTAAAGCAATAAGGAAGCCCTTCAGACCAACAGGCACCCCACTGACAAACAAGAGACAAGACTCGGTCCAACCGAGTATATGGCTGGACCGTGTACCGTGTCTGTGAATTTGTGGCTAAATTGTTATACAAATAGTCAGTGGTCATGTCTATAATATTATATCCAGCAGTAGCAATAGAAATAATTTTGTTTTACTTTTGTACTGCTAGTCGCTTTCAGTCCAAAATGGCGGACGCGTAGCTTTGCTGCTGGACACTGACGTTGCAATGGAACAACCAACACTTCTTATTAATATATACGTTCTTTGTGCACCTGATTGGTCCCTGGTTTTCTGCTCGCCGTTTCAAACAGGAAACAACATGGCGGCCTGCTCATAAACCTTCTGTTATTCCGTCTAAACAATCCACCAAAATCTACTTCTGAAAACATTTTAAGTGTGAAATCGGCGATGCCACTGCTGAATCTGGTTTAATTTTAGAACAAGATCGCCTAGCTTGACAACTTCGTCCAAGTTTTGTGAGCCGGACGCGTCGCGCTGGACGGGCTCATTTGCAGAAAGGACTCTTCCCACCTTTTCATTTTGAAAGAGCAACAACCAATGAGCAAACTCCAACACTCGGCCAACCAATCGTGTAACTTCATCACTCAGTCAGTCACTCAGTGACAGACTTCTGCGTTTGTAAAAAGACAATATCAGCATGGTAGGACAGGTCACAGACAAAGAGCACCAGATACCAGAAGGTGGAGTTGAAACACTGTAGACACTGATTGGTCAGAGAGAATCAACACTAGCAAGACACGGGGCATCCTGTACAAACCCGCCATTTTTAAAAAGCCAAGCTACTGTCAATAGCGGCCGCAATTATTTTATTCACTCAATTTTTAAAAATGCAGCCCGCAAAACTACACCATACACTTTACCTTACACTATGGCGTACTGTACATTATGCCGTACAATTGGTGAAGTGCAAACGTTTCTCTGTTTGGTTATATATTAAAGGATTCAGTCACGGCAGTTTCACGTGACGTTGCTACGACAATCAGCTGAGAGTCCTGCCTACGATGAAGGGGGTACTATCTGCAGTGGAAAACAAAATAGAGAAAAAGCACCTGATACCAAAAGTGAGTCGACGAGTCGAGCCAAACCATGCAGTGGAAATGAGGCATTAGTGTGTAACTGACCACAGTCCAATGGCAAAACAGCTTGCCGGGAAAATCTGATCCACTTAATGCAATTAGATTAATTACACTCATTATACAGCATTGTATCATCATCGCCACTAACCCAGTTGCACTACCTCACAACTGTAGCTAATGTTGTTCAGTGCACATTAAGTGAGTATCGGAGTCTCAAAGAGCTTCATTCTGTTGTAGGGCAAATCCACCGCAACTCTCACACGCATGCATTTATGGAACTGACATCATCATTTTAAAGGCTGACATAAGTCTCAGCAGTTTTTTTCTCAAAGTGTAATGACAATTATTTGTATTCACTCAAGATCATCACCAACGGGAGTTTACTCTCTTTTTCATTTGGCAAATGAACGATGTATTATGTTTACAGACACATTAAAACCAAACAGAACATGGAGTATCCCTATTAATGCTTGTGAGGTTGACATAAAGTGGCTGCACTCTGCTACATCTACAGTACATCTAGACACTGACAACAATCTGGCTCCAGATGGATTTTCCATCCAGACTTCTGTCTAAGAGAAAGAGACTATATTCATCTTAAACTGTCCCACTTTCCAGTCCATAAAAATCAGACATCTCCCAAACCAGGGCCTCGCCTTGGACCCCATTTATAGGAGCAGAGAGACCGCTTTTCCAGCCAGACCTGTCACACACACACAGACACACACACACATATACACACACACACACGCACACGCACGCACGCACGCACCCACACGCAGACGCAGACACACACACACACACACACACACACACACACACAGACAGATTTGGCCGTTTGGGTCCTGGCTTCATCTCCCACACACAAACACGCACACATTATATTAAAAAAAACTTCACAGCACTTGTTCTCAATAGGATCTTTAGACTAATTTGTGGATTGATTTATTAATAAGAAGAACGACTGACTAAAACTGAGCTTGCATTTTTATAGGTCCTTTCAGGGGACACAAGGACACTTTACACATATGAAGGCAGACAAAAACAAAACACAACAAAAACAAATAAGATAGACGTAGGAATGTTTGCCGGGGATAATAACAAAATTAAGTAAGTCCATAGGCCTTGGTGAACAGGAAGGCTTTCGGGATTATTTTGAAAGTATCCAAAGATGAAGCGTTACGGATTTCTGCCGGGAGAGAGTGCGAGGAGGGGCAAGGGCATTGACCAGGAGCCAGTGAAGGTGGATGAGGGTGGGGGTGATCTGCTGCTAGGGCTTGGTGCGGGTGGTAGAAGGCAGATTTGGTGATTATTTGGTGTGTGACTACTGTACATCGAAGACGACTGAGGGGCGAATTATCAAAAGGATTGCGCTGCTTTTGCGGCCGCTAAAGCTGCACAAACAAGACCCCCCAAAAAAAACGTGTAGTTCTCAAAGCACCCACAGAGGGTGAAATGCACACCTAACTGCGCTGCCAAGCAAATAGCGTCTCGGTGCTCCTGAGCTATTTGCACTGATTTAAATTAGGCAATATGCATAGGCTACATTTGGTGCAAAATTGGGACTTTTCAATGCAAATGAGCCTCATTGCAAAAACAGCCCAGTTCACAAAGATGAGCGCTTATAGCCCCACGCAGTCACAGTAAAATTATTAGCGTCTTCAGAGAGTTGGTGGTAACTGAAGCGCATTTATACTGACAGACTTGGATATTAAATCCCAAATACGTTTTATCTCTGTGTTTAAATTCCTTGCCTGAAGTTGATGTTTTTTTCTTTTCCTCTCTGCCGTTGTTCTGCCTACTGTGTTCTTGGCGCAAAGACAACATTCAAACTTTGCCACATGGATAAATGCACTCAGCTGCAAAACGTTATGGCAGTGTTTGCACTGTTTTATCATTAGCGCAATACCTTCTGTGAATCGGACCTTGAGACGGGGCAGATGGCGGTTGCAAGTAATGCGCAATTCATGGTGCTATCAGCGGCTGCATTCCATTCATTGTGAATTTGCCTGCGAGCCTTTATATTTCTCCTCTGTACTGAATATGTCTTGAAAAATATGGGTGGTACACACTTCAGTAACCAATAGTGAGCACAATACGGTGTCTCTTTTTGATAAAATGAAGGACAAAGTGGACGCAAAGGCACTTCCTCCACTGAGTCATTAGTTTCTGCTAGGGCTGTCAAAGTTAATGCCATAATAACACGTTACCGCAAAATTGTTTTAACACCACTAATTTCTTTAACACAGTAACGCAATCGATCTTTGGGAGGTTGTAGCGGTCTACATATTTAAGGCTACAGTACAGTGAAGATACTGACATCATATCAAACTAGAACACCTAAAGAATCCATCGGTACCAACCAGGTCATACTAGCTTGTCGCGAAGGAGGTTAAATAATGCTACAAACTTTTGGCGAGGTATGGCCATTTTCAAAGAGGTCCCTTAACCTCTGACCTTCAGATATATGAATGTAAATGGGTTCTATGGGTACCCACCAGTTCTCCCCTTTACAGACATGCCCACTTTATGATAATCACATGCAGTTTGGGGCAAGCCATAGTCAAGTCAGCACACTGACACACTGACAGCTGTTGTTGCCTGTTGGGCTGCAGTTTGCCATGTTATGATTTGAGCATATTTTTTATGCTAAATGCAGTACCTGTGAGGGTTTCTGGACAACATCTGTCATTGTTTTGTGTCGTTAATTGATTTCCAATTATAAATATGTACATACATTTGCATAAAGCAGCATATTTGTCCACTCCCATGTTAATAAGAGTATTCAATACTTGACAAATCTCCATTTAAGGAACATTTTGAACAGATAAAAAAATGTGTGATTCATTTGCGATTAATCATGGACAATGTTTTAATCAATTCACATCCCTAGTTTCTGCATATAACATCCCAGAGTATCTTATCAAGCTTATAGCATGGCCACTTACCAAAAGAGAAAAGGTGTCTGAGCTTTGAGTTAGTTGTCAGTTTTAACTCATGGTTGGGTTGGTTTCACCACTGATGTAACTAGTATGCCGGTGTGAAGCATTCAGATTTTTTGCTAAGGTTACCTGTAGCTCATTGCAACCTGCACACTGATATAAAGTGATGGTTCAGCTGATGATGTAAATACATTTATTTGTTGGGTCCTGCTACCTAATTTCAAAGATCATCTGCCAGCCACTCAAAAACAAATATTTTTTACAGCAATTACATTAAATGCCCGAGTTGAAATGGAATCCAAAAACATATGTTGTTCGAGATTGTAAAATCCTTTCTTTTAGGAAGCAATATTTGACTTTTGATCATATTGAATAAATCACAAAAACACAGGCCTGATACACCAACAGGTTAGCACATTGCTATGGCTTACTGTATATGTTCACCAAAAACTGGCTATTCACGCAACCTGCAGACTACATACTTTATTTATGAGCGGGAAAACCAAAACAATGAGCTATGAGTGGTTTAAAGCTGCATAGAGCTCTACCTCTTTGTCTTTTGTATCTCTTAAATCAGATGGAGAGCATCCCGAAATACACAGGCATGGTTCTGGTAACCATCAGTAAATCCTGGCCGAAGCCCAAAGGTTGTGAGTCCAGACGCTTTAAAACACCCTGACATACGCTAACAATTTGAACTATCCTTCACTTCATTCTTTCACATCACTTTTTCCTTTTAGTAGAGTGGCTTTTATATAAGGCTTAGATATAATTAAATTTGTTATGTAAGCGAATGCTGCTTTACTTTTGCATTTTACTTTTAAGTAGCACTTCATTTTTTATTCTTCATCTACTTATCATATACCACTTTGCATTTGTTTTTAACTCTTTTGAAAAAAATGACACATGAGCAGAGCTATCTTTGTAACACAGTTTCATCAGGAGCGTTTCTATCAACAGCAGTTCAGAGCATCTTGTCTCCTCTGCAAAGAGAGACCAGTGGATGAGAGGAGATACCTGCCACACTGAGAGCTGTCACTGCCATGTTGACAGACTGCTGCCTGATATAGACGAGGCCAAACAAAAGCACAAGGCCTTTCATACTTGGCTGGTGGAACCTCTTAAAATAGAGGGCCCAGTATCAATATGAAGAAACCATATTCCAGTACTGACACCCCAGGGAACGTGAGGTCATTCAATAACACCACAAACACTAGAACCTGACAACACTGTCTGCATGTTCAGCTTACTGGCAGCAGGAGCTATACCTATATGTGACAAATATTTGCGGAGTTGTTGTCAGGCATTCTATTGAGGGCAAAATAGTGGAGCGTACATGCATGTCAGTGGTGGCTGGTGATTCAAAACATTTGGGAGGACAGGAGGAAAACCAACCCACGGTTTCAACCAATTACTCTTTTGCATCAGTGGAGGCTGGTCCATAGAGGCAGAGGAGGTTGCTCCTCCTCTATTTTTGAGAGACAAAAGGGAGATCAAACTATGAAAAAAAGAGTAATTGGTTGAATTAAACCATTACCAAATCTCAGTATCATTTATAAAATATTTTTTCTTTCTTCTTTGGAAAAAATCCATTATTCAAATCCTGATTAAAATGCTTCAACAGCGACACCTGCAGGGCAGAGGGCAAAGGGCAGCCTGTGTGTGAGAAGTGGTTGTGGGCATCGTGGGGGGTAGAGGAGGACAAGCACCCTCTGTCCTCCCTTAGGGCGGGACATCTTATATCAACTCAATGCATTCATGTTTTTCATGCTTGTCTGTGATTGGCCAAAGTATGTCAAATGACGCTCCAAGTAAGGATAACCTCCCTTAGCTTCTTACCAATGAACAACCAGCAGAATACATATGACATATAAAAATGAGGAACAAGAGAGCACATATATCAAGCAGCACTGAGTCCATACATGAAACGGAGGTGCAAGTGCAAAATAAGAGAAATAACTTAATAAAATGACCTGACACCAGGGGTTGGTTTTCCTCCTGTCCCCAATTTTTTGAGTCACCAGCCGCCACTGGTATGCACATAGACTCGATTAAATGTAACAGTGAAAAGCCTACATACTATTCAAAAAGTGAGAGCAAACTTCTCTGATCAGCACATTTCTTAAGTGTTTAATACACTGCATGGAACGTGATGCCCCGTGACTTTTTAACACGGACCACTGCAAAGGCTCATAACCAACCCTTGTCTAAAATATCAACTCTCTTGACTAACGACTGTACATAAGCCAGAGTCCCCTATCCAGCTCATAAACAGCCCTCTCTCTCTGGAATCTCCACTAGGAACCATATGTTTTCATGTCCTGATCTGGCTGAGTCCACAGACTCAGCCGCCCCCTGCTATGTAGAAGTTTCCATCACTTCTTTGCTGCAGAAAAGCTTGTAAAAGCACTTTAGGAGTCATTCAGGGGCAACTGTTGTCAAAGGGAGAGAAAAAATGATTTGCATTGTTGGGGCAGCATCAGGCAGGTTTACTTGGAAAGATCTATATTAAGTTGTATTGAAATGTTATCAGCATCCGCTTATAGCCAGTCACTGAGGATAGGGAGGGTATCTACGGCATCTAATTGAAGTCTTATCTCAGCAATGTTACATAAATAAACATCAGCATATAGAGTAGCAGAAAATAGAAATACTCAACAAAAGCACAAGTACCTCTGTACGTTGTACAGTACTTGAGCAAATACTTGAGTAATACTTTCCACCACTGGTAACTGAGTTGAGAAACGGCATGAAATTAGCTAATGCTAGCTTATTTAGCTAACATTACATATAAGGAAGCTGGCTTTAAACAGTCCGCAGCGTTATTTACGTTGTTCTGTGAGGTAGCGGCTACTGTACAGTTACCGGCCGTTACCAGCAAATCTATACGATTCACGTGAATAACCTGGTTGACGCTAATAATGGCGTTTGCAGGTATGTTGTCAGATGGTCAAACAGAAGCGGATATGCCCTCACACCTTGCCTTGGGAAAGGTGTGAGGGCATCCTCACAGTCTGGATCCTCCAGAAGGCCCTGGATGATGTGGCTGGCGGGAGGAACATCTGAACTGGACCCGACTATGTGTCAGAAATAGAGTGCTATAGGAATGAGTCCTAAAAAAACGGAAATGAGTTAGCATTTTAGCACTTACGGTTCCCTCGTCTGGAAGTCAATGGGTTTTTTGAATGGATTTTTAGTTAGATGCCTGAAATAAGGTCTGTGGTTAGCACAAGCTGAAAAGATTTTAACATTTTGTTCTACGACATAAAATACATCAATAAATGTCCCACACATACCTTTATGAGTCTTAAAAAAGACGGTTGCAAACAAGTGGCTAAATGAGACTACTAAACGTCATCCCTGGAGCACTCTATGGCTGGATGGATTGAAAGTGAGATATGGGCGGCACGGTGATGCAGTGGTTAGCGCTGCCGCCTCACAGCAAGAGGGTCGCACTTCTGTGTTTGAATGTGTTTGCATCTGTGTGCATGTTCTCCCCGTGTTAGCGTGGGTCTTCTCTGGCTTCTGGATGGATGGATAATTCTGACATGTTCTCAAAACCACAATATATTGTTTTTGCTCTGTTATCAGCAGGAGCGAAGGATGTACTAACATGTTGGTGCAGAGGAAGGTACAGATGAGTGACAAATGAATAAAACAAATTAAAGTAAAGTTTAAATAAAACTTTATGAGCACATTCATGCCCCCCTAAAGATTGACCCCTTTTCTGTTTTGACGACTAATACTGACCTGATACACTAAAAGCAAACTATAAACAAACTATAAACCTGACTTCACACCATTTAACTCTAATCAAAATAATAGATTTTGGAATCACAGACATAAACCATTGGGACTCTCTGTATGCTGTAAAGCTGCCAGGCTGCCAAAAATACCTAAACTCTCCTTCGCAGTCTACTTATAGTTCACATACCGTGTGTTTGCCGCCAACCAACCACTGACCAGACATACCTTACAGACATACCTTGCTCAGTTGTGGGAACAGTATCGCCTTATGCAAAAGGAAACTTACAGGATTGATATGTAGAGGGATTGTGGGTAAGAGATCTACCTACAACATATTTAGTATTACATTTAACCTCATGACAAGGCAGTGTGATTGCCTGAGTGTTAGACATAATTTAATTGTGAATGTTTCAATGTCATTAAAAAGGTCATTTTAAGTAATAATACACTACATTTACTTATTAAGCTCATAATGCGACTCAGTTTTCAGCAGTTTAAGCTGTGTTTCTGTCAGCTTCTGCTACGTTATGGGCAAAATACTAATACTTTAACAAGCTACCATGCTACCATTGGTGTACTAACCTGCTTACATTTAGAACATGTTTATTGATTGATTGATTGATTGATTGATTGATTGATTGATTGATTGATTAACTCGGTTTGCAGGGTGGGTATAAGAAATTTAACATACACAGTAAAAAAACAACAACAGGCATCCAAGACACAGTCCACACATGGCCACACCCTCTTTAAACAGTACACAATACTACAAGTACCGTCCTGTCGTGCTTATAAAGTACAACAAAAAAATGAATATGTGGCACAACTGTTAGTATTCAGCAAAGAGGCAAAACAGCACAGAACATAGAACTGTGCAGCGCTGACTATAGAAGTGGTCCCCAAACTTTTTTAGACCACAGCACCCGTTGTCATGGCGCCCCAAGCCAAGGAAGGAATCCAGTAAAGAATACATTGGCATCAACCATGGCATACTAGCTTGCGTCGAAGGAGGTTAAATAACGCTCCAAACTTACGCTAAATCTTGGTGAGGAAAAACTGTCATGGCCATTTTGAAAGGGGTCTCCTGACCTCTGACCTCAAGATATGTGAATGTAAATGGGTTCTATGGGTAACCACGAGTCTCCCCTTTACAGACATGCCCACTTTATGATAATCACATGCAGTTTGGGGGCAAGTCATAGTCAAGTCAGCACACTGACACACTGACAGCTGTTGTTGCCTGTTGGGCTGCAGTTTGCCATGTTATGATTTGAGCATATTTGTTATGCTAAATGCAGTACCTGTGAGGGTTTCTGGACAATATCTGTCATTGTTTTGTGTTGTTAATTGATTTCCAATAATAAATATATACATATGTTTGTATAAAGCAAGCATTGCCCACTCCCATGTTGATAAGAGTATTACATACTTGACAAATCTCCCTTTAAGGTACATTTTGAACATAAAAAATGTGCGATTAATTTGCGATTAATCACGATGAACTATGAACAATCACAGGATTAATCGCGATTAAATATTTTAGTCGATTGACAGCCCTAATTATATTATATTATACTGGTCCATTCTCAGTCACTCACCACAAAAGCCACCAGACCAAACAGACAAATACGCTAATTTGTTCAATGTATTTCTCTCATTTTCTTCAAAATCAAAATGAGCTCATATCTAAGGTGTATCTAAGGACAAACGCAGGCATTTTAATGGGACATGTGAGCCTGCTGTTAATGTGGGGGAGAGCTACTGTACCGCTATGAGTAAAAAGAGTTTAATGTGCAAGACTCACATAGCTAGATGGCTAGAGTGTCAACATGAGTTGACCCCCAGTGGTGCAACCACGATGGCTGATGGGATGAAGGAATTCCTGCTCGGTTACTTTTGCAACTGGGGGCCCGAACATGTCGGCCTGATGGAAAGACCTGAGGCTCACTGAACAAGGGGCGTTTTGGGTTAAGTAACAAGTTGGTTTTGTAGTCACTAAGACAGTCTTGCTTGGTACTGTACCTGTTGTTTTCTTGGCAATATTTGCAGCATTAACATGACCATGCCAACAGAGGACACAGAATGTCACGACACTCTCAATAAAAGAGATCTCAGAAATAAATAAAACATAGTCATAGTCAAAGGAGACTAGCTTACGTACATGTGAAATGTATGTTAGCATGCTAATGTTGGCATTGAGTACAGGTAAGACTGAGAGGAATTCTGTTTTTTTTAGGCACATTAAAGTGGGAACTGTGATCTGCTGGTTGCATTACTTCAATCTATACATCATGACACTAACACTTGCTATCATATTTTACTTTGGATCGAAGTATTGGACTGACAGGCGGCCATTCAGTCTGACAGACATACCATTACAATCATTAGGGTGGCTAAACCTACGGATTTAAGTCTACATTTGCAGACTGCTAACTTCTTTTTATGCATTAATCTAAATCTGATTTCTTAGTAAGTACATTTTGGATCTATGTCTGTCTCTTTTTGATAACATCCTGGGGATTTTTTTTTTTTTTTAAAGGTTGCTGTTAGACAACTGTTACTTTTGTGGCATCCAGCGACTGTTAAATGAATGTAATGAATGTCACCTGTTGATAAGGGTCCCAAACAGCAGCCTGATGGTCCTCTGAATGTTTTCAGTGCACAGCCAGCTCCACTGCTCCTTCATCAGCAGACACATAATGTTCAGAACCACCTCAGCCAGCGCCGTCTCAGCTGCTGCGCCCACAACATGCAAGACACACATAAAAACACTGCTCACTATGACAAGATAATTACAGGCAAAGATCAGATATTCCAAATATACTGTACTGGATGCAAAAGTAGCACCTGACAGACAGACAGAGATGGAGGGACATGCACATATATCTGAAACCAAACATTATGTTGTTGCATGTTAAAACATTCTGTTTCAGATAAACACTTTTGTTCTGTGTGCATCTGATGAACATGCAGGTCCAGTGATCCCATCAGCACCCAACTTCATACATTTATTAACACTGCCCTCGTGTGGTTACATGCTGCTGGTTCTGCTGAGTGGGATTTTTTGTATTCTAGCACTCCCCTACATCTAAATGTGCCTTGTTTTTTAGTCAAAACAGTCTTTTGGTTAGCACATTCCTTCCAGTGCTACCTGCAGGATATATGTATTGTTTTAAGTATGAAAAGCCCGATCAGAAAAGTTTTGATGGCATCAAAAGTCGACAGACCACCTAAAATCCTCTTAGAATCAAGCACACACCTCTCTGTAGTCTCTAGAACGGTGGCTGTCAAAGGTTTGCAGTTTTATCTTTACAGACATTTGATACTTTTTTTCCACTGTGAAAACTGATACTAGAATCCACAACCACGGACATGAATTCAAGATGACCACAGCTGCCGTGACTAACTAAACTATAAGATTTTTATAGTCGCATCTCAAGTAGGGCTTGGACGATTCACCCATTTCCCCATTCCCCATTCGATACCATCACGATACTTGGGTGCCGATTCAATATCTATTGCGATTTCTAATTATGGCAATTCTGCAAGTATTGCGATTCGATATTGCGATTTATATAACTTTTTACGTTGGAAAATATCTAAATTAATACAGTAAAAAAAAAAAATTTCAGCTTGTATGTAGTCAGAGATGTCCTGAAGTCGAATATATCAGTTATTGTCAGGCATTATTTATTACTTTTTTTTCCAGCAACCCAAAAATCAAAGAATAAAGACATTTCCCTCACAAATTAGTGGTATTTTCTTTTTAATTTTAAAGGGACATGTAATGTTTTATACTTCTGGTGAATATAATCCAATCAATCTTATAGCTCTCCCGTCAGCTCCGTTCTCTTTATCCATCCATGGTCAGCTCCATCGGGGCCGTTTTAATGCATTTAACATAAATGTCAGTATATGGGTGCTCTACAGTTGTAGCGTCGGCCCATTTGACCACGGAGATGAGAGTGACGGCCGGCTTGACCGCATGTTACCGCGATACGATAACGTTTCCTGTTCATGACAGAGTTAGCATGCAGCTTTAGCCGTGATTTCTAGCTCTGCTTTTCCTGCAATGTGTGAAACCCAAAGTGTTTCCATCCTTTACTGGATGTGTAGTGTTTACCACGTTGGATTTAACATGCGAGGGTGCAGGTCGTATCCACGACGACCCTCCAACGTTTTCTACTTTGTTGTTTCAGCTCGTTGTGGTTTGTTTTGATTGATGGATACGGAACGGATATGACGTCACCTTGCTCAGACTACAACAATAAAAGCGGTAACTTCCTTTTACCTCCGCATAGGCTCAAATGAAACAAATATATAGATTTCTGGCATTAAAAAATCAATTTCAAAATCGTAAAAAGGTTTTGCAAATTCAAAAACGTGATTTTGTTGTGTTCTTTTGGACACATTCAGAGATGTCCAGGGGTTTCCAGCCACTCATCTGTACTTCTCTTTCTTGGATCACATGACTGACAGAACTTGACCTGACTGTACAGAGGTCAATTCCATTCAAGCTTGATTGCTTATACTTGATAGCCCCAAGTTCAAGTTTCAATTTTTCATCTTGAATTTTGGTGTCTGAATTTTACCAGCCCAGTCCAATTAGAGCAACTTGAGATTTGGACTTTTAGATGCCAAAATCAACAATTGAATTTGAGCAACTTCAAATGACCTACAAAGAGAAATTGAACCCACATACATTACAAAAGACGATTTTCCGAGAAAACTATCAAAATTAGGGCTGTCAATCGATTAAAATATTGAATTGTGATTAATAACAATTCAATATTTTAGCAGCAGTAGCTCAGTCCATAGGGACTTGGCTTGGGAACCGGAGGGTCGCCGGTTCAAGTCCCCGCATAGACCAAGTACTGAGGGTGAACTAGTAGCTGGAGAGATGCTATTTTGCCTCTTGGGCACTTCCGAGGTGCCCTTGAGCAAGACACCAAACCCCCAACTGCAGCCCCCTCGCTCTGACATCTCTCCATTAATGCATGTATATAGGTCCTGTTTGTGCATGTGTGTGAATTTCGGGCCTGTGTGTACTATGTACTATGTCAAAAATAGCAGAGTGAAAAAATTGAATTTCCCCTCGGGGATTAATAAAGTGCCTTTCTTCTTCTTCTTCTTGCCCCAAACTGCATGTGATTATCATAAAGTGGGCATGTCTGTAAAGGGGAGACTCGTGGGTACCCATAGAACCCATTTTCATTCACATATCTTGAGGTCAGAGGACAAGGGAAAAACTGGCATGGACATTTTTTCCTTGCTAAAATTTAGCCCAATTTTGGAGCGTTATTTAGCCTCCTTCCCGACATGGTAACATGGTTGGTAGCAATGGATTCCTTAGGTTTTCTGGTTTCATATGATATTTGTAGCTTCACTCTAACCCTAAAACTGGACCTACTAGAGCCTCTGAAAGACAGTAAAGTCAGTCTGGATCGCAGGTCTCAGAGGGTTAAATGTGATAGTTCAGTCCTGTTCTATAGTCTCTCCTGAAGTCTCACTGCCTGGGACCTCATTTCAAAAAGGTCATGCCAGTTTTTCCTCCAATGTTAGTATGACATGGTACTAGTGGATTCCTTAGGTTTTCTAGTTTCATATGATACGAGTATCTTCACTCTAGCTTTAAAACTGAGCCTGCTACAACCTAAAAATCACAAGTTGCTTTAATGCATTAAAGAAATTAGTGCCGTTAAAACGAATTTGCGTTAATGTGATATTATTAACTTCGACAGCCCTAATCTAAATTCTTTAAATTTAGTGTAATTAATTCAGTACGGAATGAATTTCCAAATTAGGTATTTGGTTGTTTATAAAGATTAAATGTACTGTAAACACATTAATTGAAACATCAAGGTATTCAGACATCTACTGTATTTATCTGCTGTGAAAGTAGCATATTAGTTTTCAATGAATTGTCTGGTAACTTTTATTAATATTAATTCACCCTTCGTTCACCCTGACTCTCTGGAAAAAAAAAAGTCCTTCAAAAAGACAATGACCAGATGCCTAACAAGGAAGAAATGCAATTTGGATTCAATTAAACAGGGAACGTCCCATTCCACTGTCCAGCAAATGCAGAGATAGTTTCCATATGATGTTAAGGAGATCATCCATTTTTCCTATGGTGATTCCCTGTGATGGAGAAAGATGGAGCAGGGATGATACATGATGCAACATGGTGCAACATGGTGGATGGCGAGAGACATGACAAATAAGAGTTAAGGGTTAGGGCTAACATTAGGCATGGGTCCCTTCATCGGGAGAAGAGGAATGTGTGCAATAAAGAAGACCATATCTCTGGTTCCACTGCATTCATTTTGATCCTTTTTTTGAGTGTCCATCAGGAGTCTGACAATGTTATAGGAATGCAATGCAAAATCAGCAGCTTTTAATGCTCCCTTATAGTATGCATGAATCAAACAGGAATTGTTTTAACAACATTCAGGTGACGTGGTGTGAATGTCCTCGAAAACCCAACCCCCCCACTGGTATTGAGTGACATCCTTTTGGGACATGCTCGCATGGAGAATACCCACTAACCCCCCACCCTGGGGAGTTGCAGGAAGCAATGACTATGTTTACATGCACACTAATATTCCACAATTATTCCGTTTGGATAATCTGAATTGGGCCTTATTCCAAATGGAGCATTTTCCAATTAAGTCATGCGGGATATGCCAATATTATTCAGGTTCACATTAGCACCAATACAGTTTTAACCCATGTCAGTGAACGGGGTGTTAATGGAAGCTTTTAGGTTTGTAAAGGAAAAATAAAAGGGACTGTCACACCAAAATAGCTTGCCAAAATATGAAACGGGTCTGATGAATCTGATGAGTTACTGGAATATGGAACAAGCTGGTTTCCATCAGATAGTCCCCCTGTAATCGTGGAGAGATACTGAATGGAAAGTGGTGGAGTGAAGCAGACAGGAAGGCAGGGAGACACAACAGTCAGCGAGTTGGTCGGACACAAAGGAAAACGAAAGCAGACAGACCAGAACCAGACAAGCAGACATGGTGATTGCAGAGATAATGAGAGGCTAGGAGGTTGAGATTCAAGTTCACAACTGGATTTGACCTAAATTCAAATATCTGATTAAATCCATTTAAGATGATCCATCTAACTGCAGTACCAGCTTTGTTTGTAATAGAAGCTTAACTGCTAGTGTCAACACCGTTATGATGATTCCTCAATAACACAAATTCGTTTTAACACCACTAATTTCTTTAACGCAACCTTGCGATCTTTAGATTGTAGTGGGATGAAGATACTGGTATCGTATGAGTCTAAAAACCTAAGGAATCCACTGTTACCAACCATGTCATGCTAGCTTTGTCGAGAAGGAGGGTAAATAACTTACGCTAAATTTTGGCGAGGAAAAACTGGCATGGCCATTTTCAAAGGGGTCCCTTGACCTCTGACCTCAAGATATGTGAATGAAAATGGGTTCTATGGGTACCCACGAGTCTCCCCTTTACAGACATGCCCACTTTATGATAATCACATGCAGTTTGGGGCAAGTCATAGTCAAGTCCTGACTGAACTTGAGATTAAACAGAGTAAATACGTATTGTCACAATTCATCCCCTTGCCCAGTTCTTACCAGGTTCCCGTCTGTGCTTTCCTCTCAAGCTGTCATCCCGATAGCCTCCGAATTCTCTTATTGCGGGACCGTCCTCCCTCTCTGACTCGACTCTGACGGACAGTTTTTCTTGTTCCGTGACAAAGGCTTTCAAATCTCCCAAAGACATCCCGTTAAACACCTTTGAGAACAGAGAGGAGAAAGCAGTAAAACCTGGAAAAAACGTAATCAGCCCTAAAAAGTAATTTGATTACTGAAGCAGCAAATATCAGTGGTGCATATCAACAAGTACGTTACTTACTGTGCTAGTTTGATCCCAACTGAACAAAACCGGCGGTCTAATGTCTGAGCCGTTCATGAAGGGGATGTTTTTACTGGAGAACTTCAGACGAGACCTGGGATCATACAAACAAATCAATATGCACACACACACACACACACACACACACACAAAACCAATGATTCCTGCCAGCAAGGAGCTTCACCAGGAGGGTGTAATATAGGGCTGCACAATTAATCAAATATTAATCTCGATCACGATTTTGGAACAGCAACTAAATGGACCTTGAGGTTTTGTCACGTGGATAAAAGTTGGTCTGGATCTCTAGAGTCTTACTTGCTCTTTTTGTCACCACTTATTTTCACTCCGTCAATCTCTGCCTCATTATCCTCTGTTGGGCTCTGAGGTTCGGAACGAGGAAACGCTGTCTTCAGGGTGTCCACGATGGCATTCACCACAATCTAAACACACAGAACCCATGTACGGCATTACAAACTCACTATGGACCCAATAGAGATTTAGGCATACTTATTTTGCAAATAAACATAATTGTACAACCATCAAAAAATGTTTTATCATGTTAAATTTTGTGTTTATGACATTGCATCACAGTCTGATTATTTAATCAATTTACTTGTTTTTGTCAAACTTCATTAAGCAATTAATTAAGAAAAAGAAATGGTTGATGAATAAACCAGGTGTGTAATATAATCGAATGCTCGCATTCCTCTGATTTCATGTGTTTTTTAAGTACCATCGTAAATCCTTAATGTTAATGTTTCTGTGTAAATGTAAATATGCCTGGCTGAACACCTACAGTATGTGCCGTCCTCCTTGTTTATCATTTTTGTTTTTTTACGACTCCGGGCTTCCCCTGGTAACTGTGGTAACCCTGTGTTTAATGTCACAATGCAATAAATTGTGGGTAAAACCCTCCTGCAAAGTGCAAACTTGGAAAGTGTTCATAAAGGGGTCAAAATGTCTGCGAGCCCTGAAGGACTTGATGATTTGATAGTTGGACAGCCCTGAACCCTCACTGACTTTGCGGGAACGCGCCTCAAAGTCTGTGAGTCAGTGAGTGTGGACACTGGGATCGGGCCTATGACGCCAACGGGTGCCAATTTATTAACAATTCAATGCTATGGTTGGCCACATGGGGCACAAATACCAACCACAGTCTAACAACATACTTCTTATAATAAGGAATTTAACTTGTCCTTTCTAATATTTGACTCCTACACATAAAACGTGCTTATCATAAAGGCAAGTATTAGTGCAATTATGAAATATTCAGGATCAAACCTTGTCTATGCGTGACACAATGAAAGGTTTCTTGACAAAGGCGATCCTGGCATCTGTATTGAGAGCCAGAAACTCCTGCATCTCTTCACTGTTGGCTATTTCAGGGATGGCACAGAGTTGCTGAAAAAGAGGACAGAATGCTGGTTACAAAACCAACATAAAATGTTACATTGGGCCTACAAATACTAAATTAATACATAAAATATAAACCCACTAACCTTTAGAAAGGTCTCCAGAAGTCCTTTCCTGGCCTCTATCTTGTCACTATCCATGTTTCCAAACGGCATGTCTGGAAATACTTTCTTTGGACCTTTCACACCTGAAACACAGTCAGATTATTCAGATTACAACAAGGCAAAAGTGAGCATGGCTCACATACCCCCGCTCACTGCTTGACCCCTGCTAAAGTAGGGCCAAAGGTTTTGCCCTTTTGGAAACATTTCAAAAATGTTGGGCACCCTGGACTTCTAACCCCCAAAAGGAACTAGACCACACTGTCAACTATCATAACAAATTTGAAGTTCCTAAATTAAATAGTTTCCGAGTTCTACTCCGGAAACGAAATTGAAGTCGAAGAAATCACAGCTTTTGGGCAAAATTTCAAAACTTTTGGGCACCCTGGACTTCCTGAAGTTTCTAAGTTAAATAGTTTTAGAGTTCTGCTCCAGATACGAAAGTGTGACACGCGAACGAACGGAAGGACGGACACGCGGAGCGCTACATACCCCCGAATACGTTGTCGCGGGGGTATAAGAAAATCCTGGATGTCGGCTCAAGTATCAGCATCAAGCAAACTGAATCTTTTAAGCAATTTTTTAAGTAATGACCGAGACCAAATCCAGGTCTGTTTGTAGGTCATGCATGGATTTCTCCAAGCTAGCCAGACTAAAGCCAACTAGGCCACTGTGCACACTGGCGGCTCCAAATAATAACACAGGGGTTCAAATGTTAACTTAAATACACAAAAAATTCTGTGAGATGATCAAGTCCATCCTTCCTACCTTTGATGAGTTTCCGTAGTTCCGTTTTTTCTTCCAGCCGTGTTTGCAGGTTGAGGAACTCGCTGTATCGTCTGTTGACCATGTGATAGGCTACCGACTGAACGGGTGACGTATTCTCACAACCTGACAGAACAACTTCAGCATCCTCAGAGCCAGGCTGGATGCTTCCTGGGTTCTCACAGCCAATCGCTGTCTCATACTGAAATCCAACACATGGTAAGTATGAGACCCGCAAATTCCTGTCATAATTTATATTGTGTCACATGTTGCTGTTTGTGACACAGTTTGTAAAATGTCTTAAGGTCTGATGTTGATATTTGTGTATTCAAGCTGTCAGTAATATATCGCTTTACCAATATTCAACATACTTGAGCAAATTTCACCATTTTTAAGCCAAACATACTCTCCATTGAAACCAATGATGATAATAATACTTAAACAGTTAACAGTATGTCCAAAATATCAACATGAGAGATCAACTCTGATATGAATGTTTTTTTACTCAATTTAAAATGTTACGATTAAATAAAAAAGATGATGAAAATTATTTTGAAAATGAAAACAGTAATTCAAAAGAGATAAATCACTATTTTCATTTCCATATTGTTGTCTCTTATTTCCATTTGGTAATCTCTCATTTTCAATTTCTTTGAGCTGAATTTAAAGCTTCACTAGGGAGAAAGTTTTTGGCATCATCCGGCAAAAATTCCATAATAACCTTTCAGCATATTGTAATTCAAATGCTTCAAGGGCCAATCACAGGTCATTTCAGAGAGAGAGCGTTCCTATTGGCTGTGCTCCGGCTGGTGGGTGGTGCTTGGTATTTCCTCAATAGATCTCAATATGGCTGCCGGGTCACAAACTTTCTCATTTTACAGCTAAACAGTACACTACAATATGATTCTGAAAACATTTGAGGAACAAAAAACAACCGGTCAGAGCTGATCTGGAGTCTGCCGTCCAGCTGCCGTCTATGAGAGCCGGCTGTCAATCTCTCATGAACTCCGACCAAACGGTCAAACTAGGCAGCGCTGATCAAATATGAATCAATATTCTGTTACTGTAATGACTATTTCTCTCCTCAAATGTTTTCAGAAACATCTTGTAGTGTGTTGTTTAGCTGTAAAATCAGAAAGTTTGTGACTCAGCAGCCATGTTGAGATCTGCTGAGGAAATATCAAGCACCGCCCACCAGCCGAAGCACAGCCAATAGGAGCGCTCTCTCTCTCTGAAATGACCTGTGATTGGTCAAAGTCTCCCGTCATGGGCTAGATTTTCTAAAGCCTGAAAACAGAGCCATGAGGAGGAACAGAAGTCTAGTTTTCTCTCAGAACACTTGAATTACAATATGCTGAAAGATTATTATGGAATTTTTGCCCAATCATGCCAAAAAATACCTACTGAAGCTTTAACTTTCTAAAAATGTTTACAATTCTTCATATGTAACTTTTAAGGTTGTCTTTGGGTTGTAATCTTTTGGCCTTACATTAACTTAGTGCCGCGAGATGTGCACACCATAGAACAACTGGATTATAAAGACAATCATGCTGACATGTTGCACCTGGAAAAGTGCAGTATTACACAAAATAATGAATAATGAACAGATATAGATTATGTCATCTCTTACTTTGATAGTGTACAGTGTGTAGGGGTGTGAGCCGGTGCCGCGGTGCTCCTTAGCTGTGATGGTGCCAGTGATGCGGAGGTTCTGGATGAGGACTGGTCCATCAGGGCTGCTGAGGGGCTCAAAACTGAACGACGCTATAGGGGAAGAGACCTGACACGGACTGACTACTGTCAGCTCATTGGGGTTCCCCAGCCCGGTCGGTTCTACTCCCAGAAGGAGCTCTCTGGCTGGGTTTACTGAAGGGGAGCTGCCCTCCCTCTCCAGGTCCTGGGGGCTGCTGATACTAGGAGTCCCTTCTGCTGTCCTAACTGATGAGGGGTCGCAGCCATTAGGACGCACTACTGGTTCTGAATTCACCAGGACTTTTGGACAGGAGCCATCCACTGGACTGGGGCTAACATCCTCCAAGTCCACACCATTACTGTCGTCAACAGACATGGCACAATCTTTCTGTCTGTCATACAGGCCCTCTTCTTGGCCTATCATGACCAGGGAATCAATGGAACTCTGTTTATAGTCGGCCGAAGGAGAATCCAGGTCCGAGTCATTTTCCTGGTAAAATGGGTTTGACTTGCTTCCTCTCATGTAATGCCTTAAAAAGGGCAGAGCAGGGTCTTCTTCTTCAGTGATGCTCTGTGGACAGTCCCCCTCCTCTGAGTCAATCACATCATAGGTGGCGAGCTCAGGCGTGGCCGTTTCTGCGTCACTGACCGTTTCAGTCACGGCTCTTAGTGTAGGAACTTCATTAGTTTTTGGAGGTGTTGTCTCTTGTAGTGGAGCGAGCTCTGATTCAGCAGGCGGTGGCGGTAGTGGTGGTGACGAAGCCGGCGACTCTGTTGTGATTGGCTCCTGCGGTTTGCTGGACTTGCTGAATATTTCGATCATGAGAATGTTTAACCAGTCAGGGTCAGACAGTTTGGCAATAAGAGGGAGCAGAACATTGCAGGTGATGAGCTCTCCGACGACGAACCGTCCAGTGCGGCTCTCCAAGTGAGGCGGTGGCACCAGAACATGCAGCAACATATCTACAACCGCTCTGGTGTAGTTGACCTCCATTGTGTCACTGGTCATGGCGAGATGAGGCGTGGTAACCGTGGAATACGCTTTCCACAACTGCTCGTCCTCACTGCTCCACTTCGCTGTCCGAGGCTTTTGCTGCTCGGCCACCAGCTCCTTGGCTCTGGTGTAGTCCTGCAGGTGGCAGCCAAACAGATCTAGGATCCTCTGGGTCAGCTCCTGCAGTGATTCAAAAAGTTACAAATGTCCCATTAAAGTAAAGTAAAATCTGGTTTGACTGCTGCAAAAAAACTGTTTGCTGCATGATTGGAACCCCCAAATTCTCTCAACCACATTTTATGGCTATATTTTTTTCTTGATGTACTTGTTTTTAATATCGATAAGCAGAAGACGTGAGACTAAGCAATATGCTATCAATGTATGGACTTCCGCAGTTACTAATAATTTACATGTTAAAGCCTTTTTTTCCCTCCTCATTTCATTAGGGATTTTTTATTTTTCATGTAGATTTTTTTAATTGTTTTTCATAGGTGTATATATCTTTAGGCACTGGGAGGAATTGGGTTCAGAGCTGTCCTACGGTACATTCATTTATTTATTTATTATTACTATCATTAAGGTTACCCAGCTAATATTCAGTCACACCATTATTATCAGTTTATCTGTATTTATCAGCTTTAATAACCTCCCCCAGCTAGGTAACGTGTTTGACTAAACACCTAAACACCACATCTGTTCTGGTGAGAAAACGCAGCACCAAACCCCACTCAAACATTTGAGAATTTACTGTTTATTTGTTGCATGGCACGACATTTAAGAAATCAGGTCACTGCAGAAAGCCGACCATAACCTGTTTACACAAAGTGCAGGCAAGCACACGGCAACACTCTGCAAAAGCTCCAACATTGATGTCTTTAATCAAAGTACCTTTCTGTCGAGCTGTCTTGAGCGTATTTTCAGCTGCATGGCCATACAGATCATGGCCTCTTGAACCTCTATTTCAAAACCCCTCTCAGAGGACACAGTGGAGTACCAGGAGGTGACAAAGTCCCTGATGATTTTCCTCACTGTGTTGTGGATCTCCTGGTCTAAGTGATGCTCATCCTCCACAGTCGGTGGAACCTAAAATTTAGCAATGACAAAATAAGTGTAAATTAGTTGATACTGGAGTGATATGGGACCTTGTTTCCCAAAAGCAAGCATGGATAAGATTATCTTAACCCAGAAACCTAATAAAACTTATATGATCATGTCTACAAAAGTGAAACTAACACTGGAACTGTAAACCACAGTTAAATAAACACTTACCTGCTCCAAGGTGATAAACCTCTCCAGGTGAACCACACTGTTGGACTCCAGCACGGCCTGCGAGCCGAGCCAGCCACCGAGCACCACCAGCAGGCTGGTGAACACGCACAGCAGCCAGATGTTGACCAGCAGGTGGAACAGCACCAGCCATGCCAACACCACGCCAACGCCCAACAAGCTCCTTTGTCCCAACACCTCAGCCATGGTACTGTGGGGGTTACTGTCTGGCTTGACACACTCAGGAAGAACTGTGGAGATCATGCATGCCGGGGCAACATCTCACCATGAAAACCTAAACCAGTGGAGAATACAGATAAGGTTAAAAAATTGTCTGAGAAGCTGCATGGATGTCAGTAAGCTATCAAAATGTATTAAAGAGAATGCATGGTCAGATTAAAGTGGCAGTAGGCAGTATATGTCATTCATTCATTGGGCAAATATTCCATAATAACCTTTCAGCATATTGTAATTCAAGTGTTCTGAGAGATAAATAGACTTCTGCACCTCCTCATGGCTCTGTTTTCAGGCTTTAGAAAATCCAGAAACCAAGCACTGCACATGCTTTGCTATGTGTCTGTGTAGTTTAATTAAAACAGATGTAGATACTTGAGAATATGCAACATCGCTATCGACCAACGCTAAACTAATAAGGTATTAAAACCAGGTTTATTATACTTAACTAGTGTTATTAAACACTGCTTAATTTGACTGTAACTGCGGTTGACCTCATGATGTATATGATGCTAGCTGCTAACATAAGTTTGTGCGAAATTATTAGCTTGACTATCTATCGTTAACGTTACCCAGCTAATGTTCTGTCGCACCATTATTATTAGTTTATCTGTATTTATCAGTTCTAATAACCTTCCCAAGGTAGGTAACGTGTTAGACTAAAGATAACCCAGATAAACACCGTTATCTGTTCTGGTGAGAAAACGCGGCACCAAGTCCCACTCAAAAATGTCACAATTTACTGTTTATTTGTTGCATGGCACGTATATACCGGATAACCATGGTTTTAAAGCTGCAGTATGCGATATTGGCGCAAATGTGATTTAAAAAAGTTATTTTTATAAAACGGCCGCTATATTGTGACAGTAGTACATGAAACAGGTAACCTGAGAAAAAATCTACTGTGTCCTACTGTGTCCTCCGGTGCTCCTAACGGCATCTGAAGGATTTCACTTACCGGAGGAAAACAAGGTCCGCTGTCCAGCTGCCGTCTATGAGAGCCGGCTGTCAATCACTCGCGAACTCCGACCAAACGGTCAAACTAGGCAGCGCTGATCAAATATGAATCAATATTCTGTTACTGTAATGAATATTTCTCTCCTCAAATGTTCTCAGAATCACCTTGTAGTTACTGTTTAGCTGTAAAATGAGAACTTTTGTGACGCGGCCGCCATTGTAAAATCTGTTGAAGGAAGCCAAGTTCTGGTCACATGACCGGAGCACAGCCATTAGGAACACTCTCTCTCTCTGAAATGACCTGTGATTGGTCAGAATCTGCCGTCACAGGCTAGATTTTTCTAAAGCCTGAAAACAGAGACATGATGAGGAGCAGAAGTCTAGTTTTCTCTCAGACCACTTGAATTACAATATGCTGAAAGGTTATTATGGAATTTTTGCCAAATTATGCAAAAAAAATTGTTGCCTACTGCCGCTTTAAGAGCTTACTGACTCCTTTACAAGCAAAAGAAGAGCATTCGGCACACAGGTTATTCGACCTGGAGCAACATATGTCAACATAATATCTCCTTTACAGACGTCTCCACCCTGCACGGTTTAATCACGTTAACGTTAGCTGCCTACAAGTCGAAATATTAATGACACAATTGCTTTTAGACCTACTGTATTCAAGCCGAATTACAGAGAAGATCCTAGATGTTTGTTTGAAGTATACAATAACGTCCTGTGAGACGTCAGTCTTTGCCAGTAACCATAGCTACCTTAAATTGGTACATTTTTGCCTGGAGATCTGCAGCGTTAGGTTAGCACCCCGGAGCTAACATTAGCTTCTACTCTACAGAACACACCCCGGGTAAAGTGCAACATGTAAAGTCCTTTCGTAGAGAAACATTTCCCCCAGGCTATCTATTCAAATACAAGAGAAATATATATTTAACCTGCACGAGCTGTCATGGCACGGGATGGGAGGTCTCATGATGACAAGTGGCAGCTTCGGCTGGTTTGTTTACTTCCGGTATCATGACGTCATTCAAAAGAGAAATCATCCGCGTGGCTCCTACGCAGCCTCTAATGCTTTGGAAGTGCGAGAATGAGGCTGTCAGAAAAGGAAAATCACATACAGTTGTGACCTTATGTCACTTTAGAAAGATAAATCGCGGATTGTTTTGTTGGCATTCAACAACTACAGCTCCCATGAGGCTTTGTAAGCGGCTAAGACTCACGGGATATGTGGTTTCATGATGATAAAATGGTGGTGCAAAAAGGAACTATACTTCAAGTTTATTTTATCAAGTAAATTTAAGTACTATATTCCCAAGTATACTTGGGAATATAGCAAGTATATAAATATAGCAAGTATTCCCAAGTATACTTGGGAATATGCACTACTATATCATACATTATAATATACTCTGCTATATATTAATATACTCTTCTATATTTGCACTACTACTATTTGCACTATTTGCACCATTGGCACACTGTCACTTCACTGCTGTACTTATGTTACCTTATTGTTATTTTATTTCACTTTATTCTATTTGACTGTATCTTTTTTAAGGTGTATTGGTGTTGGGACTTGTTGTCTAAGCTACTGGATGCCTACATTTCCTTCGGGATCAATAAAGTATCTATCTATCTATCTATCTATCTATCTATCTATCTATCTATCTATCTATCTAATAGTAGTATACTTGTAAGTGTACTACTTCAATACTTTTTGGGACTAAATTGGCCCATTTTTAGTTTATAAAAGTATACTTTTAAGTAAATGTAAGAGTAATAAACTTTGAGTACACAACTAGTTTACATCCAAGTTGTATTTTGTACTGTAACTATAATATAGATAGATAGATAGATAGATAGATAGATAGATAGATAGATAGATAGATAGATAGATAGTAACTTTATTGATCCCGAGGGAAATTCAAGTTTCCAGCATCACAGTTCCATAGTGCAAACATATTAGTAAAAACGTCACAGGTAAGTAGTACACATATTAGTAAAACGACACAAGTAGTAACAAGACACATGTAAGTAATACAGAGTATAAAACAAAATATGCAATGTGCAGAAGAACTGTTAAAAATGAATATAGTGCAGGGTAAACAACTGAGATACAGGACTATTTAAAGAAAAAGTGAATGTAATGCAGAAAGTGATATAGTGCTGGATAATAAAATATAGGAGATATAGATATTAAGAAATGTCAGATATGGAATAAAATGCAGGATAAGAACTGAGGTAGAGATGGTTTTTTGTAGTGTGCAGAATTAAAGTGGCTCAGTCTATCAAAGTGCACTGAGTGCATTAACTGTCCTGCAGACCGTCCTCCTTTGTTCCCCTCCTCCCAATAGAGGTGTTGTACAGTTTGATGGCTCGGGGGACAAAGGATTTCCTGATTCTGTCTGTGGAGCACTTTGGTAGCAGCAGCCTGCCGCTGAACAAGCTCCTCTGTTTGGTGATGACGGCGTGCAGAGGATGAACTACACTACAAGTGAACTTATAGGCAGTGAGGTCAATGACGGTATCTGCTGTAACCCGTCCTCCTCACCATGCTTCATGCGCACCAACTTATAGATATTGCGCCCCCACCACCTATGGAGGGTGCAAACACTTGTAAACACAAACTTGAGGAGTTTCACTAACAGTCAACTCAATAAAATAGGTTACATAAATAAACTGACACAATAAGTCAACTAAAAATAACGAACATATTGGTCTCTGACCAGTCTGCCATTAATGTTGTCAGGAAACACTGCAGCATTATCCCAGTCCATCTCCGAGGCCCCTCTGGGAGCCCTTTCCTTCCTGAGACAGGCAATGTTGTGGAGGACAGTGCAGGCAACAATAACATCACAGGCCCTGTCGGGGGGGACCCTCAGGTGGTGAAGGCACTGGAAGCGAGTCTTTAAAACGCCAAATGCCATTTCTATTCGGGCCCTTGTTCTTGCATGGGCAAGATTGTAAGTGCGCTGTGCTGCTGGCTGGGGATCTACGAACGGAGTGAGAAGAAATGGCTGACAGGCGTAACCCTCGTCTCCAAGCAACACGCCAGAGAATTCACCTGAGAACACAAAATGTATTCATTACAACTACATGAATAGCAGTTAGTAAAACTTTGACACTATTATAATATTCAAGGTGCTTAATCAATAAAATTTGTGTGGCTTACCTTCTGATAGTCTCTGGTAAATAGTACTGGCACGAAAGATGCGGGAATCATGGACCGAGCCAGGCCACTGTGCCTCTACATTACTGAACACACAGTCAGCATCACAGATCATCTGAAACAATAACATGTGTTAAGGTAATTGTTTGCATAAAATTAATTAGAAACCATAACTCATTCTTACCTGAACGTTGATACTGTGGTAGGATTTTCGGTTCACATAATCCCCTTCATGTGCTCCTGAGGGACGTTTCAGTCGAATGTGGGTGCAGTCCAACGCACCAATCACATTAGGGAAACCTGTAACACAAAATATTGAGTAGGCCATACTGTGACTGCTCTAAAGTAACACTTTTTTTTTTGTAATCTCAAAATCATGTTATCGGCAATTTTGTAGAAATCTTATTTAATGTGGCACGTTCTTCTGTGGCCGCGGAAGGTGACGAAGATGTGCAAAAAGCCTTTCAAAGCCAGATACACTTGTCTGATGGAGCGGCAAATGGTGGCTTTGCTGAGGTTCTCAGCATCTCCTACTACATATAAGAACATGCCACTTGCTAAAAATCTGAGCCCAACACAGACCATCTGTGGGGGGGTGAGGGCGTGGCTCCGTGATGTGGGGTGCGGAATCTTTGGACCCAGCGGTCTGCAAAGGTAGCATATACCTTCTCCCGAAAATCGGTACCGTTGTGTAAATGCTCGTGTAAAGGGCACGCCATGACGGAAGACACACATGTGAATGCCTTTAGGACTTTATATATTGCCCACATCACTGACTTAATTGAAAACACCTTTGCAAATTAATCAGCCATAATCTCAACAACTGCAGTAGCTTAATATGTTTTGGATCACTTGAAAAATCACACTTTTATTATTAGTCAAAATCAGGATTTTTGAAAAATGAGGAAAAACCGTAACATGTTTATTAAATGCTTTCCAAATGTTTTTTTTTTTTTTACACCGTATATGTGTGAATATTAGGGCTGTGTATTGGCAAGAATCTGGCAATACACATAATATGATCTTTTTCTTCTAACGACTTAATTCACTATATTAGAGTTAGAGCTGAAATAGATTAATTCTTATTGTGGTTAAATAAATATGATTAATATTTGTTAGATTGCTGCTAGACCGCCCCGTTAATACAGGTGCACATACAGGTTTTTAGAAAGGCTAAACGCCAACAAATATGGACCGAAGCTGAATAGTTTGCTACTAAGTAGCAAAGAAATATATATTTTAAATAGTTTTATATATAGACTTTTGTATTAATTATCCAGTATTGGGTTTTAGTTATACATGTGCAAATTTAATTTTGACAACCTATCTTTGGTGGACCCCTAAGGGTCAGGTTGGGAACCACTGCTGCAATGGACTAAATTAAATTGATCTGAATGAATAATTTAGATTTAAGATTTAACTTCTTAGCATCACATATTTTTGCCTTGATACAGGTAAATATTTTGTCATTATATCTGTCCTCTTTTTCCACAGTTGATGAAGTTCCTTCAACACTTTAACTCATTTTGATACCTTGAAGATTTCAGCCCTCAAGATGCAAGAAGAGCACAACTCATTCAGACAAGTAGTCTTTAAAAAAAATGTGAAATTCACTATTTAACCAGTCTTATCTACTTCATGTTTAACGTTGTTGTTTCTTTTCTTACAGCTTTCATTTTTACAGTTATGACTGCCGTGCATTCTGTCACCAAACACACTGTGTAAACACCAAACACCTGCTTGCTGCTCTGCAACACAAATTGGCATTTAATGGTATAGATTTAGTATTAGATACACATTATATGTTGTGTTCATGTAAAATGTTGCTCATGGTGGATTTAGACACAAATGATGAGGTGCAGTGTTACAATCATTCTCCTATTTTGTCCTAAATGTCAGGTCGCGCCCGGAAGATTTGTCCAGCTCCTTTGTACCCAGTTCCTATTATTGAGGAAGCATCTGAGCACTGAGACAAAAGGTAAATGAAAGGTTTTGCCGACAGCTCAACCCTGTGGTTCTGTTCATGTGGAACGTGGGTATCTCACAGCTTTAGTCGGCCTTTCAAGCCTGCTTCTTTAAAAAAGTTGTATTACTAAACTCCACCTTTGCACTGCTATGTTGGTTCTTGTATTTTGCATGTGGTGGTGGTGAACTGTGACCACAAATTCTTGTTTTTTTTCTCAGCACTTACCAACTTTGATCTGCTGCAGATGTGCAGCAAATCGTTTCATCATTTGTTGACTTTGACATTTAAGCCTATATGGCTCCGTCCAACAGTATATGTCAAGCGGTTGGGGGAGGACCTAAATGCAGACAGTCCAGGCAGACAGTAAGAGTTCATCGATTCACTGACAAAGTGAAGACACACAGTCTGAGCTTGTAGGCAGATAAAGGTTTTAAGGTTAAGGGTTGAGGTGGCTGGGAAGCAAAGACATAAGCAACATTGACAATCTGACAACTGACTGGGGAAACGGGGAGGTAACTGTACTGACTCGGCCTGACAGAACTTCTGTTCTGTTACGTATTAACATTTAATTTGAGCGACTTTATGAAAAGTAAGTCCCCCAAGTCTCCTCAAGTAAGTCTACTAACGACTTGCAGACTAATTGATTGACACGGTCCTCGTTCCTCATATCTTTATTTTTTGTATGAAATATATCCTGATCCAAGACCGACTGCGGACGCCTCAGTGAACCAAATTAATCATCCTCATGTTCTATGATCGTGCGTCAGCTATTGAACCTTTTGGCAAATGTAGACCAGATTTTACTGCATGTGTTGTACCCCAATGATATGACGCGATATGACGCCGTGACTTATCCTCTAATTTCAGCCGGATAGACTGTTATCAGGTCATTTAATGGGCGCTTCAGTGTTTATAAGCCTCATAGATGTGGGTCAGAAGGGGCCTGCTACACCCACTAATAGGTTTTATCGATTGATTACACATCGATTCACCGGGGCGATCACCTAAAGAAGGAATAAAAGAAGACGACAGCGACTGTAGTAATGATGACAGGAGCAAAAGCGGAAGTCAGGCGCTGTATAATAGACAGCGTGAAACTCCATATGGAGTCGGGGGTGAGATGGATGAGACACAAAACACAGTACTGTGTGTGTCGTTGTCTTTGTGTTCACAATCTTAAGTTTCAAATGTAGTTATTTTAAGACAAAACACAATCTTTTCCCCTAAACTTAACTAAACAAGCTGTTTTATTTGTGTTCAAACCGTAATGTTTCATTCAGTTTGACAACGTGTTAGAACGTGTTGCTTTTAAGAATGCATTTTTTTGTGAAAAATCACTCATGATTATCAAAATAGTTGCCAATTAATTTTCTGTTCATCAACTGATTAATCGACTAAATGTTTCAGCTTTAATACATAAAGACTCTACGTTTTTTGTCTATTTAAAAAGAAAAAAGGCTAAATGAAGTTTGCCGGCCAGCATTCTCGATTATATTGCGGTTGATAGACAAAATGGAGGAGTTACCAAAATCAGCGGTAAACACTTTTATTTGAAACTGACAAGTGTTTCAGAATTTATTTTTAGTGTCCAATAGCACACGTCCTGTATAATTTAATGTCTAAAATGGCACCCAATGTTCATGTAACTGCCCAAAAATGCAAATGCAATGCATGTTAACATTAGTTCATGGTATATATGTTTTAGTATCATGGAGGATATGTTATGAGATCCACCTGTGTGGCCCAATCAGCTGATTGAGAAGCAGCTGTCAGTCTTTAAAAACTATCCCTCCACCTTCTTTGTTATCCACAGATCAACTAACTGAAGGAGCAACGTTTCCACACATTGCTGTTTGGCATCTTTTCCTCCTCTTCTTTGTGTTTGATCAAATGCTCTTGCCTCTACTCTCCTACTATGTTCCCTGAAGAGAGACTAGACTATAACACTCTCAACTGCCTACTACTTAGAATATTTGCTAGTTTCCTTTCCGGGTTGGATGAAAGGAGCGATAGCAGTTCAGTGAACATGCATTGACTTGGTTTATGGATCTAGAACATTTACTGCCTCTAATAAGTAACACTGGCTTCTGATTCTTTGATACAAAATCCCTCTTTCCCTGGATAGGAGTATTTTACCTCCAGCGTTATTTGGTTTCAGCTCAGCAAAGAGATTCGTCAGCTGGTATCGGACTGTCCACAAACAATGAGAAATGCTCTCTGCTCCCTGTTCTGCTGTACTTCTGTCTGAGGGGATCCTGGGAAATAATCTCAGAGACAAATATTTGTACATTGTGAACAATAGATTTGGGCTCTGCTATATCTGCTTCATATTTAATCTTTTTTTCCACTCAATAAAACTCTTGTTTGTTTAAAAAAAAAAAACCTGCAGATTGTTTTAGATGTTGGATGTGTAAGATGAAGGAAATTAGACTGTTTTTTAAGTGTATTTCTGAAACAGAACAGCTTTGACCCAGGCAAATTTAATCGGAGACTGTGAGCGTGGATATCGTAATATTACTCATATTACTCTTTTAGATTCAGGTGAAACAATCTAAGAAAATCACTCTGGTTAAAACTGCTCACAACTCACGGACAAGTGAAGAGTGGAAGGTATTCTCAGCCAAAAAAAGACTGGGACACACTTTCTCATGACAATTGGTCATGGTCAGGTCACTAAAAACTAAGTATCACAAATACACTGTGGACCTTTACAGGACGGTCAGCAGCTGTATCATGTGGGCAAGACCTCCTGATAGAGGCTGGGACACGGGTCTTGAGCTATGGGGTGCAACACATGCACAATGTATGTGCGCATGTGTTGTACCCCAAATATATGACGTGTTGATAACGCATGACCTCTCCTCTTTTCACCCTCCTTGCATGTGGGTCCATTGCGGAGCTAGAAATAAGTTGCACATATTGCCTCCAGCGCCTCCAGAACCTCCAATAAAATACATGGTGGCAGCAGCACTCCACAGCTGGGCCTACAGGTTACTGCAATATCAATATTAATCAGCCATGTAATGTAACTAAGCACATTTACTCAAGCACAGTACTTGAGTACAATTTTGAGGTACTTGTACTTTACTTGAGTCTTTCCATTTTCTGCTACTTTATTCTTCTACTCCACTACATCTCAGAGGGAACGTTGTAGGTAGTTTTTTACTGCACTACATTTATCGGACAGCTTTAGTTACTTTGCAGATTTATATTATAATCTGAATCAACTAATACATTATGATTTACATAACCAGCTGCAATATTAATGTGATGTATACACTGCATCAAGACATGGGCCATTCTACATAGTACTAATGTAAATGGACTTGCATTTATATAGCGCTTTTCTAGTCTAACGACCACTCAAAATGCTTTACACTACATGTCAGCATTCACCCATTCACACACTGATGGTAGAGGCTGCTAAGGTGCCAACTTTGCCCATCAGGATGTAATCTAAATACTCATTCACACACCGATGGCTATGCCTTTGGGAGCAATTTGGGGTTAAGTGTCTTGCTCAAGGACACATCGACATGTGACCCGGGGCAGCCGGGATCGAACCACCGACCTTCTGATTGGTGGACGACCTGCTCTACCCTCTGAGCCACAGCCACCCTACACTAATAATAATAGCTAATAATAATAATAGCTACTTTAATAATAGCTACTTTTATATAAGTATATTTTGATTCTAATACTTTTGTACTTTTACTGATTTTGAATGCAGTACTTTTTTTTTTGCAGGAGTATTTTTACACTGTGGTATTACTACTTTTTCTAAACGATTTTGGTAACACTTTATTTTACAGGTCTGCAAATTTCATAGTAATTAGGTGATAATCAGCCAGTAACCTATTTGAAATATCTTTGGAATTACTGCCAAATTACCCCAATATATTTACCTCAAAATGTATCTAAAATTACTTTATTATAAACATTATTTAATAACTACATGTTAAAATACGATATAATGGTTAAAATAGGGCCCTTAGGCCTGAGAAGCGGCTGCTCTTCATCGGAGATGGAAAACCAAAACTAATAGAAGACACTTCTGATCAGGCACAAATCTCACCATCGTGTGACTTATTGAAAAAGTCCATATTCAAAGAAGTTGTTTGCTTATTATCATCTATTTATCAGCAGACATTGAAATAAAGCATATGAATTCACTGTAATTTTTTTCCTGGAAATGTATTAAATATCAGCTATTGGGAAATAGCGGAATATAATTATTAAATAATGTTTATGATAAAGTAATTTTCGATCAATTTTTAGGTAAATATTGGGGTAATTTGTCAGTAATTCCAAAGAAATTGACTTGCTAATTATCACCTAATTACCATGAAATTTGCGGACCTGTAAAATGGAATGTTACCATTCCTTTTGTTGTTGTTGTTTTTTTGGCCGTTTTATGCCTTCATTATAGTGACAGTGATGGTTGCCTAGCTACCGGGGCGCCCCTGCACGCGCGTGTTCTATATTCTTCTTTTTTTCCCTTTTTTTTATGTTCTATGTTCTTCGTGACGTCATTCTATAATACTTTATGACGCTATACGGCTGTGGAATTCTCTTTAGACTTCAAGAGTGTCTCACAGCTTCTCTCACAACTGAAGTTAACTCGAGACGCTCAGCTGCAGCAACCAAAGCTCAACGCAAAGCATCGACTTCTTGATTAACTGAGTTTTATCACACAGGCAAAGTGAAGGTAAATAATTGTTTCTATCACAGATATGTAAAACGCACAGTCAGTAAGCAGAGCAAAACCTCTGTATGGTTTCTGTTAGAAAATATTCCTATGTAACATGATTAATCCTACTTTTGGGAGATTCATATTCAGACTGTGTGAGAGAGATGTTTCTCATCATTTTGTCTAATGGAGTTTGACAAAATGTTAGAAACACCTTTCAAGAAAATGTAATCCAGTCATGGACATGAATTCCCCTTTCTGCATTTCCTAATATAACTGCAAAGTTTCTAATTGTGCAAAAAACAATCTTTTCAACTTGATGTTAGGTCAAATAGTTTAGTTTAATTACTTTCATGCACAGGTGGGTATAGTGTAAGCCTATATTCAACTGGGTTAGGCAGTAATGTAGCACTGATTGAATTTAAACTTATTCAAAAACTGACATTGAGAGAAGTAATACAAGAGGATACATATAATTATTTATATTATAAATATAATTATAAAAAGTTACTTGTATGACTATGTTGAAAATAAACATCAGTCTATATTCACAAAAAGAAGAGAAGATGGTTAAAAGGCTCATCCAACACAAACTACAACCTCAAAAATGGCTTTAGTTGAATCAACACATCAATCAAGTGTATGATATAACTTGTGTGAGTGAGTGACTGACCGACTCCTCTGCTCTCTGGTTTGGTTTACAGTCATGTCACGAAGAAGCGCTCGACTGACCGCGGCGGGTTATTACAACATTCGAGGAGAACCAGTCGTTTCCTATAAGGAGACTTCTACGAACAAGTAAGCTGACTTAGTGTGCCACAGTCATGCTTGTATATGTCCTGTAGCCTACACAGGCTATGTACAGTATGTGTTTAACAGTCATAAGTTCTTCATTATACATCTTCAAAGCTCTCACTCTTTTCTCATTTTCATTACACAGAAGATCTTGGTGGTTTTCTCCAGAGAGTCAGAGAGAGACCACCAGCAAGAAAACCGTCAGGTGTGTACCTGAGGTTTCTGTTGCTGGTGGTCTGCCTGACTGCAAGAGCAACCGCAAGACCAGCTGGGCCAGCAAGGCCTTTCGGGCCTGCAGGAAACCCAAAATCGTCAAGGCTGAACCTGACGATTCTGCTAGCAACCTCAGGACCAACTGGGCCAGCTTTGCCAGCAGGAACAGCAGTTGTCGCTGGCTCTACTACATGCTGCCCGTGTTTGTTGGTAAGCAATCTCTCCTTCTACAAACAATCATATCTTGTTCATCAGCTTGTGCGTTTTAACACTGTAGAGTGTCTGTCTTTTGAATAAAACATCCCTGACCTGTTTCTCCAATACGTTCTCTCCATCCATCAGGAATTGTAATCTTCACACTGGGTCTCTGCATGAGCAGCAACTCTCTGGGCTTCGGACGCTCAGCGTCATCTGGCCCACCAACAGAGCTGAATACGGTATGACACTTTAAAGCAGCTTGGCTTTCTCTTTTACTTCTTTTTATTCTTAATGTGCACCTATAAACACAATCGCAGCCCGAATATGTTCTCACCTACATGTGAAACACACAATGATGTCAACATGCACCATTAAAATGAATCTCCTGTCACTTACAGATCTTGAGCCCATATGAGGAGCTGGAGAAGCAGTTGAGACTGCTTCAGGATGAGGTGCTGAGGTTAAGGAGGCTCAACGAGCTGCTACCAGGGGAAACTATGCCCAACTTTGCCCTGGAGTCACTAGGTGAGACATCTAAATCACGCTCATCATGTTCATCTGTCAGATTGTAATTTGCACATGTGCTTTTTAGTTTTGAGATGGTTGTCTCACTTTCTTTGTGTGTGTTTTTGTGTGCAGGGGCCCGTGTGTTACCGAAGTTGTCCTCGGAAACTAGCCAAAGCACCGAACCGGCCTCTTCCTTTTCGATGTGGGATTACCTGATTCCTTTTTGGCGTCCACGCGTAGACCCAAGCATCGTGACTCAGGTAGGAACTAGGAACTACACACACAAAACACATGGCTAGGCGGTATGGCAATATTATATAATGGTTTGGATTGTTTTACTGTCTATTTTGTTATACCACATACCATCTAAACTCTTTTTTATACTCTTTCTTTCTTCAGGGAGGACCAACTGTGGCCGGACGCTGCTGGCCATTTGATGGTGAGCGTGGACATTTAGTCCTCGCCCTGTCCCGCCCAGTCACCATCAGCCATGTGACACTTGGTCACATCTCAGAGACCTTGTCGGCAACTGGCACCATCTCCTCCGCCCCAAAGATGTTTGCTGTCTATGTAAGTCACAAATTTAAAAATGTTCCACTGCAGACGTCCTGTGTATTTCACTGTCACATACACGGAGAACAACAAGGTGTTCAACTGCATCTCTATCTTTCTCTCTTGCAGGGCATGAACTCTGAAGAGGATGAAGGTATCCTGCTAGGAACCTTTCTTTATGATCAGAACGGGGAGTCGGTGCAGACTTTCAAACTGTCTGTGAGTATTACATCATGCAATGAAACACATGCACATGCATTTTTTAAATTTCACCCACAAGCTAATATATCACAAGAATTACAGTTTGTCTGTCCTCATTATAGGCTACTTATTATATCCCTTATGTCCCATCCTCTCAGTTTTTCCTCAACTAACTCTCTCTGTTCATTTCTCTATCTCTCAGGATCAGGACAAAGGTTTCTTCAGCCATGTGAAGCTGCAGGTGGAGACCAACTGGGGTCATCCGGACTACACGTGTGTGTACAATTTCAGGGTCCATGGGGACGCAGAGGAGCAAACACCGTCTTCAGGGTGAGAATGTTCCAACAACCATCTGTGAATAAGTAGGAGACGTGTTGTGGAATTTACAGTGATAAAAGTATTAGCAAATGGCTAGGTGGAGCACCAGTGCTGGTGTAACCACAGGGTGGGTGGGTGGGTTGCTGGGGGGAAGTGTGGTGTACCGTGAGGATTCACCATACTTCCTCCTGGCAAACCTTTTCCCTGCTAGGTGAAGAGAAAACTGCTGGGGAGAAGTGTGGTGTACCGTGAGTGTTCACCATACTTCTTCCCAGCGAACCTCTTCCCTGCCAGGTGAAAAGAAAACTGCTGAGGAGAAGTGTGGTGTACCGTGAGTGTTCACCATACTTCCTCCCAGCGAACCTCCTCCCTGCTGGCTGAAAAGAACTTGCCGGAGGCTCCATGTTACATGGCTGTCTACAATGCAGTGTGAGGAGGAATTAGCCATTTGCTGGTATTTTCTGTCACTTCAAATTCCACAACACAACGTCTCCTACTTATTCACAGATGGTTCGAGGGCTGCACGGTGGCACAGTGATTATTAGCACTGTAGCCGCACAGACAAAGGACTGGTGATCGGTCCAGGCTCTGCCTCTCTGTCTGTGTAGAGTTTACATATTCTCTCCGTGCATGCATGGGTTTACTCCGGGTACTCCGGTTTCCTCCCATACACTAATAATAATAATTATAATAATTCGACAATAAAGATCAGGAAAATTATTTCTGCTTGTTTTATCATCTGTTTGAAATCCATAAGTGCAGTGAACATGATATAAGTATAAAATAAAATACAAATATCATTCTTCCATCTTACAAAAGCACCTTATTCATCATGTACAACTCCAACAAATAATTTAACATTTACCGATTGAATAACAAACAACATAAACGCCAGGGGATCAATAAAGTGCCTTCTTCTTCTTCTTCTTAAAATTAGTCAAAGTTGATTTTGGTTTCACACTGGACATGAACAACAGTCACCTGGGTGAAAGTCCGGTGTTAGTTTGACTCATCCATCCACCCCGACCTCCTCCTTACACAGACTTTGTCGCTCTTTATACTACGTCAGTTGTTCTGACTGTCTAAAGCCTTGTCTATGTATTGTCACAGCCTGGCTCAAAGGCTGCGACGCAGAGGGAGACAGACACGAGGTGGCGGCAAAAGAACACTTGATTTATTTTACAAAACACAACAGTAAGTCAATATAACGTGTGGAAATCAGTAAATCAGTGGTGTGGAGCATGCATGGGTGTGTGTGAATGTGTGTGGTGGAAAGAACAAAAAAGAACTTCATGTCTGTGCCATGCTGATGAGGGTGTTGAGTCTTCCAGAGAGACAGACTGCAGACTGAGGCAGCTGTTTGAAGAGTAGAGAGCACACCGGGCCCAGGTGTGGCTCATCCCACTGACATAGATAGAAAAGAGGAGCAGCAGCAACAAGCAGAAGGAGAGCTAGTGCCAGGGAGGAGGGGTCGTCACAGTATACAGATGTTTTTAAAAATGGATATTTCCCCTCCATTTAAAAAAAAAAAAAATTGTCCACACGACCTTTGTTTTACAAAATATATCCGTCGACACTCGAACGCAAAAACGACTCCAAACGCTGGCCGTAATATTTACGTCACCACAAGTGAGATCACAAATTAAGGGTCAAGGAATCTAGTTCCCACCCTCCTCTCTCCCTTTCCTTCGGCTTCATTCAGTCAGTTGGATAACAGTTATTGTTGGGGGGGGGGGGGGGGGGTTAGGATTCCTGTCATCACTCTGCTGTCATCAACTGTCTCTTTACATGCATAAATGTTCATTGAGGTTTCTGTCCATCGCCCTTCTGAGTGCTCCAAATCTCGCCTTCAATCGCCCAAAAGATCATTCAATCACCGTTCAGCCTCCACATGTTTAATGTGTTCCTGCTTTGGCCTCCTGTGACTGGAACATTTTTCAGATATAAAGTAGTATATGGCGCATGCTCATGACACAGAGCAACAATGGGCATGAAACGAGGAGAGGACGCCATCGTTTCCCAAACGCTCCGTTTTACACGCCCACACAGATAGAAAGTAACCAGAGTTTTTTTTTTAAATCTGCATTTTAGAAGGTGTTTTAAAAAATATCCGTTTTGTGACCAAAAACTCTGTTTGCGTGTGGACGAGAGGCCAAAACGTAGAGGAAAATATAAATGTATATATATATATACAAGTATACACTGTTAGTTTGCTAGATATACTTGTAGCCCATTTTTTTGTTTAAGCACACGCTACTTCAACAACAGCAGTTCTAGACGTACGCAGTACCAAAACCAACGGAGATTGCTAAACTCTTGTCAAAGCTGCCAACATTAAAATAATAGTCTACTTTTCTACCCTTTAATAACATTAAAGTTTTGTATATTGTAATAAATTAAGGATTCTTAAATCAATATAAACCTTAATCTATAACAGCTGTATGCCTACATACCATAGACTGTAGAGTCTGTTACACACACAGATACACCATATATATATATATATATATATATATATATATATATATACTGTATACTTCATCACTTGTATGTATTAATTTATTTTGGATTGCATGTATTTCATTGCATTTTTGCAACCATTTTTAGCCTTTAACTTTTTTTATTTCAAAATAAAATCTCTAAAGAGTAACTCTATCTACTATTTTCTGTCTAGGGACTTACAGGTTAAAGGTTCTAGCTACTACTACTGCTACTACTACTACTGCTGTTGCTCCTTCTGCTACTACTACTAATACTACTTGTAATTCTAAGATTTTATTCCAGCCAAACACTACTTTCTGTATAACGAGTTAATTAATTTCAACTTCCACCTTTGACAGTATTACAGCATACTGTAGCTTCCTGCTTTTCTAGCGATGTATTTCAGCTCTTGTTTTTTGGGTCATGCAGTTCCGCTTTCCACTGCCAGTTTTACAATTCAGTTAGCTCCGTACTTTCAGCAATGCTTTGCAATTAATTTCAGCTGTCAGCATTCCAACACATTTTCAGCAGGAAATGCATATTCTAGTAATAATAATAATAATAATAATAATAATAATAATAATGTGAGGTAATTAATTGAACTGGTTAGATCAGTGTTTATTGGAATATCACACTCTACATAGCTGTACATAAACATACATTAACTGTATGCAATTAAGATGAAAGTTCTCCAAAATGTATGTTTCAAAAGAGAATGAATGATCATATAAGTGGTTATGATATACCTCCCTACAACAGCAACAACAAAAACAACGAAAGAAAGATTGTCAATACATTGTAAATAAAATGTGAGGACACTCGAGTTTCAATAATTTTCTTTGGTTCTCCAAGTTCTTTTTTTTTTTTTTACATGTAATTTAAATAAAACATTAAACTTCAGATAGCACCAAACATGATTGCATGAGCATGTGAGTCCTTGTGACATTACAGGATGTAGTGCGGACACAAAAGTATAATGATACAGTAATTCATCTATTTAGCTTAAATATATCTATATAATCGCATATGCATATAATACTAAAGATACAGTACAGTATAAAATGATTAAGGCTGAACAAGTTTTTAAAGATTTCAGATTATATTATAGGTACAAAAAATACCAAATTTGGGTAGACAATCATGATAAAGCTTAATTTACAACTATCAACAAGTTAAAAAAAACAATCTAGCTCAATGGATTTTTTTTATACACAGGAAGTTAATGTTTTGGGACTCCAAACTTTCATCCAAGTTCTGTAGATGGAACAAAAACTATATCAGACAAACTGCTTTCTTCCAGTGTTCACTCTTTCAGGCTCAATGCATCATCCCAATTCTCCAGTGCAACTATTTGCCCTCAGTTTTTTTTTGGACTAATACAGCAATGTAAACACTGTATTTGCTTTTCTCAAGGAGGCAGTTTTGTGGACCGAAGTCCTGACACTCCAATACTGACAGAATGGCAGCACACAGTGTAGAATAAACATGCATGTCTACTCCAATAAGTGCGACAGTATCACATCCGCCTTGTTCTCAAAACATTTCTGTCTTGCAGGAGTATGAAATGTACAGTATATGCTGCTGAATGTGGCTCAGTCTCTTTGCCCTCCTCACTGCTGATCTGGCTTTGTGTACTGGAGTTAAGTCCTGATGTCTGAGGTAAAACCGGTTTATGTTGATTTATAAGATGACTCTTCACTGCTCCGCATCATCAGTCGCTGCACAGTCGTTGGCAGTAGAACAGATCAGAATTTATGTTCTGCCCTTTTAGCAGCAATGTGTTCAATGAAATGAAACAATTTCCCACATGAGAATTTGTTTTCTGTGCACAGAAAAGAGACCGGGATGACATTAGGGAGGGCCTTGAGATTTGAAAGGTGAGCCAAGCGAAAACCTATCGCTCAGACTTGACCTTGTAGCGGAGGACAAGGTAGGTTGCCAGCCGTAGAACGATGAAGAAAATGCCCAGGACAATGAAATCTATGTAGAGCTTTGCATCTTCCACATCCAGTAACTGCAGAACCTCTTCAGGCTTTTGGAACTTACACACCTTCCCGGGACACTCCAGCTCTGAGCGGTTCATCCCGTAGATGGTCAGGATCACCCCTTCAAAGCCATACCTGTGGGAGAGATACAAACACTGAGGCAGACTCATAACTGCAAATAGCTAAGTAGCTATAGCTATACTTACCAACTTTGATCTGCTGCAGATGTGCAGCAAATCGTTTCATCATTTGTTAACTTTGACATTTAAGCCTATATGGCTCCGTCCAACAGTATCTGTCAGGCGGTTGGGGGAGGACCTAAATGCAGACAGTCCAGGCAGACAGTAAGAGTTCATCGATTCACTGACAAAGTGAAGACACACAGCCTGAGCTTGTAGGCAGATAAAGGTTTTAAGGTTAAGGGTTCAGGTGGCTGGGAAGCAAAGACATAAGCAACATTGACAATCTGGCAACTGACTGGGGAAACGGGGAGGTAACTGTACTGACTCGGCCTGACAGAACTTCTGTTCTGTTACGTATTAACATTTAATTTGAGCGACTTTATGAAAAGAAAGTCCCCCAAGTCTCCTCAAGTAAGTCTAACGACTTGCAGACTAATTTATTGACACGGTCCTCGTTCCTCATATCTTTATTTTTTGTATGAAATATATCCTGATCCAAGACCGACTGCGGACGCCTCAGTGAAACAAATTAATCATCCTCATGTTCTATGATCGTGCGTCAGCTATTGAACCTTTTGGCAAATGCAGACCAGATTTTACTGCATGTGTTGTACCCCAATGATATGATGCGATATGACGCCGTGACTTATCCTCTAATTTCAGCCGGTTAGACTGTTATCAGGTCATTTAATGGGCCCTTCAGTGGTTATAAGCCTCATAGATGTGGGTCAGAAGGGGCCTGCTACACCCACTAATAGGTTTTATAGATTGATTACACATCGATTCACCGGGGCGATCACCTAAAGAAGGAATAAAAGAAGACGACAGCGACTGTAGTAATGATGACAGGAGCAAAAGCGGAAGTCAGGCGCTGTATAATAGACAGCGTGAAACTCCATATGGAGTCGGGGGTGAGATGGATGAGACACAAAACACAGTACTGTGTGTGTCGTTGTCTTTGTGTTCACAATCTTAAGTTTCAAATGTAGTCATTTTAAGACAAAACACAATCTTTTTCCCTAAACTTAACTAAACAAGCTGTTTTATTTGTGTTCAAACCGTAACGTTTCATTCAGTTTGACAACGTGTTAGAACGTGTTGCTTTTAAGAATGCATTTTTTTGTGAAAAATCACTCATGATTATCAAAATAGTTGCCAATTAATTTTCTGTTCATCAACTGATTAATCGAGCGAGCATTCTCGATTATATTGCGGTTGATAGAAAAAATGGAGGGGTTACCAAAATCAGCGGTAAACACTTTTATTTGAAACTGACAAGTGTTTCAGAATTTCTTTTTAGTGTCCAATAGCACACGTCCTGTATAATTTAATGTCTAAAATGGCACCCAACGTTCATATAACTGCCCAAAAATGCAAATGCAATACATGTTAACATTAGTTCATGGTATATATGTTTTAGTATCATGGAGGATATGTTATGAGATCCACCTGTGTGGCCCAATCAGCTGATTGAGAAGCAGCTGTCAGTCTTTAAAAACTCTCCCTCCACCTTCTTTGTTATCCACAGATCAACTAACTGAAGGAGCTAAGCTTCCACACACTGCTGTTTGGCATCTTTTCCTCCTCTTCTTTGTGTTTGATCAAATGCTCTTGCCTCTACTCTCCTACTATGTTCCCTGAAGAGAGACTACACTATAACACTCTCAACTGCCTACTACTTAGAATATTTGCTGGTTTCCTTTCTGGGTTGGATGAAAGGAGCGATAGCAGTTCAGTGAACATGCATTGACTTGGTTTATGGATCTAGAACATTTACTGCCTCTAATAAGTTACACTGGCTTCTGATTCTTTGATACAAAATCCCTCTTTCCCTGGATAGGAGTATTTTACCTCCAGCGTTATTTGGTTTCAGCTCAGCAAAGAGATTCGTCAGCTGGTATCGGACTGTCCACACACAATGAGAAATGCTCTCTGCTCCCTGTTCTGCTGTTCTTCTGTCTGAGGGGATCCTGGGAAATAATCTCAGAGACAAATATTTGTACATTGTGAACAATAGATTTGGGCTCCGCTATATCTGCTTCATATTTAATCTTTTTTTCCACTCAATAAAACTCTTGTTTGTTTAAAAAAAAAAAACTGCAGATTGTTTTAGATGTTGGATGTGTAAGATGAAGGAAATTAGACTGGTTTTTAAGTGTATTTCTGAAACAGAACAGCTTTGACCCAGGCAAATTTAATCACAACGGAGACTGTGAGCGTGGATATCGTAATATTACTCATATTACTCTTTTAGATTCAGGTGAAACAATCTAAGAAAATCACTCTGGTTAAAACTGCTCACAACTCACGGACAAGTGAAGAGGGGAAGGTATTCTCAGCCAAAAAAAGACTGGGACACACTTTTTCATGACAATTGGTCATGGTCAGGTCACTAAAAACTAAGTATCACAAATACACTGTGGACCTTTACAGGACGGTCAGCAGCTGTATCATGTGGGCAAGGCCTCCTGATAGAGGCTGGGACACGGGTCTTGAGCTATGGGGTGCAACACATGCACAATGTATGTGCGCTTGTGTTGTACCCAAAAGATTTGACGTGTTGATAACGCATGACCTTTCCTCTTTTCACCCTCCCTGCATGTGGGTCCATTGCGGATCTAGAAATAAGTTGCACATATTGCCTCCAGCGCCTCCAGAACCTCCCATAAAATACCTGGTGGCAGCAGCACTCAACAGCTGGGCCTACAGGTTACTGCAATATCAATATTAATCAGCCATGTAATGTAACTAAGCACATTTACTCAAGCACAGTACTTGAGTACAATTTTGAGGTACTTGTACTTTACTTGAGTCTTTCCATTTTCTGCTACTTTATTCTTCTACTCCACTACATCTCAGAGGGAACGTTGTAGGTAGTTTTTACTGCACTACATTTATCGGACGGCTTTAGTTACTTTGCAGATTTATATTATAATCTGAATCAACTAATACATTATGATTTACATAACCAGCTGCAATATTAATGTGATGTATACACTGCATCAAGACATGGGCCATTCTACATAATACTAATGGAAATGGACTTGCATTTATATAGCGCTTTTCTAGTCTACCGACCACTCAAAATGCTTTACACTACATGTCAGCATTCACCCATTCACACACTGATGGTAGAGGCTGCTAAGGTGCCAACTTTGCCCATCAGGATGTAATCTAAATACTCATTCACACACCGATGGCTATGCCTTTGGGAACAATTTGGGGTTAAGTGTCTTGCTCAAGGACACATCGACATGTGACCCGGGGCAGCCGGGGATCGAACCACCGACCTTCTGATTGGTGGACGACCTGCTCTACCCTCTGAGCCACAGCCGCCCTACACTAATAATAATAGCTAATAATAATAATAGCTACTTTAATAATAGCTACTGTTATATAAGTATATTTTGATTCTAATACTTTTGTACTTTTACTGATTTTGAATGCAGTACTTTTTTTTTTGCAGGAGTATTTTTACACTGTGGTATTACTAATTTTTCTAAACGATTTTGGTAACACTTTATTTTACAGGTCTGCAAATTTCATAGTAATTAGGTGATAATCAGCCAGTAACCTATTGAAATATCTTTGGAATTACTGCCAAATTACCCCAATATATTTACCTCAAAATGTATCTAAAATTACTTTATTATAAACATTATTTAATAACTATATGCTAAAATACGATATAATGGTTAAAATAGGGCCATTAGGCTTGAGAAGCGGCTGCTCTTCATCGGAGATGGAAAACCAAAACTAATAGAAGACACTTCTGATCAGGCACAAATCTCACCATCGTGTGACTTATTGAAAAAGTCCATATTCAAAGAAGTTGTTTGCTTATTATCATCTATTTATCAGCAGACATTGAAATAAAGCATATGAATTCACTGTAATTTTTTTCCTGGAAATGTATTAAATATCAGTTATTGGGAAATAGCGGAATATAATAATTAAATAATGATTATGATAAAGTAATTTTCGATCAATTTTGAGGTAAATATTGGGGTAATTTGTCAGTAATTCCAAGGAAATTGACTTGCTAATTATCACCTAATTACCATGAAATTTGCGGACCTGTAAAATGGAATGTTACCATTCCTTTTGTTGTTGTTGTTGTTTTTTTGGCCGTTTTAAGCCTTCATTATAGTGACAGTGATGGTTGCCTAGCTACCGGGGCGCCCCTGCACGCGCGTGTTCTATATTCTTCTTTTTTTCCCTTTTTTTTATGTTCTATGTTCTTCGTGATGTCATTCTATAATAATTTATGACGCTATAAGGCTGTGGAATTCTCTTTAGACTTCAAGAGTGCCTCACAGCTTCGCTCACAACTGAAGTTAACTCGAGAGGCTTAGCTGCAGCAACCAAAACTCAACGCAAAGCATCGACTTCTTGATTAACTGAGTTTTATCACACAGGCAAAGTGAAGGTAAATAATTGTTTCTATCACAGATATGTAAAACACACAGTCAGTAAGCAGAGCAAAACCTCTGTATGGTTTCTGTTAGAAAATATTCCTATGTAACATGATTAATCCTACTTTTGGGAGATTCATATTCAGACTGTGTGAGAGAGATGTTTCTCATCATTTTGTCTAATGGAGTTTGACAAAATGTTAGAAACACCTTTCAAGAAAATGTAATCCAGTCATGGACATGAATTCCCCTTTCTGCATTTCCTAATATAACTGCAAAGTTTCTAATTGTGCAAAAAACAATCTTTTCAACTTGATGTTAGGTCAAATAGTTTAGTTTAATTACTTTCATGCACAGGTGGGTATAGTGTAAGCCTATATTCAACTGGGTTAGGCAGTAGTGTAGCACTGATTGAATTTAAACTTATTCAAAAACTGACATTGAGAGAAGTAATACAAGAGGATACATATAATTATTTATATTATAAATATAATCATAAAAAGTTACTTGTATGACTATGTTGAAAATAAACATCAGTCTATATTCACAAAAAGAAGAGAAGATGGTTAAAAGGCTCATCCAACACAAACTACAACCTCAAAAATGGCTTTAGTCGAATCAACACATCAATCAAGTGTATGATATAACTTGTGTGAGTGAGTGACTGACCGACTCCTCTGCTCTCTGGTTTGGTTTACAGTCATGTCACGAAGAAGCGCTCGACTGACAGCGGCGGGTTATTACAACCTTAGAGGAGAACCAGTCGTTTCCTATAAGGAGACTTCTACGAACAAGTAAGCTGACTTAGTGTGCCACAGTCATGCTTGTATATGTCCTTTAGCCTACACAGGCTATGTACAGTATGTGTTTAACAGTCATAAGTTCTTCATTATACATCTTCAAAGCTCTCACTCTTTTCTCATTTTCATTACACAGAAGATCTTGGTGGTTTTCTCCAGAGAGTCAGAGAGAGACCACCAGCAAGAAAACCGTCAGGTGTGTACCTGAGGTTTCTGTTGCTGGTGGTCTGCCTGACTGCAAGAGCAACCAAAAGACCAGCTGGGCCAGCAAGGCCTTTCGGGCCTGCAGGAAACCCAAAATCGTCAAGGCTGAACCTGACGATTCTGCTAGCAACCTCAGGACCAACTGGGCCAGCTTTGCCAGCAGGAACAGCAGTTGTCGCTGGCTCTACTACATGCTGCCCGTGTTTGTTGGTAAGCAATCTCTCCTTCTACAAACAATCATATCTTGTTCATCAGCTTGTGCGTTTTAACACTGTAGAGTGTCTGTCTTTTGAATAAAACATCCCTGACCTGTTTCTCCAATACGTTCTCTCCATCCATCAGGAATTGTAATCTTCATACTGGGTCTCTGCATGAGCAGCAACTCTCTGGGCTTCGGACGCTCAGCGTCATCTGGCCCACCAACAGAGCTGAATACGGTATGACACTTTAAAGCAGCTTGGCTTTCTCTTTTACTTCTTTTTATTCTTAATGTGCACCTATAAACACAATCGCAGCCCGAATATGTTCTCACCTACATGTGAAACACACAATGATGTCAACATGCACCATTAAAATGAATCTCCTGTCACTTACAGATCTTGAGCCCATATGAGGAGCTGGAGAAGCAGTTGAGAGTGCTTCAGGATGAGGTGCTGAGGTTAAGGAGGCTCAACGAGCTGCTACCAGGGGAAACTATGCCCAACTTTGCCCTGGAGTCACTAGGTGAGACATCTAAATCACGCTCATCATGTTCATCTGTCAGATTGTAATTTGCACATGTGCTTTTTAGTTTTGAGATGGTTGTCTCACTTTCTTTGTGTGTGTTTTTGTGTGCAGGGGCCCGTGTGTTACCGAAGTTGTCCTCGGAAACTAGCCAAAGCACCGAACCGGCCTCTTCCTTTTCGATGTGGGATTACCTGATTCCTTTTTGGCGACCAGGCGTAGACCCAAGCATCGTGACTCAGGTAGGAACTAAGAACTAAACACACAAAACACATGGCTAGGCGGTATGGCAATATTATATAATGGTTTGGATTGTTTTACTGTCTATTTTGTTATACCACATACCATCTAAACTCTTTTTATACTCTTTCTTTCTTCAGGGAGGACCAACTGTGGCCGGACGCTGCTGGCCATTTGATGGTGAGCGTGGACATTTAGTCCTCGCCCTGTCCCGCCCAGTCACCATCAGCCATGTGACACTTGGTCACATCTCAGAGACCTTGTCGGCAACTGGCACCATCTCCTCCGCCCCAAAGATGTTTGCTGTCTATGTAAGTCACAAATTTAAAAATGTTCCACTGCAGACGTCCTGTGTATTTCACTGTCACATACACGGAGAACAACAAGGTGTTCAACTGCATCTCTATCTTTCTCTCTTGCAGGGCATGAACTCTGAAGAGGATGAAGGTATCCTGCTAGGAACCTTTCTTTATGATCAGAACGGGGAGTCGGTGCAGACTTTCAAACTGTCTGTGAGTATTACATCATGCAATGAAACACATGCACATGCATTTTTTAAATTTCACCCACAAGCTAATATATCAGAAGAATTACAGTTTGTCTGTCCTCATTATAGGCTACTTGTTATATCCCTTATGTCCCATCCTCTCAGTTTTTCCTCAACTAACTCTCTCTGTTCATTTCTCTATCTCTCAGGATCAGGACAAAGGTTTCTTCAGCCATGTGAAGCTGCAGGTGGAGACCAACTGGGGTCATCCGGACTACACGTGTGTGTACAATTTCAGGGTCCATGGGGACGCAGAGGAGCAAACACCGTCTTCAGGGTGAGAATGTTCCAACAACCATCTGTGAATAAGTAGGAGACGTGTTGTGGAATTTACAGTGATAAAAGTATTAGCAAATGGCTAGGTGGAGCACCAGTGCTGGTGTAACCACAGGGTGGGTGGGTGGGTTGCTGGGGGGAAGTGTGGTGTACCGTGAGGATTCACCATACTTCCTCCTGGCAAACCTTTTCCCTGCTAGGTGAAGAGAAAACTGCTGGGGAGAAGTGTGGTGTACCGTGAGTGTTCACCATACTTCTTCCCAGCGAACCTCTTCCCTGCCAGGTGAAAAGAAAACTGCTGGGGAGAAGTGTGGTGTACCGTGAGTGTTCACCATACTTCCTCCCAGCGAACCTCCTCCCTGCTGGCTGAAAAGAACCTGCCGGAGGCTCCATGTTACATGGCTGTCTACAATGCAGTGTGAGGAGGAATTAGCCATTTGCTGGTATTTTCTGTCACTTCAAATTCCACAACACAACGTCTCCTACTTATTCACAGATGGTTCGAGGGCTGCACGGTGGCACAGTGATTATTAGCACTGTAGCCGCACAGACAAAGGACTGGTGATCGGTCCAGGCTCCGCCTCTCTGTCTGTGTAGAGTTTACATATTCTCTCCGTGCATGCATGGGTTTACTCCGGGTACTCCGGTTTCCTCCCATACACTAATAATAATAATTATAATAATTCGACAATAAAGATCAGGAAAATTATTTCTGCTTGTTTTATCATCTATTTGAAATCCATAAGTGCAGTGAACGTGACATAAGTATAAAATAAAATACAAATATCATTCTTCCATCTTACAAAAGCACCTTATTCATCATGTACAACTCCAACAAATAATTTAACATTTACCGATTGAATAACAAACAACATAAACGCCAGGGGATCAATAAAGTGCCTTCTTCTTCTTCTTCTTAAAATTAGTCAAAGTTGATTTTGGTTTCACACGGGACATGAACAACAGTCACCTGGGTGAAAGTCCGGTGTTAGTTTGACTCATCCATCCACCCCGACCTCCTTACACAGACTTTGTCGCTCTTTATACTACGTCAGTTGATCTGACTTTCTAAAGCCTTGTCTATGTATTGTCACAGCCTGGCTCAAAGGCTGCGACGCAGAGGGAGACAGACACGAGGTGGCGGCAAAAGAACACTTGATTTATTTTACAAAACACAACAGTAAGTCAATATAACGTGTGGAAATCAGTAAATCAGTGGTGTGGAGCATGCATGGGTGTGTGTGAATGTGTGTGGTGGAAAGAACAAAAAAGAACTTCATGTCTGTGCCATGCTGATGAGGGTGTTGAGTCTTCCAGAGAGACAGACTGCAGACTGAGGCAGCTGTTTGAAGAGTAGAGAGCACACCGGGCCCAGGTGTGGCTCATCCCACTGACATAGATAGAAAAGAGGAGCAGCAGCAACAAGCAAAAGGAGAGCTAGTGCCAGGGAGGAGGGGTCGTCACAGTATACAGATGTTTTTAAAAATGGATATTTTCCCCTCCATTTAAAAAAAAAAAAATTGTCCACACGACCTTTGTTTTACAAAATATATCCGTCGACACTCGGACGCAAAAACGACTCCAAACGCTGGCGGTAATATTTACATGTCACCACAAGTGAGATCACAAATTAAGGGTCAAGGAATGTAGTTCCCACCCTCCTCTCTCCCTTTCCTTCGGCTTCATTCAGTCAGTTGGACAACAGTTATTGTTGGGGGGGGTTGGGATTCCTGTCATCACTCTGCTGTCATCAACTGTCTCTTTACATGCATAAATGTTCATTGAGGTTTCTGTCCATCGCCCTTCTGAGTGCTCCAAATCTCGCCTTCAATCGCCCAAAAGATCATTCAATCACCATTCAGCCTCCACATGTTTAATGTGTTCCTGCTTTGGCCTCCTGTGACTGGAACATTTTTCAGATATAAAGTAGTATATGGCGCATGCTCATGACACAGAGCAACAATGGGCATGAAACGAGGAGAGGACGCCATCGTTTCCCAAACGCTCCGTTTTACACGCCCACACAGATAGAAAGTAACCAGAGTTTTTTTAAAATCTGCATTTTAGAAGGTGTTTTAAATAATATCTGTTTTGTGAACAAAAACTCTGTTTGCTTGTGGACGAGAGGCCAAAACGTAGAGGAAAATATAAATGTATATATATATATACAAGTATATACTGTTAGTTTACTAGATATACTTGTAGCCCATTTTTTAGTTTACGCACACGCGACTTCAACAACAGCAGTTTAGACGTACGCAGTACCAAAACCAACGGAGATTGCTAAACTCTTATCAAAGCTGCCAACATTAAAATAATAGTCTACTTTTCTACCCTTTTATAACATTAAAGTTGTGTATATTGTAATAAATTAAGGTTTTTTTTAATCAATATAAACCTTAATCTATAACAGCTGTATGCCTACATACCATAGACTGTACAGTCTGTTACACACACAGATACACCATATATATATATATATATATATATACTGTATACTTCATCACTTATATGTATTAATTTATTTTGGATTGCATGCATTTCATTGCATTTTTTCAACCATTTTTAGCCTTTAACTTTTTCTTTTTTTTCAAAATAAAATCTCTAAAGAGTAACTCTATCTACTATTTTCTGTCTAGGGACTTACAGTTTAAAGGTTCTAGCTACTACTACTGCTGCTACTACTGCTACTACTACTACTACTGCTGCTGCTCCTTCTGCTACTACTACTACTAGTTGTATGGTCATGGACGGGTCAGTCTGACTACCACTTTAGTCCAGACTGAAATATCTCAACAACTACTGAATGGATTGCCATGACAATTAGTGCACTTAGCCATAGTGCCCAGAGGATGAACCCACTGACTTCAGTGATCCCCTGAATTTTACTCTAGAGCCACCATGAGGTTGACATTTATGGTTTTGAGTTAAATTTCTCAGCTATTGGATGGATTGCAGTTAAATTTGGTACAGACTTTCATGTTCACAGGATGAACTGTAACAGCTTGCAACAGACTTTTCATGCAGCACCATCAGGTCAAAGTTTTAACTTGTCCAATACTTGAGTTTATCCTTTTAGAGACCTTATTTCTATGGGCAGAGGTGGAATGTAACTAAGTACATTTACTCAAGTATTGTTAGTACAATTTTGAGGTACTTTACTTTACTTGAGTATTTCATTTTGTGCAACTTTACTTCTCCACCACTACATCTCAAAGGGAAATATTGTAGTTTTTACTCCACTACCTTTATTTGATAACTTTGCAGATTTATTTATTATTAATACAAAATACTATATATATATACCACCAAATATTTTCATTACGAATGACTGCTTTGCTGGAATTGAGATATGACAAATAAAGAACCTTGAACTTTGAAGTCCATTTACCATTTACACATTCATGCATCAATAATTATAATCCAGTAATACATGTGTTGAAGTAGCTGAAATAAAGTCCCCCAAAAATGAAATGAAATGCAAAAATTAAATTAAAGGGACTATATGTAACTTATCACGCGCATAAATCATACCGGGTCGGAATCCCATGCGCGCTCGCGTGTGGGTACGCGCTGCTCCTGCTGCCTGCTCCTGCCTGCTTGCACACCGCGCTCGTTCTCACCCGCTCTCTCGCTCCAACTCCACGTGCACGCGCGCACAAAAAATGTAAAGTTACAAGCTAAAAATGGATGCAAAAAATGACATGAAACGTTCAACTTCTAAGTTCATAACAAGAAAAATGTAAATTTACAAACTGTACATGCAGTATTTCCAGGACTGCGTTTCTCCTGTGACATTGGACTTATTTACTATATACTGTACATACAGCGACAAAAGCATTTAACAAATCTCACTTCTGCAGAGGTATAAGGTGAACCAGCAGACCCCATGTGAAGCACTTTAGATTTTGCTGAAGTTAAATGACCAGATCAGATCCATGATCCAGATCCATATATATATATAAAAATATATGAGGAAAAATTCATGAGAACTACCCTTAAGTCAGAGAAATGCACCCCCAGCTCTGGTAAGCTGATCGATAGACTAACTCCAGTGCTGCTGAGCCAGCAGGGGAACTTTCATATTTATATTTTTGACCTATCGACACAGCAGAAGAAGCATCGTGAACTTCTGTTAACAAAGACATAACAGTTTGAATTTGTTAGGTGCTACTTCACCATAGAAAGTCTTTTGCTACAGCGGTTGAGGCTCAGTGTTTATGGTGGAAGTTCTGCAGTAGCTTCAACATGACATTGAAGATCTAGCTAAAGACAGTGATCGGCTTCAGACACATGTACAATGATCTTACCCATAGTGCACAAACAAGCACCACGCTCACAGAAATGGATTTCCAGGCAAAGATATATGAGAATTAAAGCAGAATACTTCCACTAGAAAGTGAAAAAAGCTCCTTACAACGTCTCTGTAACTTCCTTCCTGAAACTAACTGTCCCACCAGTCACATTCACCTTTTTGCAACAAATGGCAATGTGAAAAATTCCTGTTATTAGGCCACATTGAGGAAAAAAAAAATTGGATATTTCGAGAATAAAGTCATATAGTTTTACGAGAAAAAAGTCGTAATATTATGAGAATAAAGTCATAGGTTTAGGAGAAACAAGTCGTAAAATTACAAGAATAAAGTCATAGGTTTACGAGATAAAAAGTTGAATTATTATGAGAAAAAAGTCATAAGTTTATGAGAAAAAAAGTCTTAATAATTTCTTGTGAGACTCACATGAACTGTGTCGCTTCATGTCGTATCCCCCCCCGAGTGAAATTGAAAAATAACTGGCAAATTTCACAAAAAACTCTGAGAATCACCTTCCACCGGCTTATAAATACTTATAAGTAGTTTCACAGTCTTTGTTGTAGCTGCTCTTCCTTTTCTTTGTGGTAGTTTCCATCATATTCCACCTAAATCTTCACAGTTTGTGACTTTGCGGTGACTCGTAATTTTCTCCGTTGGGCGTAGCGTAGCAAAGACGGTGAAATGTTAACCTGCACTTGACCCACGTGTGCTCAGTTTGACATCAAACACAGCGCCGTGATGACAGACTTCCTGTTTTCTTCTCAGCCGTTGGATAAAAGCCAGATTTTAAAAAAGCGTCTGTCCTGCAGCAATTTGACTTTTGAAAACTAGAGCCAACAAAAATGTGGGACACCGTCTCAATATGTGGGACGTAGGAACAAGGGATAAAGTTGCTGTGCAGTCCCTCGTACAGTGGGACACCTGGTCACCTTAGGTCGTGAGGAATGATGCAGAATGGAAAGAAGAAAAACAATGTTTTGCTATTAAATTTTAGATTATTTTTGTTGTCTGATCTTTGCTTTTTCTTTTTGTGAAGTACTGGATAGTTTGACTTCTAACACTTTTAGATTCAGGTGAAACAATCTAAGAAAATCACTCTGGTTAAAACTGCTCACAACTCATGGACAAGTGAAGAGGGGAAGGTATTCTCAGCCAAAAAAAATACAATCGGTCATGGTCAGGTCACTAAAAACTAAGTATCACAAATACACTGTGGACCTTTACAGGAAGGTCAGCAGCTGTATCATGTGGGTAAGGCCTCCTGATAGAGGCTGGGACACGGGTCTTGAGCTATGGGGTACAACACATGCACAGTGTAACTGGAGCTGCGGTTGTGCGTTGCGATTGGCTCAATTTCGGCGAGTGCAGACCAGATTTTACCGTGCATGTGTTGTACCCCAAATATATGACGTGTTGATAATGCATGACCTCTCCTCTTTTCACCCTCCTTGCATGTGGGTCCCTTGCGGAGCTAGAAATAAGTTGCACATATTGCCTCCAGCACCTCCAGAACCTCCCATAAAATACATGGTGGCAGCAGCACTCCACAGCTGGGCCTACAGGTTACTGCAATATCAATGTTAGTCAGCCATGTAATGTAACCAAGCACATTTACTCAAGCACAGTACTTGAGTACAATTTTGAGGTACTTGTATTTTACTTGAGTCTTTCCATTTTCTGCTACTTTATACTTCTACACAACTACATCTCAGAGGGAACGTTGTAGTTTTTACTGCACTACATTTATCGGACGGCTTTAGTTACTTTGCAGATTTATATTATGTATTAATAATCTGAATCAACTAATACATTATGATAACCAGCTGCAATATTAATGTGATGTATACAGTACTGCATCAAGACATGGGCCATTCTACATAATAATAATAATAATAGCTGCTTTTAGATAAGTATATTTTGATTCTAATACTTTTGTACTTTTACTGATTTTGAATGCAGGACTTTTTCTTGTAACAGAGTATTTTTACACTGTGGTATTACTACTTTTTCTTAACGATTTTGGTAACAGTTTATTTTACAGGTCTGCAAATTTCATAGTAATTAGGTGATAATTAGCCAGTAACCTAATTGAAATATATTTGGAATTACTGCCAAATTACCCCAATATATTTACCTCTAAAATTACTTTATCATAAACATTATTTAATAATTATATGCTAAAATAGGATATAATGGTTAAAATAGGGCCCTTAGGCCTGAGAAGCGGCTGCTCTTCATCGGAGGTGGAAAACCAAAACTAATAGAAGACACTTCTGATCAGGCACACATCTCACCATGGTGTTACTTATTGAAAAAGTCCATATTCAAAGAAGTTGTTTGCTAATTATCATCTATTTATCAGCAGACATTGAAATAAAGCATATGAATTCACTGTAATTTTTTTCCTGGAAATGTATTAAATATCAGCTATTGGGAAATAGCGGAATATAATTATTAAATAATGTTTATGATAAAGTAATTTTCGATCAATTTTGAGATAAATATTGGGGTAATTTGTCAGTAATTCCAAAGAAATTGACTTGCTAATTATCACCTAATTACCATGACATTTGCGGACCTGTAAAAAAGGCTGTTTTATGCCTTTATTATAGTGACAGTGATGGTTGCCTAGCTACCGGGGCGCCCCTGCACACGCGTGTTCTATATTCTTCGTGATGTCATTATATAATTCTGTATGACGCTATAAGGCTGTGGAATTCTCTTTAGACTTCAAGAGTGTCTCACAGCTTCTCTCACAACTGAAGTTAACTCGAGAGGCTTAGCTGCAGCAACCAAAACTCAACGCAAAGCATCGACTTCTTGATTGACTGAGTTTTATCGCACAGGCAAAGTGAAGGTAAATAATTGTTTCTATCACAGATATGTAAAACACACAGTCAGTAAGCAGAGCAAAACCTCTGTATGGTTTCTGTTAGAAAATATTCCTATGTAACATGATTAATCCTACTTTTGGGAGATTCATATTCAGACTGTGTGAGAGAGATGTTTCTCATCATTTTGTCTGATGGAGTTTGACAAAATGTTAGAAACACCTTTCAAGAAAATGTAATCCAGTCATGGACATGAATTCCCTTTTCTGCATTTCCTAATATAACTGCAAAGTTTCTAATTGTGCAAAAAACAATCTTTTCAACTTGATGTTAGGTCAAATAGTTTAGTTTAATTACTTTCATGCACAGGTGGGTATAGTGTAAGCCTATATTCAACTGGGTTAGGCAGTAATGTAGCACTGATTGAATTTAAACTTATTCAAAAACTGACATTGAGAGAAGTAATACAAGAGGATACATATAATTATTTATATTATAAATATAATTATAAAAAGTTACTTGTATGACTATGTTGAAAATAAACATCAGTCTATATTCACAAAAAGAAGAGAAGATGGTTAAAAGGCTCATTCAACACAAACTACAACCTCAAAAATGGCTTTAGTTGAATCAACACATCAATCAAGTGTTTGACATAAACTTGTGTGAGTGAGTGACTGACCGACTCCTCTGCTCTCTGGTTTGGTTTACAGTCATGTCACGAAGAAGCGCTCGACTGACCGCGGCGGGTTATTACAACATTCGAGGAGAACCAGTCGTCTCCTACAAGGAGACTTCTACGAACAAGTAAGCTGACTTAGTGTGCCACAGTCATGCTTGTATATGTCCTGTAGCCTACACAGGCTATGTACAGTATGTGTTTAACAGTCATAAGTTCTTCATTATACATCTTCAAAGCTCTCACTCTTTTCTCATTTTCATTACACAGAAGATCTTGGTGGTTTTCTCCAGAGAGTCAGAGAGAGACCACCAGCAAGAAAACCGTCAGGTGTGTACCTGAGGTTTCTGTTGCTGGTGGTCTGCCTGACTGCAAGAGCAACCGCAAGACCAGCTGGGCCAGCAAGGCCTTTCGGGCCTGCAGGAAACCCAAAATCGTCAAGGCTGAACCTGACGATTCTGCTAGCAACCTCAGGACCAACTGGGCCAGCTTTGCCAGCAGGAACAGCAGTTGTCGCTGGCTCTACTACATGCTGCCCGTGTTTGTTGGTAAGCAATCTCTCCTTCTACAAACAATCATATCTTGTTCATCAGCTTGTGCGTTTTAACACTGTAGAGTGTCTGTCTTTTGAATAAAACATCCCTGACCTGTTTCTCCAATACGTTCTCTCCATCCATCAGGAATTGTAATCTTCACACTGGGTCTCTGCATGAGCAGCAACTCTCTGGGCTTCGGACGCTCAGCGTCATCTGGCCCACCAACAGAGCTGAATACGGTATGACACTTTAAAGCAGCTTGGCTTTCTCTTTTACTTCTTTTTATTCTTAATGTGCACCTATAAACACAATCGCAGCCCGAATATGTTCTCACCTACATGTGAAACACACAATGATGTCAACATGCACCATTAAAATGAATCTCCTGTCACTTACAGATCTTGAGCCCATATGAGGAGCTGGAGAAGCAGCTGAGACTGCTTCAGGATGAGGTGCTGAGGTTAAGGAGGCTCAACGAGCTGCTACCAGGGGAAACTATGCCCAACTTTGCCCTGGAGTCACTAGGTGAGACATCTAAATCACGCTCATCATGTTCATCTGTCAGATTGTAATTTGCACATGTGCTTTTTAGTTTTGAGATGGTTGTCTCACTTTCTTTGTGTGTGTTTTTGTGTGCAGGGGCCCGTGTGTTACCGAAGTTGTCCTCGGAAACTAGCCAAAGCACCGAACCGGCCTCTTCCTTTTCGATGTGGGATTACCTGATTCCTTTTTGGCGACCAGGCGTAGACCCAAGCATCGTGACTCAGGTAGGAACTAAGAACTAAACACACAAAACACATGGCTAGGCGGTATGGCAATATTATATAATGGTTTGGATTGTTTTACTGTCTATTTTGTTATACCACATACCATCTAAACTCTTTTTATACTCTTTCTGTCTTCAGGGAGGACCAACCGTTGCCGGACGCTGCTGGCCATTTGATGGTGAGCGTGGACATTTAGTCCTCGCCCTGTCCCGCCCAGTCACCATCAGCCATGTGACACTTGGTCACATCTCAGAGACCTTGTCGGCAACTGACACCATCTCCTCCGCCCCAAAGATGTTTGCTGTCTATGTAAGTCACAAATTTAAAATTGTTCCACTGCAGACGTCCTGTGTATTTCACTGTCACATACACGGAGAACAACAAGGTGTTCAACTGCATCTCTATCTTTCTCTCTTGCAGGGCATGAACTCTGAAGAGGATGAAGGTATCCTGCTAGGAACCTTTCTTTATGATCAGAACGGGGAGTCTGTGCAGACTTTCAAACTGTCTGTGAGTATTACATCATGCAATGAAACACATGCACATGCATTTTTTAAATTTCACCCACAAGCTAATATATCAGAAGAATTACAGTTTGCCTGTCCTCATTATAGGCTACTTGTTATATCCCTTATGTCCCATCCTCTCAGTTTTTCCTCAACTAACTCTCTCTGTTCATTTCTCTATCTCTCAGGATCAGGACAAAGGTTTCTTCAGCCATGTGAAGCTGCAGGTGGAGACCAACTGGGGTCATCCGGACTACACGTGTGTGTACAATTTCAGGGTCCATGGGGACGCAGAGGAGCAAACACCGTCTTCAGGGTGAGAATGTTCCAACAACCATCTGTGAATAAGTAGGAGACGTGTTGTGGAATTTACAGTGATAAAAGTATTAGCAAATGGCTAGGTGGAGCACCAGTGCTGGTGTAACCACAGGGTGGGTGGGTGGGTTGCTGGGGGGAAGTGTGGTGTACCGTGAGGATTCACCATACTTCCTCCTGGCAAACCTTTTCCCTGCTAGGTGAAGAGAAAACTGCTGGGGAGAAGTGTGGTGTACCGTGAGGATTCACTATACTTCCTCCCAGCAAACCTCTTCCCTGCCAGGTGAAAAGAAAACTGCTGGGGAGAAGTGTGGTGTACCGTGAGTGTTCACCATACTTCCTCCCAGCGAACCTCCTCCCTGCTGGCTGAAAAGAACTTGCCGGAGGCTCCATGTTACATGGCTGTCTACAATGCAGTGTGAGGAGGAATTAGCCATTTGCTGGTATTTTCTGTCACTTCAAATTCCACAACACAACGTCTCCTACTTATTCACAGATGGTTCGAGGGCTGCACGGTGGCACAGTGATTATTAGCACTGTAGCCGCACAGACAAAGGACTGGTGATCGGTCCAGGCTCTGCCTCTCTGTCTGTGTAGAGTTTACATATTCTCTCCGTGCATGCATGGGTTTACTCCGGGTACTCCGGTTTCCTCCCATACACTAATAATAATAATTATAATAATTCGACAATAAAGATCAGGAAAATTATTTCTGCTTGTTTTATCATCTATTTGAAATCCATAAGTGCAGTGAACATGATATAAGTATAAAATAAAATACAAATATCATTCTTCCATCTTACAAAAGCACCTTATTCATCATGTAACAACTCCAACAAATAATTTAACATTTACCGATTGAATAACAAACAACATAAACGCCAGGGGATCAATAAAGTGCCTTCTTCTTCTTCTTCTTCTTAAAATTAGTCGAAGTTGATTTTGGTTTCACACTGGACATGAACAACAGTCACCTGGGTGAAAGTCCGGTGTTAGTTTGACTCATCCATCCACCCCGACCTCCTCCTTACACAGACTTTGTCGCTCTTTATACTACGTCAGTTGATCTGACTTTCTAAAGCCTTGTCTATGTATTGTCACAGCCTGGCTCAAAGGCTGCGACGCAGAGGGAGACAGACACGAGGTGGCGGCAAAAGAACACTTGATTTATTTTACAAAACACAACAGTAAGTCAATATAACGTGTGGAAATCAGTAAATCAGTGGTGTGGAGCATGCATGGGTGTGTGTGAATGTGTGTGGTGGAAAGAACAAAAAAGAACTTCATGTCTGTGCCATGCTGATGAGGGTGTTGAGTCTTCCAGAGAGACAGACTGCAGACTGAGGCAGCTATTTGAAGAGTAGAGAGCACACCGGGCCCAGGTGTGGCTCATCCCACTGACATAGATAGAAAAGAGGAGCAGCAGCGACAAGCAAAAGGAGAGCTAGTGCCAGGGAGGAGGGGTCGTCACAGTATACAGATGTTTTTAAAAATGGATATTTTCCCCTCCATTTAAAAAAAATAAAAAATTATCCACACAACCTTTGTTTTACAAAATATGTCAGTCGACACTCGAAAGCAAAAACGACTCCAAACGCTGGCGGTAATACATGTCACCACAAGTGAGATCACAAATTAAGGGTCAAGGAATCTAGTTCCCACCCTCCTCTCTCCCTTTCCTTCGGCTTCATTCAGTCAGTTGGATAACAGTTATTGTTGGGGGGGGGGTTAGGATTCCTGTCATCACTCTGCTGTCATCAACTGTCTCTTTACATGCATAAATGTTCATTGAGGTTTCTGTCCATCGCCCTTCTGAGTGCTCCAAATCTCGCCTTCAATCGCCCAAAAGATCATTCAATCACCATTCAGCCTCCACATGTTTAATGTGTTCCTGCTTTGGCCTCCTGTGACTGGAACATTTTTCAGATATAAAGTAGAATATGGCGCATGCTCATGACACAGAGCAACAATGGGCATGAAACGAGGAGAGGACGCCATCGTTTCCCAAACGCTCCGTTTTACACGCCCACACAGATAGAAAGTAACCAGAGTTTTTTTAAAATCTGCATTTTAGAAGGTGTTTTAAATAATATCTGTTTTGTGAACAAAAACTCTGTTTGCTTGTGGACGAGAGGCCAAAACGTAGAGGAAAATATAAATGTATATATATATATACAAGTATATACTGTTAGTTTACTAGATATACTTGTAGCCCATTTTTTAGTTTACGCACACGCGACTTCAACAACAGCAGTTTTAGACGTACGCAGTACCAAAACCAACGGAGATTGCTAAACTCTTATCAAAGCTGCCAACATTAAAATAATAGTCTACTTTTCTACCCTTTTATAACATTAAAGTTGTGTATATTGTAATAAATTAAGGTTTTTTTTAATCAATATAAACCTTAATCTATAACAGCTGTATGCCTACATACCATAGACTGTACAGTCTGTTACACACACAGATACACCATATATATATATATATATATATATACTGTATACTTCATCACTTATATGTATTAATTTATTTTGGATTGCATGCATTTCATTGCATTTTTTCAACCATTTTTAGCCTTTAACTTTTTCTTTTTTTTCAAAATAAAATCTCTAAAGAGTAACTCTATCTACTATTTTCTGTCTAGGGACTTACAGTTTAAAGGTTCTAGCTACTACTACTGCTGCTACTACTGCTACTACTACTGCTGCTGCTGCTGCTCCTTCTGCTACTACTACTACTAGTTGCATGGTCATGGACGGGTCAGTCTGACTACCACTTTAGTCCAGACTGAAATATCTCAACAACTACTGAATGGATTGCCATGACAATTAGTGCACTTAGCCATAGTGCCCAGAGGATGAACCCACTGACTTCAGTGATCCCCTGAATTTTACTCTCGAACCACCATGAGGTTGACATTTATGGTTTTGAGTTAAATTTCTCAGCTATTGGATGGATTGCAGTTAAATTTGGTACAGACTTTCATGTTCACAGGATGAACTGTAACAGCTTGCAACAGACTTTTCATGCAGCACCATCAGGTCAAAGTTTTAACTTGTCCAATACTTGAGTTTATCCTTTTAGAGACCTTATTTCTATGGGCAGTGGTGGAATGTAACTAAGTACATTTACTCAAGTATTGTAAGTACAATTTTGAGGTACTTTACTTTACTTGAGTATTTCATTTTGTGCAACTTTACTTCTCCACCACTACATCTCAAAGGGAAATATTGTAGTTTTTACTCCACTACCTTTATTTGATAACTTTGCAGATTTATTTATTATTAATACAAAATACTATATATATATACCACCAAATATTTTCATTGCGAATGACTGCTTTGCTGGAATTGAGATATGACAAATAAAGAACCTTGAACTTTGAAGTCCATTTACCATTTACACATTCATGCATCAATAATTATAATCCAGTAATACATGTGTTGAAGTAGCTGAAATAAAGTCCCGCAAAAATGAAATGAAATGCAAAAATTAAATTAAAGGGACTATATGTAACTTATCACGCGCATAAATCATACCGGGTCGGAATCCCATGCGCGCTCGCGTGTGGGTACGCGCTGCTCCTGCTGCCTGCTCCTGCCTGCTTGCACACCGCGCTCGTTCTCACCCGCTCTCTCGCTCCAACTCCACGTGCACGCGCGCACAAAAAATGTAAAGTTACAAGCTAAAAATGGATGCAAAAAATGACATGAAACGTTCAACTTCTAAGTTCATAACAAGAAAAATGTAAATTTACAAACTGTACATGCAGTATTTCCAGGACTGCGTTTCTCCTGTGACATTGGACTTATTTACTATATACTGTACATACAGCGACAAAAGCATTTAACAAATCTCACTTCTGCAGAGGTATATGGTGAACAAGCAGACCCCATGTGAAGCACTTTAGATTTTGCTGAAGTTAAATGACCAGATCAGATCCATGATCCAGATCCATATATATATATAAAAATATATGAGGAAAAATTCATGAGAACTACCCTTAAGTCAGAGAAATGCACCCCCAGCTCTGGTAAGCTGATCGATAGACTAACTCCAGTGCTGCTGAGCCAGCAGGGGAACTTTCATATTTATATTTTTGACCTATCGACACAGCAGAAGAAGCATCGTGAACTTCTGTTAACAAAGACATAACAGTTTGAATTTGTTAGGTGCTACTTCACCATAGAAAGTCTTTTGCTACAGCGGTTGAGGCACAGTGTTTATGGTGGAAGTTCTGCAGTAGCTTCAACATGACATTGAAGATCTAGCTAAAGACAGTGATCGGCTTCAGACACATGTACAATGATCTTACCCATAGTGCACAAACAAGCACCACGCTCACAGAAATTGATTTCCAGGCAAAGATATCTATGAGAATTAAAGCAGAATACTTCCACTAGAAAGTGAAAAAAGCTCCTTACAACGTCTCTGTAACTTCCTTCCTGAAACTAACTGTCCCACCAGTCACATTCACCTTTTTGCAACGAATGGCAATGTGAAAAAATCCTGGTATTAGGCCACATTGAGGAAAAAAAAAATCTGATATTTCGAGAATAAAGTCATATAGTTTTACGAGAAAAAAGTCGTAATATTATGAGAATAAAGTCATAGGTTTAGGAGAAACAAGTCGTAAAATTACAAGAATAAAGTCATAGGTTTACGAGATAAAAAGTTGAATTATTATGAGAAAAAAGTCATAAGTTTATGAGAAAAAAAGTCTTAATAATTTCTTGTGAGACTCACATGAACTGTATCGCTTCATGTCTTATTCCCCACTGAGTGCAATTGAAAAATAACTGGCAAATTTCAGAAAAAAACTCTGAGAATCACCTTCCACCGGCTTATAAATACTTATAAGTAGTTTCACCGTCTTTGTTGTAGCTGCTCTTTCTTTTCTTTGTGGTAGTTTCCATCATATTCCACCTAAATCTTCACAGTTTGTGACTTTGCGGTGACTCGTAATTTTCTCCGTTGGGCGTAGCGTAGCAAAGACGGTGAAATGTTAACCTGCATTTGACCCACGTGTGCTCAGTTTGACATCAAACACAGCGCCGTGATGACAGACTTCCTGTTTTCTTCACAGCCGTTGGATAAAAGCCAGATTTTAAAAAAGCGTCTGTCCTGCAGCGGTTTGACTTTTGAAAACTAGAGCCAAAGAAAATGTGGGACATCGTCTCAATATGTGGGACGTAGGAACAAGGGATAAATAACTGTGCGGTCCCTCGTACAGTGGGACACCTGGTCACCTTAGGTCGTGAGGAATGATGCAAAATGGAAAGAAGAAAAACAATGTTTTGCTATTCAATTTTAGATTCCTTTTGTTGTCTGATCTTTGCTTTTTCTTGTTGTGAAGTACTGGATAGTTTGACCTCTAACGCTTTTAGATTCAGGTGAAACAATCTAAGAAAATCCCTCTGGTTAAAACTGCTCACAACTCATGGACAAGTGAAGAGGGGAAGGTATTCTCAGCCAAAAAAAATACAATTGGTCATGGTCAGGTCACTAAAAACTAAGTATCACAAATACACTGTGGACCTTTACAGGAAGGTCAGCAGCTGTATCATGTGGGTAAGGCCTCCTGATAGAGGCTGGCACACGGGTCTTGAGCTATGGGGTGCAACACATGCACAGTGTAACTGGAGCTGCGGTTGTGCGTTGCGATTGGCTCAATTTCGGCGAGTGCAGACCAGATTTTACCGTGCATGTGTTGTACCCCAAAGATATGACGTGTTGATAACGCATGACCTCTCCTCTTTTCACCCTCCTTGCATGTGGGTCCATTGCGGAGCTAGAAATAAGTTGCACATATTGCCTCCAGCGCCTCCAGAACCTCCCATAAAATACATGGTGGCAGCAGCACTCAACAGCTGGGCCTACAGGTTACTGCAATATCAATGTTAGTCAGCCATGTAATGTAACTAAGCACATTTACTCAAGCACAGTACCTAAGTACAATTTTGATGTACTTGTACTTTACTTGAGTCTTTCCATTTTCTGCTACTTTATACTTCTACACAACTACATCTCAGAGGGAACGTTGTAGTTTTTACTGCACTACATTTATCGGACGGCTTTAGTTACTTTGCAGATTTATATTATGTATTAATAATCTGAATCAACTAATACATTATGATAACCAGCTGCAATATTAATGTGATGTATACAGTACTGCATCAAGACATGGGCCATTCTACATAATAATAATAATAATAGCTGCTTTTAGATAAGTATATTTTGATTCTAATACTTTTGTACTTTTACTGATTTTGAATGCAGGACTTTTTCTTGTAACAGAGTATTTTTACACTGTGGTATTACTACTTTTTCTTAACGATTTTGGTAACAGTTTATTTTACAGGTCTGCAAATTTCATAGTAATTAGGTGATAATTAGCCAGTAACCTAATTGAAATATATTTGGTATTACTGCCAAATTACCCCAATATATTTACCTCTAAAATTACTTCATCATAAACATTATTTAATAATTATATGCTAAAATAGGATATAATGGTTAAAATAGGGCCCTTAGGCCTGAGAAGCGGCTGCTCTTCATCGGAGGTGGAAAACCAAAACTAATAGAAGACACTTCTGATCAGGCACACATCTCACCATGGTGTTACTTATTGAAACAGTCCATATTCAAAGAAGTTGTTTGCTAATTATCATCTATTTATCAGCAGACATTGAAATAAAGCATATGAATTCACTGTAATTTTTTTCCTGGAAATGTATTAAATATCAGCTATTGGGAAATAGCGGAATATAATTATTAAATAATGTTTATGATAAAGTAATTTTCGATCAATTTTGAGATAAATATTGGGGTAATTTGTCAGTAATTCCAAAGAAATTGACTTGCTAATTATCACCTAATTACCATGACATTTGCGGACCTGTAAAAAAGGCCGTTTTATGCCTTTATTATAGTGACAGTGATGGTTGCCTAGCTACCGGGGCGCCCCTGCACGCGCGTGTTCTATATTCTTCGTGATGTCATTATATAATTCTGTATGACGCTATAAGGCTGTGGAATTCTCTTTAGACTTCAAGAGTGTCTCACAGCTTCTCTCACAACTGAGGTTAACTCGAGACGCTCAGCTGCAGCAACCAAAACTCAACGCAAAGCATCGACTTCTTGATTGACTGAGTTTTATCGCACAGGCAAAGTGAAGGTAAATAATTGTTTCTATCACAGATATGTAAAACACACAGTCAGTAAGCAGAGCAAAACCTCTGTATGGTTTCTGTTAGAAAATATTCCTATGTAACATGATTAATCCTACTTTTGGGAGATTCATATTCAGACTGTGTGAGAGAGATGTTTCTCATCATTTTGTCTAATGGAGTTTGACAAAATGTTAGAAACACCTTTCAAGAAAATGTAATCCAGTCATGGACATGAATTCCCTTTTCTGCATTTCCTAATATAACTGCAAAGTTTCTAATTGTGCAAAAAACAATCTTTTCAACTTGATGTTAGGTCAAATAGTTTAGTTTAATTACTTTCATGCACAGGTGGGTATAGTGTAAGCCTATATTCAACTGGGTTAGGCAGTAATGTAGCACTGATTGAATTTAAACTTATTCAAAAACTGACATTGAGAGAAGTAATACAAGAGGATACATATAATTATTTATATTATAAATATAATTATAAAAAGTTACTTGTATGACTATGTTGAAAATAAACATCAGTCTATATTCACAAAAAGAAGAGAAGATGGTTAAAAGGCTCATTCAACACAAACTACAACCTCAAAAATGGCTTTAGTTGAATCAACACATCAATCAAGTGTTTGACATAAACTTGTGTGAGTGAGTGACTGACCGACTCCTCTGCTCTCTGGTTTGGTTTACAGTCATGTCACGAAGAAGCGCTCGACTGACCGCGGCGGGTTATTACAACATTCGAGGAGAACCAGTCGTCTCCTACAAGGAGACTTCTACGAACAAGTAAGCTGACTTAGTGTGCCACAGTCATGCTTGTATATGTCCTGTAGCCTACACAGGCTATGTACAGTATGTGTTTAACAGTCATAAGTTCTTCATTATACATCTTCAAAGCTCTCACTCTTTTCTCATTTTCATTACACAGAAGATCTTGGTGGTTTTCTCCAGAGAGTCAGAGAGAGACCACCAGCAAGAAAACCGTCAGGTCTGTACCTGAGGTTTCTGTTGCTGGTGGTCTGCCTGACTGCAAGAGCAACCGCAAGACCAGCTGGGCCAGCAAGGCCTTTCGGGCCTGCAGGAAACCCAAAATCGTCAAGGCTGAACCTGACGATTCTGCTAGCAACCTCAGGACCAACTGGGCCAGCTTTGCCAGCAGGAACAGCAGTTGTCGCTGGCTCTACTACATGCTGCCCGTGTTTGTTGGTAAGCAATCTCTCCTTCTACAAACAATCATATCTTGTTCATCAGCTTGTGCGTTTTAACACTGTAGAGTGTCTGTCTTTTGAATAAAACATCCCTGACCTGTTTCTCCAATACGTTCTCTCCATCCATCAGGAATTGTAATCTTCACACTGGGTCTCTGCATGAGCAGCAACTCTCTGGGCTTCGGACGCTCAGCGTCATCTGGCCCACCAACAGAGCTGAATACGGTATGACACTTTAAAGCAGCTTGGCTTTCTCTTTTACTTCTTTTTATTCTTAATGTGCACCTATAAACACAATCGCAGCCCGAATATGTTCTCACCTACATGTGAAACACACAATGATGTCAACATGCACCATTAAAATGAATCTCCTGTCACTTACAGATCTTGAGCCCATATGAGGAGCTGGAGAAGCAGTTGAGACTGCTTCAGGATGAGGTGCTGAGGTTAAGGAGGCTCAACGAGCTGCTACCAGGGGAAACTATGCCCAACTTTGCCCTGGAGTCACTAGGTGAGACATCTAAATCACGCTCATCATGTTCATCTGTCAGATTGTAATTTGCACATGTGCTTTTTAGTTTTGAGATGGTTGTCTCACTTTCTTTGTGTGTGTTTTTGTGTGCAGGGGCCCGTGTGTTACCGAAGTTGTCCTCGGAAACTAGCCAAAGCACCGAACCGGCCTCTTCCTTTTCGATGTGGGATTACCTGATTCCTTTTTGGCGACCAGGCGTAGACCCAAGCATCGTGACTCAGGTAGGAACTAGGAACTACACACACAAAACACATGGCTAGGCGGTATGGCAATATTATATAATGGTTTGGATTGTTTTACTGTCTATTTTGTTATACCACATACCATCTAAACTCTTTTTATACTCTTTCTTTCTTCAGGGAGGACCAACTGTGGCCGGACGCTGCTGGCCATTTGATGGTGAGCGTGGACATTTAGTCCTCGCCCTGTCCCGCCCAGTCACCATCAGCCATGTGACACTTGGTCACATCTCAGAGACCTTGTCGGCAACTGACAACATCTCCTCCGCCCCAAAGATGTTTGCTGTCTATGTAAGTCACAAATTTAAAAATGTTCCACTGCAGACGTCCTGTGTATTTCACTGTCACATACACGGAGAACAACAAGGTGTTCAACTGCATCTCTATCTTTCTCTCTTGCAGGGCATGAACTCTGAAGAGGATGAAGGTATCCTGCTAGGAACCTTTCTTTATGATCAGAACGGGGAGTCGGTGCAGACTTTCAAACTGTCTGTGAGTATTACATCATGCAATGAAACACATGCACATGCATTTTTTAAATTTCACCCACAAGCTAATATATCAGAAGAATTACAGTTTGTCTGTCCTCAGTATAGGCTACTTATTATATCCCTTATGTCCCATCCTCTCAGTTTTTCCTCAACTAACTCTCTCTGTTCATTTATCTATCTCTCAGGATCAGGACAAAGGTTTCTTCAGCCATGTGAAGCTGCAGGTGGAGACCAACTGGGGTCATCCGGACTACACGTGTGTGTACAATTTCAGGGTCCATGGGGACGCAGAGGAGCAAACACCGTCTTCAGGGTGAGAATGTTCCAACAACCATCTGTGAATAAGTAGGAGACGTGTAGTGGAATTTACAGTGATAAAAGTATTAGCAAATGGCTAGGTGGAGCACCAGTGCTGGTGTAACCACAGGGTGGGTGGGTGGGTTGCTGGGGGGAAGTGTGGTGTACCGTGAGGATTCACCATACTTCCTCCTGGCAAACCTTTTCCCTGCTAGGTGAAGAGAAAACTGCTGGGGAGAAGTGTGGTGTACCGTGAGTGTTCACCATACTTCTTCCCAGCGAACCTCTTCCCTGCCAGGTGAAAAGAAAACTGCTGGGGAGAAGTGTGGTGTACCGTGAGTGTTCACCATACTTCCTCCCAGCGAACCTCCTCCCTGCTGGGTGAAAAGAACCTGCCGGAGGCTCCATGTTACATGGCTGTCTACAATGCAGTGTGAGGAGGAATTAGCCATTTGCTGGTATTTTCTGTCACTTCAAATTCCACAACACAACGTCTCCTACTTATTCACAGATGGTTCGAGGGCTGCACGGTGGCACAGTGATTATTAGCACTGTAGCCGCACAGACAAAGGACTGGTGATCGGTCCAGGCTCTGCCTCTCTGTCTGTGTAGAGTTTACATATTCTCTCCGTGCATGCATGGGTTTACTCCGGGTACTCCGGTTTCCTCCCATACACTAATAATAATAATTATAATAATTCGACAATAAAGATCAGGAAAATTATTTCTGCTTGTTTTATCATCTGTTTGAAATCCATAAGTGCAGTGAACATGATATAAGTATAAAATAAAATACAAATATCATTCTTCCATCTTACAAAAGCACCTTATTCATCATGTACAACTCCAACAAATAATTTAACATTTACCGATTGAATAACAAACAACATAAACGCCAGGGGATCAATAAAGTGCCTTCTTCTTCTTCTTCTTAAAATTAGTCAAAGTTGATTTTGGTTTCACACTGGACATGAACAACAGTCACCTGGGTGAAAGTCCGGTGTTAGTTTGACTCATCCATCCACCCCGACCTCCTCCTTACACAGACTTTGTCGCTCTTTATACTACGTCAGTTGTTCTGAGTGTCTAAAGCCTTGTCTATGTATTGTCACAGCCTGGCTCAAAGGCTGCGATGCAGAGGGAGACAGACACGAGGTGGCGGCAAAAGAACACTTGATTTATTTTACAAAACACAACAGTAAGTCAATATAACGTGTGGAAATCAGTAAATCAGTGGTGTGGAGCATGCATGGGTGTGTGTGACTGTGTGTGGTGGAAAGAACAAAAAAGAACTTCATGTCTGTGCCATGCTGATGAGGGTGTTGAGTCTTCCAGAGAGACAGACTGCAGACTGAGGCAGCTGTTTGAAGAGTAGAGAGCACACCGGGCCCAGGTGTGGCTCATCCCACTGACATAGATAGAAAAGAGGAGCAGCAGCAACAAGCAGAAGGAGAGCTAGTGCCGGGGAGGAGGGGTCGTCACAGTATACAGATGTTTTTAAAAATGGATATTTTCCCCTCCATTTAAAAAAAATAAAAAATTATCCACACAACCTTTGTTTTACAAAATATGTCAGTCGACACTCGAACGCAAAAATGACTCTAAACGCTGGCCGTAATATTTACATGTCACCACAAGTGAGATCACAAATTAAGGGTCAAGGAATTTAGTTCCCACCCTCCTCTCTCCCTTTCCTTCGGCCTCATTCAGTCAGTTGGATAACAGTTATTGTTGGGGGGGGGGGTTAGGATTCCTGTCATCACTCTGCTGTCATCAACTGTCTCTTTACATGCATAAATGTTCATTGAGGTTTCTGTCCATCGGCCCTTCTGAGTGCTCCAAATCTCGCCTTCAATCGCCCAAAAGCTCATTCAATCACCGTTCAGCCTCCACATGTTTAATGTGTTCCTGCTTTGGCCTCCTGTGACTGGAACATTTTTTAGATATAAAGTAGTATATGGCGCATGCTCATGACACAGAGCAACAATGGGCATGAAACGAGGAGAGGACGCCATCATTTCCCAAACGCTCCGTTTTACACGCCCACACAGATAGAAAGTAACCAGAGTTTTTTTAAAATCTGCATTTTAGAAGGTGTTTTAAATAATATCTGTTTTGTGAACAAAAACTCTGTTTGCTTGTGGACGAGAGGCCAAAACGTAGAGGAAAATATAAATGTATATATATATATATATATATATGGCTATATATATCGTATATATGGCTATATAAAACGTAGAGGAAAATATAAATGTATATATATATATATATATATATATATACAAGTATATACTGTTAGTTTACTAGATATACTTTTAGCCCATTTTTTATTTTACGCACACGCGACTTCAACAACAGCAGTTTTAGACGTACGCAGTACCAAAACCAACGGAGATTGCTAAACTCTTATCAAAGCTGCCAACATTAAAATAATAGTCTACTTTTCTACCCTTTAATAACATTAAAGTTTTGTCTATTGTAATAAATTGAGGATTCTTAAATCAATATAAACCTTAATCTATAACAGCTGTATGCCTACATACCATAGACTGTACAGTCTGTTACACATACAGATACACCATATATATATATATATATATATATATATATATATACTGTATACTTGCGTGTGGACGAGAGGCCAAAACGTAGAGGAAAATATAAATGTATATATATATATATATATATATATATATATATATACAAGTATATACTGTTAGTTTACTAGATATACTTGTAGCCCATTTTTTAGTTTACGCACACGCGACTTCAACAACAGCAGTTTTAAACGTACGCAGTACCAAAACCAACGGAGATTGCTAAACTCTTATCAAAGCTGCCGACATTTTTACGACATACTATACTTTGACTTTTTTTTTACATTTTTAGGACATACTATACTTTGACTTTTTTTTAATTTTTTTTTTTTTACATTTTTAGGACATACTATACTTTGACTTTTTTTTTACATTTTTAGGACATACTATACTTTGACTTTTTTTTTACATTTTTAGGACATACTATACTTTGACTTTTTTTTTTTTTTTTATATATATATATATATTTTTTTTTTTTACATTTTTAGGACATACTATACTTTGACTTTTTTTTTACATTTTTAGGACATACTATACTTTGACTTTTTTTTAATTTTTTTTTTTTTACATTTTTAGGACATACTATACTTTGACCTTTTTTTTCTTTTTTTTTACAATTTTAGGACATACTATAGTTTGACTTTTTTTTACATTTTTAAGACACACTATCCTTTGACTTTTTTTAATTTTTTTTTTTTAACATTTTTAGGACATATTATACTTTGACTTTTTTTTTTTTTTTTATATATTTTTTTTTTTTTTTACATTTTTAGGACATACTATACTTTAACCTTTTTTTTTTTTATATATATTTTTTTTACATTTTTAGGACATACTATACTTTGACCTTTTTTTTTTTTTTTTTAATTTTTTTTTATTTTTAACATTTTTACGACATACTAAACTGACTTTTTTTGATACCTTTTTTTTTTTTACATTTTTAGGACATAGTATACTTTGACTTTTTTTTTACATTTTTAGGACATACTATACTTTGACCTTTTTTTTTTACATTTTTAGGACAACCTATACTTTGACTTTTTTTAATTTTTTTTTTTTAACATTTTTAGGACATATTATAGTTTGACTTTTTTTTTTTTTTTTTATATATTTTTTTTTTTTTTTACATTTTTAGGACATACTATACTTTGACTTATTTTTTACATTTTTAGGACATACTATACTTTGACTTTTTTTAATTTTTTTTTTTTTACATTTTTAGGACATACTATACTTTGTCCTTTTTTTTTTTTTTTTTTTACATTTTTAGGACATACTATACTTTGACTTATTTTTTATATTTTAGGACATACTATACTTTGACTTTTTTTAATTTTTTTTATATATATTTTTTTTTTTACATTTTTAGGATATACTATACTTTGACATTTTTTTTTTTTTTTTTTTTTTTAAATAATTTTTTTTTTTTTTACATTCACATACATTAGGACTATACTTTACTTTGACTTTTTTTAATTTTTTTTTTTTTACATTTTTAGGACATACTATACTTTGTCCTTTTTTTTTTTTAATATTTTTTTTTTTTTTTACATTTACATACATTAGGACAGATTATACTTTGACTTTTTTTTAATTTTTTTTTTACATTTTTAGGACATACTATACTTTGACTTTTTTTTACATTTTTAGGACATACTATACTTTGACCTTTTTTTTTTACATTTTTAGGACAAACTATACTTTGACTTTTTTAAAAAAAAAAATTTAATATTTTTAGGACATATTATACTTTGACTTTTTTTTTTTTTTTTTATATATATTTTTTTTTTTACATTTTTAGGACATACTATACTTTAACCTTTTTTTTTTTTTTTATATATTTTTTTTACATTTTTAGGACATACTATACTTTGACCTTTTTTTTTTTTTTTAATTTTTTTTTATTTTTAACATTTTTACGACATACTAAACTCTTACTTTTTTTAATACCTTTTTTTTTTTTTACATTTTTAGGACATACTATACTTTGACTTTTTTTAATGTTTTTTTTTATTAATTTAATTTTTTACATTTTTAGGACATACTATACTTTGACTTCTTTTTTTATATATATTTTTTTTTTTACATTTTTAGGACATACTACACTTTGACCTTTTTTTTTTTTTTTTTTTTAAATATTTTTTTTTTTTTTACATTTACATACATTAGGACAGATTATACTTTGACTTTTTTTTTTTTTTTTTTTTTACATTTTTAGGACATACTATACTTTGACTTCTTTTTTTTCTATATTTTTTTTTTTTTGACATTTTTAGGACATACTATACTTTGACTTTTTTTTATATGTATTTATTTTATTATCCTGGGAATATTATACCTGCGTCCTGAAGATGAAGAGCTCTCATGGGCATGTCAGTCAGCCACTATCCACGAATGGGAATAAATAGATATAGTAATGATAATTTAAAGAATAGAATTGGGATAAATACATTTCAAAAATATAAAATTATATGGAAAAAAGCATTTATTCTTCTTCTTTAATTAGTTCACAATACATTTTGTCAGTTTTATCCCTTTTCTTAGAATGCATACGTTTGAGAGTCTTGATATATTCTTTAAACTCACATCAAATCAGTGACATTGGGTGTAACTTTTGTTACTTGACATATATGTAAAATTTACCATATATTGTGATATTATTATTAGTTTAATACAATATATGATAAATGTAAAATAATATGTGTTATAGATTCTCCTTCATCATCGCAGAAATTGGACTACATTTTTTTTTTCAATATATAAGAATCTGGAGAAATATAAGTTGGTTGGATAATATAGCCTATTGTGTAAAATTTTGATGTGTACTTTTTTATTCTGATTAGTTATATATAATTTATATGGTAATAGCCATGCTCTTTCCCAATCAGCACCTATAAGAATGTTGATTTCCTTGGACAAACATTGATGGAGCCGGATAACCGAGTCTTGAAATACCTTCAGCCTTGTTTGAGAGAACTCGACCAGAATTAGACAGGTAGCCTACATGTTTTATTTTGTCAAATGTATTGTTTCTAATGTTATATAATTCCAAATAAAATCAAGGAGTTTCTATTTAATATTGTACACAGGCACTACCCTGTTAAAGATAATATTTGCAAGTTCTTCGTAACTGCTAACAATAGATGCACTTTTTGCAATTTGTGAAGGGGAAACTATTGAACATGTCTTTGTAGATAATTTTCCTGCAACTTCTTTGGTTTATTTTAAAAAAGAATATCTCAAAACATTTCAAAGAAGATATACTAACAAGGATTGATATTACTCATTGTCAACAATACCAGTTTTTCGGCAGATGAGATTAACATAATTAATTTGATTTGAAATGATATGGCTTAAAAGAGTACCCTCCTTTTTTATTTTTAAAGATCCTGATTTTAAAACATATTTGACCATGATTGAAAACTTAAAACTCAAAAATTCTAAATTGACTAAAACTATTAATTTGTTTAGACATTTCAAATTTATTCAAATTGTTTAGCAGACCCCGAATGTTTTTTGTTTGTTTTTTATTTTGTTTTTGTTTTTATTCATCTTTTCCTTTCCTTACAGTTTATTTGTTTCATAATTTATAATTTATTTTTATATTATTTTTATACTGTAAAATATTTTTGCAGAACTGTAATGAAAAATCTGAACATGCGATTGTATTGTATTGAACTTTTGAAATCAAATATTAAAATAAAAATTATACATATATATATATATATTTATTTTTTAATTTTAATATTTTAAACATATTTCACTATGATTGATAACTTAAAACTCCAAAATTCTAAATTGACTAAAACTATTAATTTGTTTAGACATTTCAAATTTATTCCAATTGTTTAGCAGAACCGGAATGTTTTCTTTATTTTTATTTTTTTATTCAAAAAAAATTTAAGAAATTTAAAAAAAATGTCAAAAGATTTTGTTTGATCCAAAAAAATGTATATAAATTAAAAAATATATATATATATATATATATATATATATACAAGTATACACTGTTAGTTTGCTAGATATACTTGTAGCCCATTTTTTAGTTTACGCACACGCGACTTCAACAATAGCAGTTTTAGACGTACGCAGTACCAAAACCAACGGAGATTGCTAAACTCTTATCAAAGCTGCCAACATTAAAATAATAGTCTACTTTTCTACCCTTTAATAACATTAAAGTTGTGTATATTGTAATAAATTAAGGATTTTTTTAATCAATATAAACATTAATCTATAACAGCTGTATGCCTACATACCATAGACTGTACAGTCTATTACACACACAGATACACCATATATATATATATATATATATATATATACTGTATACTTCATCACTTATATGTATTAATTTATTTTGGATTGCATGCATTTCATTGCATTTTTGCAACCATTTGTAGTCTTTAACTTTTTCTTTTTTTTCAAAATAAAATCTCTAAAGAGTAACTCTATCTACTATTTTCTGTCTAGGGACTTACAGTTTAAAGGTTCTAGCTACTACTACTGCTACTGCTACTACTACTACTACTGCTGCTGCTCCTTCTGCTACTGCTACTGCTACTACTACTGCTACTGCTCCTTCTGCTACTACTACTAGTTGCATGGTCATGGACGGGTCAGTCTGACTTCCACTTTAGTCCAGACTGAAATATCTCAACAACTACTGAATGGATTGCCATGACAATTAGTGCACTTAGCCATAGTGCCCAGAGGATGAAGCCCACTGACTTCAGTGATCCCCTGATTTTTACTCTAGAGCCACCATGAGGTTGACATTTATGGTTTTGAGTTAAATTTCTCAGCTATTGGATGGATTGCAGTTAAATTTGGTACAGACTTTCATGTTCACGGGATGAACTGTAACAGCTTGCAACAGACTTTTCATGCAGCACCATCAGGTCAAAGTTTTAACTTGTCCAATACTTGAGTTTATCCTTTTAGAGACCTTATTTCTATGGGCAGAGGTGGAATGTAACTAAGTACATTTACTCAAGTATTGTTAGTACAATTTTGAGGTACTTTACTTTACTTGAGTATTTCATTTTGTGCAACTTTACTTCTCCACCACTACATCTCAAAGGGAAATATTGTAGTTTTTACTCCACTACCTTTATTTGATAACTTTGCAGATTTATTTATTATTAATACAAAATACTATATATATATACCACCAAATATTTTCATTACGAATGACTGCTTTGCTGGAATTGAGATATGACAAATAAAGAACCTTGAACTTTGAAGTCCATTTACCATTTACACATTCATGCATCAATAATTATAATCCAGTAATACATGTGTTGAAGTAATTGAAATAAAGTCCCTCAAAAATGAAATGAAATGGAAAAATTTAATTAAATTTTCAACTTCTTGAAGTTTAGTTACCAAGAAAAAATGTAAAGTTACAAGCTAAAAATGGATGCAAAAAATGACATGAAACGTTCAACTTCTAAGTTCATAACAAGAAAAATGTAAATTTACAAATTGTACATGCAGTATTTCCAGGACTGCGTTTCTCCTGTGACATTGGACTTATTTAGTATATACTATACATACAGCGACAAAAGCATTTAACAAATCTCACTTCTGCAGAGGTATAAGGTGAACAAGCAGACCCCATGTGAAGCACTTTAGATTTTGCTGAAGTTAAATGACCAGATCAGATCCATGATCCAGATCCATATATATATATTTAAATATATGAGGAAAAATTCATGAGAACTACCCTTAAGTCAGAGAAATGCACCCCCAGCTCTGGTTAGCTGATCGATAGACTAACTCCAGTGCTGCTGAGCCAGCAGGGGAACTTTCATATTTATGTTTTTGACCTATTGACACAGCAGTAGTGGCATCGTGAACTTCTGTTAACAAAGACATAACAGTTTGAATTTGTTAGGTGCTACTTCACCATAGAAAGTCTTTTGCTACAGCGGTTGAGGCACAGTGTTTATGGTGGAAGTTCTGCAGTAGCTTCAACATGACATTGAAGATCTAGCTAAAGACAGTGATCAGCTTCAGACACATGTACAATGATCTTCCCCATGGCAGTGCACAAACAAGCACCACGCTCACAGAAATTGATTTCCAGGCAAAGATATATGAGAATTAAAGCAGAATACTTCCACTAGAAAGTGAAAAAAGCTCCTTACAACGTCTCTCTAACTTCCTTCCTGAAACTAACTGTCCCACCAGTCACGTTCACCTTTTTGCAACGAATAGAAATGTGAAAAAATCCTGGTATTAGGGCCACATTGAGGAAAAAAAAAATCGGATATTTCGAGAATAAAGTCATGTAGTTTTTACGAGAAAAAAGTCGTAATATTATGAGAATAAAGTCATAGGTTTAGGAGAAAAGAGTCGTAGAATTACAAGAATAAAGTCATAGATTTACGAGATAAAAAGTCTGATTATTATGAAAATAAAGTCATAAATTTATGAGAAAAAAAGTCTTAATAATTTCTTGTGAGACTCACATGAACTGTGTCACTTCATGTCGTATTCCCCCCTGAGTGAAATTGAAAAATAACTGGCAAATTTCACAAAAAACTCTGAGAATCACCTTCCACCGGCTTATAAATACTTATAAGTAGTTTCACAGTCTTTGTTGTAGCTGCTCTTCCTTTTCTTTGTGGTAGTTTCCATCATATTCCACCTAAATCTTCACAGTTTGTGACTTTGCGGTGACTCGTAATTTTCTCCGTTGGGCGTAGCGTAGCAAAGACGGTGAAATGTTAACCTGCACTTGACCCACGTGTGCTCAGTTTGACAGCAAACACAGCGCCGTGATGACAGACTTCCTGTTTTCTTCTCAGCCGTTGGATAAAAGCCAGATTTTAAAAAAGCGTCTGTCCTGCAGCAATTTGACTTTTGAAAACTAGAGCCAACAAAAATGTGGGACACCGTCTCAATATGTGGGACGTAGGAACAAGGGATAAAGTTGCTGTGCAGTCCCTCGTACAGTGGGACACCTGGTCACCCCCGGTCGTGAGGAATGATGCAAAATGGAAAGAAGAAAAACAATGTTTTGCTATTAAATTTTAGATTATTTTTGTTGTCTGATCTTCGCTTTTTCTTTTTGTGAAGTACTGGATAGTTTGACCTCTAACACTTTTAGATTCAGGTGAAACAATCTAAGAAAATCACTCTGGTTAAAACTGCTCACAACTCATGGACAAGTGAAGAGGGGGAGGTATTCTCAGCCAAAAAAAATACAATTGGTCATGGTCAGGTCACTAAAAACTAAGTATCACAAATACACTGTGGACCTTTACAGGAAGGTCAGCAGCTGTATCATGTGGGTAAGGCCTCCTGATAGAGGCTGGGACACGGGTCTTGAGCTATGGGGTACAACACATGCACAGTGTAACTGGAGCTGCGGTTGTGCGTTGCGATTGGCTCAATTTCGGCGAGTGCAGACCAGATTTTACCGTGCATGTGTTGTACCCCAAAGATATGACATGTTGATAATGCATGACCTCTCCTCTTTTCACCCTCCTTGCATGTGGGTCCCTTGCGGAGCTAGAAATAAGTTGCACATATTGCCTCCAGCGCCTCCAGAACCTCCCATAAAATACATGGTGGCAGCAGCACTCCACAGCTGGGCCTACAGGTTACTGCAATATCAATGTTAGTCAGCCATGTAATGTAACCAAGCACATTTACTCAAGCACAGTACTTGAGTACAATTTTGAGGTACTTGTACTTTACTTGAGTCTTTCCATTTTCTGCTACTTTATACTTCTACACAACTACATCTCAGAGGGAACGTTGTAGTTTTTACTGCACTACATTTATCGGACGGCTTTAGTTACTTTGCAGATTTATATTATGTATTAATAATCTGAATCAACTAATACATTATGATAACCAGCTGCAATATTAATGTGATGTATACAGTACTGCATCAAGACATGGGCCATTCTACATAATAATAATAATAATAGCTGCTTTTAGATAAGTATATTTTGATTCTAATACTTTTGTACTTTTACTGATTTTGAATGCAGGACTTTTTCTTGTAACAGAGTATTTTTACACTGTGGTATTACTACTTTTTCTTAACGATTTTGGTAACAGTTTATTTTACAGGTCTGCAAATTTCATAGTAATTAGGTGATAATTAGCCAGTAACCTAATTGAAATATATTTGGAATTACTGCCAAATTACCCCAATATATTTACCTCTAAAATTACTTTATCATAAACATTATTTAATAATTATATGCTAAAATAGGATATAATGGTTAAAATAGGGCCCTTAGGCCTGAGAAGCGGCTGCTCTTCATCAGAGGTGGAAAACCAAAACTAATAGAAGACACTTCTGATCAGGCACACATCTCACCATGGTGTTACTTATTGAAAAAGTCCATATTCAAAGAAGTTGTTTGCTAATTATCATCTATTTATCAGCAGACATTGAAATGAAGCATATGAATTCACTGTAATTTTTTTCCTGGAAATGTATTAAATATCAGCTATTGGGAAATAGCGGAATATAATTATTAAATAATGTTTATGATAAAGTAATTTTCGATCAATTTTGAGGTAAATATTGGGGTAATTTGTCAGTAATTCCAAAGAAATTGACTTGCTAATTATCACCTAATTACCATGACATTTGCGGACCTGTAAAAAAGGCCGTTTTATGCCTTTATTATAGTGACAGTGATGGTTGCCTAGCTACCGGGGCGCCCCTGCACGCGTGTTCTATGTTCTTCGTGATGTCATTATATAATTCTTTACGACGCTATAAGGCTGTGGAATTCTCTTTAGACTTCAAGAGTGTCTCACAGCTTCTCTCACAACTGAGGTTAACTCGAGACGCTCAGCTGCAGCAACCAAAACTCAACGCAAAGCATCGACTTCTTGATTGACTGAGTTTTATCGCACAGGCAAAGTGAAGGTAAATAATTGTTTCTATCACAGATATGTAAAACACACAGTCAGTAAGCAGAGCAAAACCTCTGTATGGTTTCTGTTAGAAAATATTCCTATGTAACATGATTAATCCTACTTTTGGGAGATTCATATTCAGACTGTGTGAGAGAGATGTTTCTCATCATTTTGTCTAATGGAGTTTGACAAAATGTTAGAAACACCTTTCAAGAAAATGTAATCCAGTCATGGACATGAATTCCCCTTTCTGCATTTCCTAATATAACTGCAAAGTTTCTAATTGTGCAAAAAACAATCTTTTCATCTTGATGTTAGGTCAAATAGTTTAGTTTAATTACTTTCATGCACAGGTGGGTATAGTGTAAGCCTATATTCAACTGGGTTAGGCAGTAATGTAGCACTGATTGAATTTAAACTTATTCAAAAACTGACATTGAGAGAAGTAATACAAGAGGATACATATAATTATTTATATTATAAATATAATTATAAAAAGTTACTTGTATGACTATGTTGAAAATAATCAGTCTATATTCACAAAAAGAAGAGAAGATGGTTAAAAGGCTCATCCAACACAAACTACAACCTCAAAAATGGCTTTAGTTGAATCAAGTGTATGATATAACTTGTGTGAGTGAGTGACTGACCGACTCCTCTGCTCTCTGGTTTGGTTTACAGTCATGTCACGAAGAAGCGCTCGACTGACCGCGGCGGGGTATTACAACATTCGAGGAGAACCAGTCGTTTCCTATAAGGAGACTTCTACGAACAAGTAAGCTGACTTAGTGTGTCACAGTCATGCTTGTATATGTCCTTTAGCCTACACAGGCTATGTACAGTATGTGTTTAACAGTCATAAGTTCTTCATTATACATCTTCAAAGCTCTCACTCTTTTCTCATTGTCATTTCACAGAAGATCTTGGTGGTTTTCTCCAGAGAGTCAGAGAGAGACCACCAGCAAGAAAACCGTCAGGTGTGTACCTGAGGTTTCTGTTGCTGGTGGTCTGCCTGACTGCAAGAGCAACCGCAAGACCAGCTGGGCCAGCAAGGCCTTTCGGGCCTGCAGGAAACCCAAAATCGTCAAGGCTGAACCTGACGATTCTGCTAGCAACCTCAGGACCAACTGGGCCAGCTTTGCCAGCAGGAACAGCAGTTGTCGCTGGCTCTACTACATGCTGCCCGTGTTTGTTGGTAAGCAATCTCTCCTTCTACAAACAATCATATCTTGTTCATCAGCTTGTGCGTTTTAACACTGTAGAGTGTCTGTCTTTTGAATAAAACATCCCTGACCTGTTTCTCCAATACGTTCTCTCCATCCATCAGGAATTGTAATCTTCACACTGGGTCTCTGCATGAGCAGCAACTCTCTGGGCTTCGGACGCTCAGCGTCATCTGGCCCACCAACAGAGCTGAATACGGTATGACACTTTAAAGCAGCTTGGCTTTCTCTTTTACTTCTTTTTATTCTTAATGTTCACCTATAAACACAATCGCAGCCCGAATATGTTCTCACCTACATGTGAAACACACAATGATGTCAACATGCACCATTAAAATGAATCTCCTGTCACTTACAGATCTTGAGCCCATATGAGGAGCTGGAGAAGCAGTTGAGACTGCTTCAGGATGAGGTGCTGAGGTTAAGGAGGCTCAACGAGCTGCTACCAGGGGAAACTATGCCCAACTTTGCCCTGGAGTCACTAGGTGAGACATCTAAATCACGCTCATCATGTTCATCTGTCAGATTGTAATTTGCACATGTGCTTTTTAGTTTTGAGATGGTTGTCTCACTTTCTTTGTGTGTGTTTTTGTGTGCAGGGGCCCGTGTTTTAGCTAAATTGTCCTCGGAAACTCGCCAAAGCACCGAACCAGCCTCTTCCTTTTCGATGTGGGATTACCTGATTCCTTTTTGGCGTCCACGCGTAGACCCAAGCATCGTGACTCAGGTAGGAACTAAGAACTAAACACACAAAACACATGGCTAGGCGGTATGACAATATTATATAATGGTTTGGATTGTTTTACTGTCTATTTTGTTATACCACATACCATCTAAACTCTTTTTATACTCTTTCTGTCTTCAGGGAGGACCAACTGTGGCCGGACGCTGCTGGCCATTTGATGGTGAGCGTGGACATTTAGTCCTCGCCCTGTCCCGCCCAGTCACCATCAGCCATGTGACACTTGGTCACATCTCAGAGACCTTGTCGGCAACTGACAACATCTCCTCCGCCCCAAAGATGTTTGCTGTCTATGTAAGTCACAAATTTAAAAATGTTCCACTGCAGACGTCCTGTGTATTTCACTGTCACATACACGGAGAACAACAAGGTGTTCAACTGCATCTCTATCTTTCTCTCTTGCAGGGCATGAACTCTGAAGAGGATGAAGGTATCCTGCTAGGAACCTTTCTTTATGATCAGAACGGGGAGTCGGTGCAGACTTTCAAACTGTCTGTGAGTATTACATCATGCAATGAAACACATGCACATGCATTTTTTAAATTTCACCCACAAGCTAATATATCAGAAGAATTACAGTTTGTCTGTCCTCATTATAGGCTACTTATTATATCCCTTATGTCCCATCCTCTCAGTTTTTCCTCAACTAACTCTCTCTGTTCATTTCTCTATCTCTCAGGATCAGGACAAAGGTTTCTTCAGCCATGTGAAGCTGCAGGTGGAGACCAACTGGGGTCATCCGGACTACACGTGTGTGTACAATTTCAGGGTCCATGGGGACGCAGAGGAGCAAACACCGTCTTCAGGGTGAGAATGTTCCAACAACCATCTGTGAATAAGTAGGAGACGTGTTGTGGAATTTACAGTGATAAAAGTATTAGCAAATGGCTAGGTGGAGCACCAGTGCTGGTGTAACCACAGGGTGGGTGGGTGGGTTGCTGGGGGGAAGTGTGGTGTACCGTGAGGATTCACCATACTTCCTCCTGGCAAACCTTTTCCCTGCTAGGTGAAGAGAAAACTGCTCGGGAGAAGTGTGGTGTACCGTGAGTGTTCACCATACTTCTTCCCAGCGAACCTCTTCCCTGCCAGGTGAAAAGAAAACTGCTGGGGAGAAGTGTGGTGTACCGTGAGTGTTCACCATACTTCCTCCCAGCGAACCTCCTCCCTGCTGGCTGAAAAGAACCTGCCGGAGGCTCCATGTTACATGGCTGTCTACAATGCAGTGTGAGGAGGAATTAGCCATTTGCTGGTATTTTCTGTCACTTCAAATTCCACAACACAACGTCTCCTACTTATTCACAGATGGTTCGAGGGCTGCACGGTGGCACAGTGATTATTAGCACTGTAGCCGCACAGACAAAGGACTGGTGATCGGTCCAGGCTCCGCCTCTCTGTCTGTGTAGAGTTTACATATTCTCTCCGTGCATGCATGGGTTTACTCCGGGTACTCCGGTTTCCTCCCATACACTAATAATAATAATTATAATAATTCGACAATAAAGATCAGGAAAATTATTTCTGCTTGTTTTATCATCTATTTGAAATCCATAAGTGCAGTGAACGTGACATAAGTATAAAATAAAATACAAATATCATTCTTCCATCTTACAAAAGCACCTTATTCATCATGTAACAACTCCTCAACAAATAATATAACATTTACCAATTGAATAACAAACAACATAAACGCCAGGGGATCAATAAAGTGCCTTCTTCTTCTTCTTAAAATTAGTCAAAGTGGATTTTGGTTTCACACAGAAAATGAACAACAGTCACCTGGGTGAAAGTCCGGTGTTAGTTTGACTCATCCATCCACCCCGACCTCCTCCTTACACAGACTTTGTCGCTCTTTATACTACGTCAGTTGATCTGACTTTCTAAAGCCTTGTCTATGTATTGTCACAGCCTGGCTCAAAGGCTGCGATGCAGAGGGAGACAGACACGATGTGTCAGCAAAAGAACACTTGATTTATTTTACAAAACACAACAGTAAGTCAATATAACGTGTGGAAATCAGTAAATCAGTGGTGTGGAGCATGCATGGGTGTGTGTGACTGTGTGTGGTGGAAAGAACAAAAAAGAACTTCATGTCTGTGCCATGCTGATGAGGGTGTTGAGTCTTCCAGAGAGACAGACTGCAGACTGAGACAGCTATTTGAAGAGTAGAGAGCACACCGGGCCCAGGTGTGGCTCATCCCACTGACATAGATAGAAAAGAGGAGCAGCAGCAACAAGCAGAAGGAGAGCTAGTGCCAGGGAGGAGGGGTCGTCACAGTATACAGATGTTTTTAAAAATGGATATTTTCCCCTCCATTTAAAAAAAATAAAAAATTATCCACACAACCTTTGTTTTACAAAATATGTCAGTCGACACTCGAAACCAAAAACGACTCCAAACGCTTGCGGTAATACATGTCACCACAAGTGAGATCACAAATTAAGGGTCAAGGAATCTAGTTCCCACCCTCCTCTCTCCCTTTCCTTCGGGTTCATTCAGTCAGTTGGATAACAGTTATTGTTGGGGGGGGGGGGGGGTTAGGATTCCTGTCATCACTCTGCTGTCATCAACTGTCTCTTTACATGCATAAATGTTCATTGAGGTTTCTGTCCACCGCCCTTCTGAGTGCTCCAAATCTCGCCTTCAATCGCCCAAAAGCTCATTCAATCACCATTCAGCCTCCACATGTTTAATGTGTTCCTGCTTTGGCCTCCTGTGACTGGAACATTTTTCAGATATAAAGTAGTATATGGCGCATGCTCATGACACAAAGCAACAATGGGCATGAAACGAGGAGAGGACGCCATCGTTTCCCAAACGCTCCGTTTTACACGCCCACACAGATAATAAGTAACCAGAGTTTTTTTTTTAAATCTGCATTTTAGAAGGTGTTTTAAAAAATATCCGTTTTGTGACCAAAAACTCTGTTTGCGTGTGGACGAGAGGCCAAAACGTAGAGGAAAATATAAATGTATTTATATATACAAGTATACACTGTTAGTTTGCTAGATATACTTGTAGGCCATTTTTTAGTTTACGCACACGCGACTTCAACAACAGCAGTTTTAGACGTATGCAGTACCAAAACCAACGGAGATTCCTAAACTCTTGTCAAAGCTGCCAACATTAAAATAATAGTCTACTTTTCTACCCTTTAATAACATTAAAGTTGTGTATATTGTAATAAATTAAGGATTCTTAAATCAATATAAACCTTAATCTATAACAGCTGTATGCCTACATACCATAGACTGTAGAGTCTGTTACACACACAGATACACCATATATATATATATATATATATATATATATATATATACTGTATACTTCATCACTTATATGTATTAATTTATTTTGGATTGCATGTATTTCATTGCATTTTTGCAACCATTTTTAGCTTGTAACTTTTTTTTTTTTCAAAATAAAATCTCTAAAGAGTAACTCTATCTACTATTTTCTGTCTAGGGACTTACAGTTTAAAGGTTCTAGCTACTACTACTGCTACTGCTACTACTACTACTGCTGTTGCTCCTTCTGCTACTACTACTAATACTACTTGTAATTCTAAGTTATTATTCTTGTTATTACAAGCTATTTATTTTAGTAGCTTTGGATATCGTTTCTGTCTCTAATGATAGTGACATCGCTAAGTGTTCAGACAGTTGGAGTACGAATACGGTTATAAATAGCCAAGCCAACAGATAAAAGAGATTATCTAAACTCAGCCTTGTATAATAATTTAGAGGTGTTGATTATGCTAATGATCAAATCTCAAGGACATACACATCTGCATGAACAGGTGGTCTTCATCAGACTGAAACGAGCCATTTACGACAAGTTTGTGCAGTTAAGAGAGTTTGATGAATCTGACTCACGTAATTAGGATAAGAATACGAAATATTGTTGCATGAGGCCCAATATTTATTTTGGTATATTTATGGTAAAGTGTGTATTTAGTTTGCTGTAGCCATCCCTTGAACAATGTAGGATACTTTCCCAATTTAGAATGGCAGATCAAGGTATAAACTGTTTCTAACACGAAGAACTGACAGTCCTTAATAGTCCCTCATTGCACAGGAAAACTGCTCCAGAAAGTATGGCAGGTCATTCATCTATTTGAAATCCATAAGTGCAGTGAACGTGACATAAGTATAAAATAAAATACAAATATCATTCTTCCATCTTACAAAAGCACCTTATTCATCATGTAACAACTCCTCAACAAATAATATAACATTTACCAATTGAATAACAAACAACATAAACGCCAGGGGATCAATAAAGTGCCTTCTTCTTCTTCTTAAAATTAGTCAAAGTGGATTTTGGTTTCACACAGAAAATGAACAACAGTCACCTGGGTGAAAGTCCGGTGTTAGTTTGACTCATCCATCCACCCCGACCTCCTCCTTACACAGACTTTGTCGCTCTTTATACTACGTCAGTTGATCTGACTTTCTAAAGCCTTGTCTATGTATTGTCACAGCCTGGCTCAAAGGCTGCGATGCAGAGGGAGACAGACACGATGTGTCAGCAAAAGAACACTTGATTTATTTTACAAAACACAACAGTAAGTCAATATAACGTGTGGAAATCAGTAAATCAGTGGTGTGGAGCATGCATGGGTGTGTGTGACTGTGTGTGGTGGAAAGAACAAAAAAGAACTTCATGTCTGTGCCATGCTGATGAGGGTGTTGAGTCTTCCAGAGAGACAGACTGCAGACTGAGACAGCTATTTGAAGAGTAGAGAGCACACCGGGCCCAGGTGTGGCTCATCCCACTGACATAGATAGAAAAGAGGAGCAGCAGCAACAAGCAGAAGGAGAGCTAGTGCCAGGGAGGAGGGGTCGTCACAGTATACAGATGTTTTTAAAAATGGATATTTTCCCCTCCATTTAAAAAAAATAAAAAATTATCCACACAACCTTTGTTTTACAAAATATGTCAGTCGACACTCGAAACCAAAAACGACTCCAAACGCTTGCGGTAATACATGTCACCACAAGTGAGATCACAAATTAAGGGTCAAGGAATGTAGTTCCCACCCTCCTCTCTCCCTTTCCTTCGGGTTCATTCAGTCAGTTGGATAACAGTTATTGTTGGGGGGGGGGGGGGTTAGGATTCCTGTCATCACTCTGCTGTCATCAACTGTCTCTTTACATGCATAAATGTTCATTGAGGTTTCTGTCCACCGCCCTTCTGAGTGCTCCAAATCTCGCCTTCAATCGCCCAAAAGCTCATTCAATCACCATTCAGCCTCCACATGTTTAATGTGTTCCTGCTTTGGCCTCCTGTGACTGGAACATTTTTCAGATATAAAGTAGTATATGGCGCATGCTCATGACACAAAGCAACAATGGGCATGAAACGAGGAGAGGACGCCATCGTTTCCCAAACGCTCCGTTTTACACGCCCACACAGATAATAAGTAACCAGAGTTTTTTTTTTAAATCTGCATTTTAGAAGGTGTTTTAAAAAATATCCGTTTTGTGACCAAAAACTCTGTTTGCGTGTGGACGAGAGGCCAAAACGTAGAGGAAAATATAAATGTATTTATATATACAAGTATACACTGTTAGTTTGCTAGATATACTTGTAGGCCATTTTTTAGTTTACGCACACGCGACTTCAACAACAGCAGTTTTAGACGTATGCAGTACCAAAACCAACGGAGATTCCTAAACTCTTGTCAAAGCTGCCAACATTAAAATAATAGTCTACTTTTCTACCCTTTAATAACATTAAAGTTGTGTATATTGTAATAAATTAAGGATTCTTAAATCAATATAAACCTTAATCTATAACAGCTGTATGCCTACATACCATAGACTGTACAGTCTGTTACACACACAGATACACCATATATATATATATATATATATATATACTGTATACTTCATCACTTATATGTATTAATTTATTTTGGATTGCATGCATTTCATTGCATTTTTGCAACCATTTTTAGCTTGTAACTTTTTTTTTTTTTTTCATGTAAAATCTCTAAAGAGTAACTCTATCTACTATTTTCTGTCTAGGGACTTACAGTTTTAAAGGCTCTAGCTACTACTACTGCTACTGCTACTGCTACTGCTGCTGCTCCTTCTGCTACTACTACTAATACTACTTATAATTCTAAGAGTTTATTCCAGCCAAACACTACTTTCTGTATAACGAGTTAATTAATTTCAACTTCCACCTTTGACAGTATTACAGCATACTGTAGCTTCCTGCTTTTGTAGCGATGTATTTCAGCTCTTGTTTTTTGGGTCATGGCTGCCAGTTTTACAATTCAGTTCCGTACTTTCAGCAATGCTTTGCAATTAATTTCAGCTGTCATCATTCCAACACATTTTCAGCAGGAAATGCATATTCTAGTAATAATAATAATAATAATAATAATAATAATGTGAGGTAATTAATTGAACTGGTTAGATCAGTGTTTATTGGAATATCAGACACTCTACATAGCTGTACATAAACATACATTAACTGTATGCAATTAAGATGAAAGTTCTCCAAAATGTATGTTTCAAAAGAGAATGAATGATCATATAAGTGGTTATGATAAACCCCCCTACAACAGCAACAACAAAAACAACGAAAGAAAGATTGTCAATACATTGTAAATAAAATGTGAGGACACTCCAGTTTCAATAATTTTCTTTGGTTCTCCAAGTTCTTTTTTTTTTTTTTTTACATGTAATTTAAATAAAACATTAAACTTCAGATAGCACCAAACATGATTGCATGAGCATGTTGAGTCCTTGTGACATTACAGGATGTAGTGCGGACACAAAAGTATAATGATACAGTAATTCATCTATTTAGCTTAAATATATCTATATAATCGCATATGCATATAATACTAAAGATACAGTACAGTATAAAATGATTAAGGCTGAACGAGTTTTTAAAGATTTCAGATTATATTATAGGTACAAAAAATACCAAATTTGGGTAGACAATCATGATAAAGCTTAATTTACAACTATCAACAAGTTAAAAAAAACAATCTAGCTCAATGGATTTTTTTTATACACAGGAAGTTAATGTTTTGGGACTCCAAACTTTCACCCAAGTTCTGTAGATGGAACAAAAACTATCTCAGACAAACTGCTTTCTTCCAGTGTTCACTCTTTCAGGCTCAATGCATCATCCCAATTCTCCAGTGCAACTATTTGACCTCAGTTTTCTTTTGACTAATAGAGCAATGTAAACACTGTATTTGCTTTTCTCAAGGAGGCAGTTTTGTGGACCGAAGTCCTGACACTCCAATACTGACAGAATGGCAGCACACAGTGTAGAATAAACATGCATGTCTACTCCAATAAGTGCGACAGTATCACATCCGCCTTGTTCTCAAAACATTTCTGTCTTGCAGGAGTATGAAATGTACAGTATATGCTGCTGAATGTGGCTCAGTCTCTTTGCCCTCCTCACTGCTGATCTGGCTTTGTGTACTGGAGTTAAGTCCTGATGTCTGAGGTAAAACCGGTTTATGTTGATTTATAAGATGACTCTTCACTGCTCCGCATCATCAGTCGCTGCACAGTCGTTGGCAGTAGAACAGATCAGAATTTATGTTCTGCCCTTTTAGCAGCAATGTGTTCAATGAAATGAAACAATTTCCCACATGAAAATTTGTTTTCTGTGCACAGAAAAGAGACCGGGATGACATTAGGGAGGGCCTTGAGATTTGAAAGGTGAGCCAAGCGAAAACCTATCGCTCAGACTTGACCTTGTAGCGGAGGACAAGGTAGGTTGCCAGCCGTAGAACGATGAAGAAAATGCCCAGGACAATGAAATCTATGTAGAGCTTTGCATCTTCCACATCCAGTAACTGCAGAACCTCTTCAGGCTTTTGGAACTTGCACACCTTTCCTGGACACTCCAGCTCTGAGCGGTTCATCCCGTAGATGGTCAGGATCACCCCTTCAAAGCCATACCTGTGGGAGAGATACAAACACTGAGGCAGATTCAGAACTGCAAATAGCTAAGTAAATCATCTCCAGATTATGAGTCAAAATAGTTTTTGGATTAAAGGATTTTGGTAATCCTAAAGCCTTATCAGTAATGTAAAATGTAACTGTCCTGTGTATGGTGCTCAAGAGAAGTCACTCCAAAGAATAAATAAGGATTAAGTCCATGAGGTCAGTAAAAAGAGTCATTAGCTTTTGACATACCTTTTAGGCTACGATGTTTGTTAAGGAGAAGTGTTACAAAACTACTTAGAAACCCACCTCCGGAGATCATGATCCTTACTAAATGTAAAACCACTGTCTGCTGTATTTGTTAAAGGACAACTTCGGGTTATTACAAGCTATTTATTTTAGTAGCTTTGGATATCGTTTCTGTCTCTAATGATAGTGACATCACTAGTGTTCAGACAGTTGGAGTACGAATACGGTTATAAACAGCCAAGCCAACAGATAAAACAGATTATCTAAACTCAGCCTTGTATAATAATTTAGAGGTGTTGATTATGCTAATGATCAAATCTCAAGGACATACACCTCTGCATGAACAGGTGGTCTTCATCAGACTGAAACGAGCCATTTACGACAAATTTGTGCAGTTAAGAGAGTTTGATGAATCTGACTCACGTAATTAGGATAAGAATACGAAATATTGTTGCATGAGGCCCAATATTTATTTTGGTATATTTATGGTAAAGTGTGTATTTAGTTTGCTGTAGCCATCCCTTGAACAATGTAGGATACTTTCCCAATTTAGAAAGGCAGATCAAAGTATAAACTGTTTCTAACACGAAGAACTGACAGTCCTTAATAGTCCCTCATTGCACAGGAAAACTGCTCCAGAAAGTATGGCAGGTCAAAGCTGAACCAGTCAATTGGTCAATGGGCAGTTTACGTAATAGTTTTACTGCTCATCTTTCTTTTCTCTGAATAAACTCTGAATAAGTTTGGCTAACCTGAGAGTGAGGCTGAGCTATTTCTAGTGATGCTGCTGCATTCCCAGAGCTAAAATAATTATTTGGTGAAAATATAATTGATGGCCAAATCTATGGAAATAAGACCCAAGTTGTAATAAATACGAATTCTATATGATATTTTTCTCCAACACCGGCATCCATGTTCCCCACTGCTAACAAAAAATACTGATTGTGGTACATACCTAACATAAGACACATAGGAGCTCCACTGCAGATACTTGGGAATTGTGTCGAAGTTCACAAAGAATCCAGAGAAAAGCAGAACTGGGACCGCTGTGACAGGTCCAATAAAGGTGGCTACCTGTATATGAATGAAGAGACATGTTCTGTTTTATATGTATAACATGAGCCAAGAAATCCTATATTTATCAATGCAAACATGCAGTACCTGTAGTGAAGTGGAGGCGGCCCCAACCAGAAGGCCCAGAGACTGGGCTACCAGGGCCGTGCAGGTGGACAGGGCCAGGAAGAGCAGGTAGCGGGTAGCCTCAGGAGGCTGCTCTGTCATCCAGTACACTATGCTGCAGTACATGATGGGGCAGATCACCTAAAATAACACCTTTATTAAACTTTATTTAGCGCAGAAACTGTTCACCCAAAAATGAGACTTTTGTTTATCTAATATATCCTTCGAACTGCAACAACCAAACACACATCAGTTCGGCCCTGATCTTCTTCCATCTCAAATCACAAACAATGAAAGTTGTGTAAATGGCCTGCTTCTTATGAATTCCAATACTGTTAGGAAATTTCCATTTTCTTCAAAATTATATCATATTTAAGTTGTACAACAAGGACAATCAAATCAAACCAAACAAAAGAAGTTTCTTGTCTTGTTTTCGGTGACAGCGCTATCGGACGATGATGAATATCAGTGTCTTCCTACAAGCAGAAAAATCCTGTGTGGTGTTGAGACTGCTTTTAGTTTTGTTGGAGGCTCCGATTCAGTCCTGGCGACTGTGTTGAGGGCTGAATCACGACAAATGGCCGCCATGCTATGGCAACGCCACTCAAAGAAAACTCACAGTCTTCACAATAATGCATTATCAAGGTCTTAAGGCTTTTCTGACCACATTTGAGGTGGATCTTCTCAACCTGCTAGGAGTACATTAAAATAGAGAACATGTCATTTCTTGTTGCCAGTAGGGAGCGCTATGAGTGTGACTCAATATGGACACGTAAATGTCTTCAAGCCTGGACCCTTATCATGTCTGAGAAATTTGGGGCAGATTGGACTATGTACATTATAATAATATTATAATATAATATTTATGGTAAAAATGTGTTTGCTGGAGCCGGTTTCTGAATAATGTAGGAAGCTTTCACACTTTGTAGAGAAAAACTAAGGATGAACTACTTGAACTAATTAACTCAGTCAACAGTGGTCGAACCCTGCAGAGTGTGAATCCACAACAACCATTAAATACCTTCAACTAGCACTAGAGTGCAGCGGTGTACTATGGAGTTGGTTTGCTGTGTGTAACGGGCTTGTCAGCACTCAGATCATCAGTGAGCCAACCCAACCCCAACCCTGCCAGCTCACCTGGAACGGGATATCAGCCATGGTCTTGGCCAGGTAGTAAGCTTTCAGGCTGTACCAGTAGTTGAGATGCTCCCTCAGGAACACAGACATCTCCAGAGGAACTAACACATGGTGCACAAAACAGTTCACATACATCTGTCAATATCAATTCACAACATAATATGGGATTTTTAAATTTAAATCAAATTGGACCTTATTGATTGGCAATATAATGTAAACAAGAGTGAATTCCCTCGATCAGACTCACAGGTCAACACGGTCGGCATGAGCGCTCCAAACATGAGGAAGAGCATAGAGAAGAAGAGGAAGCCAGTGTTGTTAAAGACCTTGCTGGCATCGTTGCCGATGTTCAGATAAAGCAAGCCTATTAACACACCTATGAGGATGTGGGACATCAGTCTGAGGTGCGTCAAAACCTGAGAACAGAACAAAAGCAGGAACAAATAAACATCCAGTCTCAGTCGTTGGATGATTAACTAACACAATACAGTGCAGTGGTGTTCTATGGAGTTTCTGTGTGTAACAGGTTCGTCAGCACTCAGGTCCTCAGCGAGCAAACCTAACCACAACACCGCCAGCTCACCTGGAATGGGATATCAGCCATGGTTTTGGCTGGAAATGTCTCTTTATTTTACAATGACTTAATCTGGATAGATAGATACGTTTGGAACCAGTGCACAGCTATAATATTTACACAATATTTTTTGTTGTCACCCACCTGGTCTCGACATATAGTTATGAAGGTTCTCTTGAAGAGGATACAGAACTGTGTTAGTGTGCTCGTGGCAAACGTATGGCTCTCTATGTGTACGGCATCCTGGAGAAAATGGAAGCAGATAATCCCGTTAACATTGACACATGATAAACACATTTATTTTCAAGGAATACTTTGACATTTTGGGAAATAACATTTCTTTCAACTTTGTCTCTGAGAGAAAAAACATATTTTTTACTGAATTCATCTAAACTTCACCCAGCATCCAAAAATAAATTGATTTTAAGTGCAGATTGTATTGTCTTTAATGTAATATTTCGCAGTAAATCAGTGGAGTGGAGCATGCATGGGTGTGTGTGACTGTGTGTGGTGGAAAGAACAAAAAAGAACTTCATGTCTGTGCCATGCTGATGAGGGTGTTGAGTCTTCCAGAGAGACAGACTGCAGACTGAGGCAGCTGTTTGAAGAGTAGAGAGCACACCGGGCCCAGGTGTGGCTCATCCCACTGACATAGATAGAAAAGAGGAGCAGCAGCAACAAGCAGAAGGAGAGCTAGTGCCAGGGAGGAGGGGTCGTCACAGTATACAGATGTTTTTAAAAATGGATATTTCCCCTCCATTTAAAAAAAAAAAAATTGTCCACACGACCTTTGTTTTACAAAATATATCCGTCGACACTCGAACGCAAAAACGACTCCAAATGCTGGCCGTAATATTTACATGTCACTACAAGTGAGATCACAAATTAAGGGTCAAGGAATGTAGTTCCCACCCTCCTCTCTCCCTTTCCTTCGGCCTCATTCAGTCAGTTGGATAACAGTTATTGTTGGGGGGGGGGGGTTGGGATTCCTGTCATCACTCTGCTGTGTCATCAACTGTCTCTTTACATGCATAAATGTTCATTGAGGTTTCTGTCCATCGCTCTTCTGAGTGCTCCAAATCTCGCCTTCAATCGCCCAAAAGATCATTCAATCACCATTCAGCCTCCACATGTTTAATGTGTTCCTGCTTTGGCCTCCTGTGACTGGAACATTTTTCAGATATAAAGTAGAATATGGCGCATGCTCATGACACAAAGCAACAATGGGCATGAAACGAGGAGAGGACGCCATCGTTTCCCAAACGCTCCGTTTTACACGCCCACACAGATAGAAAGTAACCAGAGTTTTTTTAAAATCTGCATTTTAGAAGGTGTTTTAAATAATATCCGTTTTGTGAACAAAAACTCTGTTTGCTTGTGGACGAGAGGCCAAAACGTAGAGGAAAATATAAACAAGTATATACTGTTAGTTAACTAGATATACTTGTAGCCCATTTTTTAGTTTACGCACACACGACTTCAACAACAGCAGTTTTAGACGTACGCAGTACCAAAACCAACGGAGATTGCTAAACTCTTATCAAAGCTGCCAACATTAAAATAATAGTCTACTTTTCTACCCTTTAATAACATTAAAGTTGTGTATATTGTAATAAATTAAGGATTTTTTTAATCAATATAAACCTTAATCTATAACAGCTGTATGCCTACATACCATAGACTGTACAGTCTGTTACACATACAGATACACTATATATATATATATATATATATATATACTGTATACTTCATCACTTATATGTATTAATTTATTTTGGATTGCATGCATTTCATTGCATTTTTGCAACCATTTTTAGCTTGTAACTTTTTTTTTTTTTTCAAAATAAAATCTCTAAAGAGTAACTCTATCTACTATTTTCTGTCTAGGGACTTACAGTTTTAAAGGTTCTAGCTACTACTACTGCTACTGCTGCTACTCCTTCTGCTACTACTACTAATACTACTTATAATTCTAAGAGTTTATTCCAGCCAAACACTACTTTCTGTATAACGAGTTAATTAATTTCAACTTCCACCTTTGACAGTATTACAGTATACTGTAGCGTCCTGCTTTTCTAGCGATGTATTTCAGCTCTTGTTTTTTGGGTCATGCAGTTCCGCTTTCCACTGCCAGTTTTACAATTCAGTTCCGTACTTTCAGCAATGCTTTGCAATTAATTTCAGCTGTCAGCATTCCAACACATTTTCAGCAGGAAATGCATATTCTAGTAATAATAATAATAATAATAATAATAATAATAATAATAATAATGTGAGGTAATTAATTGAACTGGTTAGATCAGTGTTTATTGGAATATCAGACACTCTACATAGCTGTACATAAACATACATTAACTGTATGCAATTAAAATGAAAGTTCTCCAAAATGCATGTTTCAAAAGAGAATGAATGATCATATAAGTGGTTATGATATACCTCCCTACAACAGCAACAACAAAAACAACGAAAGAAAGATTGTCAATACATTGTAAATAAAATGTGAGGACACTCCAGTTTCAATAATGTTCTTTTTTTTCTCCAAGATCTTTTTTTTTTTTTTTTTACATGTAATTCAAATAAAACATTAAACTTCAGATAGCACCAAACATGATTGCATGAGCATGTTGAGTCCTTGTGACATTACAGGATGTAGTGCGGACACAAAAGTATAATGATACAGTAATTCATCTATTTAGCTTAAATATATCTATATAATCGCATATGCATATAACACTAAAGATACAGTACAGTATAAAATGATTAAGGCTGAACAAGTTTTTAAAGATTTCAGATTATATTATAGGTACAAAAAATACCAAATTTGGGTAGACAATCATGATAAAGCTTAATTTACAACTATCAACAAGTTAAACAAAACAATCTAGCTCAATGGATTTTTTTTATACACAGGAAGTTAATGTTTTGGGACTCCAAACTTTCACCCAAGTTCTGTAGATGGAACAAAAACTATCTCAGACAAACTGCTTTCTTCCAGTGTTCACTCTTTCAGGCTCAATGCATCATCCCAATTCTCCAGTGCAACTATTAGCCCTCAGTTTTCTTTTGACTAATAGAGCAATGTAAACACTGTATTTGCTTTTCTCAAGGAGGCAGTTTTGTGGACCGAAGTCCTGACACTCCAATACTGACAGAATGGCAGCACACAGTGTAGAATAAACATGCATGTCTACTCCAATAAGTGCGACAGTATCACATCCGCCTTGTTCTCAAAACATCTCTGTCTTGCAGGAGTATGAAATGTACAGTATATGCTGCTGAATGTGGCTCAGTCTCTTTGCCCTCCTCACTGCTGATCTGGCTTTGTGTACTGGAGTTAAGTCCTGATGTCTGAGGTAAAACCGGTTTATGTTGATTTATAAGATGCCTCTTCACTGCTCCGCATCATCAGTCGCTGCACAGTCGTTGGCAGTAGAACAGATCAGAATTTATGTTCTGCCCTTTTAGCAGCAATGTGTTCAATGAAATGAAACAATTTCCCACATGAGAATTTGTTTTCTGTGCACAGAAAAGAGACCGGGATGACATTAGGGAGGGCCTTGAGATTTGAAAGGTGAGCCAAGCGAAAACCTATCGCTCAGACTTGACCTTGTAGCGGAGGACAAGGTAGGTTGCCAGCCGTAGAACGATGAAGAAAATGCCCAGGACAATGAAATCTATGTAGAGCTTTGCATCTTCCACATCCAGTAACTGCAGAACCTCTTCAGGCTTTTGGAACTTACACACCTTCCCGGGACACTCCAGATCTGAGCGGTTCATCCCGTAGATGGTCAGGATCACCCCTTCAAAGCCATACCTGTGGGAGAGATACAAACACTGAGGCAGATCCAGAACTGCAAATAGCTAAGTAAATCATCTCCAGATTATGAGTCAAAATAGTTTTTGGATTAAAGAATTTTGGTAATCCTAAAGCCTTATCAGTAATGTAAAATGTAACTGTCCTGTGTATGGTGCTCAAGAGAAGTCACTCCAAAGAATAAATAAGGATTAAGTCCATGAGGTCAGTAAAATGAGTCATTAGCTTTTGATATACCTTTTAGGCTACGATGTTTGTTAAGGAGAAGTGTTACAAAACTACTTAGAAACCCACCTCCGGAGATCATGATCCATACTAAATGTAAAACCACTGTCTGCTGTATTTGTTAAAGGACAACTTCGGGTTATTACAAGCTATTTATTTTAGTAGCTTTGGATATCGTTTCTGTCTCTAATGATAGTGACATCACTAAGTGTTCAGACAGTTGGAGTACGAATACGGTTATAAACAGCCAAGCCAACAGATAAAACAGATTATCTAAACTCAGCCTTGTATAATAATTTAGAGGTGTTGATTATGCTAATGATCAAATCTCAAGGACATACACCTCTGCATGAACAGCTGGTCTTCATCAGACTGAAACGAGACATTTACGACAAGTTTGTGCAGTTAAGAGAGTTTGATGAATCTGACTCACGTAATTAGGATAAGAATACGAAATATTGTTGCATGAGGCCCAATATTTATTTTGGTATATTTATGGTAAAGTGTGTATTTAGTTTGCTGTAGCCATCCCTTGAACAATGTAGAATACTTTCCCAATTTAGAATGGCAGATCAAAGTATAAACTGTTTCTAACACAAAGAACTGACAGTCCTTAATAGTCCCTCATTGCACAGGAAAACTGCTCCAGAAAGTATGGCAGGTCAAAGCTGAACCAATTGGTCAATGGGCAGTTTACGTAATAGTTTTACTGCTCATCTTTCTTTTCTCTGAATAAACTCTGAATAAGTTTGGCTAACCTGAGAGTGAGGCTGAGCTATTTCTAGTGATGCTACTGCGTTCTCAGATCTAAAATAATTATTTGGTGAAAATATAATTGATGGCCAAATCTATGGAAATAAGACCCAAGTTGTAATAAATACGAATTCTATATGATATTTTTCTCCAACACCGGCATCCAAGTTCCCCACTGCTAACAAAAAATACTGATTGTGGTACATACCTAACATAAGACACATAGGAGCTCCACTGCAGATACTTGGGAATTGTGTCGAAGTTCACAAAGAATCCAGAGAAAAGCAGCACTGGGACAGCTGTGACAGGTCCAATAAAGGTGGCTACCTGTATATGAATGAAGAGACATGTTCTGTTTTATATGTATAACATGAGCCAAGAAATCCTATATTTATCAATGCAAACATGCAGTACCTGTAGTGAAGTGGAGGCGGCCCCAACCAGAAGGCCCAGAGACTGGGCTACCAGGGCCGTGCAGGTGGACAGGGCCAGGAAGAGCAGGTAGCGGGTAGCCTCAGGAGGCTGCTCTGTCATCCAGTACACTATGCTGCAGTACATGATGGGGCAGATCACCTAAAATAACACCTTTATTAAACTTTATTTAGCGCAGAAACTGTTCAAAAATGAGACTTTTGTTTATCTAATATATCCTTCGAACTGCCACAACCAAACACGAATCAATTCGACCCTGATCTTCTTCCATCTTAAATCACAAACAAGGAAAGTTGTGTAAATGGCCTGCTTCTTATGAATTCCAATACTGTTAGGAAATTTCCATTTTCTTCAAAATTATATCATATTTAAGGTGTACAACAAGGACAATCAAATTAAATCAAGCAAAAGAAGTTTCTTGTCTTGTTTTCAGTGACAGCGCTATCGGACGATGATGGATATCAGTGTCTTCCTACAAGCAGAAAAATCCTGTGTGGTGTTGAGACTGATTTTAGTTTTGTTTGAGGCTCCGATTCAGTCCTGGCGACTGTGTTGAGGGCTGAATCACGCCAAATGGCCGCCATGCTAAGGCAACGCCACTCAAAGAAAACTCACAGTCTTCACAATAATGCATTATCAAGGTCTTCAGGCTTTTCTGACAACATTTGAGGTGGATCTGCTCAACCTGCTAGGAGGAGTACATTAAAATAGAGAACATGTCATTTCTTGTTGCAAGTAGGGAGCGCTATGAGTGTGACTCAATATGGACACGTAAATGTCTTCAATCCTGGACCCTTATCATGTCTGAGAAATTTGGGGCAGATTGGACTATGCACGTTATTATAATATTATAATATAATATTTATGGTAAAAATGTGTTTGCTGGAGCCGGTTTCTGAATAATGTAGGAAGCTTTCACACTTTGTAAAGAAAAACTAAGGATGAACTACTTGAACTAACTAACTCAGTCAACAGTGGTCGAACCCTGCAGAGTGTGAATCCACAACAACCATTAAATACCTTCAACCAACACTAGAGTGCAGCGGTGTACTGTGGAGTTTGTTTGCTGTGTGTAACAGGCTTGTCAGCACTCAGATCATCAGTGAGCGAACCCAACCCCAACCTTGCCAGCTCACCTGGAACGGGATATCAGCCATGGTCTTGGCCAGGTAGTAAGCTTTCAGGCTGTACCAGTAGTTGAGATGCTCCCTCAGGAACACAGACATCTCCAGAGGAACTAACACATGGTGCACAAAACAGTTCACATACATCTGTCAATATCAATTCACAACATAATATGGGATTTTTAAATTTAAATCAAATTGGACCTTATTGATTGGCAATATAATGTAAACATGAGTGAATTCCCTCATAGACTCACAGGTCAACACGGTCGGCATGAGCGCTCCAAACATGAGGAAGAGCATAGAGAAGAAGAGGAAGCCAGTGTTGTTAAAGACCTTGCTGGCATCGTTGCCGATGTTCAGATAAAGCAAGCCTATTAACACACCTATGAGGATGTGGGACATCAGTCTGAGGTGCGTCAAAACCTGAGAACAGAACAAAAGCAGGAAAAAATAAACATCCAGTCTCAGTCGTTGGATGATTAACTAACACAATACAGTGCAGTGGTGTTCTCTGGAGTTTCTGTGTGTAACAGGTTCGTCAGCACTCAGGTCCTCAGCGAGCAAACCTAACCCCAACACCGCCAGCTCACCTGGAATGGGATATCAGCCATGGTTTTGGCTGGAAATGTCTCTTTATTTTACAATGACTTAATCTGGATAGATAGATACGTTTGGAACCAGTGCACAGCTATAATATTTACACAATATGTTTTGTTGTCACCCACCTGGTCTCGACATATAGTTATGAAGGTTCTCTTGAAGAGGATACAGAACTGTGTTAGTGTGCTCGTGGCAAACGTATGGCTCTCTATGTGTACGGCATCCTGGAGAAAATGGAAGCAGATAATCCCGTTAACATTGACACATGATAAACACATTTATTTTCAAGGAATACTTTGACATTTTGGGGAAAAACATTTCTGTCAACTTTGTCTCTGAGAGAAAAAACATACTTTTTACTGAATTCATCTAAACTTCACCCAGCATCCAAAAATAAATTGATTTTAAGTGCAGATTGTATTGTCTTTAATGTAATCTTTCGCTTCCACCCGCCATTAATGGTGTACATAACCACCCACAACCAGATATTTTCAAACGAGTTTTTAATGTTTTGTTCTGATGATTTATCTGGGAGAGCCACATTGGAAACCGCAATGAGTCCTTTTTACATTTTGTACAAATTAAACAAACAAGATAAAACATGTTAATTAGTGAACTTTAAGGTTGCTGGTAGGTGTCTCTTGTTACCTTCAAACAGAGCCAGGCTAGCTGTTTCCCCCTGTTTCCAGTCTTTATGCTAAGTTAAGCTAAGATAACTAGCTACAGGCTCTAGCTTCATATATACCGTAGACATGAGTGTGGTGAGAAAGTGAATGAGCGTATTTCCGAAAATGTTGAACTATTTCTTTAAAGAACATGCATTGTGTGCATAATATGAACTGAAAATAATAATTTAAAAAAAGTTATTAAAACCTGATTTTGGCACAGGGTCGCCTCCAAGACGGAGCATCATAATTAAGTAATAATCACTGCACATATCTTTTTGGTTTATATTGTGCTCTCGTGGTAATCCAGCCTTGACTGCAGTACAGCAGCACATCATCTACATACCTTCGGGCACTTTGTCGAACAGACTGATGGGCCGTTGGTATCACATTGGTTCTTCTTCTCCTCTAATGCACACATTCCACCTTGGACTGCCTCAAACAGCACCGGGTTCAAGTCTCCGTACTCTCCTGATGCCACTTCAATGACTGAACCAGAGGCAAGAGCAGGAAGACGTACAGATAATGAAGGGATTACAATCAATCTCAGGAAAGTGCAGTAAATACATGAGTAAATGTGAAGCTGACATACTGAAGTCTGCCGGGTTGTGGTAGGTAGGACAATAAAGGCCCAGAGTCTTCAGATAGGGGATGAGGTACGGGACTGTGCCTTTGTAGATACACTGTCCCTGACTGAGAATGTAAAGCTGTGGAGGAACAAAATGATTCAAGGTTGAACGTAAATGACCTTTCAAAAAGTTGACAGAGACCGTTATTTATTTAATTATGCTACAGTACTGGCATACTGTACACCACAGCTTCTCATAAAATAAATAGACATTTATTGACAGTATTGCACCTTGTCAAACATCTCAAACAGTTTGGCACTAGGTTGGTGGATGGTGCAGATGATGGTCCGTCCTCCCAGCGCCAGAGAGCGCATTAGTGAGACGACCTGGTAGCATGACGCACTGTCTAATCCACTGAACAGGGAGAGAGACACACAGGAGGGACACCATTAATGAGAAGCCGGGATATAAGCTGAGGAAATGACATTGAACCATTGAACTTCATGTACATCAGGCTGATATTCTCCTTTTATTCAAAATAAGATATTAGTCAGTGTCATTAATGTGTAATATAATTCATAATGATGTCACTGGTTGTGTAAAGAAAACCCTTAAAGGAAAAGTTCACCTGTCTGTACACTAAATATGAAGCCAGAGCCAGCAGCAGGTTAGCTTAATTTAGCATAAAGACTGGATAGGAGGAAACAGCTAGTTTAGCTCTGCCCAAAGGTAACAGAAATCCACTTCCCAGCACCTCTAAAACCCACTAATTTGTAATCAACTTTTGCTTTAAGGTGAACTCATTTCGTTGGGTGCTAAGCTCAGTGATGGGTACACAACCTGTCTTTACTTTCATTCTTTTGGCTGGTGGGTAGGGTTTTGGGGCAAAATTAATGTAAAATGCCATCCTCCATCTATCATAAATGCTAACATTGTACTCACCAAGTTAAATGCTGACATCTGGGAACACGGCGATATTGCTACCAGTAAGTTCCAGGGCACTTTCAGATGATTATTCTTGTTACAGTAACAAAGGTTCAGCCAGAGTATCGATACCATTTTATTTGGAGGTGAAACTGAAATTTGGTGCACAGTAATGTTAACAATAATCAATTGTTGCACTAGAAAATGTGCACACAATTATCGTTTTAGTATGGTAGGTCAACATTTACCAAGGAAGTCTGTTTGACAGATGTTTGGGTTATACTATTCACTTTCTCTTCCGAATAAGTTTGGCTAAACTGGAGGTTCGTAAAAAAGCATGTCTGATCTGCTGGCTGGAGAGGATGACCAAGCCAACGAAGATATGATCCAAGTTTAAAAAACCTAAACTATCCTTTAATATAGTTAACTGCAGAAGATCTGTGAAGACACAGTGAAGGTGGTGGCTATCTTTTTAAGTTGAAGTACTTTGTTCATTATTAAGGTTTCCATGAGATAAACTAAGGACTAGGTTGACATTGTTTTATTCATCCTTCCTTGCAAGAGTTCATTTGTCAGCGAGGTAGGGATCCCAGAGCGTCCAACCGCTCATACTCGCCAGATGGTACCAATCAAGTATAATTTGTTAGGGTTTTAAAAGTCACTCCAACACCATATGTTCAACTGTCACAAAACTCATTATAAATATGCAGCCAGATGTGCTGTCTGGAACAACTGAAATGGCCTTTGGGTTGCCCACAATTTGGCTTTTCTGGAACAAAACATTGACAATTTGTCTATTAACCAATAAACTTGGCAAAGTATATTGTTGGTAGAAACAACAACTTGTGTTTTATATTATGCAGTCCAATGCGAACACTGCAGCTATTTGACTAAATATTGTGAGGGTTAAATTCTACTGTACGTAGCATTTTCAACGGCTTATCTATTTGATGGAAGCACATCTCAAACAATTAAAAAAAGATGTTCTAAATAATTGTTTTATAATTTTATATATATTTAAGTCTACTTTTAACCATCATCAGTGCATCTGTCTCACCTGGTGGGCTCATCAAAGAACATGACTGGAGGATTGTTGACCAGTTCGAGGGCGATGGCCAGTCGTTTACACTGACCACCGGACAACGAGCTGGTACGAGTGTGAGCGCAGTCGAGGAGCCCTAATGCAGTCAGAATCTCATTCACCTAGACAGAGAAAGTCAGAGAGAGAGAGAAGGAGATTCACAACCTGTTATTAATGTGGCTGGGCAGGTGAGAGATCAGAGTTTTTCTCTAATAAAGACATGAGCAGTCAGTTTATGCCGCAGTTGTGTAACTTTGTGTTAACTCTGTAACTGGTGAAAGCTTTGGTTTGCATTTCAGAATGTAAGGCCAACATGTCCTATCAGCTCTTGATTAATATATTTAATTTGGAAACAAAAATATTTAAAAAAATGTCAAACATATACCTGTATAGGTAACAGAGTACAAACATAGGACAAAACAGCAGTACAAATGTAAACAACCAGAATAGATCTTTAGCACCAAATAAGTCATTTATAGAGAGAAAAAAGCACCTAGTTTATTATTATTATTATTTATTGGTTTATCTGTCTGCAATAATAATATAAGTTTAAAACATAGACGGTGGTTTATAAAGTATTTTGGCAGGTACTTCTTTCTATTGTCAACAATGCTTGTGTTTTTACATTCAAACAAAACATGATATTCATCCCCCAGACAGTTGTCATGACATAAATTACAGAAAGTGGGCATTCCTCCATATTAACTGTGATTGGCTGGTATTAAGTATTATTGTTATTACCTTTATTCTGTGTATGTTAAGCTTGTGTTATTTCTTTAGCTCACCAGTTCTTTCTTCACATCCATAGTTTCGTTAAGCTTTAAGTTGGCTGAAACCTGCAGCAACAAGGAATAAAGGTGTCATCATCATGTGATGCAGCAGGTATTTCAGTAGCTCATCCCTGCAGCACGCTGGCACAGTAACTATCAACCTTTTCATTACAGGTTCAGAAAAAGAAATAAAAATAAAAATATATATATATTTATATATAATCATTACCACAAAGTTTCAAAATAAAAACATACTTTGAGGATGAGTTTAAATTGCAGCTGTGCTATGAGCAGCATCAGTAACAGCTCACCATCATGGCCTCTCGTGCAGTGAGGTGTGGCAGCAGCAAGTCTTCCTGCATGATGTAGCAGGACATTTTCCTGAATGTTCTCAGGTCCCTGGGTTTCCCATTTACCAGGATCTGACCCTTCATCCCTGTTTCCCTGGGCAGCAGGTAGGACACACACACACACACACACACATACTGGACAGTTCAATGGGCTAGACAGACTATAGTGGGAGAAATATACTGAACACATGATACATACACACACAAACACACGGGCTCTTGCACCACTTATGCAACGCCTTAGTTTCTGTATTGCAGTATCTATGCCAGAAGTGTCTGTGATGAAAGCTAATTTCTCTTAATTGTGCTGCACAAACGGCTGTTCTAGACAAGAAAGAGCTACTTTGTCCCATAATATTGAGGACGACGGATGTCATTTTTACATTCAAAGCTTCTATTGAGGTTTTCGCTTTGAATATGAGCTTTGAATATCTGTCGTCATATTTTATGACGTCATCACCCTAAAACATTTTGTTATTGTGGTTATATAAATGCAATTCATGGTGCTGTTAGACCGCCCGTTAATAGAGGTGTGTACCTCTCTTTATGTGCAGCAAGCGGGAGAGAAAATAGTTTTTTGATCGCAGTGAAAATGTTGTTTTTAAAAGGCTAAATACCAACAAATATGGATTGAAGCAGGATATTTTGTTAGATAAAAACATGTTTTGAATTCTGGAAATGATTACATCTATCTTTTTTCAATAATTTTTGACTTTTGGACTTCACAACACTCCAGAGTTATTGGAAATGTTTGGATCACACGTACAGTATGTTGAAAAAACAGTCTCATAAGTATTCACAAACAAATGTCAAGTTATGTAACTCGTAAAACACAATGCACAGATAAATGCAGAGTGATTTGTATCTGTACATCTCTATCTGTATCTGTGCCTCTAATTTACAACTCCAATATCATCATTTGTAAATAAACACAACAGTTGTACATATACATTGTCATATTTTTACTAAAACATCCCCATTTGCATGGCTTAATAATATTCACAATCCTTATATTCATTTGCGAATTGTCAATTTAGCATTATAAAAAGGAAATCAATCGTCTTAATAGATTCCTATGGATCATTTTGAGACAGTTTTAATGCGCCGTTGTGTTTCACAGGAAATTATCAAGTGCAGGGAAGAGCCGGCGCTCTCCGGTAGATGGCGCTAATGCAACATTTATGGATGCCAACCGCTGTTAAACTAAACAGTAGAAGAAAAGAAGCTTTCGCCAAGTAAACATTTAGTCCAACAGTACCACAATCAGTAATATGATGGATACGCTAAACCTACAGGGGTTTCCCTGCCTGCGCAGCACCTAAGGGTTTTTGCACCCCGCAAGCCATATGTACCATATACTTTTTATATACAGTCTACGGTATGAACGTAAAAACAATGTGGAGAGCGTCTGGATAAGCCGATAAACACTGCCCGTTCCGAAGGCGGAGCTCAGATGATGTTTAATCGCCACGTTCGCTAAGTTATGGCTGTGGGTTATTTTTCCTTATAACTAAAAAAAACATCTTCATGATAAAAAGTGCATTATCAAAAAAGTAATTTACAGGGCTGCCAACTTTTCAATTTACACACGAGTTGTTAACAATCCCACACAGCAACCACTAGAATCCAATTCTACTAATAGTATACTACTTATAATATTAGTGTAGCCTGAAATACCAGGTTTAAACACAATGAATAGACATGCAAAAAAAAAGCCTAGCATTCAAATGTTGATGTAGAATTTGAATGTCAACATCATGAATGAAGCTTCGAAGCTTCCAACTATCTGATTCAGCCCTCGTTACAACCCTTTTACTTTAACTGTGAAGTGTAAGGGAATGTTGGCACTCTCACCTGTATCCAGCCAGAATGTGCATTAAGGTGGACTTCCCGGCCCCGGACGGCCCCATGATCCCTATCAGCTCTCGACTGCAGAACCTTCCAGACAGGCATTTCAGTAAGGCTTTGAAACCTGAGAACAACAAAAGGGGGCGATGATGTCACCGACCACTTCAGCACGGCTTTATCAACAACAACAAGAAAAGTATAACTTCATTCAACAAGATCTTACTGTATATCATCATTATAGTGGGGGCCTCAAGGTGTATTTGCATTAATATACTAACTCTCAAGTGTCACTTGCAAATGGAGGTATACACTTTTGAAAGAGTAAATATTAAAATCAAAATGATCAACACTTTAAAAATTGTAATAAGGATACAAACAATTAGAATAACCTTTAGTTATGTAAGGCTTTTTTAAATAAACCTGTAATAGTCTTCATGATGAACAGTAAAAGTAAAGTCATCATAATGTTAATGTTAACAGAAACAATGACCAATTAAAAACACAGAATATATCTGATCATTGCGATTAAATATCAAACATGATAACAAGGATACGAAATGATCAAAGGTTTATAAAAGGCCTTACAGAAAACGTATCTTTTAAAAACTAACTTCAATACAAATGCTTCTCAGCCTAATTTCTAAAACAGGTTGTTCCGAGCTGCAGATGACCTGAAACATCAGCGGTTCAACAGATTGCCAGATTTATGAAGATAATACTTATTACTTACTATAACACTATTGACACAATTTTGACTCAAATAACACCTAGATAACAGCTGAAAAGTCATTTGGTCAATTGACCAATTCCTTCTGCACGTGGAGAGGCTGTTTAGACAGAAGGAGACATCAGAGCAGCCAGATCAACCAGTAGGAGTCGCTAGTGTTGCTACGAGGACATGATCCCTCACCAGCTTCCCACACACCTTCTGTACCAACACTGCCGGCTGTGTTTGATGGGGCCAAGTTTCTGCTCCATCATCCCGGCACCCCCAAACACCTCAACTGATTTTAGTAACTGTACCTTTAGTTCAGTCTTAACTGGTACAAATTTACACCTCAAACTATCAAAATCAACTTTATACTGCTCACGGTTTTGGTGAGTTTTATTTTGTTCTGTCCAGTTTGAATGAAGTGTTTTACGATGCTCCGCTACAGAACAGCTAATCTCAACATAAACAAATACACGTGGATGATGACGCAAGTGTACTCGGGTACGGAACAACTTTACTAATGTGAAAGCTGAGCTGAGCGGAGAGGGGGGGCAATCGTACTCGGGCACGGTACGGATCAATCGTACCTAATATGAAAACGCCCTGAGTATGGATACTACGCTGCACAGTATCAAATGTTGCACTTTCTGTAAGTCTGACAGCATTGGGCGGCTGTGGCTCAGGGGGTCGCCCAACAATAGGAAGGTCAGCGGTTCGATCCCCGGCTCCTCCAATCCACATATCGAAGTGTCATTGAGCAAGATACTGAACCCCAAATTGCTCCCAAAGGCTGAGCCATCGGTGTGTGAATGAGTATTTAGATTTCATCCTGATGAGCAGGTTGGCTCCTTGCAGCCTCTACCATCAGTGTATGAATGTGTGTGTGAATGGGTGAATGCTGACATGTAATGTAAAGTGCTTTGAGTGGTCGGAAGACTAGAAGGGCGCTATATATAAATGCAAGTCCATTTACCATTAACAATGAGCACTCACCTGCATCAGCTTTCAACAATGTATTGTTTACAACCTTTGAGAGGATCAGTATCTGTACTGCACCATAGAAAACACAAAGAAAACAACTAGACTTTGTGTTGGAACTAGTCCAGGGGTTGCTCATAAACTGTCCTACCTGTCATAAATAAAATGTAGTTTTTAAAATAGGCCTACAGGCCAGATGGCCATATCAAACAGATGCTGTTAAAAGACCCAGTCCAACATCAGTGAGCAGCACCCTTTTCTTTGAACTGCTTTAATCAGGCACTGAAAATAATGGACAAAAAGCCTGTGCGGTGGCATCATTGTCACTTACTAAAACGACACAATCTACTGAGCTTTCAGAGCTTTACTCATTTTTGTTTTCTCAAATTAGTCTTTAAATGTGTTAATAGTCTAGCCCCGGAGCCTCTTTCCAGATATATCCAAAGACAAGACAGCAATAGAGTAACTAAGAGCATGGTGAATGGCAACTGTAAAATACCACATCATAGAACTACATTTGGACAATCAGCTTTCTCCATAAAGGGCTGTCAACTCTGGAACACATTACCAACCAAAATCAAATGATTTCTAGATATAAAGACCTTCACAACAAAGGTTAAGTGCTGGCTAAAAGCAAAACAGAGCTGTATCCATTTTTAGCTAATTTTACTGTAAATTACCAAAGTGTATTGGTGTATGTGTATTAGTGTATTGTGGTAGGCTATGTATGATGTGTATTTTATTGTATTTTCATGTTTGCAGTGTCATATACATAGTTGTATTATTTAATTTATTCTGTACATGTAAAAGCCCAACTAGGGACACAAGTTGAAAATTAGCAATAGCTATAAACTCTCTGTGCAGCACATCAGTTTCATGCCCTGTATATGTTAAATTGCATCGTCCCTATCAAATAAAAATAAAAATCGAATCAAATGGTTTACTGTACATGGTTCCTGCTCTTTATGTCATTTCTTTAGCTGTCCTTACAAAAACATGAGTGTATTGGAGGATTTTAGATTTTTAGCCTGACATCACCAGACCAAATCTCTCTAGTCAAGTCTCTGGATGGAAATGGACAGACTTACAACCAATTAGTACAACGAAACATGTGACGAATAGCGCTGAGCGACGGAAAAATGTAAACATACTCCAGCGTGAAGAGATGAGCTGTGATGGTGTGGCACTGATATGTCTGTGAGTGACTGTTGCCATTTTTGCCATCAGAATTTGAAGTTAAAGGAGTTTTTACTTTGCCTGGGAACCAGACAAATCTACAAGCTCACGTTTTATTTGCTCTGGCAGATACATTTACGATTTGGTCTGGTGATGTCAGGCTACGCAAAAGTGGCAACAACAGAAAGTTCCATTATAGCTGCAGCCATCTTGGTTGTTTTTGAAAATGCCTCAACAGCGCTCCTCTTTATGGTCTTTTGTCGCTGATAGCACCGTATCGACCAACGGCGCTGTTGCGGAATCGTAGCACCCAGCCTCCGGTTCACCCTTACATTAACAACGTTAGCTCTGCCAGCACTGTTGCTGTTGTTCTCGGCTCAGCCACTGGCATGTTGAGAGCCTTGCGGAGGCAATAGAAATTCTCCCAATCTCGCATTTAGCACCTTCAAGTATAACCAATCTTGGAATTCATCGGCTATTGCTCTGACGATGGATAAGCTTCTGCTCTGGGGGCGAGGGGATATATTTCTGGGGTTCTGGTGTAGCTAGTGTATATCCGGGCCAAGACTTCCTTTTCCGTGCACTGCTCATTGTTTACAGTCCGATTAGCAACTTGAGACGCAAGACTGAAGTTGGAGTTGACAGACGACGTGTACGACCGGATTGTTTTACAAGTAGCCAGTTTACAAGCTAATTTTAAAAAAGCGAAATCTTCGTCAGACGGTAGCCGATGGGTTCTGAGATCGCACTTCGGTCAATGCATTCCGCCTCTTTTGCTCTCCAAACGGACTGTTTACCTGCATTCAACCAAAGCCTGCTCGAACGTGATTAGTCAATACTACCCGGACTACAAACTGAAACCAGAGCGCTTCCGAAAATCTTGCCCCATTGCTTACAGATTCTGCATATGAATGCAGAAAATGTGTTTATAGAGATTAAAATATAACGAACATTGAGGTCTGTTAGGAATATCTTCAATCATTACATTTGCTTCTTCTTTCAGTTTTTCTTGATGGTTCTGTTTTTCCTCTAGGAATAAGATTTGTACTTCTTGCTAAATCATCTCACAGCTATGTTTCTGTTAACAGTTGGCCCCTTTCTTAGATAATAAAAACATAATTACTGAATTTGTATAGACTTGTAAGAGAGAGAGAGAGAGAGAGAGGGAGAGAAGAAAATACATGTTTAAGTTAAATGCAATATTTGTCACATTTCCAAGAAATTGGAGGCACTGAGGCTTGTTAATGTTAACGTTGCTTTGAGTGTTCAGACATGTCTTAATTGCACCTCAGACTATTTTTTTTTTGCATTTCACAAAAGGAGGGCAGTTAAGTAAGTTTTAGCTTATTCTTAAGATTGATTATATGGCTATAGTTTAACCACAAAAATATATTATTTGGACCAAATTACAACAGATATTTTATGTTATTAATATGTATTTATGTATTAAAAATGCATAGAGTATAATAGTGAAAATATTATCTGACTCACTTTCTCAGTTGCTGCTGGTTAATACGTATTGGACAATTTGGATATATTAATTGATGAGGAGTCAAAACCACAGCCAAAGTACTATTGTAAAAACACTGATTGGTTGCTTCATTTACACACTGTTGTGACACGTTATGTACTGTATGTACTGTGGAACTATTGAAAAGAAACTTCAAACAAGGTCAAACACATGAAATGAAATCCAAGACTCAGCTGAGCAGCACATCAATCAAAACTGAAATCTATGAGTTATTCATCTACAGGATGTGTTTACTTGCAGTTTCTTTAAAGGTTGAAAGGAATTTAGATGTACGTATGTATCCTGGCAAACACTTTCACCCTACCTCACCTCACCTCACCTCTCCCCACCTCATCTCACCTCCTCTCCTCTCCGCTCCTCTCCTCTTTGGCTCACCCAGTCAGCTATTGATGACCTAAACTGTCTCCGACTATGTAGCACTTACTCGAAACCTCAGAGGATATACTTTTGCGCCACTGCAAAAATACAACCACAGCTGTTGAATTATTTTTTTATGAGAGGAGAGGAGAGGAGAGGAGAGAGGAGAGAGAGTAGAGGAGAGGAGAGGAGAGGAGAGGAGAGGAGAGGAGAGGAGCATTTCAGCAACAATATATGTCAACAACGAAGCATGCAATGCTGATCACGGATTCAGTACATTCACCAAAGGAGAAACAGTCCTGTAACTGCACTTTAGGTCGCTAGCTTTAGTCTGTAGCCTACGTGCTAGCCGGCTAGCTAGCTAATAAGCTAGTTTCAATGTGCTGCTGGCCAATCGAGTCGATCAGGAGAGAACCAGACTGACTACTGAGCCCTGCTCCTCTGGGAAGAGGAGGTGGTGGCAGACGGGGGGTTGGCAGAACATGGCGGGGTGGAAGTGACTCTGGAGCGGCTGTTGGGTTCAGATCAGAGTAGAGAGCCGCCGCAACAGCTGAGACAGCATATGTCAATATGTAATTTACATGTGTACATTAATAAAATAATAATAAGTTTAACCGCCTCGTATGTCTGGTGCTTACTAGCAAGGGTTTTGTGTGCTAACCTCGGTGTTGGTGATCAGAATTATTAATGAGGGCAATTCAATGTTCTTTACTGTATCTGTTCAGAAGGCATGCTTGCAAATATTCTTTATTTCAACTGTCCATTTTACCTGAGCTGCATGTGGATCATTACCTTCAAAGCGAAAGGTTAAAAAAGTAAATGAATTTGATCTGTATTTATTAAAATATACACATGTGCTTGGTTAATACATTTGTATATTACTGTCTATTAGTCCACTGTGCAGTGTCTATTGATCCTGTGTGAAATCTGTGAACACTGATGGATCCGGGGGGGGGAGCAGTGTGTCAGAACAGCCCGTTCTCATTCCCAGGGTGTTAAATACCGAGGCTTTGTCAAGGCCGTCGGCGTTCGGTACTGCCGCAGACAGCACCCTTTAGATTCGGTATGAAACACACCAGACGTTCCATTATAATATAAACCCATCCACGGCAACAGAAAATGCTTATTGTAACTGCGCCGGGAGTGTGGTGACGTAGTTTAAAGAGCGAAAGACTTACTTGTCGGGCGGGAGGAGAGTGGTCCAACAAGCACAAGGCTTTCATCCAGGAGACCGCGGATTGCGTCTCATGCTCCATGTTATAATCAGCTGTTTGTTTGTGTCCCGTGTTCACAACATTCAGTGTTATTTTCACTGACCCAACATACAACGCCCAAACATGTATTTCTTTCCTAAACCTAACTATAGTGGTTTTGATGCCAAAAAATAAAGTGACGCCAAGGGGCCTGATAAATGTGACGAGTTGAGATGAGAACGTGTTGGCCAGAAGCAATCAGCTCTGCTCCTTCTTCTGTTCCCTCTGTCTCTATGTAGGGAAATGATCTCGACAAGAAAGATCAATAAAGATAAGGGTTTGCCACAGTAACTGTTAGCATCAGTCAGTCAGTCAAAAGAAGAAACAGTGAGAGATAAATTTGTCTAGTAACAATATTTGTCTCACTCTGGATGCCACTCGCAGAGGACAGAGCTACAGCGAGGCCAAATGGAGGTCTTTTTTTTTACCTTGCTGTGGCTGCTGGGCCACACAGAAGCACAAGGCTGGCATTAAGCTACCACTTCTTATTTCTGACCAGACGTCTGCAAAACTAATATGTGTCTCCACAACACAACTGAACTGACTGTGAACACACCAAAAATCCCACACCAAACAACACATGGCATTTGCAGATTTATATTTGTCTTGCATCATAGAAGCACTAAAGTTTTAAAGTAATAATTCACCCAAAGTGTACCCTTTTAGTATCAAAGATTGACTCCTTGCAGGCTTGAAAGTTGGCTGCATAATGTTGTCAGGTTGAAATCTGGCCACTTATATTACAGTACATTTCAAACTTTTCATGTAACATCAGTGCTCGAAGTGGGCCAGTACTCACCGTTACGCACATCTACATTTTACTCTTTGGTGTACCATGACTTTCTCTTGCGCACTCTTTTCGGCCTTCTCCATATCAGGTTTTCTGGGCGATTTATAATCATATTGCGCTCCGTGACATAAGCCATATGAACATAAAAACGGAAGTTGCAGTACCACCGTTTGGCCACTATGAAAGTTGGGATCAACGACTGCCGCACTTCCTTGGGGGCTTGACTTTTCCGGACGGAAGTCGAGCCATTTAGGCTTCATGCGCCACTGAGCAACTTTCATAGGAATGAACGAGGCCCCGCCTCCAGCGCTGTATCCAGTTCTCTTAATACATCCATGATCAAAGCCCAGCACTGTTCCTGTGTCTTCATTCGGACACTCAAATAAACTGGCGGAGGTTAAATACAGTGCACTAAGAAGCAGGTATGAGGTGTGATTTTCGCTGTTTCTTCTGACATTTTGTTATTATTTTTTTTCACCATGGAACTGGGCTGACATTAGAATTCATCGTAATGAGGTGTGAGTCTCAAGCCTACTCGTGGTGAGTATTAGATAAAATATAGACAGGTGACAAAGGAAACGCCTGTATAAATGAACAGAGAAACAATTAATATAGATTATTCTATTTAGGGCATGAGGGCTCAACTGAACACCTATGGGAAATGTTAGCGCTCTCCACCAACATCATCAAAACACCAAAGGAAGGAATATCTTTTGGAAGAATGCTGTTCATCCCTCCAATAGTGTTCACAGACTTGGATAAGTTGAGAAAGCTTGGTGCATGCTTGATCTTGTGCCTACATTAAGGCATGTCTTGGTGACAATTAGATGGTACAGCCTATATATGAAGACTGGATGCATGTGTGTTACCTCTCCTCCTCCAGCACGGTCCCTCCTGGATGGTGTAGGAGAGGTCGCTGAACTCCAGGTCCACGGTCGAGCGTTTGGGTAGGTGGGAGAAACGCTGTGCTTCAGTGATGTGGTTCTCAACCTTCTTCAGGTGGGTCAACATGGATGCATCCTGCTGCTGCTGCTGAGTCTGGCCACCTCCATTACATATGATGGCCTCCTCCATGGGGATACTCACAGAGTCAGGTTCCAGTGCCTTATTGTCCATGCCAGCTCTGTCTGTGGGAGGAAGAAGGGCAGGGAGGAGGGAGAGGAAAGAGAAGGACGAAAGGTAGTAGAGGTAAGAAAGGTGTTGGGGATGCAGATAGGAGCTAGTCAAGTTATTATAAAATATTAAAGATAATTATTAATATCAATGAAAATATTAATAATAATAATAACATGGCACCAAATTATATTGGTACATAAGCTCAAAAAGACATTAAAATGGCTATCAAAAGTAATTATTAATTATCAAAATAATTATTAACAAGGCAAAAGTGAGCATGGCTTACATACCCCCGCTCACCACTTGACCCCTACTAAAGTAGGGCCAAAGGTTTTGCCCTTTTGGAACTAATGGAATTAGTCTATTGAGCACAATGTAGCTTGTTATTAGTTCACCTTCCTCAAGTCCAGGAAGGCTAACCCCCAAAAGGCACAACTAGACCACACTGTCAACCATCAGACCAAATTTGAAGGTCCTAAGTTAAATAGTTTCCGAGTTCTGCTTCGGAAACGAAAGTATAAGACGCGAACGGACGGACGGACGGACGGACACACGGAGCGCTATATACCCCCGACTACGTTGTCGCGGGGGTATAATTATATTGAATAATATGATTTAATGTATATTAAATCATCCTCGGGGCACCACTCTTTGAAACAAAGAGAAAATGATAGCCAATTAATGCAGTCTCATTAAGTATACTAAACTATCAATTTGGATTTCTGATTAATAATTAAATAAATAACTATAACCAAAAATCACCAAATCAATAGATAGTTAAGGTTGAAAGATTTCTCAGAACACTTGAATTACAATATGCTGAAATGTTATTATGGAGTTTTTGCCCAATGATGCCTACTGGAGCATTAAGAAGAGTGGTGCCCTGGTTGATTTAATGTAAATTATCACATTATTCAATATAATTAATAATTATTTCGATGCTTACTAATTAACAACAAATACAAAGTCGTCAAAGAATATTCCCTGGGAGACATGCCAAAACAAGCACAGCTACATCTTGGACCTTTATGTTTGTAATGTGTATTTATTCTTTTTTTTTTTTTATAAAGCTCAGCTTCTCCGTCCACACTAAATGCGAGATTGGTATTCTTTCTCCATTTTCACTGCTGGAGCAGATGATCTGTTAAAATACAAGAACGGGCCTGACCTTGCAGTAAAAGCTGGCAACATGCTGTAAAGTTCACTACAAGAAGGTGCCTTTAGCATTTCATTTATATACACTCAGTGGACATGTGTAGACAGTTCATGACGCTGCAGAGAGAATGCAAAAGGAAAATCCAAATAAACCGCATGATGATGTGATTTATTTTTTACTGAAGCCTAAATTGTTGGCGCTGGAAGCTGGGACAAGCTGAGGGTAAAGTAAGGTGAGTGTGAATTCCAATGAAATGTTCAGCATAGAAGAAAGATAGAAGAAAGTAAGTGGATAAATTAATGTAGTCAGAGGCATAAAGCACTTTGTAACACACAGAAGGACTTTATCCTGCTCGTTATCAGAAGAATAGTGTCATCCCATGACTTCTTTGGTATTTTTATGGGTATAAGATAGCAGATATAGGGAGAAAATTACAACTATATATTTCAACACATTCTCACTCCCAACTCATCAAGTATGGCAGCTTGGTCAGCACCCCTACACTTCAAACCATGATGCCCTACGTACCCCTCTAGCGCTATTTTGCACGTGTCAGTTTTGCTCGGTGCCATGTCATTGTTCCGACAACTCGTTATTCCGACAACCCAATAGTCCGACAAATGCCCCACTGGACCCAAAGCCCATTAGACCGACAGCCCGTTATCCCAAAAACAAACACCCATTGTTCAGAAATCCCGTTGTACCGACAATACACACTCTCCCTGCACCGCTGTCTTAATGCACGGGCTAACCGGGGCTCAAGCCCCCGGACCTGACCTGACTGATATGAAGGGATCCGAGGGAAGGGCTTTCAAAACGTCCATAGCAAGAGGACCTAAAGTAAAATCAAGGATGTTATATTATTGAGTAATATTTAGTATAGCCCTCGCTCATATCACTGCTGCATGGAACGCTACATGATGCCAACCAAGAAGGATTGTTAGATTAAATATCCTACTGCGAAGTCCAACAGTAGTTGCACCTGGAAGGTACGATGACATCATTCTGCATTTTAAAGTAGCCATGTGCTTCTGTTTGTCTGAGAAACGATGGAAGATTCAGTGTGAACAATGGACAGATGGAGAAAGAATAATCTGATTTAGAGTACATTCATTTCATTCTAATTATTATTGTCAATGTTTGTTGAAATGATAGTTAACCTATAGTTTGTTAGCTTGTTTCATATAATAAAAAACACCAGCGCCGTTGCGTCTTTACGCATAGAGCCTCCCGTTGCGCAGAGTAAAATACACCATGGAGCATCCCATTGACCTGTCAATTATATTTTTATTTTTATTCCACTGGAGCATCGTGGGCCCTTTTACGTGGTCGGGTCCGAGGGCTTGAGCCCCGGTTAGCCCGTGCATCAAGACAGCGGTGCAGGGAGAGTGTGTATTGTCGGTACAACGGGATTTCGGAACAATGGGTGTTTATTTTCGGGATAACGGGCTGTCGGTCTAATGGGCTTTGGGTCCAGTGGGGCATTTGTCGGACTATTGGGTTGTCGGAACAATGACATGGCACCCAAACTTTCACTGTACATTCACTAGATATTCTCAGAGCTAAACTAACTCTTCTGCAGTGTGTAGTGTGCACACATGCACATGAGAGGTGGAGCGAGAGAGCGAGTGAGAACGAGCACGGTGTGTGAGTGAAGGCAAGCGGGCAGAGGAGCAGAGTACAGCATCGACTCGAGACCAAAGCTACGGTCTCTCCTGTGTCTTCTGACCGCGGCCCGGCGCAGGAAGAGTTAACACTGTTTTGCAAGACGGGCTTCACTAGATATAACTTTGCAGTTTTGGTGCTTCTGTGTAGTTTGTGAAATATGAAAACAAAAAAAAAAAAAAAATATAAACAAGACAAATGTTTGTAATGTAAATGTGATGATGCGTTCACACCAAGCGTGAAGTGAAGTGAATTTTCGCCTTGCTGTGCTTGCGCGGGTTTGACCGTCGGAATCATTTGTGTTCATTCGCGTCAGGATTATTTGTGTTCATTCGCGTCACTCACGCTAGACGTGGCGGAAAGGAGAAAGGGCTTGTCTCAATAGATACCAACAACTTTTCTTTTCGCCATCAACCATGGAAGAAATAACCACTGTTCCTGCTTTGTACATGTTGTGGAAGTCCCCGATATGTCGGAAAAATGCCGTTGTGTCTGGCTTCATAACATCACCCGGCAGCGCTCGGTGAATTTGTGCCATTGCACTCAAAATGATACCGAAATAACTGAATAAGTCTGAATTCATGCTTTTGTCAGGTCTGTCCGAAAGACGACTAGCAAACAACTTTTAAAATGATTGTTTTCTATGGAGTCAGATCAGTCTCAATATTAATGAATGCACACATAAGGATTCACAAATGTATTTTGTGATTTATATATGAATGAAAAATATTTTTCAATGCACACAAAAATAGTTGTATATGTTGTTGTAATCATTGTATATAAATGTAAAAACAAAATCCACATATAAAGAACTAAGGTTCACAATACATTTCTGATGAACAAACAAATATTTCTTGTTTTAGATAAATGTAATACAAATCCAGAAATACTTTATGTGTAATTAAAAGTATTATCAATTTTCATCAAAAACATATTTGGATGTTGTTACATTTATATACAAACCTGCATTTACAAACTGCTCGTCATGTGTTAACTTCATTGCATTCGTGTGGGGTTTTGGGAATTTTCTGTAGCCAATCAGATGTCTCCCTGCTTTTCAGCCAATCACATGAGCGTGTCCCCGCGAGGGAATGTATGGCCCTGTTCAGACCTGGTATTAACATGCATCCTCAGTGATTGGATCACAAGTCTCAATCGCTAGTTTCAAGTCTTCTTCAATACAGCATGATGTTCATTTAGTAAATTATGGTCCCATTTAGAGGCAAATACACCATAAATTAGGGGATGCTTTAGGGCGGGGCTTCCTGTGATTGACAGGTCGCTACCACCGCGTTTTCCGGTCTGGGAGTTGTCCATGTTTTCGTTGTAGAACTTTAACCCTTTCACAGTGTGCGTTCATGAAAGCTAATTATAACCTTTTTGGCTGCCTGAAAATGTCTTATTCTGTGCTTAGCTCCACCCTCTCGAGTCACTACTGGTTATAAAAAAACAACATGGTGACGGCAAAAATGCCGATCTCGAGGCTTCGAAACGGCGCTCCAAAAACCAATGGGTGACGTCACGGTGACAACGTCCACTTATACAGTCTATGTATATCACAGATTAGCTGATAAGTATCATTTTCAGGAGACATCCAATGTAAAAATCTACTAATTGAGTCATTGACACTGATGATTCATTAGATTCTCACTAGGTGTTCAAGATGTGTTTGCACATGTGTTAGACACCTCTACTGGTGATAGCTCATTATAATTTCAGCTTTAGTGGAAATGTATATACGTTTCCTGGGAAAAGATAGCTTAGGTATGATCAATGTCAGACAAAATCCTCTTTTTTTTCCATTGTCCTGGCAGGACGCTAAGCAGCAGAAATATGCAATCTCCCCTGTGATCGCGAGGTCATTACTGATCATCGGAATAGAGATACGTCTAATCTACTTTGTTCAGCACAGACCACCGTAAAAATGGTTCCTAAGTCTGAGGTGGCACAGTAATTTGTCCTTTTTGAGACAGAAGTCTCATTTAATCACTCATGAGGTTCTTAATCCCCTTGGGGATTAAAATCAACTTTCTTTTCTACCCTTGATCTGCTCAGCGTAGGAGGGGCCTGGAGTTACCGGCTTGGGAAAAAATCTGCAGACTCAGGTACACTACCAAGCACCAAGCCAAGCTAATGTATGGGAATTGACTGCTCCTTCACTTGCCCTCCAGATCACACCTCCACACAGACACATTTCAGTGGCAGCAGGGAGAGAGAAGCCAAAGAAAAGCCCTCTCTGGGTGTCAAATGGTCCTGATAAGAGGGAGGCAGGGAAACGGAAAGACATGTTATGTATGCCAACATGTCACGAGTCAACCTGGAAGGTACTGCACTGTTCTAGATGAGAGAGAAGGTCCAAAGAGGGGAGAGAGGGGAGGCAGAGAACTCAGTGACCTGATATCTGGCATCTACAATACCACTGTTACATTTGTATGAGACTCCAAGACTTAATGCCCCAAATACAGCTGGGTTAAAGGCCCATTAGAATAAAATAAAGTGGTCAGTTCCACGCAGCTAATTGAAGACATCAAAGTGATGATAAGAAATCACACCAACTGCCTCGAATTAGCTCAGAACAAAAGTCTAATCAATAGATTTTGTGCACCATCGGCCTATCTGAAAGAAAGACTAAAAAACACATACCCTGGTTTTATGCTTATGCGCTCTAGTTTACAATGATGTGAAATAAAGCTCAAACACCCACCACATGCACCTCTGAGCCCTGGTCTAATTTTAACCTTATGTTACAGAAAGCCCAAGGCTAGCATTACCTCAGTCCATGGCTAACATTAAAGAAATAGAGTAATAAAATCTGTTTACCAGCACCTCTAATGCCAGAATCAGACTACACGATATTTTTTGTTACGATGGTCACTATGTAAGATTAGACGATTGAGAGTCATAAATTCTTGTTGTGACTTGGCCGCGACACACGGCAGACTAAACGTCGGTCCCCTGTTCCGACAATACACACTCTCCCGGCACCGCCGTCTTGATATACGGGCTTACCGGGGCTCAAGCCCCCGGGCCCGACCATGAAAAGGGGCCCACGAGGCTCCATGGGAAAACAATAAAAATACTAGAATTGCACTCGGGGAGCGCAGACCTCCGCCATAACGTGACTTTAAAAACAGATCACAGCTCACAGCTGGCGGTACCGTGAGGTGGTCGGCTTATTATTAACACGGTGTGTTTCCGTGTAACGTATCGGCGGATGTCTCTCTCATTCAGCAGCATTGTTATGTCTGTATAACGTTACACTACGTTTTCTCTCATCCCGTCAGCTACCGCTTTTTTCTTTCTCACCGCGGACGGACAGCAGCTTCCGTACACACATCCACACCATAGATGTATTAGGATCCACACACCTATGTCTGCTCGAAGAAGGAAGTAGAAGGCGGGGCCATGCGTCATCAGTTACACTGCGCATGTGTCATACCCTGTGGTCTTAATGCACAGGCAGATCGGAATTTAACAATATTCCTGAATCCGGATCGCCACCAAAATCTAATGATTGTTCATTGTACTACACTCCACCCCTCCAATAAATTTCATTCAAATCCATTGCAGACTTTTGGAGTAATCCTGCTAACGGACAAACCAACAAACCAACGCCGGTGAAAACATAACCTCCTTCCTAGGCCTTCGGCCTTGGCAGAGGTAATATTTCACAGGGAGAAGCAAAAGCGTGCGCGCAACGGGATGCTCCATGCGCAAAGACGCAACGGCAGTGGTGTTTTTTACTCAGACACACAACCTAGATTGAATATCCTACTGGGAGGTCCTGCAGCAGTTGAGCTGGGAAGGTCCGATGACATCATTCTGCATAATAAGTAGCCATGTGCTTCTGTTTACAGCTGTGTGCATCTGTGCTCAGCGGTTATGACAGAACATGTCCTGGAAAGCAAGCATCAAACATGCTAGACTTTCTGTCAGGACGTCGTGAGGCGTCCGAGACGCAGCGTCTGTTGTTGTGTACTATGATACACTATGCAAGATAAAACAATTGATTGTCGCACACGACACTCATTTATCGTTCCGATCCGGGTCGACACCCTACGACGGCCGTGTCGGTCTATAATCGGGCTGATATTGTGTTGTCTGAGCCGGACATAAAGCTCACTACTTAACATGTTACATCTGGTTTGTTTAATCTGCATACAAACAGAATATTTAAAACAGTTGTTTTCATAAATTGTTGATTCACGGGAGTTACATGCTGGAATTTTGTAATGACTAGGAACAGTGATTTCCAGGAGTCTCCACTTGTTACCTGGCATTTGCATTGTGACGCCAAGACTCCTGAAGTTACTGCTGGCTCTCTCTTAATATTTAGCATAAATCCTAGATATGAGGGTGAATCGATCTTTTCATATAACTCTTGGTAAAAGAGTGAACAAGCTTATTTCCCAGAATGTCATACTGTTCCTTTAAAGCCCCTTTCCCACTGGACAAAAAACTAGGAATGCACCGATACCGATATCGGTCATACTGACAAATAGGTGGATCGGGTATCGTGACAATGGGCCGATCTGGTATCGGATACCATTATTTTAATAATCAACAATTAAGGAGATTTATATCTATGTATTTCTTTTTTGCATTTTGTTTTACAAAGTTAGGAAAGCAATGTTTATGTCTCTTACACATATAAGAATGATCCCATACACTTCTCCACAGTGAGGCATGCAGTTTATTACTTTGCCGATTTCCAACCAGCTTTGTATCATTACAGTGCGGGTAGTATATGCTAATGAACAATGCTGAACTTCCTCCATGTTGCCAGCAACCACAGGCTCCCACTCATTTACCAGCAAAAACTTTTGCCGGCTCTGGGCTGTTTTGGATTGCATTTTTTGGATGCCCGCCCCCACAGCTCCTCACCACCACAAAATCAAAACAAACTTCTGAAAGACCATGGCACAAGGCAATGTTCCCCATAGATATGGAGGAAAGTATTTTTTTTATTGTAATGCTGGAATCTCACATTCGGGAGTACTAATATGAGGCAGAATACAGTGGAAGAGGAAGAGGCCGCCACAGCTGAGAGTTACGCACTGCCAGCCGGTGAGGATAGCGTCGCAGAGCTGTAAATGTGCAGGAGAGTGCTGGAGATATATTTCAGGATCAGGAAACAAAATTAGAAAAACAACCAAAGCCAGCGGGGCAAAACGGACGTCTCAGCATAGAGTAAGTGCAATAGCGACAGTGTTTTGTTCATCTGTTACTAACACGGCAAGGTTACAGTGTGAAATCATACAATGCATGTTTTTATGAGGCTCATTCAAGATTGACTTTTTGAGCAAAATAAGTCAAATTCCTGGTATGTCTTCTCGTACATGGCCAATAAAGCTGATTCTGATTCTGAATTTTTGTAGACATTATGTCCAGGCCATTAGAACAAAGTATCCATCACCTGACGGCCAGCACCATGGAAGCAACAGATGCACAAGATGAACTGTGTATTTGAACTGATTTTGAACTTTTTTTTTTTCTTTTTCCAGCAGTGAGAACGAAGGTTACGATATTGTAACCCTTGTTCTATAAGCACAGGCGGAGCCCTCTCCTGGACTCTATGGGTAATACTGTCCTCCAATCACACGCACGCGTTTGCCTAATTTGATGAAACCGTTTCTATACTAGGTTTGCTGAGAAGCAATGGATTCGTGCTCAAAATGTTCCTAACTATGATCATATAAAGTAAGTAGCCTACTGTATGAATTCAATCTCACTCAAATAGGTTTGGGGGCTTTTCATGAATTTATTTATTTAGGCTTTTTGGCATATTCCCCAATGGACATTTTGGCTGTTGATAATTTCACCTTTCATCTATTAATCCCTTTCACTTGTTGGAGTTAAGGAGCGTGCAGCGGTATTATTACGATTTGACACCCATCTTGGATGCAGCGGAGATGTGTAGCTTGTATCCATGGAGACTTAAATGCCCCTCTAGCTGATCAATAAGAAATTACGCTACCTCAAGAGGGTCGAACTCATTCTTCCTGTTGTACAGCGCCTTGAATTTTAAAATCCTTCTAAACTATAACTATAATGACAACTATAACGATGAGGAGAGAGAGGGATATTGGCTATTTTAATATGTAGGCTACACTTCAATGCTGTTCAAAGACCATTTTACTAATCCCCCCCTCCTGTGTGGAACAAATATACCTTCGTATTTAGATGGATTTTGATTTATTTATTATATTTTATACCTGTCTTATTCTATTTTAGCTTGTTTTAATTACTATTGCCTTGGATATTCAATGACTGTTTTTAATTGTATTTAAATGTCCTTTTATAATGTAAAGCACTTTGAATTGCCTTGTTGTGAAAATGTTCCAGCAGCGGTTGGCATTCATAGATGTTGGACTACCGCCACCTACTGGAGAGCGCTGGTTCTTCTCTACAGTTGTGAATTTTTGTCTGACACACATGCGTGGTAAAACAGTCTCAAAAGGATCCACAAGAATCTGTTGAGATTCACAAATACATTTCAATTTTAAAATGCTAAGTTGGCGATTCGCAAATGATAATAAGGTTTGTGAATGTTATTAAGCCATGCAAATGGGAATCACAGATACAGATAGAGATTTACAGGTTCCAATCACTCTACATTTATTTGTGCATTGTGTTTTACGAGACACAAGTCACATTTTACGAGTCGCAAGCTCCCTGCATTTGTGGATTTTGTGTGTAACAACACGGTAAAAGAGTCTAAAAAGAATCCACACAAGGAGGTGAAGATTCACAAATACATTTCCTTTGAAAAATGCTTAAATTGATGTACAAATGATGATACACAAGTTGTAAATTTGAGGCATTACAGGTTTACAGATACAAAAATAGATTTAAAGATACAAATCACTCCGCATTTGTGCATTGTGTTTTACAAGTTAAATAACTTGACATTTGTTTGTGAATACTTATGAGACTGTTTTGACACCATAATTTTACACTAAAGATAACATATTTATTAATAGGCCTATTATATTCCATTTCTGCCAATAGATCCCCCGAAATGTTGCACACTGTTCCTTTAAAGTCCCGGTCATCAGTACTTGTAGAAACGTACAAGTGCCACAAGATGGAGACAGCGATGAAGGTACCATATGAGAACCTTGCAGTTACTAATTTAACCACAGCACATACTGCAAGTTCCACAATAAAGTGAACCGCAAAGGCTTTTACAGATGATGCAAGAAGTGTAGCGTTTGTAGGCTATGACGGTGTGATTGCAAGATATTCACATACTTATGAAACACAAAAAAACATAAAAGCCTGTTACCCTTGTAGGCTAGTAGATATCGGGGCCCACCGCTATTATAGAGTGTACGGTAATAGTTTCCCGTGAGCAGGGGATAAGAGAATGAAACAAGTTTGGACAAGCGCCTCGAAACTAGTTAAATAGCAGCCTGACCTGAAAAACATGATAAGGGTGGACGACAAGTACTGATTCTGAGTGAGAAAACGGTTCGGATGTGAAACACTGTATAGTTGTGGATCGATCCGATGATTTTGAACTGCGTCGGTTCTTGCCGTGAGGAATCCGGATATGTTTTGCCTCTCTCTGGATACCGAAAAAGATCGATCACGTCATGTTGCTACCAAAACGTATGGCAACATTTCCCCGGTGGTGATATTTGTTGCATCGTGCATGGTAAGAAGAGGCATCTATGTCTTTACCTTGAAATGTTGAGCCGCTTGAGGTAGAATGAATGTAGCGCGGAGGCGCCTGCAACAAGGAGGCGTTGGGGCGATGACAGACGCTGACGAGGCATGAGGCTGAGCATATGGGGACTGGAGGTGTGCGTGGATAGCTTGGCTGAATTTAGCCGGAGACTGGATGCGTGATCAGTTGTAGCAGTTGAGACTTCCTGAGCAGGCAAAGGAACGAGAGGGAGAAGAAACTCCTGTTGCCGAGGAATCGGACATTGTTTGCTAACGTTAAGCCTATTACCGCAGAGACTGGGAAAAAATATAGTCTGAGCAAATGCGTCGGTTCGTACTGCAATGACAGCAGCGGAGGAGAACAGTTTTAAAATTTGGCAGCAGCGATATGATTGGCTTAGGGAGATCGTGGCAAAATCTGATTGGTCTAACCACCATAGACGCCCATAGTCAGCTGATAGTGTAGAAGCCGGAGAAAGAGAGAGAGAGAGATATCTCCCTGACTGAATTCCACACATTTTTCTACAGTCTCTGATTGGATCATCAGGACCATGTGTTGCACGGTAAAGGTATCGCGATACCCTGCCGTTAAAAACGTTACGGTACCCCATTTTATTAGTACTTGTAAGAATGACAGTGTTTTAATAGGAGCCGTTATTGCGTCTGCGGGGCCGTGTGTGTGTGCAGCGCTCTGCTTTAGAGGACGTCATTAGGATTGGGATCCTGCGGGAGCAGGCACTTATAACAAGTGAAGTTGTAAAGAAGATTAAAGCGGTCATGAACCGCTCACCGGCTGCACAGCACCGCTCTGAGCTGGTGTCTGTATCAGCAGAACTACCTTAAAAAAAAAAACAAGGAAATAACAGCGCGGCTCTAATTACTGATCAAATGTACAGATAAAATTCGATTCACCATCTTTTCTGAATCTGTCCAAGCATCTACTGTAATTCGGCAAACACATAATCCACCAAAGAGCACATGTTAAAGTATTATTTTACCGCATGTCTCTGTAACGTGAAATGGACGGAGAGGATAGGAGTCTGGCGAGAGTGACTCTTCTCTCTCTTCACACCACTTCCACACTTTCTACAGTTACTGTGGTGTCTTCCTGATTTTAGCAGCTTGTCTCTCATCAACTTCTCACAGAAATCAATCTGAATTTTTAAACGTTTTTTGGATTGTTGTTTTTTCAAGCCTTGTCTTCCGGGCTGCAGTACAACTTTCCACCTCAACTGTTTCTAATGCGCCAGCGGAGGCGCTGTTTAACCCAACGCTGGCTCTAGAAAGGGCCTTTTATGTTTTTTAATTACCTGAAGGCCTCCATAGTTTTCCGAAATGCTTGTGAAACTGCGGTAAAGTGAACCGCAGAGTGCGAAACCTTGCTCCTAAAGATGTGTTATTATGGTAAGGATGGCCTCTGAGCGAGGCGAAGGGTGTTACCATGGATTTGCACTCGGCGGGTCACTTTCTTGGAAAGAAAGGGTACTCAGTTGCAATCTGCAACCACACCACTAGATGCCACCAAATCCTACACACTGTACCTTTAACGGAGGGGCCAGGTGAGATCCCTGCAGAAGCCTTGCAGGCTGAGGTTGAAACCTCAACCACCAGCTGATCAAACATGTATTGGAGGAAGGAAATATAGCAACAGACAGGCAAAGTTTTCAACCGCATTATCTTGGAGAGTCTGCAGAAGGGGTGGATGAAAAACTGAGAAGATCAGGCAGGTTTCAGGCATGGAAGACCGTGCAGCGACCAAATTGCCACCCACCAGGATTATCACTGAGCAATCCAAAGAACACACATATCATTGATTTTGAAAAGGCATTTGACAGCATAGACCATGAGTTGCTAAGGAAACTCATGGCACACTATGGAATCCTCCCAAAATGCATCAGCATCATCAAGAGCACTTATCGAGACACGGCTGCTTGCTCTCTACTTTCTTCTTCCTCTTATGTATCGACCGGATCACAAACTAAACAACCAACAATAAACCGATCGGCAATCACAATCCAGTGGAGCTTGTCAGAACATCTTGACGACCTCGACTTTGCTTATGACATTGCACTACTCTCATATACCAACCAACAGATGCAGGACTAGTCCCAGCTGCTGGAAACAACTACAGCTGGGACTTGGACTCTAAATAAATGGACCGAAAACCAAAAGCATGCAGATCAACAACAAGAGCCGCTATCGAGAATCAGACACAAAAGAGGTCGTCACAGTGTCCGAAATTAACTTTTTCACCGGCCAAGGTGAAAAAAAGGGATCTCGACCACACATTTTACAAGATTACATTTGAATACATCATGATTGCGTTTGAAATTACCTTCGCCCAATATTCACTTTTACTGAGTAGAGCCTGAAGGTATCATATTGTAAATCAATGGCACCTCCCGTGTTGAAATCGGCAGAACAAGTTGTTTAACGGTAGTTGTTAGCAGCACAGTCCTGCACGGAGCAAACATCTAAACACGCGCTCGTTGTGCCGATTTAAACACGGTTTCGTTGTCCGTAATGTGTCATTATCAGAGCAGGTCTCGGTCGTTGCTGCTTCAGCTGTCCAGGCTGGACCCACGGCGCGACTACAGCGCGGCAGCAAGACGTGCTGCTGTACTCCGCTCACCCTAGACTGGATCCCGCCCGGTATGCACGACGGACCATGGCATGGGCTGCACGGTGGTGGTTCCCACTGTAACACACTCTCGTTGGACTGATGGGCTTCTAGTGACACATTATGCACACACAAGGTTAATTCCCATCCAGGCTGCGGTGATTGTTTTTTTAGAAATCTTGTCGACAGTGAGTTTACTGCGTCCCAAACACGATTTCTATCGTCCCCGGGACGACGGGACGTAACATCGTAACATCCCTAATGTGTGTATGTGTCAAACTCTAACGCGGACAGCAGAGGAGCGCGCGCGGAAATGAAACCAAAACGCAGTATGACTCTCAATGTAACTGAGTATAGTTTTTTTATTACATGACTATTTTGGTAAAAACGTCTACCCGCCACCGTGGCGGATAGCCTTCCAAGATTTCCTCGCCAAAACGGAAAATCTACCTGCATTTGGCGCTTGGCAGATGTTAATTTTGGACCCTTTTCAAGTTGGTACATGTTCTAACTTAGGAATTGTTACAGCTGTGGATGGAGGAACAGAGGAAGACATAAAGGCAAGAATTGGGAAAGCAAGAACAGCATTTAACATAAACGTGGAAGTTAAAATTAACACTCGCCAAGCGCCAAAAGGGACCAAGATAGTCATGTAATACAAACTATGCTTGGTTACACCGAGAGTCTCTACCACGTTTTGGTGTCATTTACAGGCACGCTCCTCTGCACTAGAGATGTTCCGAGAACTGATACTTTGGTTCAAAGTTGATGCCAAACATTTTACACTTTATTAACATTTTCATAATATCAAAATATAAGGTTATTGTACCGGCGGTCTCCGGGGACCTCCGCGCCACCGGCACCGCTGCCTTTGCCAGACAACAGCGGAGTACAGAGCTTCAGAGAGCCGGGAGAGGAGAGCGAGCAGGCGGTTGGGCGGGTGTCAGCTCCGTGCAAAGCAGCAGAACAAAAGCACCGACACATCTCCGACAGTATGATAATAATGCACTTCCTGTTCCCAGTCTGATAGTCTGTGTACTGTGTAGCCTATAGATAAGGTATATTTTAATAAAATACAGATTTACCGACAGAATACAGTAGAGCACAGAGGCCGTTTCCATGCTGCGAGGCAGACGAGCGCTCGCCTGTCTGTTCACCTGAGGAGTGCAGTGATCCCTCTGATCCCAGCGGGACATCAGATGAGTAGGCGGTCCTTAATGTGGTCCAGGACACATTCACGTACACACTGCTAAAAGAATGTGGTCATATGTGGCCCAGACCACCTCTGAATGTGGTCTTAAAGATCCGATCTCAATGCGTCTTGAGTACGTTCACACCTGTACTTAGAGCTGTCCACTTGTGATCCGTTCATTGAGGACGCATGTTAATACCAGGTCTGAACGGGGCCTGGGAGCCTCTAAGTTTGTATAGTAGCCTATGCCTGGTGAAATGTCAGGAAGGTATAAAAAAAAATAGATACCGCCTAAGCCTAGTATTGAGACTTGAATTAACTGTCAATATATTTAAATTATTTTGCTTTAAATGTTTTCTCTGGCCTCTTCTTTTCTTTCTCTCTAAGTTTGTATTGAACATAATACTTCATTTTCTCAATGAAATGTACTGAAACAAATCTACATGTGACTCAAAAAGGCAATTTATTATTTGGGCCAGTGAAAATATGCTTGGCCAGTGGATTTTTTCATCTACCAGGTCCCTTGGCCGATGAGCAGGGTCTGAAATTCACTTTTTTCACTGCCTGCCGCTGTGGCGGGCAACTATATTTTTTGTCTGCCACTCAGAAATTTGATCTGCCACTTTTTAAATCTACAGTATCTTCTTATAATCAAGTTTTATTTAATCAAGTTTCTCGCCAAAAACTACATTTGACAAGATTACATTTGCACACATGATAATGTTATACCTTCGTCCAATACTCTTTTTTTTACTGAGCAGAGCTTGAACGCACCATAACGTGCTCCGTGCTGTCGGCAGACGAGCCGGTCACTGTGATTACTCTGTCACGGAGGCATGACAACTAGGAACCTTCTCAATGGGAACCCATCCTCGATTCCCATCTCTAGCGTTTTCCCTGTCTGCCAAAGTGGCGGATGGCCTGACAATTTTACCACTGCCAACAACTTACCTACATTTGGCGGGTGGTGGGTGCTAATTTCAGACCCTGCCGATGAGTACCTCTAACTATACTGAACGATAACTCACAGACTGCTGAGTCTTGTCTAAGTACTGTATACACTGCAAGAATTAGTACTGTTGTGTCAACTGAATACTAACATTTAGTTAACACAACACCATGCAAAAAAAAAGAGGAAGACAAGCTACACATAGTTGCTGCAGCCTCTTTAACCTTCAGATACTGTCTGATTGCTCTGTCTGATACTGGCTGTTCTTACAGAAAATGAGAGGGCTGAACATAAAGGATATTAAGAACCGGGGAAGTAGGTTAACAGTGCTGGCATCCCATGAGTTCGTAAGAATGAGAACTAATTCACCGAAGAGGCTTTGACAGAAAAAAAAAAAAAAACTTACAAGCTCACGTACATTCCTAGTAAGAGCTACAGCATACAGAGGCTCCATAAGCTATAACAGCACCTTTTACTCATGAGACAGAAGTTGAAGTAGAGAGGGGGGAGGGTCGGTCTTTTCTAATGTACAGTAGCAAACTATCTCAACTGAACAGTTAATAAAAAGTCATAAATAAAGAGACTCAACTACTAGCACTTCTGTATGTCAGTGTCATTATAAGGCAAATAATAGCTAATGAGAAAATAATGTCTTGTGTTTTCTTTCAGCCTTAAAAGGCTGTTTAATGTTAATTGTATGAATTTGACTATACAATTTTATAATAATAATAAAAAAAACATCTCTGAATAATTTAATATATATTACATATTAGAGACAGATAAATTTGCTGAGCCGATATATCAGTCAATATTAGCTCATTGCCGATACAAGAACAAGAATTGAAGTACAGAAATGTCAAAAATATGTTTTAAAACAGTGTCAACATTCTCACAATTGTTCAAAAAAAAAACTTTAAGTGAGTTTTATCAAATAAAAACTGGTGGATATATCATTATCAGATTTTTAATATACCTCAAAAATCCTGTATCAGTCAGGTTATATGATATTATCTTAAGTTTATAGACTTGAAATAGCACTACTTTCTTTCAGGACTTCCACTTCAACTGACACTTTCAGTTTAAAGTATTACCTGTCCTGCACTTTGACTTAATCTTTCTCCTTTCAGGAGTTTTATTTCCTGTGATACTTCAACTTCATTCAGTACTTGCACTTACATTGACACTTCAACCTCAATCAGGGTTAACACTTAAATTGACACTGCTTTCAGCACTTCAGTTTCATTTAAATTTTCTTTCTGTATTTGTATTTTTAAAATAAAACTTCAACTGTTTAAAAAATTTCAACAGCAAAATTTCCGCAATGAGCACATGTAGCCTCATTTGCTTCAGAAAGTTTTGCGATTTCTCGTTTACTTTAGCATTCAAACCTGTATATATATCAACTGATAAGTATTGTATCAGCAATAAAGGAATACATAAAGAGGAGGTCTAAAGTACTAGTAGGATACTACAGTATGCCAGAGATCACACAGAGCAAATAATATGAAAACAATCTGTTGTTTTAGGTAGGTATTGTTGGGAATACATTTTTAAGAGTCAAATTATATTGACGAAGATGTTGACTCACGTCTTACATGTCAAAGTCATTCAGTGGACAGTAAATCTAGGTCTGTCAGTCATTTCTATTGGACAAAATAACTCCGATTCAAATATATTTTTTTTTCATAGGTTGACACAATTTCACAAAGTCACTCTGTGAAGTAATATTATAGACTGATGCATAACTAATGACCATCGGAAGTGTCCCAATAACATTGTTAATTCATTAAAGGTTAATATGACAGCTTAAGCATGAAGAAAAAACGTGCATTTGAAGTGCGTAAATTATACACGATGTTAAGATACATTTCAGGTGTATTTTACTTTACTACTTACTGTACTTTAATACATTACACTTCACTGTGATGTAACAACTTGTTCCGCTCTGAAAGCTTGTTAAAAGCACTGCGTTAAACCCAGGGAACATTATGAGAAGACAGATTTGAGTGGACAGGAGGACAGCCTGGACGGTGACACATCCACTACAGGGAAAAAGATGAGTCATATAAATAAAATAAAAAATGAAGACTTGAGAGAGGAGCTTACACAGACTGCTGTAGGATGAAGTATCGGTGTCCTCCGCGGTGTCTGTCAGGATGTTGCTATTCTCCCCGGCTGCTGCATTCACATCTGTTCCAGTCTGCGGCATCTACAGCATCACTGCACGGGGAGCAGAGCAGAGAGCAGAGAGGGCGGATCAGGACAGGAGGAGGGGGGGGGGAGGATGGAGGAGGGACACTGGACTACTGTACAGACCCTGCTGCCAGTGCCGGGTCACATGGGGCGGGTGACTTCTGCTTCGTAGAAATGTGGATTTCTGACATGATAATCTTCATCATAAGTGACAGGTGTAGGCTTTTGTTTATGTAACCCACATTTCTATAACCTGAACTGTAGCCTGGAGGCTTATTTCCCACCAATTCCTATTCCAAAGTGTGCAAAGTTAACTAATATTAAGTTAAATTAAGGTATTTGAAGACCCTTTTTTAAATTGGCTCAAAATAGATGCAGTAGCCAATATTATTATTATTATTATTATTGCATTTTATAATGCTATTATATATTGTTAATGAATATTTATATGTATTAAATTATTATAGGATACATTCATTAAATAGTTATAAATTGGCGAATACATTTAAGCCAAATGGGTGTAATGGCAATTTGAATATTTCAGTGAAAATCCATTCTTTATTTTTAGAAAGAGTAGTTTCACAAAATAAATACATAAATCTGAATTATAGTTCCACTTAAAGTGGCAGTAGTCAGTATATTTTTGGCATCATTGGGCAAATATTCCTTAATATCCTTTCAGCATATTGTAATTCAAGTGTTTTGAGAGAAAACTAGACTTCTGCTCCTCCTCATGGTTCTGTTTTCAGACTTTAGAAAATCTAGCCCGTAACGGGAGACTTTGGCCAATCCCAGGTCATTTCAGAGAGAGAGAGCGTTCCTATTGGCTGTGCTCCGGCTGGTGGGCGGTGCTTGGTATTTCCTCAACTTGATCTCAACATGGCTACAAACTTTCTCATTTCACAGCTAAACAGTACACTACAAGATGATTCTGAAAACATTTGAGGCGAGAAATAGTCTTTACAGTAACAGAGTATTGATTCATATTTGATCAGCGCTGCCTAGATTGACCGTTTGGTCGGAGTTCACGAGTGATTGACAGCCGGCTCTCATAGACGGCAGCTGGACGGCAGACTCCAGATCAGCTCTGACTGGTTGTTTTCCTCTGGAGGACACAGAGGAACATGATTTTCTTTTATATTGAATAAAAATGTTATCATATTTCATTATATTTCTATTTCTATTATTATTTTATAAAAATAAATGTGAAGGGGCCATAATTATTTATTATTATTGTTATTATATTTTGTTGTATTTATATATATATATTATTATTTTATTTTATTTTTTTGTGTGTTAACATGGGGTTATGGTTTCAGTCGGCTTTGACACATCCTGTGGATGTTGGAGACACTGTTGAATTCCTCAGAGTCTTTGGGGATGTGACAAACATGGCAACAAGCCGCAACTCGTCAACAAGGGCCGCATATCTCAGAGACTGAATCTATAGCTAAACGTGAGCTTGACGTGTTCAGACTTGAAAACCTACACAACATACAATGTGCAGATAGACGGTATCCTATGTATCTCTGAATGTCCCCCTAACTTGCCGGAGGGGAGGAATTCTTCCGTGAACACAGGTGGTGTCAAACACGGATGATGAGGCACTTCAGACTGGTTGCTTCACACTCACAGTGATGTCTGTGATGGATGGAAATTTAAACTGGACGGAAAAAAAAGTCTAGTTACTGAATAAAATGTTTTTATTCAGTGTGTTATATCACCACACCCTGTGAAGGTGAGGCCACTCTACTTTGACTTTTGCTTCTCACAGAAAAGAGTTATTATTTACACAAGCACAAGACGTCATTAGTCCGGAAATATAAACATAGGTTGTTTTAAAGTCCGTAACATTTCAGTCCTGGTTGACTTGGTGACAACAGTGGTTATTGTGGTAACAGCAAGTATGGTTTAATACTATAGCAGCAAACACTTATTGAAATATAACCAGTTTTAACAGGAAAAACATCGGTTGTCCTATGGCTGCTTCATGATAAAAGCCATCCCGTGTTTGAACATGTTTAATGTGAAGTAGCAGTAGGATGTTCAGTTTGTATTAGCAATAATTTAATCATCTTATAAAGAGAATGAACAGTAAACAGTGAGGGTGTTATCAATGAGATTACATGCATCATTTCCTGTGAATCCCTTGTGCTAAAGTAATCTGAATCCAGTGCGGGAATTGCAGACTGCCATGGCTAATAAAATCTACTACATAGAGAGGCATGTTTCTTCTATTACAGTATGGTATTACCAGAGTGTAACCACATCTAAGCTGATGAAATGAAGTAGAGTAGAAGTATAAAGTAGCATAAAATGAAAATACTTAAGTAAAGTACAAGTATAGTATTTGAGAAAATGTATTTTGTTACATTCCACCGCTGTTCAACAGCCCTTGAAGAGAGAGGTCAAGAACAGCCACTGATGTTAATTGTGGAAAATCCATCAAATCAGTGGCAAAAGACAGACATATCGACAGGTCAACTCTGCAGAGGGACATAAAAAAGAAGGAGGTAAAAATAGTAACGTACAGAGGAAGAGTGGAAGCAAAGACAGAGGAGGTAAAGAAGGAGCTTGCAGACCACATCAAAAAGTTGGCTGACCAGCTCCATGGCCTTACTCCAAAGAAATGCTGTGAGCTGGCGTTAGAATTGGCAGAAAGAAGCAACATTCCTGTGCCCGGCAACTGGAAAGAGAAAAGGTTTAGCAGGTAGGGTGTGCAGGAAATTACATGATTCAGTTGATCAGCAAAGGCAATTCATCAGTGAGAGTAGCCTAAAATCGTTTTAGCAATGTCGTTCCTGGAATCTGCTGGAGCCACTCTCCCAGTTTGGGGGTCACAGCCCCGAAGTGCTCCTACTACCACGGGGACCACGTTGGCTTTGACCTTCCACATTTACGGCCTGTTCTTGTGCTGCTATGATTAGTGCTCTGTGCTGTCTGCCAGTCCAGCGTTTTCCAGCCATTGGTAGGTCTTCTTGATATCAGCCACTTCCTCTATCTGACGGTGGTAAATGCCATGTAAGGGCTTGTCCTTCCATGTTGTCTGCTCCTCTTCCTCTTCACTATCATCAGGTTTCTGCTGTCTGAGGTATTCACTTAGCAGCTCATCATTTGGGGCCATATTCTTGACATACTCCTGGATTTCCGATGTTTCATCCTGGACAGTGGCTCTGACGCTCGCTAGTCCCCGGCCTCCCTCTTTCCGCTTAGTGTATAGCCTTAGGGGTGCTGGACTTGGGGTGAAACCCTCCATGCATGGTAAGGAGCTTTCTTGTCTTGATATCTGTGGCTTCTATCTCCTCCTATATATATACTGTATATATTATATATAAATACAAGTTCCTAGTCTATGGTCGATATTCGCCATGTTCTGACTGGGGAATGAAGGTCGTTCTGCTGCAGTGATCTGGAGGAAGTGTGCAGGCATGAACCAGTCCAGCAGGTAACAAAAACCTCTGGTTTGTAATTTGTCTCTTGATATACCGGGTGAGCTGATTTCAGTTGCTACACATCTCACTCCAATGCATGCATGCACTAATGACAGAGAGCCTCCAGAGTACAACCACACCACCAGAAATAATTGTACTGCCTGACTATGATAGAATCATTTTGATGAAAGTGGTCCTGGCAGAAATGCTCTCATTTTATTTCACAGTATTGAAGAGGTGTCCTAGTGCAGTTTGCAATTTGGGTACTTTTACAGCACTTTGAGCCCATCAGTGTTCAGAGCATTTCTATTATTAGGGGAGGCCAACATACTTTATGATATTTGAATGCTATATTATTGGAATTTCAGTTAGTATTTTAGGTGTTGGTTTTTAACAGTCTATGATGATATTGTTCAGTTAAAACACACTTATTCGCTTTTTGTCAAGCATTATAATTACTAAAACATGATGGTCAGTATTGTTTTCCCAGCATCCCTCTTGAGCTAGTCCCTTCAACTCCTGGTGCATGATGGAAGGTGTAGTCCATCCAGCTGCTTATCATATATCTTCTGATCCCCTCTTGATTCCTATTCTTGTATTCCCTGGCTCTGCCCCGAGGGTTGTTCCCAATTGATGAAATAAGCGTTCCACAATTAGAAACACATTTTTTAGCACATTGCAGAGAAGCATACAAGTTAATTCTATTTCTTAATGTGTCTGATTTCATCCTCCACCAGCAGGGCATGTACAGTAGTTCTATAAATCTGAATTTTGCCCTTTGACACTAGCATATGTGTGTGTCAGTGTAAGTTGGTATGTACTATTAGGGTTTTATTTTTAGTGGTGTAAAGTAGAGAAACCAATAGGTGTCTATTCACCTGATTTGTTGACGTGCACAGTATTTAAATAAAGCCCGTTGGCACTGATGTTGTGCTCTGTATGTCACAGGTCAGTGTCAGCACTTTTACAATGTTTTGTTAAAAGTCGTGCACATATTTGCTTATCCGATAACCACTTTAAACATATATGTACTAGTGCTTTTGGCTCATGAGGAAATGTTTACTTGGTCAGAGACCACAAAATGTTACAGTAAAGTAATGGCGTAACAAAGGTAAGCTGATAAGAAAAGAGCCTGTTTATATTTCATGAGTACAAAGACACCGATTTAAAGATTTGGCATGATATAAAACAGTCTTTGTGTGTTTATTATAATAACTTATAATAACTAATGACATTCATCAATGACCACTTAAGTATGAAAAGGCAGGCAAAGGTTCAGATATTCAAATGGTGGTACACTTACACCCAACTGCTATTGGAACTGCTTACAGGTACTTGCTTTAAAGAAAATTCACAATACTGCTTATAACAAGTAAGACTTAATACGCTAATTATAATAACTTTCTTTTTATATTCTGTTGTAATGACTTTAGAAAAACTTTGCCTCAGTGTCCACTTTTCAGATTAGTTAAAGCACATTGTGGTTGATGATCCTACATCATCAATAACAAAATACTAGATTATTATATAGAATAGTATTCTTGTTTTACAGAGAAGTGCAGTGATACATATTGCATAAATGGCTTAACAATAGGATGTCTTTTATATTTCCTCAGGTTATAACGAGATGTCCTGGAGGTCTACAGAGACATCTGCTGGCAAAGCACCTCACTAACATGACAGGAGAATGTGTGATATTAAAGGGTGTGCCACGTTGTATAGAGAGCTACATATTATATTAAAAGATATATTGTGCTAAATAAACTTGAAATATGGATCTTATTCCTACAATATAAATGTACTTTGATCATCTGGGTAATGCATCAGTATCAAACACTTTATTACTAGCAGCTTACCCCACTTTCACAAAGTTGACAGCAAGCCACAGAGACATTAAACAGATAAAACAGATCATCTATGATAGATTAGCGTGTATGTTAGCTACCTACACCCAGTGGAAATTTTGTTAATTTTCCTTGACTAGCAAACAGGCCCATGAATGACTCTTTTGGTTCTGTATTTTTTAATACCTATAGCTATATAGTTTAGAGAATATTATAGATCCAAGACGAAACTGACAGAATGGCGGAACTAAGATAAAGTCGCAATTACAAATCCCTCTGCTACTTCAGCACCATGGACAGCACCATTGGGTTATCAATACACAGCAAAGTTAGGCTACTGATATTTCAGAGCCGTGGTTGGGGCCATAGATTCTAACTTACATAAACCTCAGTCAGATGAAGGCTCAATAATTCAGGCGGACTAGACTAATATATTCAACTAAACAATCCCTCTGTCCCTGCACGCTCTCTGCTACAAGGGGACGGAGAGGGGGATGGCATTTAAGATAAGATAAGATAAGATACTCCTTTATTAGTCCCATAGTGGGGAAATTTGCAGTGTACAGCAGCAAAGGGGATAGTGCAATAAACAAGAAGCATCGGTAAAGACAAAAAGCAAAGATACAACACAGTGCAAAAAGCAAAACAAATATGAAACAAAATAGGAAAAATATAAACAAGGGGAAATATTAAAAATAGGAACAATAGATACAGTATTGACAATAAACCGACTATTAACATAATTGTACAAGTGGAAAAAATAATATTGCACAGTGAGAATGAAATTCCACCTGAATATATTGCACAGTATGAATTACACCTGAGTAGTAGTGATATTGCACAGTCGGTGTACAGTATAGTGCAGTTATTGTCAGTTGTTGGTGTGTATATGGTCTACTGGGAGCAGTGCCGGTTGTGGAGTCTGACAGCTGCAGGAAGGAAGGACCTGCGATAGCGCTCCTTCACACACTTCGGGTGGAGCAGCCTGTCGCTGAAGGAGCTCTCCAGTGCTGTGATGGTGTCCTGCATGGGGTGGGAGTCGTTCCCCATCATGGATGACAGCTTAGCCATCATCCTCCTCTCTCCCACCACCTCCACTGGGTCGAGGGGGGGGGGGCATCCCAGGACAGAGCTGGCCTTCCTCATCACTCTATCGAGTCTCTTCCTGTCTGCAGCCGAGATGCTGCTGCAGCAGAACTACTCCATAAAAAATGTCTGATGCCACCACAGTGTCATAAAAGTTCTTCAGGAGTGCCCGCTGCAGTCCATAAGACCTCAGTCTCCTGAGCAGATAGAGTCTGCTCTGGCCTTTCCTGTAAAGTGCAGTTGAGTTGAGTCCAGTTTATTGTTCAGGTGAACACCCAGGTTTTTGTCGATTCCCTGGATGTTCACCGGTGTCAGGGGGGAGTGTGTGCATTTGGTAATTTTGCTAACAAGGGGGGTGGCATCCCTCCTCAAATCTCCTACTGCCTACACCTAACATTTCAAGGATCCCTGTAGTTATACTTTTATTTTATTACTTTAGTTTTACAGGCATTGAAATAATATCAGCAGATATTATGATGCTAAAATATGCTGAGCTAATGCACTACGTAGTTATGTTTAAATGTTGTGTTCCAAACTGAAGGATAAAATATTTTGTGTGGCATCACTTAAAGTTTGATTCAGTTTACATTAAAAAAAAGTACTTGATTAAGGTTGGGGAACCGTTGTGGTCATGTTTAAAATAAATTCAAGATCTATATGGGTCTTATTTATCTGACATTCACTGCTCTTTTAGCTCTTGTTTTCATCTGCCTCCTCCAGTGAAAAGTATTTTTCACCACCACTCTAAATCTATGCCACTTCATGTTGGCATGCTAGAGCTTTAAGTAATCTTAATAAAACATCAACCTAGGGAGGTGATTGAAGAATATCTTGACACATGATGAAGCATATTTAAAGGTCATTGTTCATTGTTTACCAAATGCTGCAGTGCAAACATTATTTCATAACCTCAAGGTGACATTTGAATCGGCTCTTTGGAAAACATTATCAGCTCTTTCAAACAAAGATCAACAAAGCTCACACTGTAAACAGTGGTGACTGGAATAAAACACTGACTGTGGCAGTACAGTGAGCCTAAAGTCTCAGCCATGATGATGGTGCCTGTTCTGCTCTCTGCAGTCCTGCTGCTGCTGCTTCCTGGGACTCTGACTGAAAGTAAGTAAGCCTCAGAATATTCATAAAGAATTAATTTCAAGCAATTTTCGTTATTACTGGATATTGTTTTAAAAAAATTAATTTTTCCTCTGCTGTTTTTTTGTCATGTATCATTCAGCAAGTGAACCAGTTCCCATTGATGTGGTGGTGGAGAACAGCTTACTAGGCACCACTCCTGTGACCTTCAGCACACATGTGGTTTACAGAGGGATCCTGCTGGGTGCAATGAAGAGACTCATGGACTCCAATGCAAACTTTAAGTAAGATCATAACACCAGTCGTCACTTGAGAGCCACAGTCCGCAACTTGAAACAATTTTCTATTGATATGGACCTACTGTATATTTGCAAATTCACCTTACAAGTGGATAAACTTGCCGCTTAGGACATTGCAATAGTGATTCAAAGCCATCTCACAGAATGCTTTAATTTACAGTGGAGTCCCTCTTTCTCTAGATCATTTGTGCTCAGAACAAATCCTCACATGCAACCACAGCATTGTCTTTGAAATACATTTTAAATTTGTATTCCTTTGCATATTTGTGACATTAGTAAAACGGCTAAGTTAAACTGTAACCAAACACTGAGCCAGTATAAATAACTGTTCCTATTCTGTCACATCTTTAAAGTTTTGAACTACAACACTGATCGATAGAGGGAACACAGGAGCTTATATCCACACATCAACATCATCATCATCATTGATGGGTGTCAAGGGGCAACAAACTTTCAAAGTTCGACCAGAGAGGGCAGTAAAACACTGCTTTTCAGGCTGATATTCGTTTACTCTTTGAAGGAACAATAGCTCCATCTCAATTCACGATTTTTTTGCCTCCTCGTCTCCTCGCTCCTCCGGCTTGTGACCCGGAAATTGATCTCAGCGCTCCATCTTGAAGGACGTCCCAATTCCTAGATGCATCTCGAGGAGCGAGGAGACTTGTCGGAGGAGCCATAAGCGAGGATACACCAGTGTATCCTTTGCGGAAGTCTTTTATTGACCGACAAGCCCCCTTATTGGACGCTGCTGCCGATCGGACTGATCTGATACATCTCAACATCACTGAGTTTTATACCAGAGTGACGACAGATCACAGATTAACAGTTTTATAGTTTAGTTATCTTCTGATTCACCATCTAGTTAACACACACACACAGCAGCAGACATCATGTGTAAAACATGACATTTAACTGTGACATTATGATGGGGTTTTGTCATTTGATCAGTAAAGGTTATGAATTAAACTTGCATCACAAGTACACACTATATTCATGTGGATTGACACAATAAATTATTTTAAATTGGAAGAAGAACCAACAAAAGGTAAATTATTTAAATAAGATTGTGTACCAAACACTGATCTTTGAAACTTGGCCAGCCAATTAAATCTGCTTAATCTTGAACATAACATCACTCACGGTGTAACTCATGATAACTGATTATATAACAATTGAAGTGTGGAAATATTGTGGTGCACGATGCAGAACAAAATAACACCATTAACAATAACACACTTTCCAACACATACTGTATACCATATGTAAGTGCAATCATATCAGTACTCAGCCAGTCATTTGAATATTGATCATGGTTGTCTTCATTTCAAAATAAGAGTACACTGTTGTTCAAGATAATTTCATCCAAGATTAACAAATCAATCCTCTGTCTGGGTTCCACTTAGCTAGATGAGTATTAACAGGATCATTTTAGCCTGTTAAAAGCATGTTTGCCTGAATTAGTTAAGTTTGAAGAACGGGGCCCTGATGAATATCCCTCGTAGTGACAGCAGCTGTTGCCCACATTCAAAGTAACTGGATGTCAACTGTTCTTCTGTTTGGTCCTGCAGGTTCACCTACACAGAGGATCCAAACTATGGCCCGTACCTGGAGAGTGTGAACGGAGTGACTGGAAATGACAAAGACCACACATTCTGGCAGCTGCTGGTCAAGACTCCAGATGGCAAAATCATAACACCTGATGTTGGTAAGTCCACAATGCAAATATCTGTCAATCAGTCTTTCTTGTTGTAATCTTGCTTTAAATCGGATTATAATACACTATATGGCTCTTGTTGTGCAGGTATTGGATGTTACATTCCCAGTGCAAAGGAGCAAATCATCCTGAAATTTACAAAGTGGTGAAGATTCAGCAATCAACAAGCAACAATCACACAAAATGCATCTGTGTTGAATGCTGAGTGATAATCTCATCTGAATAAAATATCCCTCCTTGTGTTGATTTTAATATAATATAACCTGAAAATAAACAGCTAACATTATTATTGTGTTTTGAATATATTATATCCAATGTGTTTTATCGGTCTAAGTGATCTAACAGAAGGTCAATCAACTTTTTTAAAAGTTACTTTTTAATGGTGTGATCACTGCAAATGAAATTCCATTCAAATGTCTCAAAACCTGGACAAATTAAATCAAATCTATCTGCATGGCCGGATAGCGCTAGGGTTAAGAGACAAAATATGTTTGTTTTTGGTAACTTGGTTGAACTGACCCTTTAAAAAAGCTGGATGGGCTCAACAGAGTTCATAGTGAGACAAAGAGAATGACATATTTTCTGAAGGCCTTAAAGGACCCTACCAGTGGTTTGTCGTTTAAGCCAAACAACATCCATTTCAATCAGGAGAGACCCCGTATCGAATGAACAATAATTTATTACATGGTGCATGATAAGTAGAATAGTGCAAAGTCTTTGGCGATTAGACTCCATCGTGACGTAGTATATCAAAGGGGGTAGTGATGCTGTGCTGAGATTAGATATATTCCCTCCCAGAGTCTAGACACTGGTGGTGGTGGTGGTGAAGGGAGTAGCTGAAGATCCAATGAAAGGATGTAGAGCAGGACTAGGCACTGAATATGATGAATACTGGAGGTGATGGGGTGGAGGCGGGTTGCATCAAGTCTCACTGAAATGACAACTGACAGCAGCAGAGAGGAGATGATTGGCTCAGGGAGAGCGTGGCAGTTTGGTTATCTAAGAGTGAAACACCCACAGTCAGCTGATAAAGTAGGAGCCAGTAGAGCTCTCTACTAGAGAGAGTGATAAAGGTTGTGAATGAATGAAGGGTGTAAGGAGGGTTTTCCTGACTGACCTTTCGCATAAGGTTAATTTCAATCAGGAGAGACCCCGTATCGAAAGAACAATAATTTATTACATGGTGCATGATGAGTACAATAGTGCAAAGTCTTTGGCGATTAGACTCCATCGTGACGTAGTATCTCAAAGGGGGAAGTGATGCCGTATTGAGATTAGGTGTATTCCCCCAAAAGAAGTAGTGTAGAATGTAGTGTTTTCTACACTACACAAATACTTTACCTTACTGCAGTTGTGGATTCCTAAGCAGATTTAGAAATTAGCCATGGAAGAAATGTTTCACAAGTTAAATAGTTATAGTTATGCTTGCATAACCCCATGATGTGCGAACGAGGACACATTAGACCAGTGCAATGAGTGGGATCACATTAGACCAGTGCAATGAGTGGGGTCATGATAGACCAGTGCAATGAGTGGGGTCATAATAGACCAGTGCAATGAGTGGGGTCACATTAGACCAGTGCAATGAGTGGGGTCATGATAGACCAGTGCAATGAGTGGGGTCATAATAGACCAGTGCAATGAGTGGGGTCACATTAGACCAGTGCAATGAGTGGGATGACATTAGACCAATGCAATGAGTGGGATGACATTAGACCAGTGTAATGAGTGGGGTCACGATAGACCAGTGCAATGAGTGGGGTCACGATAGGGATTCATGTTTAATATGAGTGGACAGTGATAATCATTTTGTTTCACTTTAGTTTAATCATTTATTTATTTCGAACATGAAACAAATACTAAAGTAAAAACAAAACAAGAATAGCAAATAATATGAACAGTAAACATATAGCAAACTGTCAATAAACAAATAATCAACATGAATAAATATTACATGTCCGAAAAGGAGTAGGGAGAAGTACAGCCTAAACATGGTCCTATCCCTTCTCTATAACTCGAACAATTAACAGTGGCGTTATTTAAGTACGTAAGTACTTAAGGTATGTGACAAATACATCAATGTTGACTTCTGGTTTCAGGCGGGACACGAACGCAGGTCTCCTGGGCGAAAGTCCAGTATTTTTTTACCCAATCCACTCCGGCCTCCTCCCCACGTGGCGTTCGTCACTCTATATACTGACTGTTTCACGATTATGTAAATTACACACAAAAAGATTTTGTGGGATACACACGATTTACAGTGCATTGCTTTTCGTAGGTATAGCTATGAACAGTGCATGAGACCAGCCTGTTGTACTATGTGTGAAGGTGTAGCATCTGAACAGATGTATTATTAGCAACTGATTGGCTTGCTTTGTTTTGACAAAATTCATGATCATTTCATGTTCATCCTGGAAAACTCTTATGTTTACTAGATAAAAGAGTGAAAACAACACAGATTTGATGCTGCAAAGGAGATTTTTTATTTTTGTTTCTTAATTAAAAAAGAAATCACACAAAGCATGTAAAAATAGTATATACATCTTCATGAGGAAGTATCTAGTTACCAAGCAGGAAATATGATGTGAAGGTGCATTCCCATGGGATTATCATTCAATCAAGAGTAAGTAATGTCAACTCTTTCCTTGACAGTACTATCAACCAACTGTTTGTCCATTTAGTACACTGTTTACATTAGGGGCCATGTATTAAGCTGTTATTTCTCTCAAGAAACACAAATAGAGTTGAAAGATAATCTGTTAAAATATAATCATACAGTTGAATGTGATACTGGCTTTGATCCCATGTTGATTTCCAGTGGCTGCTGATCCTTTAGTACGTGTTATAGTTCAGGATGATTGTGTCATTTGCATTCGGAATGTAACATCCAATACCTGCAAACAAAAACAAGATAAAAGATTATAAATTGATATACAGTAAGAACAAGATACAGTAGATGTCGACTGTAAAAAGACAGAAAGTTGCTCTTTTGATTGACTCACCAACATCAGGTCTGATGGTTTCGGTTTCATTTTTTACCAGCAGCTCCCAGTAGGTTCTTTCGCTCACATTTCCAGCCAAATCGTTCACACTCTCAAGGTACGGGCCATAGTCTGCATTCTCTGTGTAGGTAAACCTGCAAGGACAACAAGAGATGGATTTTTGTCATTCAGACATGGGTGACTTTTACATTAATGTTTCTTGCAGCTTCACTTAGACATGACAGTAAATTAATGGAAAAAGCACGGGTGGGAGCAGAGAACAGCAGTGAGTTAAAATGTTATGGTAGCAAGGCAACCCTGTGTCCTAAAAATTATGTTTCCATACAACTTAACTGCATTCACAATTACATTTGGAAGGAAATATATTTTGTCGAAGATTACGTTTGTCTTTGATGTAACGAGCGACGTGCAGAGCAGGTGACGTAGTATATTGAGTGAGCGTTAATGAAAGTATACAAACACATATAACAAACACAAGCCTTTCATCCAGGAGACTGCTGTTCTTGTCCCGTGCGTTACGTTTCACTTTCACTTCGCAGTCAGCTGTTCATTCGTGTCCTGTCATATTTGTCATATTTGTCATATTTGCAATGTAAAAATATAGTAATTTTAAGCCCAACCATGTTGTTTTTTCCTACACATAACATTCTCAAAGCTAAATTAATTCACAACACATTCGCTCATAACATCACACACATCACCGCCACTCTCTCTCTCTTCACCACTCACTTCCCAAGTACACACACACACACACACACACACACACACATACACTCTACACACTGGCTCAGCTATTCTATAAATTATCTACGCCACTCTTACAACAGCTCTAGAGAGGGCCATTCACGTTTTCTCTTCGGCCACCATAGTTCTTCGGGAGAAGTTTCAGTCTGCAACCTCACCGCTAGATGCCGCCAGATGTTACACACTGCACCTTTAAATTGATGATTCATGCTAATAGTCGATGTGATGATCATACTTAAAGCCTGTGTCGGAGTCCCGCAGTCTCCTCATTCCACCCAGTAAGATCCCTCTGAAAACCACGTGAGTGTCGTAGCTCTCAGTGGGAGCGTTTGTTACAGAGTTTGTCACCAGGATAGTAATGGGCCTATTGTCAAATTGACCTGAAAAATAAAGAGTCAAAGTTAGTACAGAATTAATAACAAAATAAGGAGGATAAACAATATTCTACAACTTCAATAATAAAACTGAGGATGTTTTTGCATTCAGTAATAATAAAAACATTTGAAATAAATTCTGAAGCTATTCTGAAGCTTACCTGTAGCTGGAAGCGCAGGAAGCAGCAGCAGCATCAGGTTTACAGAGAGGAGAGTAGGAGTCATCGTGTAGCTACAGAGAAAGAGAAATTATAATAATATCAGACTTAAAAATGCTACCATTTTTTACAAAAGCAGTAAAATGTCACCTTAGCTTTGCAGTTATTGTGAAATTGTACGTTTTTTTTAAATAACTAATTTCATTCATCTGTCAGTACAGAACTCTAACCCTTCAGCTGGAAACTGCCTCCTGTCTTTGAGACTTTCATCTGTTAATACAAAAATAAAAGTAAAAGTAAAATGTGTGGATTTTAACTCAGGCTGCATCTCCAAAGATCAGATGCAACTACTGTTACGCGGACAACACACAACTTTATGTCCCGCTGACTGGTAGCAACACAGAGAAAATCTCTCATATAATGGACTGTCTCTCAGACATAAAATGCTGGACGTCCCAAAATTTCCTTCAGCTCAACGACTCTAAATCTGAAGTCCTTCTATTTGGCCCCCCAAACCTAACTAATGAGTTCGTAAAGAATCTTGGCAACCTGTCATCTAACGTCACGCAGTCCGCCCGCAACCTGGCTGTGGTCTTTGACTCCGAGCTGTTTTGATGCACAGATCACCAAAGTAATTCAATCATGCTTTCTCCAACTAAGGAACATCTCAAAAGTCAAACATTTCCTTTCTCAAACGGACCTAGAAAAAGTAAAAGTCCATGCATTCATCTCAACCCGATTGGACTATTTTAATTCCCTTTATTCGGGAGCCAAAAAGCCATATCCCGTCTCCAACTTGTTCAAAATGCGGCAGCCAGACTATTAACTAACTCGTTACAAAGGGAGACCGGGCGTTCTCAGTTAGAGCCCCACAGCTGTGGAACTCCCTATCGGAGAAACTCAGGCCAGTAACCTCTGTTTCTTCTTTTAAATCACGCCTCAAAACCTACCTTTACAGAAAGGCCTTTTTATAGCAATCCTTGTTTTAATTTCATTATTGCTGACTTTTTGTACACACTGTTTTATTAAGTCTTATGTTCAACATTTTATTTTCGCCTATGATTTTATATTTTTATTCTGTATTGTTTTTATCTTGGTTTGCACTATTTTAACTTATGTAAAGCACTTTGTAACTATGTTTGGAAAAGTGCCATTTATTTATTTATAAGTGCCTTTATTTATCTATTATAATGAAGAAAAGAGGGATTCTATAGCATAGAAATATTGTAGAAGATGTTCAGCTGATTAAGCGCGACGCCTTATTGTTGTATGTCACTTATTTGCAAATTAATGTTTGAACAGTGATGTCAGAAATATGGACTAAGTTACTATATTTCTGGGTTTGTATTTGCTTTGTATTAGGCATATATTATAACACTATATGTAAATCATGTCTAACAGTAATGTGATTAAACTTATAAAAGTATATACACTCATTTGTCTATTTTCAATAAATAACCCAGCTGACGTTGGGCACACGCTGAACAGGTCGCCAGACTATCACAGGGTTGACACATAGAGACAGACAACCATTCACAGCTAATTTGGAGTCAACAATTAACCTAACGTGCATGTCTTTGGACTGTGGGAGGAACCCGGAGAACCCGGGGAAAACCCAGGCTAACTCGGGGAGAACATGCAAACTCCACACAGAAGGGCCCCAAGCCGGGTTTGAACCTGCGACTCCAATTCAACATAACAGTAGATATAAACGGCTCATTCTAAGATAAAGAAAACAAAACAATTCTTATTATACACTTCTTATACAATAAAAAAAACATACATATTCATATTATAAATCCATTTCTGACAATAGATCCCCCCTAAATGCTTCTCGCTGTTCCTTTAAAGAAAGTCAAATAAAATCAACCAATGGCATTTGAGATAACCTTGGTTACAAGATCTTTTTCTAACCTCTTTCACCTCCTCATAATCTGTTACAGACCTGTAAGTGTGCAGGAGATCTGATTGGAAATCGTTCCTCTTCGAGTAACTCCTGATCGTGTTGGAAGGACTCCTGGCCAAAAACTTTTATACTTGTCCGCACATCATATCACACTGAAACGACCAATCATCACACATCAGGCTGAGTCATATTACATTCCAAAGTCTTTTCAAAGTCACAGGACAATATGTGCCATCATGAACAATGGATATATTATGTAACAGTAAAACAGCAACCTCATTCATCAAGAGAAGAAACGTCACTCTTCAACTATAGGACACCTGCTCGTTGAAGACACAGTGATTTGAGTGTGTGTAAGTTTGTTACTGTGAACTGTTTTATGGTCAGTTAATAATATGAATATTAGTCCAGGTTTTATTCATATTAAAGCCTCTATACACTTACAAAGGTGTTGTCACTTATTCTGGCTGATTAGACTTCAGGTCAGCTCAGGTTAAAGGTGTGCCGGAGCTTTGATGGGTATTTATTAAAAGGTCATATATTTTCATCTACCCATAATGAGAATGAGAAAGGTGTAATTTTTCCTGCCCTAACATGTTCAACAACAGCTACCTGAGAATCAGGAAGATGTCACTTAATTAGTCTATACACGTCCGCACAGTCCTGAGAAGAGGTCAAATCAGACAGATTAACTAGAATTGCACTCAGAGAGCAACTTTTCTGAACCTTCATTGTACAACAGAGACTAATAGCCCAACATCTAGTGTTAAACAGAAAGTTCGGAATTTCTACAACATGTGGTGTTTGCTGTCAAAACTAAGAGCCAATCAGCTCTTTGATCAGGAAACAGCCAGGCGTTTCCCATCATGCCCTGGGTCTTGCAGTCGGTGGAGAGCAACTGCAGCGCCTGGCTCTAAAAACTGCTGCAGCCTTGATCTCACGAGGTTATCGTATCAAGTCGGACACAAATCTAACCACTATGCATTGCGCGCCGATCGCCGGTGATCGATTCTGCGCAGGCCTGGCTCATCTCGAACGAGCCTAATATGTTTGTTCAAGGTATCCTATAGAGTGTTGAACACTAACGGTGCTATTCAGCAATGATTTAAGCTGGTTTTGATGAGTGGGATCCTACAAATGTACACGCACATACAATACAGTATATGCAATTCCTTCGTGAAGGAATTGACTTAGCGATTGTTTTATGAGGAAGAAAATGCATTCAACATGTTGGGTTAAGCCTCAAGTTTACACACCAGGTGACTGTCATGTCTAATTTGGATGAATGAGTGTGCTGAATAGTGTAGGATAAATTACTGTAGTCTTTAATATAAAACACGGTTGATGGTAGATACAGATGTTGTATCACAAGTTAACATCACGTTGCCGCAGCTGACAGCTTGCGTTCCAGCTGGGTGTAAACACCTCAGACTGTATGTTTCACTTATATGCTGTATGAGAGTCTAAACAGTTCTTACCTTGATGTCAGATTAATAACGATATATGATAAAAAAAAATAATAGACTGACAACAAGAACAGTTTGTAAAGGCTTTATTGACGTTTGCAGTGTTTTTAACAGGCATCAACACAGTCACCTACTTTGTCTTTCCCTTGTCCTCGCTTTCAGCGTCCTGAGAAGGCAACTTGTGAATGTACAGTATATAAAGGCCAGTGGAGGCACAAACAACTCTAAACTATATTTCATCCACTTGCTTCCTTGTGTTACATCAACAATGTAGAAGTATGGATGACGTACATTATAAAAGCAGTGATATATTCCACCTTTGATTCCTGTTGCTCTGCAGAACAAAAAGACAGCTACTAAGTCATGGAAGGCAAATATTTCTGCTCGAAATGTTTGTCAGTGAAATATCAGATTTTTGTAATTGTATTCAAACAATAAATTACTTGAAATTCTGTTGTACAACAACCACTTTTAAACTTAATATTAAAAACACTGTGGGGCCACAGCCTGTTACAGAGCTCTCTGTTACTCACACCCTCCTCCAGGAGCATATCACACAACCAATGCTAAGTTTAGGTAAGTTATGCAATAATATTTATTATACATATATCAAATCAATCAGTCAGCAAGGTTTAAAGACATATGATTGTCTTGTGAGTCATTCTGTACTTTGTGAAACTTATCCACTGGAGTCAGAAAGTACATGGACAGTGACACATTCTGTTGTGCTGGCTCTGTATGAAACAATTTGGCTGGTGGTAAAGTGGAGACTTTCAACATCAGATAAACAGTGAAGAAACGAAAGCCCTTTTCATATTATTTTAGGGGACATAAACTGATTTACTGGCCCCCACCCTGTGGTGGCAGCAGAAGTTGTAGAGACATTAACATAATATTTTCACATTATAAATTTAATATGGCTAATGTGTTAGCAAACAGTTGCCTTTTTACTAGAGCTGTCAAAGTTAATGTGTTATGCAAAATCGTTTAAATGCCACTAATTTCTTTAACGCATTAACACAATCGATCTTTCAGAGGTTGTAGCGGGCTCAGTTCTAAAGTTAGAGTGAAGACACTGGTATCACATAAAGCACATTGACAGCCCGACTTTTTACACATTTGGATTCTTGTTTCTGACAACCCGATGAATGTAGTCCAAAGAGTCCAATAGTTGTTCTCCTTTTTTGCTCTGTTTTGGTCTTGTGTAAGAATTCAGCAGTTGAGATTGTTAAGATTTGAATATAGTTTCCTTCCTCTCGGGGTAGCTCCTGGTCAGAAACTTTTATAGTTCTCATCCACACATCGCATCACATCACATCATCAGCACACTGCTTGAACAGAATGAACCATTACATCATTACAAGTCAAAAACAGGACTCCATGTACTAATAAATGAGGAAATCATGTTCAATGATGTACAGAGAACAATGGAGACATTGAACAAGTCATCACCAGTTATACATTACAATAAGAGGAAATAACTTTAGGACACTTAACAAACAGGTTATTTAAACACCTCTGTCTGTGTTAAACAAGGTGGCCTTGAGAGTTCAGTGTGATGTCAGTCAGCTGTCAGTTGGCACCTGACCATAGTAACCATTTACTCACAACGCTAGAAGCGACAGGAAAAATACAGTACACTGCTTCACACACAAGTGCATTGAAGAGCAAGTCTGTTGTGTTACTGTAGCTCCGCCTACCCTCTCTGGCAGACCAGCCACTGCTGGGTGATGGAAAACGCGTCACTAACTGTGCACCGCTTGTTATTTTCGCCACAGATGCACAGTTTGTAATACTGCAATGCAAGGCCTTTCATCAGTGGGTCATAGGCTCATTCACCACTCTGTTACCTCTTTCAGCAATAGATAGTGACTTAACAGACATTTATTTAAATAAAAATCTTCGAGATTATTTCTTTAAGTTGCAGTGTGTCGAGCTCTTAGGGCCAACGCAGCGGCCCCTGAGGATGCTGCATTACCTCTTAGAAAACACCAACAAAATTAGAGGAAGTACTTATATCCTTCACTTAAGTTACAATACCACAATGCATAAACACTCTTTAGCAAATCCTGTTATAGAGTATTTTTACTCCACTCCCCAGAGCTCCAAAATGGAGATCCTCTGAACAATACAAACAAATAGGGCAAACATTTTATCATGGAGGGAGTGGCTGAATCTAAAAAAAACAAACTTGTATGAACTTGTAAACTTACTGGTTTATCCACTGGAGTCAGAAAGTACCTGGACAGTGACGCATTCTGTTGTGCTGGCTCTGTGTGAAACAATGTCGGTGGTGGTAAAGTGGCGACTTTCAACATGAGATTAACAGTGAGGAAACATATTTCATATTATGCTCCGCGGTGGCAGCAGAACAAGCTGTAGAGACATTGACATAATATGGCTATCGACTTAGCAAACAGTTGCCTTTTTACACATTTGGAATCTTGTTTCTGACAACCTGATGAATTTAGTCCAAAGAGTCCAATCATTGTTCTCCTTTTTGTTCTGTTATGGTCTTGTGTAAGAGTTCAGCAGCAGTTGAGATTGTTAAGATTTGAATATAGTTTCCTTCCTCTCGGGGTAGCTCCTGGTCCTGTTGGGAGGACTCCTGGTCAGAAACTTTTATAGTTCTCATCCACATATAACATCATACTGAAACCAATCAGCACACTGCTTTAACAGAATGAACAATTACCTCATAAAGTCAAAAACAGGACTCTATGTACTAATACATTTTCATTCATTTTAGGACACTTGCCAAAAAGGTTATTTGATAACCTCTATCTGTGTTAAAGAAGGACAACATGTTCTAGTGTTGAGCTGGATGTTTTTGTATCAGAGGAGAGGCTACAGGTTGTGTCACAATACAAGTACCTCAGAGTTATGATTGATTCTAACTTAATTTTAAGGGTGAAAAAGGTCTGTAACCAGGTCAAATCCAGTGTTTAAATTGCAGGTTCACTAGAGACTACATGTCAACAGGGGCAGCTATGATGTACATGTAGTCTAAGGTCATTTCTCACATCACTTACTGTTTAACAACCTGGTCACAAGCTCGTACCACTACTCTTAAACTACTACAGTCTTTGTATAAACAAACACTCAAAATCGGAACATTCTCATCATTTCCCAATATTAAAAAAAATACAAATTGTTGAGTTGGAAAAACATGATTAAAAATGTAAATGCTTGCCTTATGTCCAAGATTATACACAGTTTGACTTCTCCTCTGCTCAGACAGTTTGTCACCATAAGAATAACTGCATATAGGTTTACAAGAGGAGCAGCAAGAGGGGATTGCATTATCCCTCTCAGAAAAAGGACTTTCAGGCAGTCTGCATTAAGTTAAAACTGCACTAGTGGAACTCTATCCCAACAACTATTAGAGAACTAGCTACATCATGGCCTTTTGGCTGCATTGCAAACATTAAACCAGTGCAATGAGTGATTCCTTATTTGAACATTTGCAATGAGTTAGGTCAGTGGGAAAGTGCAAAAGAGAGGTCAAATGGGACCAGTGCAAGGAGTGAGATCACATTAGACCAGTGCAATGAGTGGGTTCACATTAGACCAGTGCAATGAGTGAGGTCACGATAGGGATTCATGTTTAATATGAGTGGACAGTGACAATCATTTCGTTTCACTTTAGTTTAATCATTTATTTATTTCGAACATGAAACAAATACTTAAGTAAAAAACAAAACAAGAATAGAAAATAAAATGAACAGTAAACATATAGCAAACTGTCAATAAACAAATAATCAACATGTATAATGTTACATGTCCGAGAGGGAATAGGGAGAAGTACAGCCTACACATGGTCCTATCCCTTCTCTATAACTCAAACAATTAACAGTGGCGTTACTTAAGTACGTAAGTTACGTGACAAATACGTCAACGTTGACTTCTGGTTTCATGCAAAGGAGATTTTTATTTTTGTTTCTTAATTAAAAAAGAAATCACACAAAGCATGTTCAAGTAGTACGTACATCTTCATGAGGAAACATCTAGTTACCAAGCAGGAAATATGAGGTGAAGGTGCATTCCCATGGGATGATCATCCAATCAAGATTAAGTCATGTCAACTCTTTCCTTGACAGTACTATCAACCAACTGTATGTGCATTTAGTACACTGTTTACATTGGGGGCCATGTATTAAGCTGTTATTTATTTTTTAGTACGTGTTATAATTCAGGATGATTGTGTCATTTGCATTCGGAATGTAACATCCAATACCTGCAAACAAAAACAAGATAAAAGATTATAAATTGATTTACAGTAAGAACAAGATACAGTAGATGTCGACTGTAAAAAGACAGAAAGTTGCTCTCTTGGTTGACTCACCAACATCAGGTGTGATGGTTTCGGTTGAATTTCTTACCAGCAGCTCCCAGTAGGTGCTTTCGCTCACATTTCCAGCCAAACCGTTCACACTCTCCAGGTACGGGCCATAGTCTGCATCCTCTGTGTAGGTAAACCTGCAAGGACAACAAGAGATGGATTTTTGTCATTCAGACATGGATGACTTTTACATTAATGTTTCTTGCAGCTTCACTTAGACATGACGGTAAATTTATGGAAAAAGCACGGGTGGGAGCAGAGAACAGCGGTGAGTTAAAAATGTTATGGTAGCAAGGCAACCCTGTCTCCTAAAAATGATGTTCCAATACAACTAAACTGCATTCACAATTACATTTGATTAATTACATTTACATTTAAATTTCATTTGTCTTTGATGTATCACAAAAAGTCTGCGGATGACCGCAGAAAGTGACGTAGCAAAACGAGCGACGTGCAGAGCAGATGACGTAGTATATTGAGCGAGCGTTAATGAAAGTATACAAACACATAACAAACACAAGGCTTTCATCCAGGAGACTGCTGTTCTTGTCCCGTGCGTTACGTTTCACTTTCACTTTGCAGTCAGCTGTTCATTTGTGTCCTGTCATATTTGTCATATTTGCACTGTAAAAATATAGTAATTTTAAGCCCAACCATGTTGTTTTTTCCTACACATAACTCAGTGGTAATGTTGCCTAATTCTAAGCATTTATTTCAACTGCTACTTCCACTACATTCACTTCACATTCTCAAAGCTAAATTAACTCACAACACATTCGCTCACAACATCACACACATCACCGCCACTTTCTCTCTCTTGCTTCACCACTCACTTCCCACGTTCACACAGACACTCTACACACTGGCTCTGCTATCCTCCAAATTATCTACACTTCTCTTACAACAGCTCTAGAGAGGGCCATTCACGTTTTCTCGTCAGCCACCATGGTTCTTCTACACGCTTGGCACACGGGAGAAGTTTCAATCTGCAACCTCACCGCTAGATGTCGCCAGATGTTACACACTGTACCTTTAAATTGATGATTCATGCTAATAGTCGATGTGATGATCTTACTTAAAGCCTGTGTTTGAGTCCCGCAGTCTCCTCATTCCACCCAGTAAGATCCCTCTGTAAACCACGTAAGTGTCGTAGATCTTAGCGGGAGCGTTTGTTACATTGTTTGTCACCAGGATCGCAATGGGCCTATGGCCAAATTCATCTGAAAAAATGAGTCAAAGTTAGTACAGAATTAATAACAAAATAAGGAGGATAAACAACATTCTAGATCTGCAATAATAAAACTGAGGATGTTTTTGCATTCAGTAATAATAAAAACATTTGAAATACATTCTGAAGCTATTCTGAAGCTTACCTTCTGTAGCTGGAGCCGCTGGAAGCAGCAGCAGCATCAGGGTTACTGAGAGGAGAGTAGGAGTCATCCTTCTGACTGCTGAACACCAAACTGAACCTCAACAGAGACAGAGAAATTATAATAATATCATCCGTAAAAATGTTAAGATTTTTCACAAAAGCAGTAAAAAATCACCTTAGCTTTGCAGTTATTTTTTTTAATAACCATTTTCATTCATCTGTCAGTACAAATCCTCATCAAACTGACATAAATTCTATATTCTAGATCCAATATCAAAAACTTAAACCAATTTCAGTTGACTTGATTGTTTCCAGTGGTTGCCAGTGCAGCTGATAGTATGCTTTATTTTTTAAACTTATTTTTTTCAAATCAACTATATAAGTTATGGTATTCTGATGCACATGCATCCTCAGTTTTGTCCAACGGTTCTCTCAAACTGCCACACTGTGGCAGCACGGAGCTGCATGACAGGACTTTGTGCTTCGTGTTCTCACAGTTAAAGGGAAAATCAACATAAAATCCAATTCACATAATGTTATCACTATAACATTTCTATATTTTGCCACCTCTATTGCATTGAAGCCATGCATTCAAAATACCACAGGCTTGAAACTCACACAGTATGCTTTGAAAAAGCCTTGATTCAGCACAGTATGGGACACTGCTGCCTCACCACTGACTCATAATCAAAAGAATGAAAGGGAAAGTTGCAATAAGTCATGTCCTAATATAACCTCAGCACTAGTGACCTGCATCTTTTCCCTGAGTACTGCTGTTTGAGGCCTCAAACTAATTTGATTTTTTTTTCTTTTGTGAAAATGTGTGAAAGAAAGACAATGTCTTCATTTTCTCAGCATCCTTTTGGAGCTGGAATTTCAATCAAATAAAAAATAGGACTTTCCTCTACCACAGTGTCAGTGGGTAACAACCAATTCCATGTGTGTGTAAATCCACACAGTGCCCTCTACTGTTGTGTGGTAGTAAATTCCTGTTTATTTTAAATTCATTTGCTAAATCTGCTAGACTGGATACAATAATTGTGAGGCTCTAATACAATTAAAACCTTCACGTTATCAGCACTTGCATTCCTTGATTATCACGAGAATTAAAGGGTCCCCTCACAACATTTGTTCGTGCTTTTAAGAAAGAAAAACTGCAGAGAAAAGGAAAACTTTTATGTAATTTTGTGGATTTTCCTTTTCAGTTGAAGAGTAAAGGGAGGCAAGATTGAAGAACAGGAGGAAGGAAGGAAGGAAGGAAGGAAGGAAAGGAGAACAAGATGAAAAAATAGAAAACAAAGGACAATGGTGAGGAGGAAAAGAAGTGTAGAGGGGTGGAAGGTCAGAAGAAATGAAATGGGGAAAGTAGGTAAAAAGGAAACGAGTAAAAAGAAAGAAAGAGAATGATGTAGACCAGGAGATATAAAGGACAGAAATAAGGAATGAAGGATGAAAGATGGGTAGTAGGTAGGAAATAAATAGAAAAAAGAAAGAAAAGGAGGCTGCATGGATCAGCTCGAACAAGAAGCAAATGGATTTTAAATAGAAATGTTATAATATCTACTATTAAATTAATTAGTTAATAAATGAATAGGATTATAATACTATCATATAAATCAAAATTATACTGAATATAAGTTAACTATCTTGCGTACACTTTAAAGGTATAATTACAAGATAGTATAGGTTATCAAAGTTTTTTTTACTTACATCTCATAATTTTGACTTTATTTTCATCATTTATTATTTTTCGTAATTTTGTCCTTTTCTTGGAAGAAATGGGCTATCAGATTTGATTCAAGCTGTGACCATGTTTTTTTATTATGTTAAATATTCTATGCTTTGTTTAAATACTTTATTTGTATTTAATACTTGGGCATTATGTTTTGGTTCCTGTTGCCATGTATGTATGAGAGGAGGTTGTGTTGCTCTGGCTCTATCTAGCTGGCGTGGAGAGGAGGTTGTGTTGCTCTGGCTCTATCTATCTGGCGTGGAGAGGAGGTTGTGTTGCTCTGGCTCTACCTATCTGGCGTGGAGAGGAGGTTGTGTTGCTCTGGCTCTACCTATCTGGCGTGGAGAGGAGGTCTTGTTGCTCGGGCTCTATCTGTTTGGCGTGGAGAGGAGGTCGTGTTGCTCTGGCTCTACCTATCTGGCGTGAAGAGGAGGTCGTGTTGCTCTGGCTCTACCTATCTGGTGTGGAGAGGAGGTTGTGTTGCTCTGGCTCTATCTATCGTGTGTGGAGAGGAGGTTGTGTTGCTCTGGCTCTACCTGTTTGGCGTGGAGAGGAGGTTGTGTTGCTCTGGCTCTACCTGTTTGGCGTGGAGAGGAGGTCGTGTTGCTATGGTTCTATCTGTTTGGCAATGTCGGGAAGCTGCTTGACATCCTCCTGGATCCACCTTCTCACATATGTTCACATTACATGTATTATTTTTTTGTCATATGGATTGTCTGTGTTGTATTTTCATTATGTTGTTACTCTGTACACACGACATCTATTGCACGTCTGTCCATCCTGGAAGGGGGATCCCTCCTCTGTTGCTCTTTCTGAGGTTTCTTCCATTTTTTTCCCTGTTAAAAGGGTTATTTTTTTGGTTAAGCTTTTCCTTATCCGAAGAGAGGGTCGTACTGTAAAGGACAGAGGGTGTTGTATCCTGTACAGATTGTAAAGCCCCCTGAGGCAAATTTGTGATTTGTGATTTTGGGCTAATAAAATTTACTTGACTCACTTGACTATGTTCTATATGTTACATATTATTGTGCTGCTTTTATGTTTTTGTGAACTAAAGACATTTTCCACAGGTCTATTCAGTTCTATTCTACTCTACACAGGATATAGTTTCTGATTTAGTCGAACTGTCAACTTAATGTACAAGAGAATAATTAATCTTGGCCAGCAGATGAACGTTATAGCTAATTATAGCTGAATATATCTAATGTTTATGAACATGCACTTATCCATAAGTCAAATAAGGAAGTAAACATTTAAAACTGAGTTTTGCTAAGGAGTCCCACTGGGACCCTCCTGATGGGAGTGACACGGTAAACAAACGGGACCTTGGTTCCCAGTAAAAATCCAAAGCAATTATTGGAGAGCAGTGAATCTTTGCAATCTAATAGTGCTCTCGGTGTTCTTTTCGAGCTTTTAAACTAATTTGTGATTGATCGCTAATTATCGGTGACGGGGCCCCTGGAGACGGCCGAGCCCCTCCTTCCTTTTTCACAGCGTAAAAGCAGCTATAACTTTCAAACAGTCGACTCTGCGCCTTGTTCTGGCAGCTCAATAGTCTTCAAGACGTTTGAATAATCATCATGGCCTTTTTCCCAATAAAGAAGGTGCAGCCTCCCAACAATAAAGCACTGGAAAACCCAATATTACCCTGTGGACGGTGCAATAGTCTGGGGCACAGGGAAATAGTCTAATGATCAAAAGTTCTTCAACTGCATTATAATTTTCAGAAATGTGTCCATACCAATCAGCTGTTAAACTTTAATCCTCAAGCAACAATCCCCAACATGAAAATAAGTGCAATTGTGGGCTACTTGTTCATGTTATTGACTGCGGTGTTGAGACATAGGATGGATAACCTTCTTCATGTAATGACAGTAGTGTCTCTTAATAGTTTGCCGATTGATGTTGGCTGTTTGGATGTGAATCAGCCCCGCCAACAAAAGCATTAACAGAGAGCGTCATCGATGACAATGTATTTGTTTTTTTTCAAGGTCGGATCAATTGAGAGGCAGGTTTTGTCTTGGAAATCAATTCCCCCCAATTTGCGCTGTGTTGCAGGATCCAGACTATAAAAGTGGAACTGTGGTGATGCTGCTCAGAGCTGCTGTGTGTTGGTCTAACAAGAGGAACTCCTGCTGGACTACATGGAAAACACCCAAGTTGACCAGGTAGGTCACAACCACTCTGATGAATAAATTCACTTAAGCTGATAAGAGTAATAGTGTATTTGTGATTAGAAGATTACAGAACAATTTGCAGGCCATGATAGCAGCAGTAAACAGTCATTTAGAGAGGCTGGAAGCTAAGTGCATGGGTTAGGCCAGTTTATATGAATATTACAATATGCATCTCATTGATAATAGCTACTCACAACTACTACAGCTGGACAAAGTAGTCGATTAATCAATTAGTTTATCCAATTAATCACTTGAGTCTGTAAAAATGCCAAAACTGTGCTGGTTGCACCTCAAATGTGAGGATATGCAGCTTATCTCTGTCATACAAACATGATCGTCATTTCTTTGGGTTTTGGACTGTTGGTTAGACAAAACAAGACAACGGAAGGTGTCACTTTGGATTCTACAAAATTTGGACTTTTCACTACTTTTTGACGTTTCAAAGACGAAACGCTTAGTCGATTAATCAAGAAAATATTCAGCAGATGAATCGACAATGAAAATTATTGTTAGCTGCAGCTGTGAAAGCTATATGGAGCTGTTTTTAGTTGTTGAGGCTTTTCTGGAATACATTTTCTATATGTTGGAAGAAGGTAACAGTTGCTTTTTTGATATGTAATAGGATTGTTGTCTATTATTGATAGACATGTACAACCACTGTACAGTTAATTTATTACAAATTGGTACTTTGTGTGTGTTGTTTCTTTTTTGTTGACTAAGCAGAACCATAAGAAACACAAAAACAACAAAAACTAGAATGGCACTTGGAGAGCACAGACCTCCACCAAGGTGCCTGACTTTAAAAACAGATCATAGCTCACAGCTGGCGGTACCGTGAGGTGGTCGGCTTATTATTAACACAGTGTGTTTCCGTGTAACGTATCAGTGGATGCCTCTCTCATTCAGCAGCCTTGTTATGTCTGTATAACGTTACACTACGTTGTCTCTCATCCCGTCATCTACCGCTTTTTTTTTTCTCACCGCGGATGGACAGCAGCTCCCGCACCTCGAAGTCTCGCCACACATCCACACACGTCTCTCTGCTCTCAAAAGAAGGCGGGGTCACGCGTCAGCAACGCGTCAACAGTTACACTGTGCATGTGTTATACCCTGTGGTCTTAATGCTCAAGCTGATCGGAATCCTTAAAAAAATTCCTGAATCCGGATCATGCTCCGGATCGCCACCAAAATCTAATGGATTGTTCATTGTGCTACACCCAATCCCTCCAAAAAATATCATTCAAATCCATCGAGAACCTTTTGAGTAATCCTGCTAACAGACAGACAAACAAACAAACAAACCAACACCGGTGAAAACATAACCTCCGCCTCCGGCCTTGGCGGAGGTAATTAAAGCTGCTAGCAGCGATGAACGGGCCCTCGCCCCCTGTGCAGGGGTACTGGTATGACGCCGGTTGACGCGGCTGTGCATTTCCGTGACCGTCTGACACTGCACTCACTAGTTAGATGATATTTATTGAGTGGCGCTGGAAATTATGTATTGCAAATGTTGCACCACTTCCTGTGTCCACTATGTGGCGCTAGAGAACACACACACTAATTATACACTATGTTGCTGTATATCATGTTTAGATCACACAATGTACATTTCATGTAAATTGGATGATCTTTGTCACATAAAGCTGACTTCCTGTTGTCAGTAAGTGGTGCTATGACTGTAACTGAATATAGGCATGTAGATGTCTTCAGGGTTGGATTCTTATCCAGCATGTGGAATTTGGGGTAGATTGGACAATGTAAAGTCCAGTTACAACAGCTTCTTGTGTCATTGTGAAACATGCAATGCCCGCCTCGTTCCATACCTGGAAAGTGCCTAAAATGCCGCATTGTCACATGATCTATGACATTATCGTTCAAGGTATCGACTATTCCTTCGCAATTTATCAACACATTAGCCGGAGGGTTATGCCAACCAAATTTGGAATTAATCCGAAAAACCCTCTAGGAGGAGTTTGAAAAAGTTTGCATAAAATGCATGAAAAACACACCATATTCAAAATTGCCGACTTCCGGTTGGGCAGAGCTAATGAAAGCCAATATGAAATATGTCCGAAATGATGAGAGCAATGTGGGTACCGAATTTCGTAGATATCGGAGCAACTTTGTCCCAACTAAGGCTTTTCACGCATTAGGGGGCGCTTGAGCTTGCTAAATACGCATGAATAGCTGTTTATTCTTGCAAAGTTCACAGGTTTTGATGTATTTGTCAAGTTTCGTGAGTGTTCGAGTATAACAAGGGCGTCAAAAATTAATTAGGAACACAGTTAGTTAGGGCCCTAACAACACAGTCTGGTAATAACTTCACAAGACTAGACATCATTTATAGCCTGACAAATATAAGTCAGTTAACATAACCAATGTCAACGACAGCGATTCGTACAAAGTACAAACAGGACAATATAAAACCAACTGACGAAAATAAAAACAAAAACGACAACCACCAAACAATACAGAGAAAAAGAAAGAAAGAGGGGTAAGCCCTGAAGACAACAGTTGCTAATTATTACTTGATCTTGCCATCACAGTGTTATGACACAGATAGTGGAGAAACTACAGAAGTTATTTAGATTGAAGTGTGAAGTGTAACAACAGTAATAACCTTATTAATGGCTGCGATCCATTCAGGTGTGCTGGTTCCAGGTTCTTGTTATTTTGCAGGTGGAAAATACTTTGCTGATTCCAATCAGTTCAGTTCAGTTCAAATATTTGCACTGTTTCAAATGCACTTCAGTACTTCAGACACACACAGCATCACCACAGCGTCCGTCTCCTCAAATATATTCTCTATGTTTCGTCATTTTGGAGAGTCCCACAATTATTCAATTATTTCGGCCTTACCGGCCTACGTCAGCTTTACGCAGCAGCCACCCTCTCCCCGACGGAATGTTAAAGCAAAATGTGCTTACCTTTTTTAACGTGGCCACGTTCCGTCAGAGGGAGGGCAAAAGCCATCAGTGACGCCAAAATATGTATGTGAAAAATAAGACTCAGGAGAAGAAAAACTATTGAAAATGCAAAAAGACCCTTTCTCTGAGTTTGTGTCTCTGCAGAGGCTCAACGAACTGGTTCATATTTCTGGGTACATTGGTATATCAAAAAGATCTTTACCCAAACGACCCTCCCCGTTGGCTGATGATTAACCCCCCTATAACAGTTTTTCCAGTAAGTTACCAAACTTTTTCCACATGTGGCCTGTTCGGGTCCAATACAAATAAAAAACAAGATGTCTCATTGCAATAACAGGATCAACGTCCATTGTCACGATGGCTGTTCCTTCATAGACATTAGCGCTTCAAGGCCAGTATATTGTAAAGAGGTTATACTGTATCTTTATAGTGGTTAACATACTGTAGGCCTGGAAGTGTAGAATTGTTCCACCACAGTACAACAGTTAATGACCCTATGACTGTTCATATGACAGCAAAGTTAAGCACTGATTCTGACTGTCCTCAGTTCAGTAGCAAGTTATCACATTAGACTATATAATTACCTCCGCCAAGGCCGAAGGCCTAGGAAGGAGTTCATGTTTTCACCGACGTTTGTTTGTTTGTTTGTCTGTCGGTTAGCAGGATTACTCCAAAAGTCTGCGATGGATTTGAATGAAATTTTTTTGGAGGGGTGGAGTGTAGCACAATGAACAATCCATTCGATTTTGGTGGCGATCCGGACCATGATTGATGATTTTTAAGGATTCCGATCGGCCAGAACATTAAGACCTCTGGGTATAACACATGTGCAGTGTAGCTGATGATGCGTTGATGACGCATGACCCCACCTCTTTCCTTCAGAGAGAGAGCGGGGATGAGTTCGGCGTTTTTTCACATTAAACTCTGTGAAATTACAGTTGAGTTCGACCAAAGCACACTTGGTGATTGTTGGAAAGAGTAACGACGACGGTTTAGGTGAGTTTTATTTTGTTTCTGTCCAGTTTGATTGAAGTGTTTTACCATGCTCCGCTACGTACAACTGATCTCAACATAAACAAAAATACACGTGGATGATGGCGCAAGCTGAACGGAGAGGGAGGGGCATTCGTACTCGGGCACCTTGGCGGAGGTCTGCGCTCTCCGAATGCCATTCTAGTTGTTTATGTGGCTCTCAGTAAGCTTTTAACCAGGTAGCATCACACTATAAGCAAAAAGCTCTACTGAATAAGTCAGTGTCAATGATGACTGTGATGATGAGTGAAACTTGGGACTATTTATTCATATCTGGCACTGCACTGTAATTATCATTCTACTTCAGCTTACTTTTTTACTCTTTTTAAAATCCTACTGATGTGTCTTTTTATATTGTTTTTTATATATTGCCTTGTGTTTCTTTTATATCTTCTCTTAATGCCGTTTTGTGTCATACGTAAAGCTCTTTGAATTGCCTTGTTGTTGAACGATGATGTACAAATAAACTTGCCTTGCGTGTGCTTTTCCTGCTATGACAAGTCAAAGGCTACATATTCCAAATCCACTACAAATTAATTGTATATGGTATTTACTATATACTATTTGTCACAGAATACTAGTTTTGCAGTTAATGACCAAATAATTAACGCACTTTACTGTGTTTTATTAAAAGGAAAGGATGCAATACATCCACTGATGTACAGCAATCAAAGTTCATATAAACTTCACAAAACGAAAGCTGATTAGAATAGTCTTAACTGCACACGCAAAAATGACGTAAATTAAATATACTGGTTTCCCCCCCCACACTTTTCCACTGTTAGAACACGGTATACTTAAAACCTGCTTGGACTTATTGTGTAATATTGGAGTTGGACATAATGCCTTACACAAAGGCTTTTTGAAAGTGCTGTATGAGTTTAGTCCAAAGGGTGGTACTAGAGCTCCATGTGTGGGTTTTACTCTACATGTACAGGCTGTTCAACAGCCACTGCAAAGCACAAGAGGGAACTCTTGAGCACCATGTCTCACCTTCCTGTCTCAAAGTCTTCAGTTTCAACCTTGTTTTAAAGTCCAAACGTGATTAACTCCCCGATAGTTTGACCAGTTACGGCTCTCATTCACCGTCGTCTGTCCTGTGCACTGCCTCTGCATGTGTTGTTACAGCCATAACAGAACAAGAACATGTAAAGAGAAGACTCATCTCTGTGTTAAGTGCCACTATAGTGTGCTGTTGAGGTTAAAAAAAAAAGAAAGTTCAGACATTTGTTGCTAATGATGCTTCAAGCGTTTTGTCAATATGATAGCCTATAACCACGTCCATCAACGCCTGGCAAGAACAGATCAATACTTTTTGCAAAATCAATTAATTGTTTTATCAATGGATGAAAGTGTTTCATAGGGGAGTACTTAAATTTCACATCCACTCTCAATTAGTCTTACCTGTACGATTTTCTTTGTCTTTCCTCTACCAAGCTAATTCATTTAATTTAAGGAACAGTCCACTAAATCCATTGATAGTTCAACTGCATTTAACACAAGTTATCCTAAGGGCTTGAAGACTGTATGTATTTGCTTTTTAATAGTTAGTTTGAAATAGATAGAAATAGATTATTTTCTATTGCTACCGTAGCTACTGTTAGAAAATATAAAATAATGTGTTGATTGATGCTGGACTAGTAGCGCTGTTATGACAATGGTAAACTATTTTAATAGATTTCGATTGCTTTATATTTTCATATCCATCAGAAATGAGATCACAGTGAGCCATTTCTCAACATTGTATTTGGAATTAATTTTGCACTCTTTGTAAGATAGGATCAATACAATGCAGCGTCATACCTGAATACAGGCACCACACTGCTTAGCAAGTTCAACATGTCTGTGTGTTCTTTAGCTACACTTGTTATTGGTTTATTGACTGAGAGAACGAGAAAACAAACAACTGTCTTGCCACCATTATTGCTTTCCAAGCCGCCCCTCATTACGCACTTAGAGTTGGCTCGCTGCAGCACACCAATATATCTCACACATCCGTGTTTGCACAGGAGCAGGCTGATGGACACTGTTCCTCTCAGGCCTGTAAACAGCTTGTCACTCCCTGCCCTCTTCAGATGGCGGGGGGGGGGGGGGTTTTGGGCTGGTGGTCGTCACGGAGGTTAAGGTTGATGAACGGTGCGTCGTGTTTGTCTGACCCACTTCATTTCATCCCCAAACAGGCTGCGGGGGGCTGCAGGTTGTGGCCGAGGGGGCAGCCGAGCCGGAGTTAATGACGGGGCTTTGTTCGGTGCTGGGGCTCTCGTAAGGATAGGCCCGAGCCACACAATAGCTGGGGTCACAGGTCCTCAGGGACCCAGGGTGAGAGGGCTAATGAGTCAGTATTGAGCTAAGAGGAGCGGGCCAGTGTGGTCTGCAACCGCAGGCTCAGATGGTTTTGACAGGGCCAAGGTTAATTGTCTGTTTTGCTCCTGACAGGAGGCTGCAGAGCCACCGTGTTACAGGCTTATCAGCAAGCATTTGGCACATTTTCTTTCAAGTGTTGACTTTTCAGGGGCTATTCTTGTAGTTGTCAAGAGTTAACCGAAGAGTCATTCTGTCACCGATAGAGCTGGATGTCTGTTCATGGCTGTGTGAAGTCTGGGATTAGAGGTCTTCTTGAGTCTGAGAGGGTCCAATTCGCAAAAGGATCTGAGCAATACCCACCTGAACTCTACCTGTGCAATTTAACACTGGGCTGGGTTTTTCGGTCTTCGCGTCAGCCCCTTTGCTAGCTTCTGCGAGCTGTGGTTACCCATAACACCCCCAGATATACCATAGATCCACAGAGATATTGTCATGTTTCTTTGCAACAGTATAAAGACCTCAGTACACTTCAAACAAAGTGTGCTTGTGGGAATGTCTAACAGTGTCTTGAAACCCACTTTCAGATGCTGTAATCTCTCTCAAATTCTCCTTTTTTCATTCTTAACACAACTAATTTCCATCACGTTTCATGTGCACAACCTCCGGTAACGCCATGAATGCCTTTGAAGACAGACCGTCTGAAAGTGTGCCCCCTTATCCCCATTTGCAGGATTCATCGCTTCGAGACTACAAAGACACACTAAATTTCTAAAGAGACATCAGAGGTTAGGCCAGGAGGAGGTTATGACGGCAGGCTTTCTTCGTTGGTTTGGATGTGGTTGGGTGTCACATCGTAGGAACTTCTTAGTTCTGCTGAACCCTTTAGTTCCTGTGTGGTAAAATCTGTGGAGCTGGCATTCCTTCCATGTTTACACTCCCACAGTTAAATCGACATTGACAATATTTCTGTGCATGAAGCACGACTGTGGTTCCTTCAAGCTTAACTGGCCCCTTTCTGCCTTTGTTTGGCTTTTTAGCTTTTAATTTTGATCTCTTTGCACATTCGTCCTCGTTCCCCATCACTCTGTCAACCACCTTCCACCCAGAAACACGCAGCTCTGGCTTACCCAGCCGTGGCATTGACCTCTCATCTTTATATTGACCGGCTATTTCCCATGACCTCTGACCTCACGGGGTAAAGCCTGCAGCCGTCTGGACCTCCTCCTCCTCCTCCTCCTCCTCCTCCTCCTCCTCCTCCTCCTCCTCCTCCTCCACCTGGCCCCTATCTCCACCCTTCAGATGGTCCAGATGGATTACTCTGCTCTCCGGACGTCTACGGGATTATATTGTTGTCTCAACAGAGAGGATCCACGGAGCTCCAGGCCTTAGCAACAGCTCTAACAACAGAATTAGTTATTATTTGTAATAATAATAATAATAATAATAATAATAATAATAATAATAATATTATTCTAAAGCATTTTGAATTTGATTTGTCCCTTGTCATCTTAGATGGTGATTATAATGTGTGTTTTTTTAAAAACAGAGTAGCACAATACAGATGCCGGGGGGGAACTTTTTCTGCCTGTCTCTGTCTGTCGCACTCTGAACTTGCTGTCCTCATTCCATAGCCTGGTTTTGATACATGGTGTCCTGATAGTTTGCTGGGGGAGAATCTGGGTCAGCGTGGGGAGCCTGAGATAGCACAGGCACGAGGCTGACTCGCTAGAAATACGTCACTCATCGCCGCACAAAGACGAGAGAAAACAATACTCCTCTGCTGCTTCAAAACAGCAAATTCCACATACCTAACATATCTGTCAGAAGTATCTGCTTGAGTTTTAGCAATATCACTGTGTGTATTGGTGATACCTGTTATAAGGCACGACAGAGCCTAGCCAAGAAAGGCTTTGAATAGGATGCACCATAGGTACAGATAATAATATTATTAGATGCAAGAAATTGTTCACATGAATTCATTATCAAAATTCACTGTGTGATTGCCTTGCCATTTTGAGTGACATGTTGAATAGTTTTGGATTAGGTATTACATCATCTAATGTGTGATTGAACATGGACTGGAAATATGCAGCAAGCCAACAGTTTTCTTCATTTTGGCAGTTTCAGTAAGTCTATGATTGAAATGATGTTACTCCGCAGAGAATTTTCTTCATATTTTCAAAATTGTTTCATATTTTTCTTACCTTCCCTAAACTCTGCTTTTTCAGTCTGTTGTGTTTAAAGTGTGAGGTTGTATTTTGGTGCAAAGCTGGGCTTGCTCCGTGGACTTTGGTCCGAGCAGCATTCCTGATCCCTGCTGAACTGAGAACTAGAGAGATGGGAGGGGAGGGGAGGGGAGGGGAGGCAGAGAAAGAGCTGTGAGGGAGGAGGGGGAAGGCAAGAACAAGAGAGGAAGTGAGTGTTCATTACAAAGTGTGCCTCTCAGTTATGGGCATGCCCAGTAGAGTTCGCCTTGCAGCCTGAAATCCAGCCTCTAAATTTGAACAGCGAGGTGACTGAGCAGACTTTTGTTGCTGCTCCTCTCTCTCTCTCTCTCTCTCTCTCTCCTTCTCACTCTCGCTCTCACAATGTTATTTTCCAGTAGTGAGTGTGTGGAGAGATTTTTTTTTTGCTATGGAAGAGCAAGAAGAGGTGCACATTTCATCTAGTGCAAAACAGAACAAGGGGGAAGTGAAGAAAAAAGGAAGAAGAAGATGAAAAAAGAAAGAAATACTTCACCCCTCATCTCCCTCTTTTTCTCTCCCTCATTCCCTCCTCTGCCAACGACTTTCACCTCAGAAATAGCGGAGGGACCAACTTCAAAAGGGAGTCAGGAAGGAGCTGGAGTGTGAAATCTGAGAACAGAAGCAAGATGAGAGGCTGACCGGCGCTGTGTTTGCTATGCTGTCCAGGTCAGTGCCCAGGAAAGACCAAACAACTGCTCACTCTTTTCCTTTATCTGTCTCTTTACTCCTCTCCTGTCTACTTAGTGTATGCATACAGTGCTTTTACATCTGCGTGTACTCTGCATTTAGAAAAGAGTGGGTGTAGTGGTGAGGGATTGTGTAACAAGACTGACTGACAGGCTGTGCATCGTCTCTCAGCACCGGCACCGGCCGGTGTCACCCATAGCCGAGTGAAAATGCTGAAACTCTAGCTGCTCTCGCATTAGATGTAGATTAGTTGATGAGCTCAGATTTTCACATGCGTACATGTGTGGAGGGAGGACAAATTCACTGAATGCAGCCACGTGGTTACGATAACGGAGGAAACACGGAGATGCACCGTAGGCTGGGTGCTTACTACGGTGTGTGTGTGTGGTGCTCTGCTTAGTGATGTGATGACAGCTGGGGGGGAAAAAGTTTTTTTCAGTTGTCAGTGCGTCAGGCATGGCTGCTCAGTTTTTACCTCAAAATCTCCATTTTTAATTTTAACATTGAGGACTCATTTCATACATGCATTTTTACTGAAAACCATTATTATATATGTAGTTAACTATGTTTTGTTATAAAATGTATTCCCTCCAATTGATGGGCTTACCTTAAATCCCCCGAATCCAGTAATATTACTGGATTTAATCAGAGTGGATTTACGATTATTCAGTAATAACATGAAGTCAGCCTGGTTTTTACAGCAGAGATCAGTTTGTGATTTTAAAATCAACAAAGGTGGAGCGGTTGTTATCGATGACTATGTAATTCATATGTGAGCTGTCAGATAGCTCACCTGTCTGGAGGCCGTCCTCCGTCCGAGGCACCCCCGAGGGGCCTGTCCCATTAGCTATCCCAGCATGCCTTGCACACTGACAACTAAGTGTCAGCAGTGGCCTCCCAGGAGACTGTTGTTGACAGGTTTCTTATTCCTAGGCTGTAGTGGTTGGGGCACACTACAGATACTATGGCACTATACAGTAGGGGGGCGGAGACTGGCTTTTTCAAGTTATTATTATGAGTATTATGATTATTACAATCCGGCAGTAATCAACTTTTTTGTGTCCTAGCTTTACTATTTCAAAACACTGAACTAGGGTTGGATCTAATGTATATTTTCAATATTGATAAATCCTGTTATTATTTTCTCAATTAATTGTTTTGTTTTTATTTATATTTTCCCAGAACCCAAGGTGACATACAGTAGAGCCCAACAATTCAAAATCACTATCTTTGTCAGATAAGACAAAAAAAGCATCAAATCCTCACGTTTGTGATGCTGGAACTAATGACCATTAATTGATTAAACCATAATTAAGCTCACTTTACTCATACTTTAATGTATAATACATGCTTTGACCACTAACTATTTCCAAACTGTATATGGTGACAGTAATAGTTTTACGTCATTCCTCACAGTTATTGTTGAATGTGTGGGGATAGAAGTGATGAATGTTTTGTCAGTATTACATCCCGTCTCAGTGATAAGCAATACTTTCATGTTTACAGTAGTCGGGGCTGTTGTCGTCATCTCGATAGTGTAGCTGACGCTCAATTCTCCTGCTTGTAATGGTTACAATCACTGTTTCCCTTAATATCCCAGTTTTGTACTCACTGTACACACATTTTTATTTCCAGTGTTTCCACTTTCATTAAAGGTCCTCTACTATACTGTTAAGGGCTCCCTGAAGAGAAAGGCTTTGTTTGTTATATGATTCAGGTGAGATTAAAGACGTCCTTTTTCATGGTTCATCGTTCATTGTATGACCATTTAAGGGCTAGACTTTTTTATTAAAATGTGTAAAATTAAAATTGTGACAGATTTCTTTTGCCAAGCTTGCACAGAATACAAAGCTCTTTGTTGGCAATTTAATGTAATTTGTAAGAAGTTGACATTCTTGTCTCACAAATATTTTTGGTGCCTTCTAAGTCTGTGTGGGCTGGGCACTTGTATTTGAATAACACAGTAAATAACATAACTTAGTAGTAGTGGAAAAATCCTCTACTTACATCTATAGTTGATCACAAATTTCAATGGACATAATATTAAAATATATTTCAAGCATTAAAATTCATTCTTGACCTTTACTAGTAACTTTGGTCAAACTGCTGAACAAAGCTAAATAAGATTATTTTGTCAAAATGTAATTAGTTTAAAAGACTAAATTCAGTCCTTTAATTTTTTAAAGAATTCATTTTTCATGTAGTTTCTGACTACCTAAAGCAACGCATCACAACTAGACTTCTGCAATAAATTATTGTTTTTTTCCCAATTTATTTTGCAGATTTTCCACATAAGGGGTCGTGATTAACTGACTGAACTACAGAGCCTTTAAAACAGTTGTATAACGTCTCTTCCGTGACTCTGGAGGAGCTTTCTAAAGTAAATGTTTTTACAGAAAATCGGGACTACAAACGGTGGACATGAAGTTTGAAAGATGCAATGAGAGATTCTGTTGAATTGCGTCATGGGAAATGTAGGATATCTGGATATCAACTTTATGGAAGTGCAATACTAAATTGCTGGAGTAGCCTTTAAGCCTCCACTAATCGGGTTTACCTCGGTTTAATTAAAGGATCTGTTATGTCAGCTATAGTCGGAGTTCACTAGTTTTTTCCCCTCCTTCTTTTCATCACCTTTCAACTCATCTGCATCCATTCGCAAGCGCAATCAGGACATTTATTTCTTATTCTGACTCATATTTTTAAGAATAAATACATGAGAATATAATGAATCAATCAGGTGTTGTCAGAAGCATCAGTCTCATCATTTCTTAGCAGCCGTGTTGTTGCTCCGTATGATACGACTCAGAAAGATGTCGGAGCTGCTTATATCAGAACTATCATTTATTTAACTGTCAGGATGACTCCCGTCTTCCTGGGAGACTGGGTTCCCATGCGTTCCTCCGTGGGTCCCACCCCTGATGGCCCATCTGAGGCTCCATGATCCATCACACAGCAGGCGGCCATGTTTTCTGAAAAGGCTGTGAACTTGTTACCTCCCTCAGCCCGCCTGCCTGAATGTCAAACCCATTTTTCTTTTCTTCTGTCCCCATTCTCTGGCCTTTCCCTTCCCAGGATTGCTGGTTTATTGAAATAATTGGGCTGCATTCAGTGTGTCCAGGTTGCCAGTGCGGCTTTTGAATTGAGATATCAAGTCTGGTGCCACGATTTCCCTCTGACCTCCCTTTTAGAGCTCCTTCCTCCTCCCCTCCGAGGTCGTGATGGGTCATCATCATGACTCCAGCCTCTCAGTACAATGACACGGCATCCATGGTACATTATCTACAGTGGGTCAGCTGGCCTGTAGCTCCGTCTATAGACTATTCTTCCACGCTCTGTTGTCTCGGTGATCTCCGGATCCAGCCTGTTCAACGTGGCACACATTCAAAATGGCAACCTCAAGGGGCTTTTATTCCTCCAGCAGAATTAAATCACTTTTCTCTCTCCTCTTTCTGCCTCTCTGCTGAGTTATTCAGAGTTTAATGAGGGATGGAAGATAAAGGGAAGCTTATGGTTTGCCGGATGATGGAGAGGCTGCCTTTTTGTTTCTGTTGGAGGAGCCACACAGCGTTCATGTGAAAATGAGTTTTTTTTTTTTTTTTGTACCAGAGGGGAAGGTGATTGAGATGTCTGAGAAAGAGCCAGGGAGTCTGGAGAAGCAGGGGTCATTAAAGTGTCAGAGGAGCTTCAGCTCTTCAAATATTATTCTGCATTTTAGAGACAGTCCGGGTCACGGTGCGTTGAGTTAGAAGAACGTATGGAGGTATAATCTGCTGCAAGGTATTATGATTATCAAACATGAATGTACTGTTTTCACCACGGGCATCAAATAGCTATGTGCCTCTACACCTCCATGGTGCCGTGCATCATTTTAGTGACTGCACAGGATTATCCCCTTACATAAGCGTGAGTGTGGGCGGTTTGGAGACAGCTCCTGACAGTGTGGGAGGGCATCAGACCGGCCCGGAGGAAGCGCAGAGCTGTTGTTGTGAGGTTCAGGGCGGGTCAAAGTCCATACTATGTATCAGCTGTCAGAGTGTTTGGTTTACCGGCTGCACGGGCATCAGCAGTGACGCAGGGTGGAGAGACAGAAGAGTTCATCTGGCTTACACTCTCTCTCTCTCTCTCTCTCTCTCACACACATATAAAAACGACTCTGTCACTGAGGTCAGCGCCGGTCTATCTCTCTAGAGCTGTTTGTTACTTTTCCCTCGAGGCAGTTGTACCAGCCAGCCGCTGTGGACGTGCAGTTCCTAGAAAAAAAAGACATGTTCGCAGTATACGAGGACAGTTTTAGTACATCCTTAAAGGAATTTTGACAGGCAGGTACTTAATGACTCAGTAATTGTGTATTGCATAGTCACAACTTAGTCACCTGTAGTATATAAAACCAGTTTAGAGGGTAAACACTAATAAAACAAGTTATAAAGTTTTAAAACGAAAGTTTCTATATGCAAATGTGCAGAACAACATTTAAAATCAGTGAAAGGAAAAAAATGCAATTAATCCTGTAAAGCTTTATTAATATCTGTCAGTACTGTGCACTGCAAATATACAGTGCAAACATTAAAATAGCACAAAAACCACAACATAATACATATCTATTGTAATAGTAAAGTAATAAATACAAAACAAATCTGACAAAAATGAATCAAAGGTATTTTGTGCATAAGACAAAAATAAAAATGTGTAAGTTGTAAGTTGTAAAATATACAGCTAAAATGTTAGAAACTGTAATTCAAATTTTATTTTCTTTCATTAAAGCAAGAATATGTAACTTTTGAAAGAAAAGAAAAAAAAAATAGCACAATCTTTCTCTTATGAAAAGTTGAATTCATAAGCAAAAAAAACACTTTAATTAATACACTCATAGTTTTTGCTGTTACAGCCGTATACGTTGTCTGGTATTACCAGTAGCTTATGTTGGGTCATGTTAGCTAACTTAAGCTAGATATATCTGTGTACTGCTCTTCTATACTTACCCTACTGTTACACTTGTCTACGTTTTAGCATTTACTGCTAACCTGTAACTGCCACATGTGGCCACAACTGTCCCTATTAGTCGCATTAAAGGTGCTGAAAACCTATTATCTCAATTAGCTTCTTACTACGGCTACTGGGCTCCTTCATAAACACAAAATGTTCTGCCAGTTAGAAAACAATGGTTCTTTCACGTTCCTTATTTTTGTTTTTGTCTGTTCTCTTCTCACTGGCTTGAAGTGGGTGAAGCTTTGTTAGAAAACCTATCAGGATTTATCCATATTTGATTTAAATTGTGATGGCAGTTGTAGGGTAGTTTGCTGATGTTGCTCAGTGAATGTCAATTCAGTCTGATAGAAACCACACCCACACAGTCCTCATGAAGCAGAGTAGTTGAGTTTTGGACGGTTAAACTCTTAATAAATAATATTTAAAGATGATCTAAATACCTAAAAAATGTTTTATTCCAAACTTAAAAACTTGATTGTTGCTTATTTAGCCGTGAATATTTAATGTTACATAGAAACACTTTCAAGGGCTTTGGTGTAAGAAAATAATGATGTACTTGAATATCACAGTATTATGTTTTGTGATCACCTTGCTGACAGTATGGCAATATATATATCGCAATACATTGACCCGTAACCCCTGTTTCGTGATACGTATTGTATCGCCATATTCTTGCCAATCCATAGCCCTATTTAATACTGAAACATGACAAATGTGCCTCATTTTACACATCAATATATTCTTTATTTATACTTTATTTTTTCCCCTTTTTTTCGAGGTTGTTTTCATATATGCAATTTACAGTTCGTGATTACAATAGTTTATAAACCATTTTTTTTTTTTTTTAAAGTAATTAAGCTTAGAAACAAACACAATAAGTACACAAGAGAAAACAACATCAGCATTCAAAATTTAAATAAAAAAAATTGAATAACATAAAAAAAAAAATAATAATAATAATCCAAAGAGAAAGAAAGAGAAAATAATAAATTAAATAAATAAATAAGTTCATAAAAAAATGAGTGCAAAGTCATTTACACTCTCAAATTACTTTGCTATGCTAACCCATGTACAATATTTATGTTCTTATTGTGCATGTGTTTGTTAAGTTTTTATGAAGCTTTGAAATCATTTGTTGTCCCATAAAACACTTCAGATACCATCAACAGTGTTGAGTTAAACAGCCAAAGCCTGAAGTTTTCATCTATGTATCTCAGTCCAAGATCAAAATAAAACTGTGTAGAAGGAGATAATGGAATGAAACGTAAAGCTATCCAATGAAGCAAACGAATTAAGTGATTTGACAGCACAATTTAGTAATTTGAGAGCATAAATAATTTAATTCAAGGGAACTAATCAAGTAATTGATGGTAAAAAATGACTAAACTGATAAAAGAATTCAGTAAATTGAGTGTATGAATCAGTCATTTGAAAGCAACATTTGCTATAATGATATCACACTTCTCTGAGATCGCCTGTCAATTCAAGAATGTGTCCAATACTTTCTTCTTTTTTTTTTTTTTTTTTTTAAACTTTGATATTTATTTTGTATTTTCAGCTCTAGGCTGAACATCATGAGCATCCATACAGAATTCAACAAACAATACAACACTTAACAAAAACAGTTGTCAGGGGCATTTAAACATGTATATATGTTCTCCAACAACACATGCATCATGTTTCATGTAAATGATCCATTTTTCCCAGTTTTTGTCGAAAATATTGCTCTTAATTTTTAGTTGGTACGTCAGTTTTTTCCATTGAAAAGTTATCACGGACAATCTCAAACCAGCGATCTTTCCCTGGAGGTTCCGCTTTATACCAGTTTCTTGTTATAGCTTTTTTGCTGGCTGCTATAAGCAGAATTTTTGCCAGATATCTACGTATCTGCTCTTTGTACAACCTCCTCAATGTTCCCTAGGTACATCACAGCACAATTGTTTGGAATAGCATATCCCATAATGTCATTAATAGTTACATTTGCATTATTCCAGAAAGGCTTGAGTTTAGTGCAGCTCCAGAGAACATGGGTATGGTTGGCCTCCAACATGGCTGCTGGGTCTTTAGCTGTCTGCTTTTGATTTGCGGTGTTATGAAGAACCTATTAAGATTCTTCCATCCAAACTCTCTCCATACTTGTGAACTTTTTATACCATTCTTCATCTGAAATTTCTATATTTAGCTCTGATTCCCATTTGTTTTTTTATATATAGTGTTGAGCTTCCTTGATTCTCCCATAAGGCTTCGTAGAAGGCTGAGATGACCCGAGATCTGCCCTGGTGATATCAATCCACTATAATTTTAATGATACCATTCAAATCTATTTTAGGATAAAGTTTCACCTCTTTCATAAGATAGTCCCGTATTGGTAGGTGTATCTAAATAAATCTTGTCTTTGCAGACTCTTCTTTTATTTTCTAGAATAAAAATTCGTTACAAAACACTCAGTTCTCCTTCTGTTTCTTTAGCAGAAATGTAGAACGCGTCACTTCCTGAGCACCTGAGGATTTTATGCCAGGAGAGGCCGCAAATGTAAATACTGTTGATGACCAGGCGACGGGTTGACTCAGGTTAGGAGAGAGAGAGAAAACAGACAGCTGTATGAAAATGTCAGAGTGATTCTTTAAACGCTGAAAGCTTTTATTTGACAGATGATTATTCTCAAACTGACCACTCTCTCTTCTCCACACTCGAGCCTCTAAGCAGAATCTAATGTTTGAATGTGCTCCCACCTCACACGGAAGCTGTACAGTGTATGTGAGTGTGTGTGTGGGTGGTGGTGGCGGTGGGTGTGCGTATAACCGACTCCTGCCCTCTCTCTTTGTGACTCTCTTCATCTCTGTCTGTCTCTCTCCAGCCTCGCTCCACCTTTTTTTCATACCCCTCCGTTCTCTCTCTCGGGGGGGGGGTGAGAGTCGCAGGTTGACAGCCTCGCAGGTCTCCTCATTACGCTGTGTCTGAGCCAGCAGAGATTTATAGAGATGATAAAAGCAGTCTGGAGGGCAATAATGACCACAGGCTCTGATGCAGGAGGAGGAGGAGGAGGAGGAAGAGGAGGAGGAGGAGGAGGAGGAGGAGGAGGAGGAGGAGGAGGAGGAAGAGGAGGAGGAGGAGGAGGAGGAGGAGGAGGAGGAGGAGGAGGAGGAGGAGGAGGAGGAGGAGGGATGCAGGGCTCTGTCTGGCCGCTCGCTCTGCATCTGATCACTCACTGTGGTGCCTGAATGACTTTGCGTTGTGCAAAATGAAACAGCAGAAAAAGTTGCCTTCAATGTCGATATATATGAATATCTTCAAATCTATATATTCACATATCTTTAATTCCAAATCTCCCTCTGTTTCCTAGCATCCAAGTCGACCTCTAATCGGTCGACAGCGTGAGGCAAACCACCAAATTTAATTTTCATAAAAATAGTGCTTTTTTTCCCCTCCCTATAACTAACTCGGTGCTACTTACTATTAAATGATGCATTTATTTCAGATATATGTAAGTTTATAAAAGCTAGAAATATGAAGGCTTGTAGGTTTAGATTGATGAAAATAAATGCTGTATTTGTATGTATTTTTCATACATGTATGAAAATGTTAGGACTTTTTTAATTTTTCAAATTAAAGTTAGTAAAATGCTGACCAAAACCTAAAGCTGACCATTATAACTACTGTAGGTGTGGCAACACATTTTGTCATTATTTCACAAAAACAGAAATTTCTGGGCTAGTTACAAAAAAAGGGCATTTTTTTTATGATATTGAAATTTAGTTCAATTTAATAAATTAAATAAATTTAATTAGTTTGATTGATTTTATATTGCCATTGCCCTTTAAAACCCATAATTCTTGGTCAAACCCCTGGACGGGGACGACAAACTGTCCAGAGCCCCCCTCATGCTGCCCCCCCCCCCTCGTCGAGCAGCAGTGAGGTTAGAGAGCAGGCTCAGATCTTCCTGGGTGTGGCTGAGGCTCCTCAGACGCTGGTCGTCTCATCTTACTGCTCCTCTTTACGCCTATACCCCCCCCCCGCCCTGCCTTTACTTTCACCTCTCCTCCTCTCTCCCCCCATCTGTGCTGCAGGGTTAGAGGAGGACAACACTGATACCAACAGTAACTATCTTTGTATCTGTATCTTTGATATTTTCTGTTACTATCTTTTATTTGACCATTCTGTGTGAAAAAGAATAATAAAGTCCATAAATATCAGCAGCAGAATAACTTGGCACAGCAGCTATTTAATGTTAACCTTTAAACCTAAAGTATTTATCTATAGCATTACGTATCCATGACTTAAAGGTCCCATATTGTAAAAATTTTGATTTTCATGTCTTTTATATCATAAAGCAGGTTTAAGTGCTTTACAAATACTGTTAAACTATCAAAACGCTCAATAAACGGACAAAATACGCACAGCCCGAATTCAGAAATTGTGCGTTTTAGACAAGTCAATAGGATTGTTGTCCATTTGTGATGTCACAAATATACAATATTTAGACCATTACACGGTTTTAAACATAAACATTCTAAATGTGTCCCAGTTTATTTCCTGTTGCAGTGTTTGTAAATAACATAAGCTGACAGGAAGTAAACATGGACCCAAGCTGTTGCCTAGCAACGCAATTCCGTTGAAATGCACTAAAACGGAACGTTTCAGACGGAGGGTGAATACAGGTATATTCAGACAGACAGTATAAGGAAATAAAGGGTTGTACCTGAAAATGAGCACGATGTGGGACCTTTAATAAGCAACAGTATAAGTAAAACAAACAAAACAAAAAACATCTTATTTATTAAAAGATTAACAACAGGACTGTGTGTGTGTGTGGTTTGATCAGATTTGTTTGTCATCAGTCTCGGATTCAAAAGTTGCTAAATCCTGATTATGTGAAAACTGTTCAAACATTGGCAGAAAATATTGTGTTCATGTAGGATTTCATTGCTCCGAGTAGAAGCTGATAATGAAAATATGTTTTCAAGGCCTTTTATCCCAATTTACAAAATATTCAGAATTATATTCTTGTCTGGTATAAAGTGTGTGATCGGCTGTTTCTAACCAAAACCCTGTGTTTAATATTAGGCCATGTTTTAGGCCTCTTTTAGGCCTGTTATCAAACCAATGCAGTACTGATGCATTACCAGAGCAGAAACACACTTCACCTGGCCAAAATGACAAATCATGCCCTTTGATTGTTTTCAGTTTGGACTGTGCTGCGTGCCCCCATACAATCATGGCCATTCTTATTGTAGCTTTATATTTTTTGCTTATTTGCGTATCGTACCTGTGGGAACACATGACGGTTGGTGAGAGAAGTGTAATGTAGGGAAAGCACTAAGAGTACTGACACTGAAATAACAACAGTGAAAGAGAAAGAAGTCAGAGGCCATTTAACGTGTTGATGCTTGGATTGAGCTGTTGGAGGGTTTTTTTCTGTAGCTTCTCTTTGATCGGGTCTACAACTGTTCATGTTTTGAGCTTTTGGCTAAGGACACTGAATGCTCAGCCTAAGGATAAGTGAGACTTCACTGTAAGGTTGCAGGTTTGGTTTCAAAGCTTCAAGACATTGAACAGCTAGACTATCCTCTAAGGGTGACATCTCTACATGTCTATCTGTCTCGGAGCAACATGAAGAGACAAATTCCCACTCTCAGCCAGCGGGAAAGGTAAACCAAACGGCTCTAAAAATTGTCCATTTTGCCCTGGACTCGATCACCGCTGTTTCTCTCTCTTGGCTCTCAGTTCCATTTTCGGGTCCATTCATATGGTAATAGGGGTCAGGAGATGAGGGGGTTCTCACGTTCAATGTGAAACTTGGCCTTTTGTGTAGCCTCGGCTCAAACTGCCGCGACGGAGGCCAGAGGTGAAATTGAATTCAGATGAAATTCCCCAGTGAGTCTGGCCTTGGGCAGGACGGTGCTAGACTGGACTGGGCTGGCCTTGGTGCAGGGAGCAAACCGTGGCTCTCTGTCTGGCAGGGTAAACTGTTCGGCGGGCTGTTTAAGAATACCACGTAGATTTTTGGATTTGAAGCTACCAGTATTTTTGCACCAATATCAGTGTCTTTAATTTAGACCTTATAGTACCCAAAACACAATAATTGTCCAATTATTTAATGTTTATGGCAGAATGATCTTCAGTTAAGACAAGATATTAGAAAATTCTGCAAAAACCCATATTAGATTCAGCACCTTTTTTTTAAATTCTTATTTTATACAATCTCTAGACATGGCAAAAATTATATGGTTAAGGTTAAGGAAGTGTTGTGATTATGGCAAATACACTTTGGTTAATAGTGAAGGATCATGGTTGCAGTTAAACAAGACCAAGAGTCACAGCTGAGGACGACGGGAATGTCATCAATTTTTCAGGAATTTGGTCCTAAACCTTTCAACCTATTGGACAACTTAAAAGTTTGACCTTTTGATGGCATTGAACAGTTGTGAGATCACCAAAGTACAAATCATAATGAGGGTATCATGAATGTCTGTCCACATTTCCATGGCACTCCATCCAATAGATGTCAAGACATTTCACCAAAAAACAAAAATGTCAACCTCGTGGTGGTTCTATAGGAAAAGTCCGGTGATCACTAAAGTAATTACAATTCAACGTCTGAGAACCACAAATGTCTGTACAAAATTTCATGCCAATGCGTCCGTTAGTTGTTGAGATATTTCAGTCTGGCCTAAAGTGGTGGACCGACCAACCAACATTGCTATCCCTAATGCCATGGCACCAGCATGGCCAAAAATAAAGCTAACACAACTAATTGCAAGTCTGTCAGGAGTGCTACCTAGTATTTATTTTGGTAATTTCACTATTTCAATTTTACATGATTTACCAAGGTTTTTAACAGCATTTGGTAATAACTAAATAGAAAGTTTCAAATATGATAACATGGTTACTGGCAGGGTCTGAAATTAGTACCCAATCATCAGGACATCCGCCACTTCGGCAGGCAGGGAAAAGGCTAGTGATGGCAATAGTGAACCGTAGTTGTCCGCTTTCTTGGCATCTCATGCCTCCGTGACTATCGATTCCTCTTATTGATGCTTTCCCACAGTTACGCTGCACAATGACGCATACGCACGCTGTATCATGTTTCGGTTTGATTGACCGGAGACACGGCGGAGAGAAAAAAAAGCGATCAAAAGCATGGCGCTACTAAACCTGAGGGACGCACCCTATTTTTCCCTGATAATGCGACACAGTGAACAACAAATCTGTGTTGAAATCAGCAGAAGGAGAGTTAGTAACGTTAGCTGTTAGCAGCCGGTGGGCAGCACTGTCCTGCTTGGTTAAATAACGGAGCTACTAATGTTAACGGAGGTGCCATTGAGTTATTATTATGAGGTGTTCACGGTCTGCTCAGCAAAATGACCAGTGGGTGAAGGTAAATTACAACGTCATCATGATGTGTTCAAATGTAATCTCGTAAAATTAAGTTTTTGGCGAGAAACTTGAATAAATCCAGTTGTTTGAGGAGATGTTTTCACATCAATATAAAATAGATATTAGAGAGAGAATTATGACCTGTTTAACTTCCAACAACTTACCAAGATTTTTTTTAATCGAAGCAAATATTTAAATAATCATAATCATTTGAATTGTGTGTTTTCATGCAAATAATCACTATAGATGACAATAACAAAGTACAGTACTGTGTACAGTACCCTCCCTCCCCCCAAAAATAGGGCTCCCCCAGAAACCACGGTGTAATTCGAACACTGTAATTTACTGTGTGTATCATGTTTTTTTATGTTAAATATATCGAGCATTGAATGACATCAGATCTAAAATGTTATTCCTTCATTTAGCGCAGAGATTTCAAAAGTGGCAGATAAAAAAAATACTTGTCTGCCACAGTGGCAGACATTGACAAAAGTTCATTTCAGAGCCTGGTTACTGGTGATGTGAACAATTTATTATTTCCTAAGAACTGCCTACGAGACAGTGTTTACAGCAAGAATGTTTTTTAAAAGATAAATTACATGTGGAATCTCAAGCCAAGTAATGAGATACTGAATGTTGCGGGTAGATAACTCCATGGTAAATTTGGGAATGACCTTGTTAAGGTAGCTGTGAATATTTATGAATAGACTCCTTTCTGTGTGTGTAACCTTGAGTAGCATTAAGAGCATTTACTCTTCAGACATTCAATCCTTTGCCATCCTCCCTAAAACACGTATATTTGTGTCCTTGGGGCTTCCAACAAGCATGAGTCAGAGCTGGATTTGTTACATTTATAAAAGATGTTCACAACACAAACATTTGCTCAATAAAACACCTTGTGTTGTGACATGTGGTGTGGTAAAGGAATGAGAGTTTTTTTGGAATGTAAATGCAGTTGCACAAGAAAGTGTCCAGTGATAACTAAATATCACTACTTTGTTATTAGCAGCGAAAGTTTCAAGGCCTGACTGAGGTGCAGTTACTCTGCTTAACTACACAGCATTTTCCTCTTTCAGTGTCCTGTTTCAGGAAAGACCAAAGAAATGAGAGGTGCTATTTTTCAAACTGCTTTCAACATCCACCCACAGCGGTAATTCTGGGAAATAGGAAACGGCTATTTCCAGCCAAACTGATGTTGTTGAGGGCCTCAGAGAGAGCAGTAGCATGCCCTCATACTGATAAAAAAAAGGGCTCAAGACCAAAGTGTGTTGGAAAATTCATACGCACCTCGGATCATAATTCAATCATATTTGTTTATTTCCTAGTAAAGGGAGTTATGGTCTGGGTAGAATCCATCAAGCCTTTCGAAGCATTCCTCAGACACACACACAAGTTATATATCAGGTGTGTGTGTGTGTGTGTGTGTGTGTGTGTGTGTGTTGGGGTGCATTGGGTTCAAACAAAAATCCTGTTTACAGTAGGAGCCTGTGTTTTCTATAGGAGGAGTCCAAGCAACCTGCCATTTTAACATATTTACACTCGTATAGTGCAGGGGGGAGTATATGGAAGCAATTACAGGGCGGTCACATTTGGCTCTGGGCGGAAAGAAAAGTAAACTAGCAGTATTGTTAAATATGATTAAACTACCCTGAATCCCAAAAGTGGTGTTTGGGTGGAGGGGCTGTGCAGGCTAGGGAGGCCTAAGGCTCGATCCCTTTGGGTACTGCAGAGGTCTGAACTGCTACTCTGCCACCTGCATGTGGTTTGTGTGTTTGACCGCAGTTTTTTTTTACGCGTTTACGAGAGGAAAGAAAAGCATCCCGATAATGATTATTTAAACATGCATTAATTGATTAATTAGCAACTTGGCGCCAGTAGCAACAAGCTGTAAACACAACATGCACAACTTGTTGCAGTGATGTTAGCAAACAATGTCTAATCTACCCATATAGCAGACACAGAGCAACATTGGACACCTCAATATTCACTTGCCTGCTCTGTTTTTGCTCTCCAACAAAGTAAATATTTGTGTCTTTAGCTGCCAAATACTGCACTATGATCACTAGCTAGCTGCTAACTTTGTCTGTCTGCTGTTTGGTGCTGAGCCAGTGTTTCCCATTAACTATCTAGACTGTGGGGGGCCGCCATGATCTAATCTTTCCCGCCACAGTTTCATAATGAACCCAAATTATTTTTACACTTCTCAATGGGTGGGCTGGCTGTGCCCTCGCCTTCCTCCGGGAAGTCGACCGTTCGCCTCGGAAAGGCCCGGGGTGAAAGTGGCTCGCGGCTCCTGCCATGTCGCCTTTAGCGCCCTCCTGCCCGGACCTTGCCACTTCCCTGGGCCGTGGATTTGGTGCTCGCTGTGCCCCTCTTTCCTTGCGGGAAGAAACAGGGCCCCCTGTTCCCAATGCAACGGTCAACCATAGAGGACAGGGCAACCCACCCTACTTAAGTCAAATTAATAATACCACAGTGTAAAAAGTACAAATGTATTAGCATCAAAATATCATTTCTATAAGTACTCATTATGCAGAATGGTCCATTTCAGAATAATATATATTATACCATTGGATCACAATTACTGATGCATTAATGTGTTCATCGCTTAATGTTGCAGCTGGTAAAGGTGGAGCTAATTTTAACTACTTTATACTTAATAATCATATACGACTTAATAATACATCATAGTTTATTAGTTGATTTATAAATATATTGAAGTACAATATTTCCCTCGGAGATGTAGTGGAGTAGAAGTAAAGTATTTATTACATAAAATGGAAATTACTTTAGAAAAGTACCACAGAATTGTACTTAAGTACAGTACTTGAGTAGCCTAAATGTTCTTATTTACATTCCACCACTGCTAGAGCACAAAATTGTTTACAAGAACACAAAGTTCTTCATAGATTCTTTATTTTGCTCTCAATGTGCACCAGATTGATGCATTTAACTTTAAAATGTACAAGAGAGTCAGAGGTCCACCCACCACGGTATCAGAAAATCCTGTGAGAGACACTGTGAGCGGGTAGAGTACAGCAAGCTTTTTAAAGCATTTACACTGAAAACAGGTGTCTACTGCTGCTGAAGATGACGTGAATGAAATCAGTGATAGTAGTGAACCAAAACGATGAAGTTGCAGGATGTAAAAGAAAAACAATGAGCCAAAAGACGCTAAAAAGCTCTGTAGGTGAACTACGGAGTTGGGTAATAATTATTCATGGGTTCGTCACTCGTGACACCTCTCACAATACACAGTCAATTGATTGTTACAGTAGTATTAAAACATGGATTAGAACAGCTATAAACAAACAACTTAAATGCCTCTATAACCACTAAACTGACACTGATTTAGCCCACAGTATTTAAAAGCTTTACAGTTTGCAGTTTGAACACAAAGCTTTCAAACCTCGAAAAATATACATACACATGAGTTTTGTATTTATGGTCTGTTTGGATTAAGTAGGATAAAAATTAGCTAGTTAGTGGTAGCGTCCATTTCCAACACTATTTGAAATACCCTAACTCCCTTCCTTTAACCGTATCCTCCTAACATTAACCTTCGTAAACATATTTCCTTCATTCAAAAATCTTTACTTAAATCATATCAAATCAACTTTAAATCACACCACAACCCTTAATTCAAACATTCTGAGGCATTAAAACTCTACACTGAATATGGAGTTTACCAATGGATAGCAACAACATCAATATAATAGATGTTATGTGGTATTTGATTATAATTTAGAGTAATTCAGTTTAAGGGCTTCCCAAATGCATCTCTTCCATGGAAGGCCCTAATACCTGCTCAGTTCTGTAGTAAATATTCTATAATCATCCGAGGTGAGGTGACTGAGCTATGTCTGATAAAAGTGTTTGTGCTGAGTGGAACTTTACCGATGCAGCAGTGTGACACGGGCCGATGGAGAGAGATAGATTTATTTATTCGTTTTTTTTTTTTTTTGCTGGCTGTTTCTCCTTGAATGCCGGCACGGGGCCAAGCACCACAGATAGTGTTTATTTTGTCATGAGGCGTGTGAGAGGTGCATGCGAGCTGGAATGAACGTTCTTTGTCCTCTTTGCCACTGCTCCAACCCTCCATCCTCCTCCAGTCCATCAGTCAGCAGGACTTTTGGGTTTGACAGCTCAGCTCTTCATTTGGGATATTTTGTCCAAAGAAAATTCGTCTTCATTTTTGGAATTGTAGGATTTTACAGTTTGATACTGAGAGTTTTGGACTGCACAGTAGAGCTTACATTTTGTGCCCACAATTTTTTTTGAGTTTTTTGATGAACAAAATAAAAAAATATGTTTTCCCTTTTCACTTCTGGGAATTTTTGAGGCAATAAATCAACTGTGTAGATTTTGAATATTGGCAGTTTTACGAAAATTGATGGCGAATCCAAAATTTGCTCCAAAGTTTTCAGAGTTTAGAAAATCCACAACACCGCGAGCGGACCAACCCCACCGACCTCCCTCTGGAGCAGAGGAGGAGCAGAGCACAGTACGGCTTGCTGGAGGATGCTTAGTGGCTGTGGGATAGAGCCAGACAGCTGAGAGTCAAGCAAGAGCCAGCACAGCATGTTGGAGAACCAGAGGGGGTTCGGGAGGACTACGGGGTCCGTGCCCACTCCACGAACCCCTGGATTTGGAGCCTCCAACATGCTCTGCAGGCCCTTCCTCTCCTCTCACCCACTATGACTGCCTCTCCAGCCCCGGTAAAGCCTCCAGATTTTTACAAACAAAAAAGAGTTTATTTTAGTCTGATCTATCAGACACCGTTTTAATAATTTTAGTTTTGATAAAAATAATAATTTTGCCAAGACAATATAATATATAATGGGAATATGTAATCATAATAATAATCATACTTGTGATTATACTTATTTTTATTATGAATAAAACGGTTAATTAATATTTGTGTTTGCATCAGAAATATATTTGCGAACCTTATTTTTTTATATGTGGAATTTATTTTACATTTATATACAACGATAACTATTTTTGTGTGCATTGAAAAAATTGAGTGAAGAGAGTCATTTATATACAAAATACATTTGTGAATCTTTGCTTCTTGGTCATCAAACTTCTTGCCTGTAGTTGCTGGAGTGTTTCATGTGTAAGCCCGCCTATAGCCAGACAGATGATTGACAGCCTGTAATGAATTGTGGAGAAATGTGAGAGACCAGCACAGCAAGAGGAAGTGCAATGAGCAAAGATAGGCGAATAAGAGGGCAGTAAATTAAAGTAGAGCTAGAAAAGGGGAATAACAACACTATCCCCAAGACTACTTTATTTCATGGTGTTAAGAAATTACTGCTTCTCACCACAAACTACCTTGCCCTGTGTGACAGGTAATTATTTTGGCGGCCAGCCAGACCTCCCCAAAGCCTCTCTGCCAACCCGATATCTGCACCTCTCTCGGGGGGCCATCTGTGCACAGCTACCCCAGATAAGTGAGAGGAATGTGGGGCAGCCACGCTGTGATGTGAGGGGCTTGCCTGAAGCTTAGATCCTGGAGACTGGAGCTGCACCCGGACTTTGTACATAATGGCAGAATGGAGGGAGATGGTGAGTGTGTGTGTGTGAGGGAAGGGGGGGCTCATTCAAGTATGACATCCCAACCGCCCTGACATGCACATTTCTGTTGCAGACACAGATTTCATAAAGATTATGTTTTTCCAGCACAGAGGCATTACCTAACAGTAGCATTAAAGGTACTGTTTGTAAGTCCTAACACGTATAAATCCTTGCGGGTCGGTGTCCCATGCGCGCTCGCGTGTGGCTACGCTGTTCAGACTCAAGCACAAACTACACAGAAGCACCAAAACTGCAAAGTTATATCTAGTGAAGCCAGTCTTGCAAAACAGTGTTAACTATTCCTGCTCCAGCCTCCCGACCGCGGTCAGAAGACACAGAGGAGACCGTAGCTTTGGTCTCCAGGGCCGGAGTCTCTGCTGTACTCTGCTCCTCTGCCTGCCTGCCTGCCTTCGCTCACACACCGCGCTCGTTCTCACTCGCCCTCTCGCTCCACCTCTCACGTGCATACGCGCACACTATACACTGCAGAATAGTTAGTTTAGCTCTGAGAATATCTAGTGAATATACAGTGGACGTCTGTGCAGAAATAAATGCTGCAGCTCCTCCAGACCAACAGAGGTTTCCTGTGTCGTTTCCTGCTGATGAATGAAGGGACGGGGCTCCGGAGCGAGTAACGTTATCGTCTCCGACCGGGGCTGCGGTGTCTCCCCTGTTCTTTCTGACCGCGGTCGGGAGGCTGAAGCAGGAAAAAACAGTATCAGCATCGATTCATGGAGAAGACCTTCTACTGGTCAGCTAACATTACTGCCAAGCAGGTGAAATATAGAGTGATATTGTGGTTTTAGCTGACGTGTGTCGCCTCACTGTTTTGACGGATGCTCGTTCATGTCTATGTAGAGCGAGCACGAGCAACAGGACGCTGACTTTCGTTGACTTAACGGCCAAAGGTGTTGCTGTTAACAAGCAATTTCTGATTTTTACATAGAATCTCTTTAATGTTTGCGCTGTTTTATTTCAATTATTTTATTTAGTTTCCTTGCAACAATCATGTATTTAATATTTTTTTTAATATTTAAATTGTTGCTTAGTAAACACAAATTTATTTTAGACCTGTGTCACATGGCTTGTCCTTTACGTGGAAACTGTTGATGTGTTATGGTACGTGTCCACAGGCTCCGTCTTTTCAACGCTTGCCATTCATTGTCTATGTAAACGGCCGTGCAATGCATTCTGGTAGCGTGGCGGCGCGATTTGAGAAACGGAGCGTCAAGACGCCCGCTCCTCATTTGCATAAAGTTGAGGGCTAGTCTACTTTATGCAAATCACGGGCGTCCGACGCGACTCGCCGCCTCTCGAAACTCCCGAGAATCTTTTAAAATATACGTTGTCGATCCAAAATAAAGACAGATTTAGCAACTGTGTGGCTTATTTCTCGCCTCAAATGTTTTCAGAAACACATTTTGGTGAACTATTTTCGTGAAATAAGAGAAGAAAGTTTCCAAACGAGCCTCCATACTGTTTCCGGTTTGAAAGCTGGGAGCAGCAGCCCAGGAGGGAAAGCGTTCGTCCAATCAGGTGCAGCCGGAAGAATTTGAAATAAAGCCGGGAAAACGTCACCGCCCAGTATTGGTCAATCATCTATCCTGTCACCGCGTAGTAGCACGCCCACCAAGCGTCCAATGTTGGGAAGCGTCATGTCCCCTCGCTATAAAAAACGCCCCTCTGGACACGTACCATCAGTGTGATTGCGTATGTAAATTACCACTACTTTTACAGTGAGCAAGTTTAAATGGCTGTTAGCAGTTACCAATGTGAAGGTAATTATCTTGATACTGCCATGTCTATTATAAAGAAATTACCTTTATGTTCCTAAAAGAGAGTTCATGCTACACTCTACAGGCAGTGAAGGTAATGACAGTGACATTTCATGGTACCTACCTCGTCTTCATTTAGTATTTGGAAAATATTTACAATCCAAATGTGTTACTGGGCAGGCTACACTTCACGGGGCATTAATCACAGCGAAAGTTCAAATTGTCATGATCTGATTTATGTTGAAACTACCCATATGTCTCAAAGAAACAATGCACACTACACTTTACAGGCAGCGGACAGGTAATTATTATGGGTTAAATACGGTGCCGTCTCCAGCAGCGTCTACCATTCGCTTTTGGGAAACAGCTATTGCAGTGGCTACCACTCTAATCACGCTTATCAGAAGGTAAAATGTGGAAAATACAATACATTAGGTTTATTATACTGAAAGTACTTGGCTATGTCACGGAAACTGGCTGCTGCATATGGGCAACAACAATGTTAACATGCTAACGGTTGAAATATGAGACCACACAACTTGGTATTACCTGCTAACAGCCAGTCTTTACAGTGCAGTAAGGGGTATACATGTTCAATATTCAGTAACTACCAAAGTATTATGTTAGCCTCTAGAAACCACCCACCTGTCTAACCCTGTATGTGGGCTCTACTTAACATTACTATAACAATTAATTTCCATATAATTACCAACCAAAGCCCTTTAATTACCCAATACTTTAGAGTAATTACTGGTAATTCTACTACTATTACTTGTTAATTCCCATATAATTACAGACCAAACCTCTTTATTCTGCTTTGATTTTACTCTGTAATTACCCAACGTAATTCCAGGTAATTCTAATACTACAATTTGTCATTATATTGATTTTACTTGTTATTTCCTGGCAATTTCTTCAAATTAACGGCCTGTAAATTAAAGTGTTACCCATCTTTTTTCTTTTAAGTGCTTACATTTGTCATGTTGGTTATATAATTGTTGATTAGAGTGATAATCCAATCAGTAAATCAGTTTAACTTGGTTGACTGCTTCATGTCCATTTTAAGTAACACCAGTTACGTAACAAACTTACTTCTTTTAACCCCAAACCACGATCTTTTCCGAAGCCAACCGACCAAACCAAGTAGTTTTGTTGCATAAGTAAACCTAGAAACTAAGTTAACCTACGTTGGATATTTATTTGGAAAGAGACTTTATGCATGTAGCTGTCCCTGACACTTCAAATCTGATGCTAGATGGGTACCTATTAGACCTATTTTTAATGATGTTGCCTTGTTTCCCATCTCATTTCTCAACCACGTTTTTCTTTAAAAAGTGGTGCAATATGGAACATGAACAAAAGATTATTATAGCCCCACAAAAGTTGTTCTAGGTAAAAGCCTCCCAAAATATTCTCTACTGAAATAGAAAAAGCTTTTTTAAGATGCATGGTGAAAATATAATACCCTGAAATGACACAGATGCAGAGCTTGCAAAAACAAAAAGTTTGTTAATCTCCAGTGTCTATATGATTGACAGAGAGCTTCAGAAGCAAACAGACACCTTTTCTTTTAGTGTGAATCAGTATGAGGCAGACAGGTGTTCTTACACCAACTTGCTATTACGCATCACACATCAGTCAGTCAGTCCGCCAGCTAGCCGTCAGGTCATCCAACCAGCCAGTCAGTGTTTCTTGTGTTCAGTCAGTAAGTTCATGATTCAGCCAAGCAAGCAGCCAGCCAGTCTGGCAGAGAGCATCAGAGGAAAGCATAAATAAAACATACTGTACAAGTGAATGCTTTAGAAGTATCAAGCTCTTCAGTTCCTCTGGGCACAGGACAACTCATTTTAACTCTCTCTCTCTTTCTCCCAATTTCTCTTCTTTCAGACAACTTACTGCATTATATTTGCTCCCCTCTCTATCTCCTTATTCTGCATCTTAATTTAACCATAAATACAACTTTTTTACATCAATTCATTGTAATTTTCTGTCATCTCAGATTTTATATTCCAGATCACATACTGGAAACAGCCATTTTCCACTTGAAGTTCATCGGGTTCATTGTGTCACGTTAATCCATTTTCTCCTCGGCTGCCATCTCTATTTATTTTACCACCTTCAGTGGAAAACGTCCTCTCTTGTCCGTGTGCCTGTTTCACACACGCACACACTTCCTCTCGGCTTCCTCTCTCTGCTGAGCCGTTAAAAAAACACTAACTGTGCTGCTCTATATGCGCCCCGGCAGAAGGTGCAGTACACTGTAGCGACTATAGCAACTTATGAGTTATGGCCTGGAGCTGGAACACACTCAAAGTAAGGGTCGGGGAGGGGGGGTGACTTCCGTTGGTGGTGTACTAGAGGAGGTGACACTGCACTGCGTGTGTGTGTTTAGGTACAGGGTGTAACATTACCTTGTGGACCCCATGCATCCGTCCTCCAGTTTCCCATGCCCTATAAGACAGCGCTGATTGATTTGAGAAAGTTAATGAACAGGTGAAAACATGTTCTCCCACTTCAGCTCACATGTAATGTAGATTATATTTTGTGTAAGACAAAGTGATGTGATAGTTTTAGGAGACATAGTTATCCACACCTCTTCCTCTTGGAGAAAAAACACAAGTTTTCTGTTCCATCAGTGCTTAGTGTGTGTGAAAATGTCCAATTACACATAATGAATCAAAGCGTATGAATGTGTCAAATAGTTGAATGAGAACACTGGAAACAAAGGTGCAGCTGTGTAAAAAGCTCCATGATAAAGGCCTTTGCCCACCAAGTCCATATTTTTCGTCCGAAATGATCGCACACTTAAAAACAAATATGACCTCACGTTGTGTCAGTCACGTTTACACACTCCGAACCTTCCGTCCGTCATTAAAGTTTTCAGAGCAGGTTCGATTTTCTGCATTTTTTTGCGTCCGTCGAACCGCATTCAGAGTTGCTTGAACACTCTAGAGCTACCATACATGCAAACGTTCATCATCCAAAATGACATCTGGTCAGCTGATTCACTGCGTCTCCCAGCTCAAAGCCCTTTGCGACAAACAAAGTAAAGAATACAGATATGCGTAATTTAAAGATATATTATCGCAGGTGATTGCAGAACATTTTGTCTCGTATTGCTAAGTTTCGCAACAAATAGAATTACTAAACACATTAGACAGTTTTTATCGGATGGCAAAAATAAGGACTTTGTGTACAAAGGTCTATGATAATTTCTGTTTTTTTGCTCCTGGTTATAATGTTAGTACTCTGCTTGGTCCCATTAAAGTCAGGATCAGTGAACATTTCAGCAAAAGCTATGAGGCGAGTGCATGAGGGATCAGACTTGAAACTGCTTTACCAGTGAAAATAATTAGCATCACTGGGAGTCAAGCTTAACTAGCAGCTGAACTTAATTTTAAGTTGGTTTTTTTTTGTAGCTAATTCGACTCACTATGTTGAACATTATACCTAAAACATTCTGTACCAGTTCAGTTAAAGCTGAAGTTGGTAAATATGATTAAAAAAAAGTTTTTTTTATAAAACGGTCACTATATCCTGACAGTAGTGCAGTAGTTTAATTAAAAATGATTAGGGCAGCGGCCAATTATATTTTTATGTTAAAACAGCTTCATATTTTTTTATAGTGTATGATTCTTTTTACACTGTAATGTAGTGCTATCCCTCATAATAGCTGGGCTGAATGAGCACAACTAAACCAGTGACCCAAACGCTTTAAAGTCTAGTGTCAGATGACGGTCGTGGGTGTTAGCAAACTTAATGATGCCGTTAGAGCTGTGGGTGGCGGGGCAGGTGTGCGTGAGCAGGACGTACATGAGAGCACGCAGCCCTGAGGGGCGCCGGTGTTGAGAGTTGAGAGGGTGGAGGATGTGAAGGTGCCTATCTGCACAGCCTGGGGTCTGCCCATCAGGAAGCCCAGGATCCAATCACAGAGGGTGAAGACATCTGCCAGTTGGTCTGCAGACACCTTGAGAGCTCAGCCAGGGATGCCATCAGGTCCAGGTGACTTGCCTGGATTAATCCTTTTGAAGGATCTGCACACATCTTCCCTGGATATTACTACTCCCCGTCTGAGGAGGTACAAAACGCCCAAGACCAGGGAGTTGTTCTCAAAGTGTGTATAGAAGTTGTTCAGTTCATCTGGGGGAGATGCAGACATTTACTCAGCACTGCTTGTTTTTCTTTTGTAGTCCGTTCTTAGTCCAGACCACATGTTTCTGGTGTTGGAGCCGTGGTAGTTAGACTCCACTTTGTCCCTTGTTACTACCTGGCTCAAGGCTGGCAACAAAAAGGGAGGCCAAACACAGATATATCAATCAGAAAGTAATTTATTTGGCTTGGCCAACCACTTTGCCCAGGTAGGTGACTGTTGCCTGCGCAAACTCACATTTTGCCAGATTAATGGTCAGACAAGCCCAAACCAGACGGTCAAACAGGCTCTGAATGCGCTGAAGATGCTCCTCCCAAGTGTCACTGTATATTAAGAAATCATCCAAATAAACAGCACAACCCACCAGACCTAACACCACCTTGTTCATTAGGCGCTGGAAGGTGGCTGGGGCATTACGTAACCCAAATGGCATAACAGTATAAGAATACAAACCACTGGGTGTGATGAAGGCAGCGATCTCCCTAGCTCTAGGTGTTAAAGGAACCTGCCAGTAACCTTTAAGTAAGTCAAACTTACTGATAAACTTAGCAGAGCCGACCTGATCCACACAGTCCTCCATACGTGGGAGTGGAAAAGAGTCAGGCTTTGTAAGTTGGTTCACTTTTCGGAGGTCAGTACATGGTTTAATTTTAACATCCGGCTTCTTTACAAGCAAGCATGGGGAAGACCAGCTCGATGCACACGGTTCAGCAATGTTATTGTCCAACATATATCTGACTTCTGCTTCTAAATGCTCACGCTTGTCTGGAGACATACGATAAAAGCGTTGTCTGACTGGCTGGTTATCTTCCACATCACTGTCATGCTCAATAACAGGAGTACGAGATGGAGTATCTGCAAACAGGCAGGGATAACCTTTAATTAGATTCACCAACTCTGTTCGCTTTGGTTCAGGTAAATGTTTCAACATTACCTCCAAATTGACAAGTGACTCTTAAGACGCCCTCTCAAAATACCATCATCTGGTGTATACACCTCTTCCTCAAACTCCCCGACCAGAGATAACCCACTGGAACGGCAGCAGAGGAAAACGACACAGCAGTACTGTCTCTTTGCACTCTTTGGAGCGCATACCTGGATTTCCTGTACTCATCCAAAACAAAAGTTGTAAGCGTCGGTCCATGCTTAAAGTTTGGCATGGACTTCCCTGTTAACCCAGGGCTTGTGATTTAGGAATGTCCGTTGACAATGTCATTGATGAATTTGCCAATGTAGCTAATGAGGGCATCCGTGTATGTGTTAATGTCGTTGTCCTGAATCAGATACCACTCTGTAGTGCTGAAGCAGTGATGTAGGGCCGAGTCTGATTGGTCGGAGCACAGCTGAATGGTTTGTGTCATTGGTCTGTCCTGTTTGAGTTCATGCCTTTAGGCGGGCAGATTTGCCAAAGGGGGGGGGGGCAAGGGAGGGCCTTATATCCTTCCTGGAAAGGAGGGTAAACATGGTTGCGCATGTTCCCACCACACATAGGACAGCTGATGTGTTGGTGATACATTTTGGCAGAACTTCCCTCAGGTTGGCGTTGTTAATATCTCCGGCCATAATGTAAGCAGCCTCTGGCCGCGAGGTCTCGGTCCTGTTGATAACTCCCTACAGCTCGTCCAGTGCACGGTCGATGTCGGCCTGCGGTGGAATGTACACCCCTGTGAGAACGGCCGATATAAACTACCTCAGGGGAGATAAAAACAGCGGCATCTGATCATAAGGTGATCTATGTTAGGAGAACAGTCCGTAGAAATAATATCCACATCGTCACTGGTTGTGGATCATGGAGCAGACGCCTACTCGCCCTCGCCAGCATTTGTGGTAATTTGGAGTGTCTGTATACCTGATGACTGTAAGGTCAATATTCCCTTTTCTTTTAGCTCTGTTTTGGTCTCCACCAACTAGTTATTTTGCTGCTAGATGTTCAACTTTTTTCTTTTGCTAACATTAATTTAATTTATCTACCTTGTGGGGTAAGGGGTTTTATCTTGGCAGCTGCACAGTGAGACTGAACTAAACGCCAAAACAATGGGCTAGGAGAGGCTAATCGGCTCTGTAGAGCTGCAGAGTTGGGTGATATATCTCTGTGGGTTCATTACTGTGAGCAAACCATTCACATTGCAGAGCAATGTTAATGCAAAAATATAGATTATTGGCAGTTTAAGTAAAGTGTTGACTGTAACATTTTGCTAACAAGAAGAGTAAAATATTTAACTCAAGAGAAGTTAAACCTACATATTTAAATGGCTAAAGTTGTGACTTTTTAAGAGACTATTTATGGATTTACCCTTATACTGAATGATTACTTATGTGAGCAATTTTCGTTCCAGGTAATCGTGGAATATCTCTACTCAAAGGTATAATTGATAACGTAGATAACATTCAGTCACTAGATTTCTGCATTCTCCAGTTGCCAGTTCATTGCACAAAGTTCATATTTTATGGTTGAGTGGAATAACGTCACTTCAAGTGATGAATCTTTCTGCAACATGTAACTATAGGCCTACATTAGCCCTGCATGTGCTGCTGGCGCTGCGGTGCCAAGGAGCCGGTCGGCAAAGTTTCACTTTGGGAGCATTACGTGACCAGTCATTATCAATCCACTTGACGAGGGTATAGCTTCAAACAAAGGTGCTTTCCCCGTGTGCATTCCTTTCTCATTTCTCGAGAAAATCACTTTCCTTTTCCCATCATGATATCAGTGTGCACGCAGCGCAGGTACCCAGCCAGAGAGCAGATGGTCTGCGAGGCAAGGTATCAAAGGACTAAAGTAAAAAAAAGAGCAAAGATTTAACTAACGTTAGTCTAACATACAATAGTTTTAAAATGTTTTTCCATATGTCCGTATGAAGAGACACAAAATAAACACTGTAAGCGGACTAATTGATTACTACAAGTGAATTATTTAAACAGCGTTTGTATTGGAATGATCCTGTCCCAATCTTTTTGATCCATATAAGCGGTTGCTGTATAACGTTAGCTAACTGGACGCAACCGTCACTAATGCTAAGATGCTCACGTCGCTCCTCCGGGATTGAAGCTGTTATTTTTGTCATTTTGACAATCTAACCGCTGACAACACTTTAGTTATTAAGGTTGTAATGGCTGTTGGTAGTCGTTGGTTTTGTTTAAATGTGCAGAATTGTAATTTTATGGGTTGTTGTCTTTCGGACGATTAAGCTGAGACAGCTAATATGTTCTAGCGTCAGTTGTCACTTGTTGCCAAGGTGAATATTCACTTATTCACTCGGCCATTTATCCGTTTTTTATCAACACTAACCGAGACAGAGATAACACGTGATACCAACGTCATTATACTACTGGCTCACAAGCCTTGTTAGGAGTGGGAACCGGACATCAGAGATACACAAAACATTCATTTTGGACCTGTCAACATTTTTTTAAATGATTAATTCACAGTTATAATAGTTTTTTGAGGAAGTGCCATACTTTTATTCAGCACCTTTCTAAATGCACTGTGAATGTATTATTTTTCAAAAATGATTTGTCTACAAAAAAATATTATCAACCTTTAATTACCTATTTGTGTGTATGTTGTTACGGTGAAAAGTTTAGGATTCTTTGAGTTGTTTTAAATTCAATCTCGGAACCCATCGGCTTCTGGTCTGACGACGGATAAGCCTCTGGGGGCAAGCGGCTATATTTTTGGGGTCGGATTTCCAGGCCAAGACTTCCTCTTCCGTGTGCTGCTCATTGTTTACAGTCCGATTAGCAACTAGAGACGCAAGACTGGAGTTGAGAGACGACATGTACGACCAGATTGTTTCACAAGCAGCAAGTTTACAAGCTAATTTTAAACCAATAAAAAGCTAAATCATCATCAGACGATAGCCGGTTTGTTCCGAGGCTGCATTTCGGGAAATGCTTTTGCTCTCCACAAAGACTGTTGACCTGCATTCAATCAAAGCCTGCTTGAACGTGATTGGACAATACAAGTGGACTAGCAAACAAAACAAACAGAAACCAGAACCCTTCCGGCACCAACATCTTGTGCCGTTGACAACAGATTCTACATTTGATTGCAGAATCTGTTTATAGAGATTATGGTCATTGTTTGGCAAGTAGTTGCTGGAACTAATTTGTACCTGCTGTACTTATAGTCAGGAAAAACATGCTATAATAGACCCACGTTTTACCATAATCATACTCTCACACAGTCAACGTACTATAAAGTGTTGTACTGTGGAAGTAAAAGTATGTTAAACAGGAAGATGGAGGAGCGAGGAAACTTTTGATGATGTAACTGGTGGTAAAGCAGAAAGAAGAGGACTGAAACCAACATCTGAACAACATCACCTGACTCCTCTCCTCTCCTCCTCTCCTGCTGTTCTTAATGCCATTACCAACCAGGACTGGAGTGGACCGCACTGGACACAGCAGACAGCACTGAGGAGGAGGAGGGGGGGAAGAAAAACACTTCCAACCGATTAATGAAAATAACAAAATGAATAATGATCACGATGTGGGCATTCGAGACCCTCACTTAAAAAAAAGAAAAGAAAAATAACTTTGTTGCTGGATTACCGTGCAAAAATTTGGGAAATGAATGACACACACACATACAAAGACAGGGAGAGGGAGAGAGTGGCGGACAAAAGGTGAGCACGGTTTGCCGATCTTACCCCTTCCATTCATCTATCCCTCCCTTTATCACCCCCTTCCACCGTCCGCTCTGTCATTCTCTCTGTCCCCTCTGTGCTCTTGCCTTTGTCTGGGTCCGGCCAGAGTCTGGCGGACCCAGACAAAAGAATGCCGTCTGTCATGGAGAAAGAGCAAAGGTCTTGGCTCTCCGGAGGGGAGGTGGGTGGTGGAGGGGTGGCCGGGTGTCAGGGTTGGAAGGGCATTGTCAAAGCTGTGGCTATCCATTGTTGTTTCTGGTGCTCGCTCCTGATCCGACGTCTACCTCGCCCGTCTCTTCTTTTCCTTCTCTGTCCACCTTTTCCTCAGGCCTCTGTCTTTTTTCCAGAGCGAGGGATGGGAACGTAGAAAAGGGGAAATGCGACAGATGTCGGGCACGAAGCCGTTTCTCTGTTTAGCGGTGTGGCTGCGTCAAGCTCGGTGGCGTTCCGCGCTGTCTGCTCCTCCTCTCGTGGCGCTGGTTGTTAATACCCCAGGGGGGGGTGCTGATGCCTCCATGGAGGGTGCAAACTTTGGGGAAGTTCAGTGATGTCGCCTCAGTCCCTTCCTACCATCTGCTGATACATAAAGACTGGCATCAGGTGGAGGATAAAGGGTTTCTAGAGTGATGTAACATTGTGCCATAGTGTGAAAGGTAACTAAGTACATTTACTCAGGGATTATATATATATACTTAAGTACAATATTGAGGTACTTTCCTCAAGCATTTTGTTGTATGTGACTAAATTAGCACTACATTTTTTTTACAAAATAAATTGAATTTCCCCTCTAATCTTCTCCGATTGTTCGATTTAGCTTCAGCTAAAATGATCCAATATTATAGAATTATTATTATAGATTATATTAGAGTTATCTAAACTATCTCCACCTCAACCAGCTTCCTCCTCTAATATTGTAATATATGATAATATATCAGTTTTTGATGTTGAGTACTTTTACTTTTGATACTGAAGTACATTTTGTTGCTAATACTTCTGTACTTTTACTGAAGTAGGTTTTTGAATGCAGGACTATTACTTGTAATATATATATTTTTATTGGTTACTTTTACTTAACTAAAGAGTCTGAATAACACAACTGTCCACATGGTTTCTCAGGGGTTTTCAGCCACATCAGATTTAAGATCATTTTTATCTACCCACTGTGCATTATATATTTTTTCTGTCTAAAATTTGTTACATTTACTCTAAACAATTACAGAAATATTGGATAAGATGTTGCCGTGATGTCCTCACTGGTAGCTACAGTTTGGAAGTATAAAGAACATTTTAATTCACAGCAGATAAGAGCCCTGTGAACTTTTAAAAAAATATACTAGTAGTCTCTTTACTTAGACAAGGTTATAGTAACATGACTTCCTGCTGTCAGCATGCATCTGTGCAACAGTCTTTGGATTTAAAAAGTTTGGGGAAATCTTTTTTCAAATGTCAGGCAGCTCTCAGAGACAAAAGTTGAAGCCATGACTCAGCCTCTCTGTGTGATTTGACTGGACTCTACAAACCAGAGCTGACAACTGATGTCAAACTATAGTTGATCTGCTCTCTGTTTGAATGATTAGTTGAATATTGAAGCTGAAGCTGTTACCATACACTGGTGATATTCAGAAATAAAACCTCTACTGTGTCAGGATTAGGATGCAACACTTGCAATAGAGTCCAAATGTTTCAGATTTTAGTTAAAGAGTCTCACAACTTTAGTCTGGTGTTGTTGCTTCTGCATATTTTTTGTTGCGACGAGTGTTGCTATGCAGCAATCTGGGGACAAATTGATTATTCAGTCCGGAGCCCAGACAGCCAATTGTCTTGTGCACTGCTTTGATTTGCTGAAATGTCATTCTGACGGATGCCAGCGGTAATAATTTCCTCAATGGCACAGTGAAGACTAAATATTTACTGAGTGTGAATAGTCAGCAGCTAAATCTGATTCAAATGGTATCAAAGTGGTCTGGAAAATATACGGCCGGTACATGGTGGCATACAAATGGAAAAAAACTTTTCTAGTAGTTTCTTATAATTTCATATGTCTGATAAAATGACAGAAGAGTGAGTTTGATGTCGCTGGTTCGAAGAGCCACTTCATTAATTTTCTGTATTGTTACACATTTTCTCATTATGAACCTTAATCTGCAATTTTAGAACAAACCAGTTATAGTTTATTACAGATACAAATTTTCCATTTTCATTAAACATTATAGGACCCGATGAAGTGATTTTTTAAATGTCTCACAGCAGCGTCTGTCCGTCAGCAGTCTGCATGGAGTCTCTGCAGTTCTACTGGCCGTACTGTAGTTTCTCTGTTGGACCAGCAGATGGGGAAAGGAAACATCTTAATGGGATGAATGAAAGTATGTACAGCAGCATAGTGGGAGATGATTGCAGGGCTCCCAGTCTCTGCTGTGTCTTTGCTGTCGTCTGATGAGACTAAAGTTTTTGTTGGTTATGTTGATGTCAAAAATTGAGGATATTTGAATATTAAAAAATGCACAAGTTCTTTTGATTTTTCATTTTTTTTTTATAATTAAATTGCTGTTGCAGATTACTTACAAATGTTTCTCAGTAAAAAAAGGAAAGAAAATGTATATAATTTGCTTTTGTTGTAAGCTGTAAAATCTATACATTTGCTTGTTAAATCGTAAATTTATGTATTTCTCTTTAAGAGAAAAACAATCTTTTAAAACAATCTGAAACAGTTTGTCAGCTTCTTTTTAAACAAAGAAAAAGCATCGACTTTAAGAGGCAACGTTTTCAAAATAAAGAACTGCATATAATTCAGTATGAAATTGACTCAATGTGATTAAAACATAATTGTCATATTAACTATTATACATATTGTCCTCAATTAAATCAAAAAGTAAAGTATTAAATGTTATTTGATTGAAATCTTGCATTAATTCTCAGGTTATACTCATGAGACCAAAAACTTACATTTTCTGGTGTCTTTTATTTCAAAGCACCAGACCCTAAATACCGTCTGCAAAAACTTAAAATTTAAGATTTATTTACCCCCCCCCCCTCCATATTTTCAAAAGTTTTGAAATTACATACATTATTAATGCAGGTCAAATATTCATATTTAATCCTTTGATTTCAGTGACGGGCGGGCCACACAGCCCTCCGTCGCTGTGGGTTGATGAAGTTTAAGGTTGATTTAAACAGCGTTGGTTGGATGGAGGTTTTGGGGGGGGGCGGGGGGGGGGGGGGGGGGGGGTGGAATCAAGTTACCCCGCTGCTTTAAAAACGCACTACACAGCTACAGGATAAGCGACACACACACTCTCACTCACTTATACATGCACACAGTCCCTCCCTGAAAGGAGTGTCTCTGGGAGATGATTTCCTTCCCTGCACGTCGTCCCCCTCGCGCCCCCCCCCCACCCTTCGGCCCCAGCCCCCCCCCCCCCCACCCTCCTCTCTGCTACGCAGTGTAAACACAGTGTTCCAGAGGAATGTTGGACTCCCTGACCTCCACTGCAGTTCACTCGGTTCAGCCTGGCCGCGCTGTGCTCCAGCATCAGCAGCAGCAGCAGCAGCAGCAGCCCCCCCCCTCCCCTCCCCATCTCCCCCCTCAAGAGCCCCTTCACTCCACTCTCTCTAATTTTTCCCCGCCTTGCCTCGCTCCTTCTCCTTGTCTCGCCTCTCCTCCTCCTTTTTTTTTCTTAACCCCTTTTTGCTTTCCTCTCCTTGTCCCTCACCACCACCACCACCACCCCCCCCCCCCAGCCGCCAACCTCTCTTTTCCTTCCCCTTGTTCTCTCTTTTTTCTCCTTTGTCCTTACTCCCCCTTTTCTTTCTCTATCCATATCCACTTGTGTCATTTCGCAGCACGGCGGTGGATTGGGTCTCTTTTCTGTCTCCGTCGTTATGTCTGGTTCAGTTCACTGACTTAATTGGCACATCAAAATCCAACAAACAGTGAAAGACAGAGAGTGAAACCATCAGATAAAAGACTGAGAACATGTAAAATACAAATACACACACCTTGCTCGGACACCATTGTGTGCAACCCCCCCCCCCCCCCTTACCTCACCTCAGCCCACAGTGGACTGCGGTTCCTAGAAACAGGATACTGAGAGCCAGAGGCTTTAGTGTCTCTGTGCCTCGAGGTGTCAGAGGGAACAGAAAGCAAAGGGTTACAAGTGCATCCGGTCGCTCGACGGTTTGATTACGGAGGTGACAAGATGGCCAGAGCAGACATGTGCTGCTCTGCTCGCAGGTTTTCCCTGACAGTGCCGTTTTTCCAACATGCTGAGGTTCAGCGGGGTTTAATTGCTGCAGGATAGAGCAGATTATAAATACATGCAGCTGGTCATCGCAGGTCGCGCTGAATGAGAACGTCTGGGGGGAATCGCAGACTGTTTGTATATTTGGAATAGATGCTATAGTGCTGCAGGGGGCTACACGGGGGGGCAACACCGCGTCCCAGCCGCCAAATCAGCTAGTCAGTTTCATAGCCAGTCAGTCTGTCTGTCTGTCAGGCTGCCAGCTAACCTGACCAGCAGGGTCAGCAGCCAGCCAGCAGATAAGCACCGATAGCATGAAAATAGATAGATCAGAGGAGAGAGTGTGTATGTGGGGGGGCTGGGGGGGTGCTCTGGGATCTTTCAGGTCATGGATTGCCATTTTTAGCATGCAAACCAAATCCGCTCACACTCAAAAGCATTAGTGCACATTCATGCATCTTTATTTTAATTTGACTCTTTCCGACTTTTAGAAATCTGTGCAAGCGATGCCACAGCAAGTACTCACATCTGGTACATAAAAGAGTAGCAATATCACAGGGTAGAAATACTCTGTTATAATCTTAAATCCAGCATTGAACATTGTACTTTAGTTAAAGTATAGAATTATCAGCAAAAAAAACATACTTTAAGTATTAAAAAGTAAAAGAATTACCTCTGTCATTGTAATGCTACCGCTAGTATTTTATTTTAGCGGGTAGATGTAGTACTAACTTTTAACTACTGTACTTTATTTAAGTTACTATTTGGTATTGTAACCCTTAACAAGTCATCATTTCATAAACTAATTACAGGTTTTCTGTGACATTTTTTTAATCTGAACAGGAACTTGGAACTGTAGCTGTCAGATAAATTTAGGGGAAGCATGTAAAATATTTACCTCTGAAATGAAATATTAAATTGAAATGCTCAAGTAAAAGTACCATACAGCACTTGAGAAAATGTAATCTCAAGTGCTTCACTGAATAGAAGTCCATCAAAATGATCATAGCATCACAGAACTCCTCTGCAGATTTATTCACCTCACCAAACTCAAAGGAAAGCAGAACATAAAAATACTGATGTAAAAGATGTAAGAAAAAATCTCTCTCCAGTTCCAATCATCCAGTCTCTTCCTTAAATATGTGAGAGTTGAGAAGGTATCTTTGTTAAAGAGATTTAATGAAGCTGCTTCTTAAGAGGGAGGCATTCTGGCCACTTTAAGCCAAAGAGGGTTAAATGAGGAATTAGACTTGAAGCCATTTCTATTTATTTCTATATTCTACTTGATTATATTTGTTCTCAAATTTCACCAGGAGTTTCTTGTGTTATAAATTGACCCAGTCTGCTGTATATGCAGTGGCACTGTCATGCAATACTGGATCAGCTTTACCCAGTGTTGGACCCAGGATTTATATTACCTTTGGGTCATCTACCCAAACTGGTTATTTTGATCTACAGTAGTGTTGAGTTTTACCTTAAAACTGTCACAAATGTATTGTTAAATGTACAACATGATGTCACACAATATTAACAATCAAAACGACCCAGTGTCTTAGGTAGTACCAGTGGGTACTGGGCAAAGTTAAGCCATTATTGCGCTGGTGCTATACTGATCTAAACCGGGTCAGTTTCGACACAGTGACTTTTATAATACAGAATTCACTGCTTTTTATTAACTAAACCTTCATGTACATGGTTTTAATATTGCAAACTTACTCTTATGGTCATTTGCAGTATAGTTTGGTACCCGGTGAGAGTAAATACGGTATTTCTTTAAAGATAATGATATTGTTTTGTATACTTGGTAACCATGGTGAACTATGGGTCACATGACTGATCAATAACTGTATATAAGGAAACAACCTCAGTTGTTGAATTTGTGTTTGTGAATCGTATTTGACTTGTAGAAAATGAGACCTGAAGGGTTAAAATGCACTTTTGACCAAAACTCATTAACACAGATTTCATTTTCTGCACTCAGATAGTACACATTGTATACTGTATATACACACTTCAGTGTATATTGTCTGGTCATCCATGGTTCAAAAACATCCTGTTTCTCTTCCTGAGTTAGTAAGTAAGTACGACAAATCCAATTCATTGAGTCAGTGTTGTTGGACTTTAAACTTTCCCCTCCTCTTCCTCGTCATCATCAGACTGACTTAATTCTCTCTTGTGATCTTCTCTCCATTAACATTAAATCTTTCTGTCTGCTGGGCCAGTGGCTCTTCCTTCCTGCCTTCTCCTCTCTGATTTCAGACCAGCCTTGCGTTCGCCCCGGCTGCTTTTATTTGCTTACATAAATCCAAGACGCCGTGTATCATCAACCAGTTGCTATATATGTAAATATGTATTTTTTCTCTTACTTTGTGATCCTCGTACTGTAGCTGCAAGCATGAGGGGATCGTCAATTACTCAGGTGGCGTAATTGTTACACACAAATAATGAAAAACGATGTTGGTGGAGGAACATGTTGTGGTTGCTCGCTCATTATGCTGACAGGAAAGAGGAACTTGGCTGACCTCTGCTGGGCTCTGACAGGCAGTGTTGCAGATGCTGATCACAGTTTATGATTTGATCCAGGATGTATATGTATATGTATTGGTTTCCTCTGGCTTCTAACCACACAATGGCTTTAGGGATCATTAGAGAGTCCATGCTGCATCCTGCTGTTGTTCAGCAAAGAGCATCAGTGTAGCAGCAGTAAGTATGGAGGCATTTCTGTGATAAACTTCTTAAATATTCTCACATTGCAAACCCTTATGTAAATGCAAAAACATTTTTTTGCATGTTTTCCAATTGGGATTTTGCATGTGGAACCCCATCATTGACCATGAAAGAGAGCAGAATCCGAACCGAGAGACTTTACTGAGAAGGGAAAAGAAGAAGAATGATGGGAGAGCAAGCGACAGAGTGAGTGAGTGAGTGAGAGAGAGAGAGAGAGAGAGAGAGAGAAAAGCAGATGGCTGGAAATATAGCCTGCTAAATTATTCATCTAGGCTGGAGTCTGGAGATAGATAGATGGATAGGAGCTGGCATGGACACTTTTATTAGGATTCCAAGAGCTGTGAGGAGAGTGGTTCAAAACACTGTGATTGCCTTTTGAGACTAAGAAAAGTAATTGCATCAGATCTGGGAACATCTATCTGCTCGAGGAATTAAATCTCTTGTGTAAAATGAAACTGCGAAATAAGGACAGATATATACCGAACTTATGAAGCATAAATATAAGTTTTAGCTGTCTATAGATGTATTTTATTTCTTAAAGCCAGTCCATGTGGAGTCTAACAGAAAAAAAAATTAAGAAAAATCATATAGAAATGTCGTCTTAACTTTGACTAATACCGACTCTGTATGAGGTGATTCAGGACGCTTCGTGTTGTCTGAAAAACGTCCCAGCTGCCCTCGACAGTTTGGGTTTCAGAACAAGTCGTCTCAACAGTGAGGTAGAATAAAACTGAAAAATGGCTAAGAGGGGAAACAACCCGGTTCGTAAAATAAGATTTGTGGTAGGCATCTGTGGTGAACGTCTGCTGCAGGAAGCCCGGGAGTCCTTGACTGGGTTTCAGGGTGTCCGAGCGTACTGAGGAATGGATGAAATATCTAGACTATAATTCACCAGAATATCAAGAGGATCTAAAATTTGATTATTCTAATTGTAGTATATTCCAATGTTAACATTGTTTCAGACATGCATCTAAATATATTTGCATTGAAAACCTTTATTTGTCTTAAGATGGCTATTGTTTGCTTTATTTCCCCCCTCGGTCCAACACATAGAGACAGTAAATATGCTCTCCCCATACTCTATTTTCCCTCTTAGCTTTCTGCATCATGTGGATCGTATATATGACTCTCACAGATTCATAGACACACAGACACGGATGCACACACACTCCTGAGTGGAGGGCTGCAGGGAAATAGAGCAGAGAGGAAGCTACGTGCCTTCGCCAAGCAAGGGCTGTCTGGTGTCATGGCAACCGGTGCAGATTACCCCACCCTCAATCAGTCAGAGAGAGAGGAGAGGAGAGGAGAGGAGAGAGGGATGGGCACACACATGTATACAGCACGCATACACATACGTGACTGTATACACAACATCCAAAGTGTTACGTGACTCGACATTGTAATCAGTTTAAATGTAAATGTCAGCTTTTAAAATGTAAAATTGTCTGCATTAGCGAGTCTCCAGCCACAGTAGTAAACACAGGAGACCTGAATCGACAGGCGAGCACAAGGAGAGAGCTGAGGTAGGAAGGAAACGAAAAAGAAAATGAGGAGGGAGGGAACTTGAAAGGCGAGCAATGATGAGAGTGGTGCAGGGAGAGGTTGAGATGTGTGGAGGGGGCCATAAACATATAGTAGAGCTAAATACGTCTGGGGGATATACTGTTATTAAAAGCAGTAAGGTTATCCAACAAGCAGCTTTAATGTGGGGGTGGACAGTTTGCAACGCGCTAACGTGTTTCACGCTGCCAGAGTCCTATTGAAGGGGAATTTAGCAGGAGACATTATTCCTCTAAGTGTGTATGATGTGTGTAGGTTAGTGCTGCAGCCTGAGAGCAGAGGAGGAGGGATGCTGGGCAGGAGGAGAGCAGAGGCAGTGATACATGCACAATCTGACAGCAAGAGAGAGGGGGAAGAGAAGGGGGGGAAAAAGAGGAGAGAAGGTAATATTAGAGTCTGCATGAGGGCATAACAGGGTAGTTGGAGATTTTTGTGGCAGAAAGAAACAAGAAAGATAGGGTGTGGAGGAGATAAATGGCACCAGCATGAGGAGAGGAAAAAAAGAGATGGAGGAGAGGGAGGGCGAGAGGGAGAGACAGAAAAGGAAGGAGGAGGGGGAGAGGGAGTTGAGGCCGTTTGAGGATATCGCCTCCTAAATTTACTGCGGCACAGCCATCGTCCACAGTTACATCACAGCTGAGCTCAAACTCAGGATGAACCTCCCCCCCTTCTCTCTCTCTCTCTCTCTCTCTCTCTCTCTCTCTGCCTCTTTGTTTCTGCCAACCTTAAAGCGCTTCACAGCCAACTTTTATGGCAATCAAGCAGAGTAGATGGGCGATGGGATGTATCATATTTTAATGGGTTACACCGGTGACGGGATCCGACTGAAATCCGGAGCAGTCGTTTTCTCGTTGGCTTCCTTTTGTCTTTGTGCTGCAGTCATCATCGGTAGCAGCAACATGGTCGTAATCAGCCTCATTAAGACTCTTGTACACATCGTAAACAAGGCAACGCACTCATCTGAAAGGCTGTGTCCTCCACAGAGGAGCAGTCTGTGATTAGAAATCAATTAGCATCACCACCATGACCATGGTGCACTGAATTATCAACAACTGCACACAAAGTAACTCTGTCTTAAATTAAATATCCACTCAGTGTCAGCAAGGCCTGCGACTTTGAAAAGATGAGTATTAACAATATTTGTTTGTGTACAACCTTTAGTTATGCAGTGAAATCTGATTGAATGCCTGAACCACAATCTATCCATCTATCCATCCATCATTGGCTCAGAACCCTGCTGAAGGCCACCTTGATATATGCCAATGAATGGTACCAATTTACCTTCCATTCACATATTTGTAGATAATTTGGGGATTTGAAGCAACCTCAGTCATGATCCCACTTGGCTCTACCTGTAAATAATTATTTTCCTTCACAGGTTAGCTCACTTTTCTTTCATTTTCAAGGTTAATTTATTGACATTGTACAACACAGAGTTATGGAGGACCACAAGAATCAAAATAGTAATGAAGCATTTAATTGGTTAATAAACAATTGTTCAATAAAATAGGCATTCATAAATTTGTATACAAATTAATTTATTAATCTACAAATAATGGACTAAATTAAAAAGTAATTCATAATTTGACATTTTAATGGGCAATAACACAAATTATAAATTAATTTACAATTTCAATATTAATCCATCCATCCATCCATCCATCCATTATCCGTAACCGCTTATCCCATTCGGCGTCGCGGGGGTGCTGGAGCCGATCCCAGCTGACATTGGGCGAAGGCGGGTACACATGGTAAACACCCTGTATCACAAGGCTGACGCATAGAGACAGACAACCATTCACACCTATGGTATATTCAGAGTCAACAATGAACCTAACCTGCATGTCTTTGGACTGTGGGAGGAAGCCGGAGAACCCGGAGAAAACCCAAGCTAACACGGGGAGAACATGCAAACTCCTAAAAAGTCAATAAATACATCGTTTAAATATATATTAATGAATTCATAAATAAATAACGAAATTTAAAAATCTATTTGAAAATGCAGTTTAAAAAGAGACATAAATAACTGCATACACAAATTGAATTAAGAATACGGATTTTAATCAGGCATTCAAAAGGGCAACTTCCTTTCCCGTTTGCATTTCCCTGCTGCTTTCACTAAATCTGTTACCTATGGTATTTGCTGAGACATTTAGCGTCTCCATTTAGCTTTTCTGTGAAACGTTGGGCCCTGAGCTGGTAAAACGAGATAAAACTATGCAAATTAGCCACATGGGATGTAACAGGCTCTCTGATTGGCTGTCACCTGGCATGTCATATGCAGACTGACAGAAGTGGGAAGGAGAGGACTAATAACTAATTTAAAGCTTCAGTAGGCAACACGTTTTTGGCATCATTTGGCAAAAATTCCATAATAACCTTTCAGCATATTGTAATTCAAGTGTTCTGAGAGAACCCGAGACTTCTGCTCCTCATCATGTCTCTGTTTTCAGGCTTTAGAAAAATCTAGCCTGTGACGGGAGACTTTGACAAATCACAGGTCATTCAGAGAGAGAGAGCGTTCCTATTGGCTGTGCTCCGGCTGGTGGGCGGTCCTTGGTCACAAACGTTCTCATTTTACAGCTAAACAGTAACTACAAGATGTTTCTGAGAACATTAGAGGAGAGAAATAGTCATCACAGTAACAGAATATTGATTCATATTTGATCAGCGCTGCCTAGTTTGACTGTTTGATCGGAGTTTGCGAGTGATTGACTCGTGGCTCTCATAGACGGAAGCTGGACGACAGACTCCAGATCAGCTCTGACTGGTTATTTTCCTCCAGCCTGTGAAATCTTGCAGATGCCGTTAGGAGCACCGGAGGACACAGAGGCACATGATTTTTTTCAGATTACCTGTCTCATGCACTACTGTCAGGATATAGTGACCGTTTTATAAAAACAACTTTTTTTTAATCATATTTGCTCCATTTCTACCTACTGCTGCTTTAAAGCATTTACGTACATCTGCAAGGAGAACAAAAGGGAAGAGACAGCTAAAAAAAAACCACCACCTTTTGTCTTGGCAGGTCAGGTTGACAGTTAAAAATTGAAATTCAACATTTTAACTTCATTTAAGTACAAACCATCAGAATATTCCTCCCTTGGCTGTAGATATTAACCTTAACTTCTTATCTCTCTCTCTCTCTCTTTCTCCTCAGGAGCTGCCAGGACAGCAGAGTGGAACTTAAAGATGACACCTGCCAGTGATCTGTAAGCACTGATTTGTCATATATTTTATATACTAGTTGAGCAGATGAAAGCATGTTTGTGTAGGAGGGAGTCTGATGTTTTGGGAGGACAGACTGGTAGTGGTGTGTGTGTGTGTGAGGTGTGTTACTGAAAGCATTATCACTGTTAGGTAGTAACACAACATGTGAGAAGAGAGACAATACAGATTAAGTCTCATGAGATACTCTGACATACACATACTGGGCTTCTTGGCACACAACGTAACAAGAATGCATTTTAGGTGATTCGAGATTCAAGACGTTTATTGTCACACCGGTTATACAAGTACAATCAGGTGAAATACTTTTTGCTGGGAAGCTCCATTAAGAAAAAAGTAGCAAAAAAATAAAATAAAATAAAAATAAGAATAATAATAAATGACACAACGATAACAAAATAAATTTACAGTAATAGAATTTAAAAGAAAAATGTATTTACAAATAATTTACAGTACAATAATAAAGGAAATACTTGGTATATGGTAAATATAGGAGAATATATATATATATATATATATATATGGGAGCAGTAAAGGTTGCATACTATTAAAATATTGTTGTTGTTGTTGTCGTCCATTCCAGTCGTGAGGGACAGCAGCATAAGTGTAAGCTTGGCTGACTTTGCTTGACTTCACTAGGTGCTATAGAGCCTGAAACTATCAAGAAACCTAGAACTGGCAAAAACTTAACAAAATAACCTAAAACTGACCTAAGAACACAAAACTAACCTTAAAAAAACCCCTAAAATAACCGAAACAGGTACGGAGCTCCCGGCATGTCGCCCTCTCTCTACGGCGCCATCTTGCCAAGGGATAACAGCAAGAAAAGCCTGACATAGTAACATGTATATTAAAACTTTATTTACTGTAAATACAAAAAATATTCTATATGTTCTCTCTCTCACGAATCAAATGTAAATTGAAATGTGACGATGCAGCTGAAAGAATCAGTTGATTTATATAGTTGATTGATGCTAAAAAGAAAATAATTCACTGCATATCTTTAGGTTTTGGTCGCGCAAAATGAGCAATTTGATTTCATCACATAGTTTAGAATGAGCCCTTCATATCTACATGATGCACTCATTTTATTTATTTTTTTTTATTTTTCACACACTGTGGTTGTAATCCATTCATTGCCACTGCTCTACTAACTAAAGGAAGCATGCACGGTAGGGAAATCAATTTCACAATAAAAGCCCCGTTCAGGATCAGTTGCCTCTAGCGTATATCACTCCAAGCAGTGAAATGTTCCTTTTTTTAAATGTTTTATTATCAACCGACACTTTATCCCCCTCGGTGCAGCAGTGGACATGTCCCATAAGTCTCCCCTGCTTTCTCTGCCTTTGATGTGCCAACGAGAGGCTGTTTGAAATCCTGTGCAGACACATGTTCTTTGCTCAGGTTTCTAGAGTCATTTTGAGCTCTGGCAGAATTGAAGAGAGGAGTGTTGAACATGTTAGGTCCCTGTGTCGTCTTCTGTCTCCGTCCATGTGTGATGCAGCTGTTAGCGTTCTGTGGTCATCACCCTATAAATACGGCAGCTGACTGATGGACCCTGCAGCAGCTGTCTGCTGTCCCATAGAACCATGGACACATAATGTACACACAGATACAAATGCACAAAAATGGTGCAGTGTACAGTATGTTGTTGTAAAAGATTTGTGCGGACTCCTTCTAGTGGGAGGACAGCCAACATTAGTCCAACACCAGCATAATTTCTTTCTTTGTACAGAATTCATGAGCCCAAAAGAATCACGGGATTACATAAAGTCCATCACACTCATTTCCTCACATTCCCCAATTCCCCCCCAGGGATCAATAAAATATTTCTGACTCTGATTCTGATTTAATTAATAGTCTTAAGTATCCCTCAAAATTGTGGTCTTTTCATGTTGGACAGTGATAAAATAACAATTTTACTGCAAGAGATTTTAGAAATAACCACTGAAAACTACAAATAATAATGATATTATATCCAACATATCATGGGGAAAGCTGATATCTGATTTAAAAAAAACAACAATACTATCCTGATATATCAGTTCAAGCAAATTATCAACATTTGGAAATGAGATAGATGTGGACAGAGACACTCAACAGGAGCGTTTCCATCCTCTTGTCTACAACACCTGACAGCAGAGAGTGACAGTGAAACAATGATGCGGATGTTGAGCACTGCAGCAGCTGCACAGACATAAGGAGAGGCATCATTATAGTGAACCGAGGCCCCGTTAATAGGCCCGCGACGTGGGGGGCCTGCAGGCTCTGCATGGGGCTTCGAGAGGGGAGAGAAGAGGAGGGCGGGAGAGCAAAGGGAGGTCAGGGGTGAGGGAGGAGGACAAGATGAGGGAGGAGTGTTTGAGACAGGACGAACAGGGCGGTGGGAGGCAGAGAGGGAGATGGAGTGGAAAGGAGTTACAGTAAAGGTTGTATTTTTATCTTTGCTGAATGAAACAGCATGAATGGACCTGGGATTGCTTGCCAGTTCCTGCTGCGAAATGGCTGTAACCCAGCAAATATTTACAGGATGAATAGATGTTGATATGATGGCAGCCACATCGAAAACATAGGTATATAGGATCAAAATGAAAGCTAAGATATCTGCATCCATCCATAGCTACTAATTCAATCGAAACACTTTAACCTAATCTTAAAGGCTATAATTGATATTTTACAACAGGGGTCTCCAACAAGTAGCTCGCGAGCTATCTGTGTCTGAGTGGCTCACTAAAGGTTAAAAGAATATGGACATAAATTTGATAACACAAAGTCACATTGTAAACCAGTTTAAATGTCTATCCAGTCAAATTCACAGACATTGCCCCCCCGACACAAAATGATTATTTGCCAATCAGCTAACAATTAAACAAGTTGCGCTGCTTTCATATTTCATGACATCAGCGACGCAGTAACATTAGACGATGCTAGCAGACCAACAAGCGTACACCAGATTTGACAATGACCGCAGAAAATAGCCAGGTCAATAAAAAGCAAAAAATATACTATGTTAATGAGGAATGGGTGATGACAAATGTGTTTCTCATTTGCGGTGCAAGCGTGTCAGTCGGTAAAAGATGTAACGTCGAGCGCCGCTTCACCACCAAAGTTCACAGCATTTTTTCATGTGACTTTTCGTCTGGTAGCAGTCTACGAACGGAGAAGGTAAAGAAGCTGAAAACAACGCTTAAAAGACGACAGTCTCTGTTTACCAAACTGACAAAGAAGGCCAACGCTGCAGCAGAGGCTTCGTTTAGTGGAGCACATCCTAACGAAACAAAAAGCCCTTCACCTACAGCGGGGTTGTAATAAAAGTGATGACTGCGGTGGCTGCAATGTTATTAAAGGACCATGAAAGTAAGACAGAAATGATGTCTGCTATTGGTGATGTACAACTTGGTGGCGCTATGTGTAGCTCTCGGCCACTTTCATTTTGTCAAATTAGCTCTCAGAGGAAAAAAGGTTGGAGACCCTTGTTTTATAATGACAAAGTATCAAACTACGTTGTGAAAGGGGTCGCTTGTTGTGATGAACCAAGACTATATATAAAGATGGACGACATGACAGCTCCCTAAAAGTGAAGCCAAAATATCTCGATCGCCCCCTGGTGGCTGGCTGCAGTATAGGTGATAAAGCCCCCCCCCTCCATGTTAGCGGAAGGGACATGGTCCAAACTAAAAAGACACACCTCAAATAAATATTTCACAAAGGTGCTTTCTGTCCTTTTAGGTAGTTCTTATCACACTGATATATGTTCAAGCGTTCATGAAAAAGGGGATGAGACGTCATGATTGACAGCTGTGATTGACAGCTGCTCTGAGTGAAGTAGTCGCGGGGCCAGAGGATAGGGAATCGTACGACAGAGGAGATGTAACTTTAACTTTCCATAACCGTCAGGAGTCTGTGTAATAGAAAAATATGTCAACTTGATCATAAATCTAGTTATATAAAGATATTACGGTTAGTTATTGTGTCTTTCTAGCCAAACAGCTACCGTGCTAACGTAGCAGCTAGGTGGCTCACGCTAGAAGCTGTGGCCAAGGTCGGCTTGTGATTGGCTCAGACGGGTGTGTGGGCGGGACCTCGATACAGCGGCTCCTGTATCTAATGATGGCAGCTCCCCTTTCCAGGATACTTTGACTTCATTTTTGTACAGTGTGAGGAAGTGAAAATCTGTCGTCCATCTATATCAACAGTCTTTGTGATGAACCTACAGAGAATTATCAGATTAATCTGCAGTTTCCTTTGGCTTTACTGAGTTGATTGCAGATTGAATGGCCATTATCAGTGGTTATCAGCCTCATAGATATGTGTTAGAAGGGGCTTGCTAGAACTACTAGTAGATTCAGAAGGCCATTATCATCTATGCACGTGGTTGATAACCGATACAAATAGATGGAGATCTCAAGGATTTACTCCATTTTCGGATTTTCCTTTCACCATGGAGGCATGTGAGACTTGGGAGAAAAACAAAGTTTTCTTCAAGAACTCAAGGCAACATGTGATGAGCAATTGTAATACAAATTAGAACAACAGACACAATAAACCTTAGTTGTTGTTTTTTTAGGGGGGTACAGGGGGTCTATAGGGGGAGATAGCAGGTCAGCAGTAGATGTCACATAGAAGTGGTATACGTCATCTGAAAGCTGGAAACCTGAAGATTAATTTGAATGATTTAATTTGTTGTTCTAGTCATAAATCAGAAATAAGCATGAATGAATTAATAATTAATTCATCTAAATAAATTGGCTTTAAAGCATTATGATGGAAGTATATGATGGCCATTCCCATGCTCTATTATGTCTCATAAGTTGTTGCAGCAATTTTTGGATTGATACCATTTGTTACACAGATTTGTGTAATCAGATATAATGACTATTATCTGCAATATTTTGTCATGTCAGGTATTATATCTTCCGGATATTACTTCAAAACGGTTTCCAAAATGTTTTCCCATATGACAGTATGATATCATAATAATAACTGAACTCAACACATCCTTTTTATTGTTTTGTTTTTTTATCTATACATTTTTAATTGAAGAAAGACTTGTTGTCCCTGAATATATTCCTGAGTTTTTTGTTGTTGTAACGATGATATTTTCCCTTTTTAATGGAGTGTATAGCAGTTCCGTTTCATGCATCTGGCAGCCTCTGCAGTTTGTTATTGAGTGTGTCTGTGCATGTATTGTCTGAGCCTCTTCTCGACCTTCAAAAAAGTTACTGCCATGCATACTTGCCATGCTCACGGTCGTTCTCCCATTGTGAGAAGTTGAGCGTTCGCCTCTGCAGAGGAAAGGTGGACTTCTGGGCGTGGCCTGCAGACATTTTGGGAAAGAACGGGATTTGTGCTGAAAATATGCACAGCTTGTATTTGTGTGTGTGTGTGTGTGTGTGTGTGTGTGTCTTTCTCCTGCTGGTCCTGGCTGTCTGAAGGTCATGCCATCCCCATGCTCAGCTACATGGAGAGCTGCCAATGCTGACGGCTGCTGCTGCTGCTGCTGCTGCTGCACTGTGTCTGGCTCATGCTTCCCCCACTGCAGGGCATTGATTAAGTGGCACAGCTATGCTTCACCTGCTGGAACCAGCCAATACCAATACAGCAGATGCTCCAGCCAGCCAATACCGAAGCAGGGAAAGGTTTGGAGAGGCTGGAGACAAACCGGCAGCCATCAGACAAGTGTTGTTGTTGTTTTTTTTCTCTGGTGAAAAAAGAGAAAGTATCATGAAGGAGGAGTAGAGGAAATGGTGATAAGATGGAGGGTGAAGGAAGGAGGGGGTTAGAAATGTAGGGAAAATGATAGGAAAAGTGAAGGGTAATGAAGCATGGTGAGATGGATGATGGAGGAAAGAGGGACAACGGCTGTGAAGGATGGAGATATTGAAAGAGAGATGGGAAGAAAGACGAGAAAAAAAAGAAACTGCTTTTGAAATAGTGTCAGTGATGAGCACTTGATGGAAATGGACGAGGAGACTGTATTCGTGATCACACACATAGCGACACACACACACAAATATTTTGAGCTTTTTCAGGGTGCTTTAATGAAGCTGTCAAGATGAAAAATGAGCTAGTCAAATCTAATAACTCGAGAAGTTAAGAAGCAAACTTTTCATGCAGAACTGTGGAGGAAAGTGGATTCTGTGCTGATGAGCGCGAGCAGAGGAGACGTACAGTATTTGTCAAGAGTTGAAACATTGATCGTATTGCTCCAGTGCAGTAAAAGTATGAAGGGGATTCACCAAAGCATGGATTGATTTGCAGTTTGAAGTACACTCATTGAACTGCACAACTGACTGATAGACTGAATGTGTTTGTGTTTCTTGTCACCTGGCAAATGTAAGTCCAACATTCACTCTCTTTTAGCTCTGTTTTTGGTCTCTACCAACTCATGAGAAAAATATCTGTCTCTTTAGCTGTTAAATGCTCCAATGTGTTCACCAGCTAGTCACTAGCTTTGTTTGTCTGATGTTTGGAGCTGAGCTGGTAGTTTTATCAGAGCTTCCTGCTTCCTAGAAATGGGTTTGATGAGAGCAGAGTTTGCGGGCTGGAAGACAAAACAATAAGCTGAAAGTCTCGTCCTGAAGCGCTGGATTCTCTGCGGCAGAAGATCCAGTGCTTGGGCTCCAAGCAGGCTGATGAGAGGTTTATGGTCGGTCTCCAGGCAGAAATGTTTCCTTATCAGGAAATCCTGGAATCGTCCACAGGCCCATGTGAGACCCGCCTTTTCTACCTGCGCATACCGCTGTTCGGTTGGAGTAAGCGACCGCGATGCATAAGCCACAGGCCTTCATTCCTCCTCCCACCTCTGGAGAAGAGCACCTCCCAAGCCATATGATGATGCATCGGCTGACACTTTAGAGTCTCTATTTTGGTCATATATGGCCAGCAAAGGAGGACTAGACTTTAAAACTAGCGTTTCAAACACTGTTGCCTGGTTCACGTCCCAAACCCAGCAGTTTTTCTTCGAGAGAAGGTCACGGAGTGCCTTGTCTTTTTCCACTAGCTGGGGAATGAACCTTCCCAGCTGATTGACCATCCTGAGAAAACTCCTCAACTCACCGACATGTGTGGGCTCCTTCATCTCCATGATGGCCTCTGTCTTCCTTGGGTCAGGGTGGATGGAGCGGCTGTGATGATGTGACCCAAGAAGACCACCTCGATTCTGGAGAGTTCACACTTGTCCACCTTCAGGGTGACGCCTGCCTTTTCCAGTCCTTGTATCACAGCATGGAGCCGAGCGTCATGCTCTACCTGGTCCCGCCCCCGCACCAATATGTCATCGATGTGGCAGACAACACCTTCCAGCCCCTCTGTGAGGCAATGCCAAAGGCGCTGAGGCAATGCCAAATGGAAGATAGTTAAAGTGAAAGTGTGTAATGAACGTTGTGTACTTGGCTGATTCCTTCGAAAGTGGAACCTGCCAAAACGCCATGTTGGCATCCAGTTTGCTGAACACTTTAGCTCCAGCAAGCGTTCCAAGGCTCTGTTCCACTGACGGCAGAATGTACTTTTCACGGCACACATACTCATTCTAACCAGTCAGGTCCACACACAACCGCACCTTTTTACCATCTTTCTTGGGCACAGCCAGTCAGTTGGCCCCTCCACACGGCGGATGACACCCAGGCTTTCCATGCGCTGGAGCTCTTCTTTGGCTTTCCGCACCAAAGGTAATGGAATCCTCCTTTGGGGTTTTCAAGGAAAATGGCACAGCCCTCTGTTTAAGCTTGATGGCATACGGTTGTTGTACCTCACCTAGGCCGCTGCATAGTTGGGATAGCTTGACTTGAGTGTTTCCATGTCTATCCTGTCGACATGGGTGAGTAAGCTAAGGGCTAGAATCCGTCCTGCACCAAGCGAAGGTTTCTCTGCCTTCTGGAGAACAGGCCGTTGTGCATTGTAAAATATGCTGTTAAAAACAGGCTGTGACACAACAGTGACATCTGCTCCGGTGTCTAGCTTGAATGTGATGGTTTTGTGCATTATGGCTATATCAACAGTCCACGGATCAGCATCAGATGTCACAGAGACGAGAATGAAGCTTTCCTCCTCTTCCTCAATACCGTGCACAGCTTTACCGGCAAGCCACACACGCTGGTAGTGACCTTTTTTTCCCACAGGGACGGCACTTTGCATCCTTAGCAGGGCTCTCATCCTTAGGGTGGGGCATGCCACCACATTTGTAGCAGTGGGAGCTTTGTTGTGGCTTTGCTCCATTACCTTTGTGTGTGCTGAATTTAGGCTTTTCGTTTTGCTGTCTGCCTTTAAACACTCTGTCTACAGAGCTGACATCCATCTGTTTTACACCACTGGCATCACTCCACTGTGTTTTGCTGCTTTTTGATCTCCTCTGATCATCTCTCTCATCTGCATGCGTTCCGAGAGCCGTGTGTCCGCCAGTCCTACCACGATCCTGTCCCTGATAAGCTCGTCATGCAAAGTGCCATAATTGCAGTGCTCGGCTAATGCATACAGGTCAGTGACAAATCAAGCAGTCTGATTTGCTTCTTGCTTGCGCATATTAAAACATGCGCATTCGTCAACGATATTCTTTTTCACTGCAAAGAACGACTGAAAGCCATCCCTCACTTTATCATATTGCCGCTGGTCTACATTACTGAGCTTCAGGCCCTCAAAACATCATCAGCTTCATCTCCCATACAATATAAGATCAAAGTATTCTCTTGATTCTCTTCAGAGCTTACTGTTAGGTTGCTTGTTTGGCGGAACCTCTCGAAATATCCATATCCATTTTGTCCACTCTTTCGGCTCGGAAAAATCCAAAGGCTCAGGTGGCTGAATGCTAAATGTAGCGCCTGGTGTGTTAGCCATTCTGCTAGCTCCTTCACCGCTCTGCTTGTCTTCACTGTTACTCATTGAACCTGCTCACCGATCTTTCTTTTCCTTCCAGGTAGACCTTCTTCTGTTCCAAGTTAGTTTCACAGCACTTCTGACACCATGTCGTGTTTTCAAGAAACATATATATATATATATATATATATATATATATATATATATATATATGCACGTGAGACAAACTGAAACTTATATGCAACTCTTTATTTAGTTTAGCAGTTCTGCACGTTACTTAACGATACTGTCTGACATCTCTCGTGATGCATTCAGTGACACCACGTATAGCTTCTTATTGCCATTATTCAAACATATTATAAACATACTATGTATCCACATACATTAATAACGAATACCACATCCTCCTGCCGATTTCAAGTTTTTAATAGTTGTTTTTTAGTTGATTTGTTGTTCACAGTGGCGCCTAGAAAGCGTTAATGCCGATCTCCCGGTCGCATATTTTTACTGAATATCGGCTGATAACTGTCAGCAGTTAAACTGTATTTCCCACTATGATTGTTTAACTGTGTACTTAATCCGCGGTGTTTGTGGGGTGGGGGGATTCGTACGGTAACAGGTGGCGAGCTGTCTGTAAAGTTACTGTGCCACACTCGCGTGAAGTTGCAGGACTGTTTTCCCTTCGGCGAATGGTAATAATGAATCCGTGATCGGCATTGCTTGCTTGTTGACATCAACCCGGTGCTTGTTGCTATGAGCTTTGTGCTGACATTATCAGGTAAGTGCAAAGATTCTCCTTTACAGCCTATGCTTTACTCACAGGTGTGTGAATTGACCTGGATATGAAACGTCCATAGCGCTAAATAATATAACGTTATTTTCTAAAGAGATAAGACGGAGCCCTCTCCTCTCCTTTTCCCATCTCCTCTCTCCTCTCTTAAAAAAGAAAAAAAAATCAGCATCGGCAGGTCATATTTTTTGCAGCAGCACAGCGCCGCTGCTGATTGCATATAGGGGAAACACTGGAGAGTGAATGTGTGTGTGCACCTTTGGTTTGATGCATATGGGTTTTGTTGCTTGTTTGTTTGTTTGTGTGGGCGGGTGCGAATGCACGCAAGCAAATGCCATGCGTGTCAAATAAGGTAATTACAGATTGAGAACGGCTGCCCAGAGCCCAAATGTCTGTGCGTGTATGTATGCACAGTCATGCTAGACATTTTAAATAAAAGTGGGCACGTAAACATGGATATTAGATTGTTTTCTTGGGGTTTTTTTATTTGAAAAAGAAAGAGATGAATTTGTGTGAACGGGGTGGGGCAGGCAGCAGAGGAATAAGACAGAGGACCAGACAGAGTCAGACAGAGGCGTTACCTCACACTATTGTTGTAAATGGTCTTTCTTTGATTGTCAGTAACTCACATTCCCAGATGTATTATCCCATCTATATTATTAATAATAGCTCACAGCCGCGTTTGTGCTATTTTGATACGCCAACAGGGAATAAAAGCTCCAGTGATTTGATGTGTGTCTCTTTCTAAACAGCTGATATTGCATGTGTTTGAATAGTGGTCCAGTGGTTTGAATCTGCACAGAGACAAATGTATTGTCAGTGACAGAATAGAGCATCTTAAAATTGTGACAACTTTTATGCCAAATTGTGATATCCTTGTTAGGGAGGAAAAAAACTGTAACTTTAGACATCAAAACCCTCCATTAAAATGTGTACATATTCTTTTAGATTTAGTTCCTCTTAAAGAGAGAATGAGGCACCTTATCTATTCAGAGTCAGAGGGCCTCTGAGATATACAATATTAGGACTTTAAATGAGTGCTGTAATTAAAAAAGACCTTGGCTTCCCTGGTTGCTAGCAGGTATTTAAAGAATAATACCTTTGTTTTTAGTTTTCAATTTTTCCTAAGTGTATAAAGCCATTTATCACAGTCACAATACAGATGTGGTGAAGTTGTAATCCAAACTGAAAAAATTGATCTATTATTTCACAGCTCTGTGTGTTCATCATAGATCTTTCAGTCAGTACTTCTGTCCTTGTGCTGACTAATGCTCAACATGATGTATAGCTTTGTAACTGCACTGGTTGATTTGCTGTAAATTTAACAATTATCTTAACTCTTAGTTACTCTTGCTATGCCTGTTGCTAAGCTTTCTGTTCTCACGCAGCAAATGTGCAGTTTACGATGATAAGAGGGATTTTTTTTGTCGGTTTTGAAACAATGGGTCCTTGATTTCAGAAAGAGGTAGACAAAAGCAGCTTTTCATTTTCAAGCCAGCAAACATTGATGTGTTGCCTGAAATGAGAACTTTCGCTGGCAGATGTAATCAGCTGTAGCTGCTGTAACTAGTTAATTACGTTAGCTCCAGGAGTTGGTTGAAATCTCATTTTTTCCAGCCGACTTTTAAATATGCACTTGATGGCTATACATAATATGCTCAAAGACTGAGGCTACATATTCGTTCAAAAAGTAAGTAGACATGGAAATAAAGAAACGGCATTGTTCAGTATTGCTGTTCAGAGATAGTTCTATGTGTAGAACTATCTGTATAGGCTGTGCACTCTTAAGAACTGTCACTACTGGGTTTATCCCTGCGTGCATGTGCAGATTTCTTTCGCGCCCTTGCACCTTGCACGGGCCCCCCTTACGTCCGCATTTGCCACATGTAACAGCTGTGCGACCATAGTTCTGCTCCCATTTTTTCTTCAGCTATCAAGCAGTCAGTCAGTTTTCTCCTCCCCCACCATGACCAAGAGCCCCCTTCTCCACATCTTTTGCCCGTCGCTGAAGCACTTTATCAGGACCTGCCGGGCACCATAAACACGGCGGCAGATCTGAGAAGCATCGCGATGCCGGCAGAACAACCACCTGCTCGCGGCCTCTTAGGTGGAGAAAAGAGTTTTCCCGCGGTCCCGCCACTAGAACAAAGCCTGGCATCCATCCTGCTCCTGAGGGCAACTTTCTTCCGCAGGCGCACTCCACCGTCTCCTCGGTTTTCAGGTGCAAAATAATATCTCGCTGCTGTCCTCCGCTGTCTCCGCCATGGTCACTAAGCCTGGGTCTCTCTCCCTGCAGCTAGCCACGGACATTTGGAGAGCTATGACGACTGTCCTGACCCTCACCTTGACTTCTACAGTGGCGGTGATCAGAAGTATGGCATGGCAGACGATGATGCAGTGTAACACAGGAGCTGCTGGATGGTCTCATATCCTCCGATGGGCTGTTTGGGCTACTCTTCCAAAGCACTATGGCTCATCTGCACGAAGCAGCCGAGGAAGTTGAGAGGGTGAGGAAGAAGAGGAGGCCCAGCTAGCTCCGCGCCATCGCGCTAAGAGCCAGCGGCTGCCCAGCCGCCCCACAAACAACAGATGGCAACTAGAACAACAGATGAAGCAAGCATCGCTGACAATTCCACCTTCAACTCTACCTCTACTCAGGTGTGTAGTATTTTTCAAGGATATTCATGCTGCAAAACCATACAGCAAACCTACCTTGTCCGACATGCACTCTCCCCGAGCCCCCCGGAGGATCCACTGATTGTTCAGCGGCGTTCTGTCACCAACCTGGCACAGTCCAACGAGGTCGATCCAGGCGGGCATCAACAACTGAACTCTCCACGGGGAGAACCATCCTCGCCACTGGAGTCTTCCCCCCGGGGTCGTCGATGCTGGGATCGACACTGCCTTCTCCCAGTGCACTGGTCCTGGCCATCCTCTGCTACCCCCACTGGGCACGTCAGAGCATCCAACAGCCGTCCAGGGATGTCGATCAACTGACTTGGTGATTCCGACTGGTGGCCATCCACTGATGGACTCACCGACAGCAGAACTATCATCGCCGAAGAGTCTTGTTGGACAATAACTTTCCCAACGGTTCCAACGACCAACAACTGTACACTTGTGTGTCTACACAATATGCACAAGAATTATTTGGGATCCAAAAGTAAAGCCAAAGGGTATATTAGGTGGACACCTAAATATACAAATACAAAAATATCCGTGAAAAGTAGCCACGGAAAAATCGTGGATGAGATCATGGATGAGCTGGTGTAAGTCAACAGAAATATCAACTCTTAAATCAACATATTTCTTTGATTAACAAAAAAATATATAAATATACAGAGACATCAACATAAAAATGGAGTGTATGTGTGAAATGTAGGGCGGCAGGGTGGAGGACGGGAGAGGCAACCAGACTGATACCGACACAGCGAGACATTTCTCTCCTAACAGTTCATCTTCACCTCCTGACAGAACCTGCTGTAAGGTGACCCGACACACTTACAGCATGCACTCACAGTCTCTCTATCTAGTGTACACACACACACACACACACACACACACACACACAACAACAACATAACATGAGACACTAGATGCATGTACAGGATGATATGCAGTGTAGCTGCACTCCAGAGAGACAACACAGATGTTTGAGATAGATGCAACTTTCAGACTTCCAACAGTCCCTGACAGCCTTGAACCTGCAGCCTCTTTCTGCTCTGCCTGGTATGCATGGAGCATTCATGTTTTTGGTGTGTGTGTGTGTGTGTTTACAGTGTATATATGTGTGTTTGTTGCAGTAATGGAACAAAGGATCCTTTTGTACAACAGGCCCATGGCTTTAACGCCTCCTCCACAAACACATTGTGTGCTGCATGTATTTTCATGTATGCTCATGTGTGCTGCCCACATGTGTGTGTTTTCTCACTCATTGTTTATCAGAAGAGACTTGAGCTTGTGCTCAGTGTGTTTGTGTCCCTGTGGAGTGCAGCTTTCGCCCCGGGCCGGGCTGACTTTAGGCCTCCTGCTTTTTGTCAGACCCCACTCGCCTTTCTCTCCTCTGGCTATGATCCACCAGACTTCTGCTGCAGCTAATGCTAATCCTTCTCCTGACAGCTCCTGAAAACATTTTTCAATTTCATTCCAATAGTTAAAGATGCATTGAAGAAAGTATTGTTACAAGCTGACCAATCAAATGTTTGGTGTGAAATATGGACTGTCTCTTATACAACTAAGAAAAACATCTGTAATGAATCTACATACTTAGACTTGATTTGGCTCCTGGAACCAGTTTAAGTTCACACTACACGACTTTCAAAGTTGTCAGATCGTAGCACTGTTCACACTACACAACTTGCTGTCTTGTAATCGGGAGTCTTTAAGTTGTGGTTTTCACACTAATGGTGACTGGGGGTCTCATGAGAGGGTTAGAACTAAGAGAGGCTTCTTCAGGTTCTGTTTTCAGATCGGCTGTATGCTGACCTCAGCATGTTGTGGTGTCGGCTGGCAATGGGCCCCGGTCCTCAGGACGGGCGAGCTGCCTTCTCCCTTCCCTTTTTCTTGCCGTTGGTTAGGGAGGAAGGAGAAGAGCAGAAGAGCCGTGACTCTGTTGACTTCTCCTTCTTCTCCTTCTTCATCATCATCTGAGGAAGGGGTGCAGCGTTTAGTTGGCTGGAAACCGCCTCCCATGTAATAAACTATATTAATTCCTTCAGTTAAACTGCTTTTGCAGGATTAATACTAGTTAATTCGTTTCACATAATTAATTCTTCCCAATTAATACACCTTCACCTTGCATCAAGGCATTTCTTCGCCTCTGTCCATTATTTTCTTATGCCTGGACATTTTATTGCGCATTAGGAATTTGATGCAGTCAAGTGTCACAAGCCACAGGTTGATGTGTCTGTTACAATCCCTATCATTAATATTTTACCTATCCCTATCCACATGTACTGTATATGCTCTGAAGAAGTGAAGCTGGTATGGAATTTCCTAAGTGTCCAGTGTTTACAGCACTTGACCTAGAATTCAGTCTTTTTCAACATTGTCAACATTGGCGCTGAAAACTATACGCCTCAAATGCTCAGCTGCACACACATACTGTACAGTACACACACATATACCTACGATCATGCAGCTTTAAGAATATGCACACACACACACACACACACACACACACACACACACACACACACAGCCTATGTAATTCCATCATCTGTGACTGCCCATCCCTGTGTCCTGTTTGTTTGTGTTGTATCTAGTTCCCAGTGCCATATGCTATCCGTAGCCAAAGGTATCACACTCTGCGGCAGGCCCTCAGTAGCCTGCTGTTCTCAGGGCTCGGCTCTTCTTGTCCAAACAAAGACTGCACTGGCAAACAGAGCAAAGTATTAAAGTTCATGATGAAAGTTTCAGAGCAGAGACTCACATATTGTTTTACTGATTTCCACACAGCTATGCACCTCCATCACAGTAGCTCCAAGATCTGCTGTAGCCATTGGCTATCAGGAAGAAAGGATTCCTTTGAAATCAGTGTGCAGTGGAGCACTGCACACTGATTTCAATGCATTTAAAAAAAACAGTACAACAAATCGATGTAATGTCGATGGTGAAGAAACGGTATGCAATTAAACTCTTCCAAACATTTTTCCACACCTTTTAGGGAAACTACATGCATAATATCCCTACTGTTTTTATGCATCTCAGTAGGTTGTTCAACTTCCTTGTTTATGTGTAACTAACCAACATGACTTGGAATAGAAGACCCTAAGTGTACCCAGCATATTTCCTGCAGCATGATGATCTTATTGAAGATACCAACCTGTCTTCGCCGTCTTTGTACCTTCCTCCAGTGATCTAGTATTGCACCAAAGTTGGAGGTCTTGAAAGCCATTTTTTAAGAGTAAAAATTAAAGTAAAGCAGAGGCAGCGATGTCATGACCTTTAGTCAGTTCTTTGCAATGGCAACGGTACACATAAAACTGGCCGCCACTCTGACCATCCTGCTATATTGGTTTAAATGGGAATGGTCAAAGGCTCTAAATCTAAATTCCCAGTTACTGCACTGTATCTATTCACTATTTAGTATTTTTTTTTATGTTTCAGTAGTAAGGTCAATTGTTCCCAAACTGTGTCATAGTAATCTAATGTTTTTAACCTTCTGTATTACCGGAAGCCAGATGGATCAAATCATGTCAATATTTACAAGTTTCTCACATAAGAAACTTGAAGAACGTTAACAGACTTTTTTCGTTTTGTAATGCATCATAGCTAAACTTATGAGCTTTGTTGGAGCAAGATACTAGCTTGGGTTATGGGCACAAGCTCAATTGAGAGCTGAAGTTAAAACCAGACTTCTGGGTTCTGTTCCAGAAGTAAGAAAACCAGTAAAAAGTCAAATCCAGCTTCGGAAAATCGGCCTTTAACAAACACCATTTCCCAAAAGCCTTATACCTTTGCAGGCTAAACGTCATGGCTTGATAGAACAGCAGAGTCTGTGCACCACATTATTAAAAAAATGTTGCTTACAGGTATTGCTGGCCAGTGTATTTTGCGTCATTTCATGTCAATCCGGTTGGTTGGTTGGTTTGTTGTTGCATGAGTCACATTGTGAGAATTTGGTTCGACGACCAAAGATTTAACCACGTTTTTCTCACATTTTGTCAACTTTCATCTCAGACAGCCCAAAGTCACACAGTGTAAAAGGGACCTGCTTGATTCTGAAGGCACAGAAAAAGAAGACAATACAGTGCAGTAAATTTGTATCTAAAACATGCATCGTCTAGGCTCTGAATGTTGACACGACCATGTTGTACATTTGGAAACAACTGTGCTGCTTCCAGGAACAAAGAAAAGCCAACATGGCTGCCAGACGCTGCATGACGTCACCCTCTACATGGCTTTGACATTGGCCTTGGGTGTACTAAATAAATGAGTTAAATGCATCCCTCCCCTTGACTTATTTTATGAGACTCAAAGACGTTATCGGCACGGCCGCTATTTTTGACTCCTCGACTCTCTGTGGAAGCTTTTTTTAAACATCCTCGGCAACTCTGAAGATTGTCCTGAAACCAACCTGTAATCATTTAACGCACTGTACTTGTTTGGAGAAAAAAAGAAAGAAACTCTTTCACACTGCTGTCCTAGAAATTCTCTTTCAACTGCTGTTGTGTATTCTGTTTGAAGCCCGGCTTGACAGCTTCATTTGTGAAGTGTCTCAATTAGGCAGAATATTTCTGCCGACATATCTCGACGCCCAGACTGTCTCACTAGAACATGAAAGCCCGGGCTTAAGGAAGTCATCACACACCTCGGCAGAGAGAGACAGTCACACACTCATGCGTGTGCGCACACACACACACACACACACACACACACACACACACGCAAACACTAAAAATAGAGTCAGCTATCCTACTAACGCTGGTTAATGCTCCTCACCCCAGACAGTTGGATTTGCATATCTTTAATGTGCTTTTTTCTCCTCTCTCCTTCCCTTCTCTCTCTCTCTCTCTCTCTCTCTGTCTCGCTTTCTGTCTTGTGTGAAACAGTCTGGTCTCTTATAGGAATTCTCAGGGGGGCTTGCAGTGCATGTTGGGAGGGAGCTTTTTGTAACAGAAAAGCAAGAAAAAAGCAGCCTGAAAAGATTTCAACAATTGTGGTAATTAGAGATTTTGGAAAGGCGAGACACCCCCACCACCACCTTCCCCACCTTTCTCTCTCTCACTTTCTCGCTCATTTTCTCTCTCACTTTCTCTCCCTCTGTCTCTCTCTCTCTCTCTCTCTCTCTCTCTCTCTCTCAGGTCTTTCAGGCCACTGTAATGGTCTCCATCTGGTCTGTGTGGGGGGAAAGAAAGGTATTGAGTCCCTGTGCTGTATAGGATGGCCATCTGGGCCGGGCCACACCCACAGCTCTGAGCCACTTCTCAGCTGTCCCAACCGACCAGCCGACCGGCCCACTGGCCTTCTCCACACCGTGACCCCATGTCAGCAACAATAACAACAATAGGTCCTGGCCCACTTATTCCATTAAGCCCATGTGAGTCTTCTAATAAATAGTCAGCATTGCAGTCAGCTAGTAGGCTGTGTCACTCTGCTATAGCATGGAGTTAGCATATGCCATATTGCAAAAGGTATGTTAGTGCAGCGCCATTTGGTGTCCAGCCAGTATATATATTGTGTTTATCAAGCTCAGGGGACGTATTTTTCTCCTTTCTTCTGAGCCTCCTTCACTGGGGTTGGCAGATTTTAAATCTAACCAAACCCCTAACATCAACTATCTATATTTTAACGATGAATATAATTTCAAATATTACAAATGTAACTTACATTTCAGAGACAATTTTAATGTAGTTTTTGATTGAAACCATTTCATTTTATTTATTTATTTATAAGGACAACGCACATTAATGAACTTTACTGTAAATGTGCCAGTGTTAGACAGCAGGCTAATTTTCAACTGTCGTCCTTTGGTGAAATGTTTTGAAACCACAACTTAAGGCCACAATGGCAGATATTTGCTGGAGATTTTAAACCTTTTTCTTTAGTTACCTTGCACGGCAGCTGGATTCTCACGATGTTACAAGATCACGCGAGATCTCAGGATCACATATCACACGTAATGTGTTTGTATCCTGCAAGCCAGATCATGGACCAATCAGCGTCCGGATTGGTCGGCTACGTTTATGCAAATCTAAATGGGCGAACACGTGCGTGTGACTGGAGGAGAGTATTACATAGAATCCAGAAGAAGGCTCCATCTGTGCTTATAGAAGTGAGTTTGATTGACAGATGGTTCATCCAATCACCTGCCAAATATGTATTCCCATTTCCAAACACAGCTTCTCAGATGGTTCTGTGTAACAAACCATCTGGCGCGTCCTCCGTTTACAGTATATGTCACATTGAAACGCCCCTATAAGCGGGACGACATCATTTATCAGTGCCGTTCAAAACTTTTACAAATCAGTGTAACGTTGCAAGAATAAAGCTGTTTTCCAACATTACACAGCGATGATCAAGGTTTGGTTAGATTTAGGCACAAAAAACATCTTGGTTAGGTTTCGGGAAATATTATGGTTTGTTTTAAAATTACTGCTTTGTTAAGGTAAGGGGATCTCATCGTCATGGATAAATTAATAACTAACTAGAATGGCACTCGGAGAGCGCAGACCTTCCCCCCCCCCTCTCCGTGCAGCTTGCGCCATCATCCACGTGTATGTTTGTTTATGTTGAGATCAGCTGTACGTAGGGGAGCATCGTAAAACACTTCATTCAAACTGGACAGAAACAAAATAAAACTCACCTAAACCGTCGTCGTTACTCTTTCCAACAATCACCAAGTGTGCTTTGGTCGAAGTCAACTGTAATTTCACAGAGTTTAACGTGAAAAAAACGCCGAATCTACAGGTGTCAGCCCAGCCCTCCGTCCTCCACCTATGCTCTCTCTCTGTCTCTCTCTCTGATGGCAGAAGGAAAGAGGCATGGTGACGCGTCATGAACGTGGTGTTAATGCACAGGCTGAGCGGAGTTATTAAAAAAAATTCCCGAAGCCGGATCATGATCGCCACCAAAATCTAATGGATTTTTCATTGTGCCACACCCCACCCCTCCAAAAAATGTAATTCAAATCATTGCGGACTTTTGGAGTAATCCTGCTAACGGACAAACCAACAAACCAACGCCGGTGAAAACATAACCTCCTTCCTACTGTGGGCCTTAGGCCTTGGCGGAGGTAATAATTAAGTCCAAAAGTGTCTTCAACCAATATTCCAAATACAGCAGCAGAAAAAAACCTTTGTTTTATGCAGATCAGATGAACTGCAGCTGGGCTCATTTACATCTCTAGTCTTGGTAAATATTGTGCTAAATGGACACATTGCAGTCACGCTAAATTGTGTACTCCAGATGGTAATTTGTGGCATTCTTGACAAACATCCCTCTATGTTATGCAATTTGAGAATTTCCAACTTTGGCAACCCCATTGATAGTTTTAAAAAAGACACTGTGTGATGAATGGTCTGAAAGCAACACAGACTGCACCAGAGTTGTCTCATATTCCACCAGAATATTTTGTAGATACTATAATCTCATAGACGTTTTACACATAGTGGCTTTAACCTCTGACTTTTTTTGTTTATTTTTGTTTTGTTAGAAACTGTTTAGACATTAATTGGGCACGAAAACTCATAGATGTATTATACAGATGATCAGATATAATTCTAAAGTACATGATAGTGCCTGTACCAGACCACATTTTTTCTTAACAAAAAGCCATCAACAGCTCAATATATCATCCTTATTTAGGTAGTACAGTGTTATTGTGTTAGACTCTGGTTCATGCTTTATTTCCGTCCCGATTCTGCACACAAATAGTACAGATCGAGCTTGTGTTTCTATCTAGTAAGCAGACTCTCGAGATGAGGGTTTATAATAATATATGGTAGATGTTTGGCCAGACCACTCAAATGATGTTGAACCAAATACATAACAGAATCTGAGGCCCAGAGCTTCAGCTGTTTATTTATTAAATAACCCGCAGCAGTCTAAATGTCTGATAATCTAAACACAGTTTGATTTCTTCAAGAGCCCTCCAAATATAAACAGTCCATCCTGTTAGAGCTAACTGCACACAGTATACTTATTCAACCGCATTTTAAATAAAGTTGTCTGCTGATCAGTTGGTCATAAGTAAATAATTTCAAATAAAGCTGTGTTCTGATATTTGTGGCGAGGGTTATTATTAGATTCAATCCATTCAGATTCCACAAGCATGCTATTTTTTTTTTTTACATTTTGCGGAGTTGTTGAGTTATTAGAGTGTGACTCTGCCCATTGATGAAACCTCCACCAAAACCAAAGAACACAATTCCCTTGCTCGGTTACAATAATCTCTCTTGGATCACACAGACAAATAAATCTGACTATAATATCCAGATTATCTAAACATGACTGAAAGAAGATTACAAATACATGAGACTATCTATATTAATACAATATTTAAATCTGAACTAAAAAATGTTTATATAATGACAATGTATAATGTGAAAATGGTTGCTCGTAGTGACAAAGCTACAGTTTTCCTCATGTCTACAGAGCCTGTTTTAGGTCATTGTTTTGGTTTTCTCCACCCTCACCAATTTCATTTCTGTGGTGGTGAAGATTTTGAGTGACTGAGACCCCTAGACCTGTAAACCTGTACCCCGTTAACCTCCATTATATTGGCAGACTGGCTTATACATGAATTTATTCTTCTTCCTCTTCTTCTTAATCCTCTTGGCCCCCTTGGGAGCATAGGGCGTCCACCCTGGATCTCCACCTCACTCTCTTCTGTGCAGTGGTCTTTGCTTCCTGCCAGGAGGTCCCAATCTTATGTAGCTCGTCGAGCGTGAAGCGTCTCCAGTTGGTTTCTGGTCTCCCTGGCTTCCTCTTTCCTTGTGGGTTGTAGTCCAGAGCTTGCCTTGTTATGTTTGTTTCTAGTTTTCTGAGTATATGCCCGATCCATCTCCACTTTCTCCTTTTGATTTCGTTGTTGATTCGCTCCTGGTTTGTCTGTTTCCACAGGTCTGTATTTGTAATTTTTCACCACATCCTCAGTATGTACTGATTTCACATTTGAGTTGAAAATTCAGATTTTTGTGCTCTTTAAGAGAATTTGATGAATTTATTAAAAGGCTGGTTCTGCCTGAATAGTTATATGAGCGAGGATAGATAGATAGATAGATAGTAACTTTATTGATCCCGAGGGAAATTTAAGGGCTACAGGGATACACAAGAGCCGCCTTCACGGAAGTCATTTACCGACCGACACGCCCCCTTACTGGAAGCAGTCTGTCACTGAAAGAGCTTTATAACAACAAACGGACATCAAACAATATTTTAATTTCCTAGAAAGATTTTTCTTTTCATGATCTGTTATTTCCCCCATTAACTTTTATTAAGGATACAGTTAAAGTCAGAGATAGAAGGAGAGTCTGTCTGTCAGCAACAAACACTTTTTACATCATTTATCATCATTTCCATTCAGTCACATGTGAGGCTGATAATTGATTCCTGAGCGTCGGGTTTAATATGAGTTACATCATTTCAATTTCCCCTGAAACATTTAGTCCAATAAATCATCTCTAGTGTTCAAAAGACACAATAATCATATTCTGGGTTATTAAATAACAAATTCACAATCACACAAAAAGAATATCAATAAATACGGACACAAATGATGAATAAATAACATAAAGGCATCGTGCCAGCAGAAATGGTTCGGCTGTTATTCATGTGCAGGTGTTTGTTAAACAGGTAACAGGCTACAGAGAGGAAACACTGCTGATCTGCCAGTGATAATAACTGTGTGTCTTTATTAGTATTATTAGGACAGTTCAGACACACACAGCTGTTAAAGCCGACTGACAGCTGATCCAGCTGTGATCGGCTGCTGCTGCTGTCATCAGAAACGGACGTCGCTTCACGTGACGCTTCAGAGGAAACGACGTCTCATGTCTCTAAAACCATATTTCGTTTCCTCTGTCCTCGCATGGTTCCCTTGCGTCTCTCCATGCATCCGTGGTGGGTTGGACTAAGACGCAAGGAAAATATGCAAATGAGGGAAAAGTGGCAGCAATTAAGACTCTTGGGATGCACCAATTGTCTTATCAGTCACTCACTACATATACCGGCTCCTTTGTCGGTTCATCGTTGCTGTGTAGAGTTTTTATTGTCCTGTCAACCTGTTTCCTGGCTGCTGGACCTACTGCCTGTTTGGACTTCGGTCACCTGTTTGCTTGTAAGCTTCTTATTAAATCATTGAACTGTCCCCGTCTGCCTCGGCTGTCTGCAGTTGAGTCCTCCTCCCCCTTCTGCCTGTATACTCCAGTCATGACACCTTTCACTGCGGCCGAAAAACTTGCCGCACACAAAGCCATACAGACGTACGAGCTTCTTTTAAAAAACCCAATAACTGGGCTGTGTATTACAATAGTAATGCAGCTCATTCAGAGAATGACAGAGCTGTTGTCTCAGCACCACAACGCTGTTTGTTGCACACAACATGCTGCAACAGCTGTTTCTCCGCAAATATTTAGCGCTCTCAAAAGCCGTATCTCACTAGTGCGATGTAAAAATGCGGTGCAGGAATGCGGAAAATCTACATTAAAACTTTTCTGCAGCCCGGGTCTGGTACGAATTATCCGCGTTGCCATGTTCTATTTTCGTCAATGAGGCCCAAAGAGTTTCCTCCTAAATAATGGCCTTGTCCACACAACAAAGACCTGATCCAGACAATCCCTAAGGGGCTAACGTTAACTGTACAATACATAAACCAATCGGACCCCAAATGTGATGCTAATGCTAGCTGTTGTGGCTAGCCCCGTTCCATCACCAATATATAACATTAGCATATCAGCTACATTACAATCTTCATCGTATCCCAGTCGATCTCAAGCCACATATTGTACTTTATTATGTTGTTGAAGTAGTAGCGTATGTCATATAGTATTGTGTTTTGAGAAGGGGACGGCCCATTGTTATCACGAAACACCAGTAGTCCGAAAAATGTCCCATTGGACCAAAAAAAGCCCATTTCCCAAAATACACACTCTGTGGAACAAAGGATTTAATTGGTCAAACATATATTTCTCAAGGTCTGTCCGAATTTTTTTTTTCCCCACCCGAATATTTCGCAGGGGTGTGCAAGGATTCACAAGAACTGACAAAATAACTTTTATTTTCTGTAACTCGAAATCTGATTGGTTGAAGAATATCACAATCAACTCAACTCAATCAATCAATTTGCTTCAGCAGCAGAGGGATTCACTTGGAATTCTGAAGTCCTTGGAGCATCACAGTAGCACTGGGTTGAAATCTGATTGAATAAAAGTTCCAATTTACAGAGCTGCATTGGAAGCAGCACAACTGAGGGTGAGAATAGCAATGAAATTACGTTAATAGTCGTAATAGATGAGAACGAACTTTGTAAAATTTATATAGCATTAATGAAAATATATATTAAAATAAAAAACTATTTCTTATTCTGACAATCTAGAGAAGAGAGAAAGAAAGAAAGGCACTTTATTGATCCCCGAGGGGAAATTCAATTTTTTCACTCTGTTATTTTAGCAGCAGAGAAGGCCTCGCTGGCCCTGACGGCGCAGCTTTGCTGTTGAGTAAGGTTATGTCCCAAGGTTGGATTAAGTTTTTTGCCATTTCACAAATGTTAAAGGTTAGTAAATATTTTAGAAACATTTTTTGTCATTGAAAATTCTCATTACATCCCGACAGCATCAAATCAAATGCTCTGACAAAAAAAATCTGGTATCTTTGACTCTAATAAACCCGAATGTAATGATTGGACAGGCTACCTCTCTGCCTCTTCCACGAGCTGCTAGCTTGATAGTTGTGAGTACTAATAAGAGCCATGATCGCCGTTTATTATGATGTGTTTATGTTCGTAATGATAATTCTGAGGGAGTGGCATTAAAGGGAGGCCTGAATCGACGGGCTGTCAATGTTGGAGCTAGTCAGAAGCTAGTGCTGCTAGCTACTTTCATTGGAAAAGAGTTTGCAATACTGGGCTCAGTTTTTCGGTTGGCTCACTTTTAAAAATCTAGTGTATTCTTGCTAGTTTCTCAAGATCATCAACCCTGCCTTTAATATGATTTTGAATGAGGTTTTGTTACTTCTGAAAGTTCTGGTTTCACTTCAGCTCTCTTTTCCAAATTCCCCAAACTATAAATGCATTAACTAGTACTATGATGCTGGTTTTGACCTCTAAGTACAGACAGAGACCAGTCTGTACTATACCTAGTGGACCATGGATAACTCATATCACTGCTGGACAGGAGTTGAAATGTTTGACATTGCTACAGTAACCCTTACTGGTTCAGTTTTCACTTAACATAAGTCAAGTGATACACAGTATTCCAACCTCTGAAATCTGCATTTTCCCTCCATTGTTTTCTCTGTTTTGTTATTTCAGACTGCAGCTCAAGGCTGACTGAGCACATTTAGTACGACATCTGCCAGGAGAGTGATAGTTTTCTTCAGAATCGCCAGGCTCTTCTAACAGATTGGTTTTTCACAGGATCTCAAATGGAAATCAGAAAAAAAATGAATTGTAGCTTGTTTGCTGCGGTGATGAAATGCTAAACAAAATAGATGGATATGCAATTACAGATAAGAAAGTGTTGAGAATGGTCCAACTTCAGTATCAAGAAATCTTATAGGTTGGCGTCAATTGAGTGCACATGGAATAGTCATATTTTACCAATCTGGATGCTCTGAGATGCCTTCTTTAGAGTCTTACAGAGGGACAAGAGAGGTCAAACATCTCGCCTTTAGTTTGATGCTATACTGTGAAACATTAAAGCTGCAGTGGGTAGAAGTTATTTTTATAAAACGGTCACTATATCCTGACAGGCCAAAGTCTTCCGTCACGGGCTAGATTTTCTAAAGCCTGAAAATACTTGAATTACAATATGCTGAAAGGTTATTATGGAATTTTTGCCCAATGATGCCAAAAAATTGTTGCCTACTAAAGCTTTCACCCCATATCTCTATTTAAAATGTATTGAGTGTAGGTATGTACCCTATATGTACTACCTTTCACATAGTTTGTCAGTCAGTGATTCTCCCCAGCTTTGTCTTTGGTCCTCTGTGTGTCCCGTGTGTTTGAGGTCGTCTGTCTGTGGTCTGTCTGTCTGTCACCCCTGACTTTCCCTCTCTGTCTCACAACAGTCAAGCTATACAGCCGCTCAGCCAGTGGAAGAACGCTGGGCACGGTGCCAGCCAGCCGGGGCGCCAGTTGGGCAGTCCATCAGTAGCATTAAAGACATGTTATCCACCCGAGTGTATCTGCCTGGCTTAGAGCCTTGATCCCCTGTCCAAGCCCCCCCATGCTGCCCCTCGACTCACTCAGGGGCCCTGGGTAAAAGTGCACACAGTCCGCTTCTTGCTTTATCAGCATGGCACCCAGGCATCCAGTCTGCTGCTTTAGGTCTCTTAAAACACGTACACAAATAAATGAGGAGGGTGCTGGAAATAACTACTTTCTCATCTCCAGCCAAGCTGCCCTGCTAGTCAGGTCATTGTCTTTAAAGGGACAGGGGACCAGGGAAAGCAGAAAAGATGAAATGTTTCACAGAGGCTTTAAAGGACTGTTTGTTTCCTGTTATACTTTGCCAGATAATGGACTCTTTTCATCACAGCTAAAAATATTGCCGTTGCTCTTTTGATTCTGAATATACAGGATTCGTACTGTGTATTGTCCTCATTCTATCTGCTTTAATATAAAAGTCACTCCTGTATGGATCTACTGCTATTATTGCTGTTGAGTGGTTTGAAGTGTCACTTCAAGGGTCAATTCTGAAGCATAAAGTAGCAGTCAGTAACCTTGGGCACGTAAACACCATTTATAGCCATTTAGCAGTTCCATATTAGCCTGATATTCACACTAAATTGCCATTTTGATTCCACTCTATTATTCAGTACGCCTTTGCCATTAGCCTTTTAATCGTGTGTGTGTGTGTGTGTGTGTGTGTGTGTGTGTGTAACTGATGTATCCAGCCAAGTATGTCATTTTCAGTGGACACTGAGGCTATAAGTCTATGTTCAGACTGCAAGCAAATCTGATTTGTTTCTCAAATCAGTTTCAATTCAAGTCAATTTTATTTGTATAGGCCAATATCACAAATCACAAATTTGCCTCCGGGGGGCTTTACAATCTGTACAGGATACGACACCCTCTGTCCTTTACAGTATGACCCTCTCATTGGACAAGGAAAAAGAGAGAGAGAGAGACAGAGAGAGAGAGGCACACAGCAGTGCTTTTGGGACACAAACAACAGAGGGTTATTGAGAGGCAGTGGCTTAAAGTTAATGTTATTCTCGTCAGAAAGACTACTAGGCAGTCTAGGCCTAAGACTTCGTACTCCAGGACTGTCCCTGTTTCAAGCTGGGTGTCCCGAGTCCCGACAAATATCTGTAAAACACTCAAATGTCCGGCTTTTAACCACAATTAAAATAACAAGGCAAAAGTGAGCAAGGCTCACATACCCCCGCTCACCGCTTGACCCCCTAAAGGTTTTGACCTTTGCCAAAATTACGCATGGACACAACAGCTCCTCTGGTTACTCTTAGTGCAATTTTGAGCCACAGAACCCTCCGTGCTTATGTGCACATCAAATGTGTCGTTTTGATGAATTATTCCTTCTGCAAAATGTCATCTGAGCTCCATTTTTCTCCATTTTTAATTATAATAGCCTACAGGTAGATGAATGGCTATGGCGAGCAACATGATGTGATAGAGATGGTTCGGGTTCTAACCCTAACCCCCTAACCCTAACCCTAACCCCTAACCCTAACCCTAACCTCCTAACCTCCTAACCCTAACCCCTAACCTCCTAACCCCTAACCCTAGTTGAAAAATAATTTCCGTAGTCCCAGACAACAATACGTTTCCTCTGAGGAGAACTCTCTACAGGACTCCCAAACTGTCAGTGTGTCATGAGGGGGATAGTCCTGTGATTAAAGAGGGTGAAAGTAGTGAATGTGATGAGGCATGATTGTCACAGCCTCTAATGCACCTCCCCTATAATAATGCCTTCTTTCTGATCCCACTCTGTGCTCAAAAGCACCACAGGTGCGCCGAGAAAACGCATATGGTGCGTGCATATTGGCCCGTGTGCATGAACGTGCGGTACACTTAAGGGTCCCGGTTTGGGGGTTTGAAAATATGGTCACCCTATGTTATTTGCAAGTGATCAGATCGGATTTGTGTGTCCAGACATCATCAACGGATCTGCATGGGTTGCTGTGGTAACGACTATAGGCGTCAGTAACTACGTTGCTACGCTGGTAACGCGTTTTTTCCAATGTGAAAGCATGAGAAGTGGAGGTCCATCATTGCAACCCTCCAAACAATCGCACCGTCAAGTCACGGTGCAGAACTCTTCCGTCACTGAGTTTGTCTGGTGCGAGGCAGGTATACATTGCGATGTTCCGTGCTGCAGTCATGGCGGGCTTTATTTCAGCATCTGTCCACGCACTGTTCCACGTTGTCCTCCATAACGCTCTGCTAGTAGCAGCGAGGATTTTGCTCAGCACTTCAGTCATTCTGGATTTGACATTGTGTGTCAGTTCCCGGACTGAGATTCATATGTAGAAATCTGATTGCAATTGCATTTCAAACCACCTCCATATGTTGTTTGGATCCGATTTGCAAACATTTTTTTTTGCTGTCCAGACTTTCTAAAATCGCTCTGGATACAATCTGGATATGCCAAAAAATGGATTTAGGCTGGCAGTCTGAATAACGCCTAAGTTAGCGAGAGTACAGTTTGCAAATTTCAAAGAATATAAAGACCTTTGTTAGGTGTTGTGATATAGATAAACAATACATATGGTAGAGTCAAAGATATCTAGAGTTCCCTGCTGCCATGTGAAGCTGAGCGGGATAAGCGATGGAAAATAGATGGATGGAGGGTTTTCAATTTCATTCAATGTTGACATACAGCACCCATCACAGTGGTGTCCAGAACTTGGCCCAAAAGGAGTTTCCATATGGCAGAAATGATAAAAAAGACACTTGTTGCAGCCAAAGTCCAGAATAGACTGGCAGGCTGGTCTCTGACAAATGACCAGAAGTGCCTTGTACTGTATGCTAACTTGCAGGTTGACCACATCTGTGGGAGCTAAATGAGGACGTCTAGAGAACAAGTATGGACTTAGTGGGTCTAAAAGAGACATACACAACAAAGAAATACAGTAGAGGCAGGGGTTGGGTAGAGGGAGATGGAGCAGGTGTAGCCACAAGGCCAATTTTGTTTTGAAAGAAATGTTAGCAAACCAACTTCACTGTCAGGGCAACGCTAGCTTTGTGTCAAAACTAATGAATCTGCTAATGTTTGCTAATGTGGCACTATGAGCAAGGTTTTAGCTTTAGCATCTGAGACAAAACCTTTCATTGTGGTATTACAATAAAGTATTACAATTAGAGTAGGTGTGCTGTTTGTGTTTGTAGCCATACTTTAGGTAATGTAGATAGTAAACTTAGCTAGCTTAGTTTGCAATGATACTGGCCTTGTGTGTAGACGCTTTGAGCAAATGGTGAGCTGGAGCTCTGTATAGCAATTAAAGGTCAAGTAATTCTAAAGAGCTGGAAGTAGTTTAATCCAAGGATACATTTTCATCAGTTTTGTGTTTGCAAAATGTCTTTCAGCTCATTGTCTAATCTTTCAATTTGTCATTTCTTCCCATATGCATATCACTTGACGGATTTGAGTTTCTATTAAGATGGACTTGTGGGTTTAATGTGTGGTCTCTTCTTTGGGTACTTCAACGACAATTGTTTCTGTTCACAGCAGTAATCACAGAAGAATCTGCTGCTGAAGACGAGGGTCTGTGAGGGGATGCACTAAAGGTAAGGCTATTACCTTCACCGTATTGAATGGCTGAAAATCTCTCCCACCTTGACAGCTCGCACCTGATCCACCAACATGTAGGCGTTCAACCTTGAAAGTACAGTGTTCATTGATTTTGAATACTGGCTCATACAAACATGTGAAAATCAATGGCTTTCTCGCTTCAATTGAACCACCCACACATCTTTCCAATCAGAGGTTTGTGATTTCACAGAGATATGCAAGACTGGTCTGTAGAGTTAAATCGGTCTTAATTGAGCTCATAGAATGTGAGGTAGTTGGACAAAAATAACGCCTAGAAAGTTGGCCCTCCTATCCCAAGATATGTCTGAACCGAGAACCTGCTGACAACTGAGTAACACCTGCTGACAGTTGACAAAAAAGGGTAACACAGCTCAATTTGTGGTTTGCTAACAATGGTGTAGAGCAAGTAATAATAGGGTATAATTTAAAGAGACAACAGTAGCCACTTGGAATCTGTCATTGCTTCACTCATTACCAAATTTACGTAGTGAAGCATTCTTGTAAATGTTAAATTCTTCCACAAGGCACTGGCACACATTTTCAGCTGGAGTGACTGGAGCTTAGCAGCTTGAAGCCGGAGCTCATTCAGCCATGTTTTAATTTGAAGGCCAGAACTTCTCTCTTTGAGTCTGCTCTGAAGATGTAGAAAAAGTCGACCATACAAACAAAGCACACTAATGCCACGCGACCTGGTGTTTGTGTGTGTGGCTCAAAGGTGCTGGACAGTATAAAGATTTATCACCTCATGCCAATGGCATTCCCTGGGAGAAAGCACAGAAGCAGTGTATGATTGGTATGCAGTATTATACGAGGTAAATACAGTCATACGGGGGGAAAAACACAGACAGGTCGTGACTTACTCACAGTCACACCGGTGAAATACAATCTGGTTTGATTCTGCTTCCAGTTGGCTAACTGCTGATTCTGCTCGTGTTGACTCCAGGGAAGTGAAGAAGAGTTTGGTTGTAAAGTGAACGGCAGTCAATGAGCCCCGGCCGTTCAGAGCGCGTGCTCGTTTGGAACGGGCCGGTTGCTTGGCTCCTGGTAGGCTCTCGGTATCGGAGCGCAGAGCCGTGGTCTGTTCGCTGTGGATGACAAGCTTGTCTCAGTCTGAAGCCCTGAAGCCCCTCCTCCGCTGCTGTGCTGTGCGCTTGTTTATTCAAAGTTTATTAATATTGAATAAAATTAATATTGATCAGTTCATCTGGTTCAGTCATTTTCAGTTTAGTTTTTTGCAGTTTGGTACTTGGCGTTGTCGTCGACATATGTAAGACTAGAATGGCACTCGGAGAGCGCAGACCTCCGCCAAGGTGCCCAAGTACGATTGCCCCCCCTCTCCGTTCACCTTGCGCCATCATCCACGTGTATTTTTGTTTATGTTGAGATCAGCTGTACGTAGCGGAGCTTCGTAAAACACTTCATTCAAACTGGACAGAAACAAAATAATACTCACCTAAACCGTAGTTGTTACTCTTTCCAACAATCACCAAGTGTGCTTTGGTCGAACTCAACTGTAGTTTCACCGAGTTTAATGTGAAAAAATGCCGGATCTACAGTTGTCTCCCCCCAACCCCACCCCCCGCTCTCTCGCTGTCTCTCTCTCTGAAAGAAAGAGTCGGGGTCATGCCTCATCAATGCGCCATCAGTTACACTGCGCATGTGTTATACCCAGAGGTCTTAATGTTCTGGCTGATCGGAATCCATAAAAAAAATCCTGAATCCGGATCGCCACCAAAATCTAACGGATTGTTCATTGTGCCACACCCCACCCCTCCAAAAAATTTCATTCAAATTCATGGCGGACTTTTGGAGTAATCCTGGTAACGGACAAACCAACAAACCAACGCCGGTGAAAACATAACCTGGCCTTGGCGGAGGTAATAACAATGCCAAAAGTCTTTACTCTGTGTGTTTAGTCGTCATGGTGGAGGGACCGACATTATGTATTCCTATTAGCTCACTTTGAGTGCCACTGTTTGCCTCCATATTGGTCACTTTGAATAGTCTCTTACAGCAAGCCTTTTTGGTTCTTCAATATCATTCAAATATACTTGTCATCAATGTTGTTAACCTTTACCATCGTTCATTTGAAAGCCAATGGTTCTCAAGTGCTGTGCATTGAGTGGATAGCTGCTACTTCCATGCAATGCTTTCTATGGAAGTTGATGGTATGGTGGTGGTATTGTCTGTGCTGGAGTGCTACAACAGATTCAGGGGAAGAAATCATTGTTCTTGAGGGCTTACAGAGCTGGAGGAAGTCATAGAGCTCAAGTACTTTGCGTGATAAATGATTCACAGTTGTAGAACAAGTTCATATGTAGAATGCTCTCCAGTGATAGATTGAACAGTATATCTCTATATCTACCGTCCATAACAAGATAACTTTCAAAAAGCATACAAGAAATATCCAAAATAATGCCAAATAAAGGAATAAGCAAATACCCCTACATGTATGTATGTGTGTTTAATATGGCAAGCACACATGTATGTAATGTCATTTTTTAGTATCCTCAAATTCTTTCATTCGTATATATGTCTTGTCTGCTTGCTTTAGTATGATATTATACAAGTGTCTCTCTTTCTCTGCTTTTATGTTTAATCATTGCACTGCTATGTTTGGTACTACTTTGTCCTCAATTTCTCTTATCTCTGTATCTTGTTAGCTTAAGTTGTTTGTACTTTTATATATTGTCTGCATTTCCTATTTGTTTAGCTTAAGTGTCTGTACTGTTATTGCATGTCTGTATTGTATTTTTATTTTCAGGACCCCAGGAAGACTAGATGGACATGCAATACCGAAACCTATGGCTGTAAGCCTTCAAAAACTGTATTTCCCAGGGAGTGTCTCCATATTTGCATTAATCTCTACCTTCATTGCTCCTCCCTTTCTCTTCTACTTGCCTACCTCTTCCCCTCCTCTAGTCTCCAAGGCCTCTTTTACTATTCCCCCTGTCCTCCTCATTTCCCCTCCTCTGACTCCCTGCTGTACCTCACTTACAGTTTGCCCTCCTCTTTCAATATCTGTCTCGCTTTTTCCTTTTAGCTCCCTCTACTCCTTTTTCTATAAGTAATGCAGCCTCCCGCTCTGCCTACATCTGGAGCCGCTGCTGAGCCATCTTCTAAAATTCCTGGCATGTTTCTTCTCTGGGCCAGGCATCCTCCGGCTGGCTGACTCCACTCAGAATCCAGCAGCCTAAATTACACTGTGTCCTCACACAACCCATGCACATACTCAAAAAGGCACACACTACATGCTTTGAATATCTATTAGCAGTATTTTTACATGCTGAACAAAAAGAGCAGTTGTGTTTTGCCAGCTTTATTGTCTCTTTAGTGTATGTTTATTAGAGGCTGCGAATACCTTTGACAGGAGTACTGCCAGGATTAAAGGTGTGTAGCATTTCGGGGATCTATTAGCAGAAATGGAATATAATATTAATTACTATGTTTTCATTGGTGTGTAATCATCTGAAACGATGAAAGAATCATTGTGTTTTCGTTAGCTTAGAATGAGACCTTCATATCTACATAGGGAGCGGGTCCTCTTCGCGGAGTCCGTCATGTTGCTCCGCCATGTTTCTACAGTAGCTCAGAACGGACAAACCAAACATTGGCTCTAGAGAGAGAATTCCGCGTACTTACCTGAAAGCCACCGTAGGTTCTCCGACATGTTGTGAAACTGGTAACGAGAGCCGCAGAGGGTAAAACCGTGTTACCGTCAGCCGCCATCTGACTTCCGTTGCTCCTAAAGTAGTGTTATGGTAAGGATGGTCTCTGAGCGAGGCGAACAGTGTTATCAGCAGGGTCCGAAATTAACACCCTCCAAGCGCCAAATGCGGGTTGATTATCGGTTTGGCAAGTTAATCTCGGGGCTATCCGCCCCACTGGCGGGTAAACGTTTGTACCAAAATAGTCATGAAATAAAAAACTATGGTCGGTTAAGCTTTGGTTATACTCTCCGCAAGGACGGCTGCACATACATGAGCTGAAGTGGAATCGTGACAAGGAAGCGTTTGAATCTTTATACTGTGCGGATTTCTCGTCACGGCAAACAGACATTCTCACTGCCCATCTGCATCCGCGTAGTTAGAAAAATTTGGATGTGCAAGGACGGGCAACAACCTGCCGCACGGAACCCCCGTGAAGGGCCGTGTACGATGGTGTGATGTCACTTTGGCCGTGCGGACACTCGCGACCCTCGCAGATGCGGCAAGCATAAATCAAGCATTACACTGAGAGTCTGTACCGCATTTTGGTGTCAATTACGGACGTGTTCTTCTGCTAAGAGAACCGATACTTCAGAACCAAGTTGATGCCAAAATTCTGAAAACGTGATGGTTTTTCTACTCAAAGCTCAAGACAAACCGTGTCCCATCATCCCGGGGACGATAGAAAGTGTGTTGGTGCGCAGTAAACTCACTATCAACAAGATTTCTTTTAAAAAATCACTGCGGTCTGGATGGGAATGAACCTTGTGTGTGCGTAATGTGTCTCTCGAAGCCTCTCAGTCCAACAAATATACATTACCGTGGGAACATCCTCCCTGCGGTGCAGCCCGTGCAGCGGTCCGTCACCAATACCGGGATCCAGTCCCGGGTGAGCGGAGTCGCTACAGCAGCACGTCGGGACGCCGCACCGTAGTCCTGCCCTGGGTCCAGCTTGGACAGCTGAGGCAGCGTGGCCCGAGACCTTCCCTGATAATGCTACATTGCGAACAACAAATCCGTGTTGAAATCGGCAGGACTAACAGCTACCGTTCTACTGTGCAACTCGACAGCTCATGTTACCGCAGGGAGAGGTGAGCCAAGGGGTATTCAGTTGGTTGCAATCTGCAACCACATCAATAAATGCCACTAAATCTTACGCGCTGTCCCTTTAAATCATATATTTAAAAATCATAGACTTGCACTGGAGGATGTTGATTTTACAATCCTTCAGTGACTATTGCCAAGTATGAGTTTAGAGAATCATAATTGCAAATGCATTTAAGAGGTTTTGGCAGATAAATAATAAATGTCTCCATTAATAACAAAATGCATTTGTATTGCCCATTACCTGCTAAATATGTAAGAAATTATTTAAACTTAAAAAGTCCTCACCATGCAAAATTTTACACAGAGACATGCAACGTTGCTTGTTTTAATTTTGTCTTCCTCGTCCACTGAGCCATGCAGATGTGTACCATCTTTGTTTCTGAACAGGCCCACAGCATGCACATTTCATTACTAAATAAGTAGCCATCCATGTGTTATTTATTTTCCTCTCCTTCGCCTTTGTTTTATTTAGCAAAGGCCACCCTTTCGCTGTAATGGCAGCGTCCTAGCACATCCTAACGTGGCCTTCTGCCGTTCAGATCTACAGGGAAAGCTTTTTGGCAAGACTTGAGTCAAATCTCCTCGACTGTATTGAGCTGTATGATTTGATGGTTTGATTAAAGCAGACCTGATTTGGATGAACCAAGGAGGCCGTTCACAGAGACTTCACTCATTATGAGGGCATTTACAATTAATAATGTGCATCACGTTTACATCGGGAGGATGTGCATAATTGTACAATCAGCCTGATCAATACACTCACGCGCCGCCTATTATGTTTACATTGAGCCCGCTCACAGAAGTCAAATGCCCACCCATGGATTTATGTCTGCTGCCAGGTCTGGGTTCTTTTATCAAGTCTGACTTTGGTCCAATGGAGACGGGAGTTCACGCCTTGCCAAAAACCTGCAATTGACATTCACATGTTAATTAACTGCAAACTGATCTTTTGCTATTTTTGGGAATAGTGTTTTCGTTACCTAATCATAACCACACCTTCACTATATTGCAATATCTTTCCTTCAGCTTAGCCATAATATAGTTACCATTTGCGGATATTGTAAAAAAAACACACTGGCATTGGACATATTAGATATTGGAATTATCCAATAATGTTGTACTTGTCTAGCGATGGAGTTGTATATCTGCAAAATGGAGAGTGGGGAGGACGGAGAGAAGAAAGAAGGCCGTCAGACACTCTGCTGATAGCCCCAGCATCGCTCACAGCTCCCCAATCATGATAGACAACCTCAACTTGGTTCTATTAGCTTTGGCAAATCTTGCAGCAAAGAGCCTAGCATATACTTAATTTTAAAGTACAGTCCTGTGGCCATGGAAACAGACAGGGATCGCATACCCTCATAACAGGGGTCACCATCTTCCACAGTGGAAAGAGCTCCTTGGCATTCATCTTGATCATTTTGTGGGACGTTTGCATGCAAGGATTGCTTCCTTTTCTGAAAGGCTCTGTCTCTGTTTTTCTGGCCTTGAAATAATCCCGGTCCGTCCTTTCCGTCAATCAGACATTTCTCTTTGTGTTTCTCTCCGGGTCAATGCCAGACTCCCTGGCTGCTGGCTCTGTCAAATTTTTATCGGAAAACTTGTCGCGCAAATGTCACATGTACTTTCAGATGAATGCCAATTCCACTGATGGTTCATGTTTTGTTTTTTTATATAATCTATTGTAAGGTGCATTTAAACTGCTATAATAACCTGGGTCTCAACAGTTAATGAGCAGGCTTTTGAACACATTTTGGGTACAGGCAAAAGCACAGATTTTCTCTCTTGTATTCATCTCACAACTATGCAGCAGCACCCAGACAGTGGCTGTGTCCAAAATAGTGGACTATATAATGAGTTCGGCACTCTGAGTATCACACAATGCATAGTGAAAAGTATAGTGGACAACGATAGTACTAACCGAGCACTATACTATATACCATCATGCATTGCAGAGAGCAGCGTGAATGAGACAAATCCATGAATTGTGTCGCGAAAATAATGTATTTAATGTGAGCAGAGCAGCGCATCAAAACACAAACAACCACAAAGTACTTTGTATTTATTCATTTAGGAAAATATGTTTCTTGCCCCCACATTCACAATGGCCTTTAATTCTTTCCTTTCACAATAAAAGCCACAGACATATACACTGCATCACTGTTTACCAAGGGGAACTTAAATTCACTCATTTTGCTAAGAGACAACTCAACAAAATAGCCTACATATATATTAATATCACACAAAAATACATGTCACTATCCAGTATTTATTATGGATTGTCTAGCAGCAGACGTTGATCTGGCACGTTTTAATTGTGCGACAGCAATGACATAATTATCTGCGCCGGGAAAATGACCTGAGTAGTGTCCAAAGGTGTTTTTTTCATGTTGCCAATGAGCTCACTATATAGTCCTCTACATAGAAGTCCCTGGATAGTTAGTAGGAAGTAGTGAATGAGTGAAGGATTTCGGACGCAGCGAGTGTCTGACAAATGCATGATGGGTATTGGTGTGGCGGGTGCGGAGTGGCAGAGAAATCGACTGGCAGAGTAACGAATGGCAGGCAGCCAGGTTTTCAGCTCACAGCGGCCGTCCTTCATGGGGGACTGGTAAATAAAAAACGACAGAACGAGGGATGAGAAGAAGGGAGAGGGCAGGATTACTTCAAGAACCCCCAAATCCTGCGAAAAGGGGATTTATAAAGGAAGCAGGTCAGATACGGAGAAAGAAATAGTTCTTAGAGAAAAGATAGTGATTTATGTCACCTTCTAGTTTGTCCTTTAAAGTTTGGAGAAAATTACAACGTTTGTAGTCACAGTACATTCAAGTTCTGTCGGTCTAAAATACAAAAGGATTTGATGTAAGACTTAGTTTAATAACTTATAACATGTTTGATTGATGGCTTTTATCTTTATGCCTGTTTTTTGTTTGAAAACTCTTCAATACAGCTGCCTAAAATGAGTTTTCAACTAATGAAACCCAAAAGGTCCTGATGAAACAGATTAGCTGAGTAATAACTAAGGATTGTTTTTTTTTCCTCACTTAAAATTTGATTTTTTTTAGCTTATTTAGTCATAGATATTTAACTTGAGAGAGAATTGGAATATTTTAAATAATATATATGATATTGTAATATACTAAGTTCTCAATTTGTGCCCCCATAGCAGGGCAGTTAAGCATAACAACTGTGCATTTTGCGATAAAAGCAACAAATTTGGCACAGTTGTAGGTTTATACGTTATGAAAAGATATAGATATCGGGGCGCTGCCAATTTGGCCCCTGGGGGCCGTGGCAGCCGTTTTTCAAAATGGCCGCCAAATAGGTACTAAATATTCCAAAATGTTGCAGTTTTTTTTACCTCTTTATTTTTTAAGGGTACTTTTTAAAAGCTTTTAACCTGAGGAAAACGCAAAAAAACAAATAAAAGGAGCATGGTCAAACTTCACCCTCTTGCCTTCATGATAGAATGACAACCAATACATCGTTAGCAATAAAAATGACAGAGATATCACTGGATACATTTCTGGGTCACCAGTAACCTCTAATCACAGTTGAGGCGATACTGAACTTTCGTAGAACTTTGGGTTGTATTGCTAACTGGCCGTGATATATGCCCAACTCTTCATGAAGGCAAGGAGATGAGGTTTGACCCCAGGGGCCAAATTGGCGGTGCCCCGATATCTATATCTTTTCATAACATATAAACTTACATCTGTGCCAAATTTGTTGCTTTTATCGCAAAATGCACAATGGTTACAAATATTTCAACTTAGCTGCCCCACTACCACAGATAAATGCAACATTAAGATTTGTGTAAAATGTACATCTACCAAATCTGCCAAATGTTACATCGCTTCCTTTTTTTGCCTTGTGCAAAATGTGCATATTTTATTGAAACATTTGATAGTCTTCCATCTCTGTCTTCAGTGTTTTTTGATCATTTTAAAAACATAAGCATACTTTCACATATTACTGCAGACGTGCATTTAATCAAGATGTTGCATTCAGTTCAGATAAACAATAAAAAATTACGAATTGGTTAGAAAGAAAACTCAGTTGTAATACCTGAATACCACATGCTACGGTACATAGTCCATAAAAACTAGTTAGACAGCTAAATAATATGATATAATTCATCTGATAGGGCCGTGCAAAGACAACAGACAAACAGGGTTGAGAGCTACTGCCATTAACCAGTGTACTCTTTTTGCTTTTCTTATTCAAACTGTATCATATCATCACATCAGAGGTGATCAACACTGACTTATACTTTGTAACCTGTTCACTGGACTTGACTTTACTTACATCAGCAGGAAACTGAAATGATCCATTTACTCTCAGTTTAATATACAGTAACTTGTAAGTGTTTTCCACTCAAACTCAATTGGAGCTGTTCACCTAGTGTTAACACACAAAAGCCTTTTACTGAATGAGCAATCAAGATGCTTTATAAAGTCTAATTAAACAGTCTGTGTTGGCACACTGAGGCTAAATTAGTAACAGCATGGTAATTGCTTCTGCCTTCAGACACTGCTGTTAATGATAATTACATACTTTGCAATTAGACTTACTGTAAAAATACTATACATGCAGGACTTGAAATAACTATCACCTGAAATAACTATCACAAGCAGCAGATAGCACAAAAGTCAAAGACAATGGATTCAGACAATACTTGTTGCATTACATAAATTTTTCTGTTATTTATTATTAGGTTAATGAAATAAGTGCGGTGTAAATAAGAACTACTGCTCGGAGGAAAGATGTTACAAGATATGGTAAATGGAGGGACAGGAGGTGAGAACAATGTTAAAAGATAAATATAAGGAAGTGGCTGCAGGAGAAAAAAATAAATATATTTAGAGGTCATGATTTCCAGTGTTGTGAATACAAATTGGTATTGTGCATGCACAAGATAGAGCTCAGTTTTCATGACTTTGTGAGCACAATCCATAACTCCCACGCATACAATGGAATTAACTGTACACAAGTTTTGAAAATGTAGATGTCATTATACTGTATATGCTCATCTTCAGCAAGTTTCAAACGTGTTGCTTACTACTTGCTTACTTTTCTGTATGGCTTGGGTTTAGTTAGCCTGACATTAAGTTGGTTAGTTAAACCCAGGCGGGAGCCTCCGGGTCTGAAAAGTGAAGCCGATGCTGAAGTGCCTTAAACTTGCACGCTTTCTAATTGCCAGCAGGGGGCGACTCCTCTGGTTGCAAAAGAAGTCTGATTGTATAGAAGTCTATGAGAAAATGAGCCTACTTCTCACTTGATTTATTACCTCAGTAAACATTGTAAACATGAGTTTATGATCTCAATCGCTAGTTTCAAGTCTTCTTCAATACAGCATGATGTTCATTTAGTAAATCATGGTCCCACTTAGACTAAAATAGACGATAAAGACGGGTATGCTACAGGGCGTAGCTACCTTGTGATTGGCCAACCCGATATCACGCCAAAGCATGTATTGGACCCGCCTGTTCACCAGAGGATGACATGTTTTGCCTCGCAGATGTGAATATTACACGCCTGTATAAACGTGCAGTACCAGCAGGGGGGCAACAAAGCAAAAGACTTACGCCGGGAACGCACTGGACGCATGTCGGCCGCGTCGCGTGGTGGCTGCGTAATTGATGCGTCGGTCATCCACACCAGCTGCGTTTCAGCTGCGTGTCAGCTGCGTGTCAGCTGCGTGTCTGCTGCGTTTCTGCTGCTGCTGCTGCTGCCAGCCCTTCCTTTCTACATAGAGTTTGCCTTTCATAATAGCCATTTCATTTCATTATAAATGTCATTTATATTTATTTTAGACAGAGAAAGGTTAAGAAACGTGTGGTAATTTGTAAATAATAGTAATAATCCACAATTAAAACCCGTACTACATTCATTCATGGAGCTCTCCAAATCACTGCCTGTTCCACAGCACTGTCTGCACATATTTCAGAATAAAAGCCTCGTGTTAACAAATGAAGGAATTTTGTCCACAGAAAAAGCGCTTGAGGGCTTTTATTTTTAAATGAAAGCAGGAAGTGTTGATTTAAAAACATGTCTTTACTTTTTTTCATCTCCGTAACATTTTCTACAGATAGAGACATGTAAACTGTAGTAATCTTGCTGGTATGATGTTAATATGCAGTCAATAGATCACTTTCACTGTCTGTGACATATTCTACAGATGTCTAGACATTGAAACTGTAGTAATCTTGCTGATATGATGTCAATACATTGTCAATAGATCACTTTCTCTGTCTGTTGCTGCTGTGAACTGCGCGCGGCTCGCGTCAAAAATAGGCGAGACGGGCAGTGCGGATGCTCTAACCTGTTAACACGGACGCCGAAATAAAAAACAACAGCTAACGCAGCCGCCACGCGGCCACCATGCATCCAGTGCGTTCCCGGCGTTAGGATCAGGCAAGAAAACCACTTAGTTAGGTTAGAGGAAAATGTCACAGTTGGGCTTAAAATAAGCTTGTAAACTAAGTAAAACACGTACAGAACGTCACTTCATAACACTGCACCTTGGCACCTACATGCAGGCGTGTAAAGGCGTGGACAGGAGGATCTATTACATGCTTTGCCGTGAGACTGGGCTGGATTGACAGATCGCTACCGGCATTGTCCGGTCGGGGTTTTGTTTCCATCTTAGAACTTTAACTTTCACAGTGTGTTTTCAGTTCATGAAAGTTATTGTAACATTTCGGTCGCCTAAAAATGTCTTATTCAGCATTCGTTTGTACTTAGCTCCACCCTTTTGTGTCACTTCTGGTTAAAAAAAACCAACAACATGGCAACGGCCAAAAACAAAGATGGCGACTTTCGATTTTGATTTAGAATTCGAGGCTTCAAAACAGCAGTCCACAAACCAATGGGTGACGTCACAGCGTCTACGTCCACTTCTTATAGGCTATGGTTTAAAGCAGACATTACATTCAGGTTAAACCAAGAAAACTGACAATTCGGCACGGTGTTACAGTATTGTTAGCAACAACTTACAGGTGTCGTTAAGTTGGCTAATGCTCAATACAAATTTGAAGATGCTAAAAATATTCTAGGAGAAGATATTATATACTGCTGAAGAAACCTGTCTTCAAGTTAATAACCTTTTTTATTTAATCGGCTTAAAAGGCTGACAGCCAACACTGTTTTTTAGGAATATTAATTGCAACCACACGGAAAAGTCATTAAACAGTAGCTCAATTCTTGTTTTTGCTGACCTCCAGTGGTTGAAGTGTATGTAGAAGTGTATACTCGGGGAGTGGTCGGTGCAGTCTGACATCACTGTTGGGTGTGGTTACAGGTATGTGACGGTGTGCGGTCAGAGATGAAACAGGATTGTATCTTTGACCAGAAGACTCAATGCTTTTATGTTATGGTTCTCTTTAATAACAATTTCCACATAAGAAATGAGCCCTGAATCATTATTCACATGTGCTTTTTCAGCCAAATCAATTAAAACGTAAGCAGTGTTACTGAGCCAATATAGTGAGAGTTACAATTTGATTTGATTTGAATAAATCAGATGATTTGATTGCAACAGAGTTGTGGCATATAAACTGATGGTGAGACAGAGATCTCTGTCATTATTTGGAAAATGTAGCACATGTTGGTTACAACTGTGGATAAAGTCTAAGCTGCTTCAGAAAAGGGAGAGCATGACTGACCTGCAGGGTCCATTTCATACTGTAGCATGCTCTGTGTTACGCTACATTCAGTGAATTTCACTGCCTCCCAGACTGCTGCAAGCTACAATTGCTTACAAAGTTAAAGTCCTCCTGTCTGATTGGACATTGGTGAAAGTTCTGCCTAGAATTTGATTGGTTACGTGTTTGCTGTCTGCCCCCAAAACTGGTCTGCTCACAGGCAGATTTGTCCACAGAGCTGTGGGTTTTGTTGGCCAATCACAGTTTTAAAAAAAAAAAACATAACAAAAGCATAAAATCATCAGTTGTTGTGAGCCATTAGTTTGCAATTCAGATACGATACAGATTACTATATTTGAATGTAATGGGGTGAGTGTTCTAATAGCATTTTTCTCGGCAAAAGGCTGCAGCTCTTCAGGTTAAAAATAAAAAACATTGTTTGACTCATTTTAACAGTTTGCCATTTTATGATGTATGTCATTATATTATATAGCCTCTACATTAAATATCAAACATCACCCAGTCAGGACTTTCTACCTCTGCTACTGTAATATCTGTAAGGATGTTTTAATATTTTTGGGGCTTTTATTTTGTAAAACAATTTGTATGTCCTGGCGTTTTCTTTAACATTTAACAAATAGGGTGTTTCACCCTTCCCTGAGCTGCTAACCAACATTTCAAATAGCCATTATATTGTGTTTCAGTGGAGAGTTTTGGTGTAACAAGATGGTGAAAAGACTTTCTTCCACATTCACATTCTGAAGGTACCCCTTGAATCAAAGTGATTCCATTTTTCTGTAAATCAATATAATCTATTCAGCTTTTCAGTATTTTGTGAACTTTCTATTTCTTTCTATTTCTGTGTCGAATGTGTTCACTCACGAAAACATCTCAAACAAAAATGTGTTGTTTCAGTGTTAAGAGTTTACATGCATGTTATTTACCGCACATGCCATAATTAGCATTCAACATAAAACTTATTAATGGGGAAATAAAGCTACTGACAAGAAAAAAAATATTAATATAATTCAGATATTAAAAATGTAATTTGTCCATTATATCCTTATCAGGTTGTAACCTGAGCTATATTAGATTTTTACATCAGGGATAATATCCGAGAAGTTTTATGTCCCATGACTGTAATGTATGATTTTTAAAAGTTCTCTTCTTCCTCCTAGTTTGTTGATTTGGTTTTCCTAATTCACGCAAATATAAAAAAAATATTTGAAAATGTCAATGATTTGGCAGCTATTTATCTATTTTTATTTCATTGGTTAGACAAATCACCCCAGCTCCAATCTCTTTAGCTGAGTCTCATAGTCTCTGTCTTTACCATTAGGTTAATAGTGGCACATTTATTGAAAACAGCACCCAATATAACACATACAGCACGTCATAGGTGTTATATTGTCTGGTTACTAAATGTTAATCCGCACCTGTCAGTCGACCAGAATAAGGAATTCTTTGTGGCCATGGTATAAAGTAGAGTAAGATATAAAAACTGAAATATGTAATGCTTAGAAATTATCCGCTGTATTTGGCCTCAAGCTTGGATGTTTATCATTTTTTTCTTTTGAGACTGAATTTATTATACTAGAAAATGGAAATCTGACCCATAAGTGGAGTTCATCCACACTGTAAGAAGTCATAGTTCAATGCTGCTGCCTGCGTACAGTACGTTCTTTTTTTTCCTTCGGAGGCCATCATAAAAAAAGGGCATATATAAAATGAAATTATCTAGTTTATTTTATGGACAGCCTTGATCCCCGTATCAAGCACTGAACCAAGCTCAGTGTATCATAACTCTTGATACAGGGTTGCAAAAAGCATACGTTTACGCCAAACCTGCTCCTTTGATCGTCTCAATAATTTAAGGCAATTTACAAGCATCATTTTCATATTTTCAACACGCTATTAAAAAGACCTCCCACAGGCTACCTGACAGGCATGGCCGAGCAACAAATGAAGACTGGTGAGGGTTCATTTCAGCAGGAGCTTTTATTTTCATACTTCCTGTGAGAATTAAAACAATCTTCAAACATATAATCCCATTAGGAGCACAGATTAATGTTTTACAGTATAATCATATCTAGTGTATGTACAAATTGTCATTAACTCTACACATGCCCCATTAAATATCTTATATTGTATTGTAACAATTAGCATATGCTTATTGTTCTTATCATGCACTTATGAGCACTGCTTCAAAAAGTGTTATTGGAGTTTCTTCCCTGCTCTCTGCTCTGCACAGTAGGCTTTGATTTTGCTCCTTTGCTCCCACCGAGCTTATCGGCAACTGGCACAAAGTGCTGCGGTGCCATCCAATCAGCTGCAAACACACACTCTCTACTTCCTGGTCTCTATCGACCCATGACATCTGATTGGACCGAGAGGAGCACAAATGCCCCTTTCCTCTCATCCACGCTTTGTCTTCCTTTTCTGAAATGGCTGCCAGGTTTATGTGTATTATTCCTATCTTGTTATGTGTTTTTTTTTTGTAATTTCTTCACATTTCCTGAATGGCAGAACAAATGATAAAAATTAAATGACCCCCCCCCTGGACCGATTGTGTCATTACGGCAGGGAAATAAAAAGGGATAGGACACAGAACATATAGAACATGCAAGAATAAGTGAATTAAAGCCATAAGAATCAGAGAAATAGGGCTAATATCATTATGAAGATGTGTCTCTCAGACAGACAGGCAGAAAGGACAGACAGTAGACAGTGGCGGTAATGGCACTCGGTTTTCAGCGGCAGCACCAGCTGTGCCCGATCCAAATGGGCACCGACAGCGATTCAGGCCAAGCAGGGTCAGATGAGGACACAAACACAGAGTGGGGAGGGGGGGGGGGGGTGGAGGGGATGGGGGGCGGGGCGTTGTGGGCAGAGAGATGGAGAGAGGAGGAAGAAAGGCGAGGAAGGCAAAAGGGATTGTGTGGAAGGAGGGAGGGAGGGAGGAGGACAGGAGAGAATGAGGGAGCGTTTGGTACGATGAGGGAAACAAAAGAACAGCAAGAAAGGCAAACAAAAGGCTGGGCGGCAGGGGAAGACCGATGAATCAGTTTGATATATGAGGCCAATAATGACTTTCTGGTAAACACAGATGTGACAAACTCATCGTCCACCTCTGATATGATTGATTTGATGCAGATTGTTTGTGTGTTACATTATATCTGGCTAGTATAGATGAATATGTTTTGCATTATGAGTTTCAGTGAAAAGTTCAAGTGACCGATTTGAGTTACACCAGATTTCGGCACCAATATCTTATTTGGGGGAAAATCAGCATGTTTTTCTACGAAGCCACCGTTCTCCAATGTTAAAAGTTGTCTGAACAAAAGTAGCCATGCAAGAATTTTGGCTGCTGTAAATAAAGCAGCCTTGAAATTTTGTCCACATTGGACAATTCCGCAACTCGTAATTTCCATCCAATGCGTAAACTGTGTGAACTGTATGTAACAATCCGAAGAGCAAGGGTGTGGAGGTTGTTCTTTCGGAGACCTGAACATTTGCCTTTTTATTGACTGTGTCCACAATCATTGCTGAAACAAGTGTCGGTTGCCTATTTCTAACCCTAACCCCAGCCTTAACCAAATGTTTTAGTTGCCTAACCCTAACCATACTTTAAATAAAGTATGTTTGACATAACCACAATCATTACCTAACCTTAACCATACTGTAGTCACCAGATACAATACAAAGCAAGAATTATAAAAATGTTGGCAATGAATGTAATCCGGGCTTTTGCAGAATCGCCCATTTTTGTCTGTTGATAGGGTTGATAAAATAATCTAAAACGAAAATATGACCTAAACAAGGATATTTCTGATGAAGGAATACTGCATAAAGAAAAGCATGAAGCTAATTAAACATCCGATGCCAGCTTTCGGTATTGACAGTTTTTCTATACTGCATGCTTTGCCAACCTGAAATCTTTTTTTTAGAAATTTTGGAATAATCACTGAAAGATATTTCGTTTTTTTCCCAAGCCTATCACCAGACATGAACATCAATATTGGACTATTCTGCCAAATCATAGATTTTGTTCAGTGACAGTTTTTTTTTTTTTTTTACGCCTGATACCAATATTTGTAAAATTCTCGCTTTTTACTATATCCGCACTTCGGAACGAAGGTTGCGATATTGTAACCCTAGTTCTATGAGCACAGGCGAAGACCTCTACTGGACTCTATGGTTAATACTCTCCTCCACTCACGAGCACGAATTCGCCCACTGAATTTTGCCTAAACATAGCTGGCCAATCAGGTGCCTACCCGACAAGGCGTTGACCACGACGCCGCCCTACATATGTCCTCGACACCACTGAACAAGGCCGCTGACACAGCAACGCTGCATGTAGAGCGTGCATGGACCACAGTGGGAGGGTCTCTTCCCGCCTGCCTATAGGTTTGGGAGATGAACTCACAAAGCCATCCCGCTGCATTTCTTGGAAAGGGTTTTACCGGCCACACCGTCACCGAAGCATACGAACAGCTGTTCAGTGCACCTGAGAGGTGGCCGTGAGTTCAACATAACATGCCAACGCACGACCAGAGCATAGCAGATGCAACCTTGCCTCCCTGTCTCCTGCATGGGGTGGAGTACAAAAATCATCCAGCTGTATGACCCTTGACCTGAATGAAGTTCATTCACTCTAGAGGCTCAAAGGGGTCCTTCACCTTGAGCACCAATGGCAGTTCGCAGTGCGGGGAAGAGGCACGCATCACTGGCCGTTGCCTCCTGACCCCCTACAGAAACCGCTTCATGAGAAGGTGGCCAAAGGCCGGTCTGTCGCAAAAATTCTCGTGGCAGGAAGAAATGGCTACTGTATACACTTTAATAGTGGCATGAGGCAGCCCTCTATCCATCAAACACTGTAAAATGGAGAGAAGAGACCCGACTGCACTGGACAGGGGATTTAGCCTCCTTCCCTCGCACCAACATTGGATCCCTAGCCACTTGCCTTGTAACAGGCAATGGTGGATCCTGCTCTTGGTGCCTGGATAGTCTGCAAAACCTGTACAGACAATCAAGCCCTTCTCAGCCCGTCCCTCTCAGGAGCCAAGCCTGGAGAGGATGGCCCAGAGTGGGCAATGCACCTATTGACCCCGCCTCCTGAGACAGAGCCACCCAGAACTGGTGGACGGTCCAAGGCTGGCCCGCCAACATCTGAATCAGTTCTGCATACCACGGCACCGAGCGGCGACCTGGGGCTAACATGTTGACCGACAACTGCTCCTGCTTCACTGTCCCCAATAGGGGAGAGAGGAAACGGAGCGACGGAAAGGTATAAAGAAGCTTTCTTGGCCATGGCACGTGTGCAAATGCATTCACCCCAGGGGTGGGTCGGCCTGCTGTGCCGGTGACAACTATAGCGGACAGTGGGTGTTAGGTCGGTTGGCAAACAGATCCACATGCACGAACCCACAACGAGGCAGAAAAGCTGAAGCTGAGGCACAGAAAATCTGTGCAGGCAACAATATACCTGAGTGCAAGCATACAGTTTGAGCAGAAGCAGAGCTAATCCAAGCACAAGCAGGAGCTATGTGAGTGTGAGGGCAGGGTTTTGAGGGAGAGCATTAGGAAAGCATGCTCGTGATCGGAGAAGAGTATTACCGATAGAGTCCAGTCGAGGGCGGCGTCTGTGCGAGTTCGAACTACTGTATAGTTAACGTTAGAGACAGATCATGGTTATGAGGATATGATTAGGGTAAGGCAACTAATATATTTGGTTAAGATTAGGTAAAGATTGTGGTTACAGTCAATTAAAAGATGAATGTTAACTACAGGTCTTTAAATGACATGCAAATGCTGGTTTCCTGCATGCAAGTCAAACTCACTACATACTAAATCCACCACACCCTTACATTCTGCCTCGCTACATACAGGGCCCACAACTTGGTGCTGTATGTATTGGCACTGAATGTTGGCATACAGCATAGGGTGTGATGTGCATAATCGTCAAACATGAACATTACTCCATGGGCTAAAAATTGTTTTCTGAAGATAGCATATAGCATGTAAATGGTAATGACATTCATGTCTTTGGCCATGAAACTGAAACTTCTAAAGAACTGAATATGTAGTCTATGTGGGTGGGAGCGAGCTGGATGTTCCCTCATAATCATCTCTTAATAAATTAAAATTTGTTCTTTATTAGCTCGCTCTTGGATGAATCTTTATCTACCAGGAGGACTGACTTGTTCCAGTTTCTATCTATACTTCCCATCATGTCTGCCTGCAGCTCCAAATTCAATCCTCTTAGCTTTTCCCAGCACAACAGAAAGATTCCCAAGACTGGAGCCAAACGAGATCACCGATAAACGTTAAAACCCTTATGAGGAAAACGCTGTCAGAAGGGAGACTGCCAGTCCAAGCCAACAGATGCTGATTAGTGTCCTTTGCAGAGTGGTCTTTTGTTTCCTAGGAGTCGATTGCCAAAGAATAGTTACCATGCAATAAATTAATGACCATGCAGTACAAGAATGTTAAGGAGCCTTGCATCCCAATGAAGATTAGCGAAACAATTGATAAATTCTTTCTGTGGTGGTCCTCAGACGGTGTTCCACTGCTTTTATGACTTACGTCTGTGATCCTTCTTTAGTAAATATTTGAGTGATGCTTTCCTAGTGGTCGTAAAATAAAATAAAACAATACACATGTTTGCAGCTCTGGTTTGGGATTTTCAATACTTTCTACTCCTATTCTGAATCTTCTAAAGTCCCTTTCACACATGCAGTCTCTCCCTGAAATATTCAGGAACATTTCCTGCATTGGGTCTTGTGTGAATGGGAGCAGGGATCAACATTCAGGGAAATCTGTACTGTCAATTTCCCACCTCAAGACCTTGTAACATTTCATGGAAAATGACGGTATGACTGTGTTGTGAATGAAAACAGTAACATTGCAGGGACAAGCACGTAAAGGGTTACATCCGTCTGCCGAAACATGCTTTCACGTGGAGCGAACAAACCAATCACAAGACTCCACCGATGACGTATTTGAATCTGCAAGTTGTTTATAGTTTCGCATTTACACCGATGCTTTCGCGGTTGATTTGACTTGAAATGCAAACTTATACATATTGGCACTGGACAAAAACAGCTCCTCGCCTGCCATGTTCCTGAAAACAATAAGAGACTTCTGCTGTATACACGTACATCTGGCCTTGCCCCATCTTCTTCTTCTTCTGTTGATTTTTACGTTAATTGGCATCCATAATGGTTACCTTACGGCCATCTGCTGGACTGTCCCTTGCCCCATCTATTCGTGCATTGCCCTGGCATGTGTAAAAAGGCGCTAAAGACAAATGTTACTGAATGTAGTGCATGTGTGAATAGTGAAAATCATTAGCAGCGTCTGAAAGGTTATCCCAGTAATTTTCCAGAAACCATATGTGAAAGAGGTTTCTGCGGTGGAGAGATCGGTCTCTTTACGCTTCCTGTACGGTGGAATTTTTGTTGAATATCAATTGCTGGCAATGGCAAAATGACAAATTAAAGAGATTAAGGCATTTATTTATTTATTTATTTTTTAAATTTCCTTGCTCCTTTAGACGTGGAGACAAAAACTGACAATTACCATTGATATTTGAAATAGTGAATGATTGTCTAACCCAATTATACATAATAAAAATGAGGAAAATAGTAATTTGGGGGAATGAGAAAATTGAACAACCAAACAAGATCCAGATGCAGAAATACATTGTTAAAACTATTACTCTAATTGTCATAATTAGAGACTTAGGGTTTGTGCCCCAGGTTTGCACAAATCCTGATAAATGGGATCTGGGACTGTACTGTTGATCTACTTGGGGGTCCGTGACATGAAAATGTTTGAGAATCTCAAATGTACACTTAAAAAAAAAAAACTGAGGCAGAGTGTCTCTACTCTCCAATGTTAGAGGGACGGCCGGTATTGGTCGGTTGCAGTACCGCCATTTTATGTCAAATGGACTCTGGGGAAGATTAGGAGATACTTTTGTTAGACAGGCCGTGGCTAAATAGAGAGAAAGAATGGGGAAATTTAGAGAGTTTGAGAAAGAAAGAGGCAGAGCAAATGAAACTGGACGATGAAGAGCCATGGGGAGACCGAGTGAAAGAAAAGGGGCTCAAGAGGGAGGGAGAGGTAAGCGATAGAGAGAAGGCCAAATGTGTCTGGGAAAGTTTTGGAGCTGAGGTGCATTGTGGGAGAGCAGACAGTGTGTCTGGGGGGTCTGAGGTGTGGATTAATGCCAGCGATTGGAGGAGGGCTGCCGCAGTTGTGCGTGAGCAGAATATCAGATGGAGGGAGAAGAGAGGAGAGAAGATGGAAAGGGTGCAGACGCCGAATTTCGGAAAAGGGTGATATTCTACGGCTGAAGACGCTCAAGACAAGCTTCTCACGTTGCATGAAAGAAACTGCCTGTAAACTTCAACAAAAATGTAAAACAGCCCACTTATAGAGTCCTCATTTGCATAGAGTTTAGTTTATAAGGAGCTTACATTTAGTTTTAATATTAAAAGTTTAAATTAAAAGTTGGACAAGGACTAATTTTGAAGTCTTAAAGTAGGAGGACAACACTACGGCTCGATTAATCATTCAATAATGTTTCAGCTCATTTAACGTAACATGTAGTCAGCCTGCAGAGAGTCAGACCAACCAGCCCTGGTTACAGTCCAAGATAGTAAAACTCCGATCTGGGTTCATCATGTGCATTTGAGGCAGACCCCGTAATCCACAATCTATGAAATGGCACCATACAACTTTCATTTCTGTATGAGAAGCAATTTGAAGGGATTACAAGGACTGCAGCAAACACATCTTTTGAACCCCGACTCAGGCTAAAGGCTTGACACAGTAAAATTTCATCACAGCAAGATTATTGTGGATCTACTTTGAGTTTAAGGTATTTATTTGTTTTTTTTTATTCCCTGAGGAAACTTTATGCTAGTTAGCTGTGTGCTAGAGGTCATACTGGAGTCAGAACATTCGAGGCCAATGAAGGATGGAGAGATCAAAAGAACAGAAAAAAAAAAGACAGGTCAAATAGAGCTTCGCCTTTTGGCCCTCATTCAGAGCCCAGGACAAGTCAATCAGTTGTTTGCCTTGCTTGGTACACGTGTATTTGTGCTGTTTTTAGTTGGGTTACTTTGTCGGTGGCGCCAAATGACCGTAAGAGGCAACAGTTTGCAGTTTCCTTGGGGAAAGGTTTACCCAGGTAGAAAGACTACTGTATGTTCACATACAGCACAAAGCATGTTAGCTAGCACAGCTCCATGTGGCTCGTTCTACACGTCCGATCTTTAATTTCCAAAAAGAAAAAAAACAACTGAACTACCTCAAACGGCTTGTTAAACTTACCCCAAGTGACAAATGATTGCAGTGTGTATCCAAAAGTCCAGTGTTTATCTGATTATCGCTTAGTTTTTCCAACATTCAGTAAGCTCTGGTCCAACTACAGTTGTCTGGTAGAAGACTCGGGGTTCCTTTCTGAGCTTGTTAAAGCTTCTGCCTCTGAGTTTGAAAATTGCAAAATATACCCTGAGAAGAAAAGTAGCTCTTTTTTTTAACATTATGGAAAGTGGTTCTACTTTGTGCTCAGTTTTTTGTACATGAGCATGGAGATTAATTTTTGACGTTGGGGAAATTATTCAGTGGCTCAAGCTTCAATTACTAGCGTATTTCTGGAGAACCTCTTCAGCAAACGGAACTTGCTTAGGTTTCAACCAAGGTGTGTAACCCCTACTCGCTAGCTTACATCTGGACCGTTTGACCGTATTCTACACCCTTCCTCAGTACATGGAACTTGTTTTGGTTTCACCCAAGTAGGAAACTTTGAAAAGCTCTTGGAAATGAGCTAGTACGTGAACATTAAGTCTAGAACATTTTAATTGATCTTTTAATGTTTATTGTCTGAGTGTCTGCATGTGTAACAGCTAACAGTTGGAGTGAGAAAAATGATACACAAGTTCATGCTAGCAAATTTGCTGTGTTTATGTAGGCATACTAACTTGACTGAAAGCAAAGTTTTCCAGCATTAGTACTTCCTGTAGTTATGTTTTTTGGAAAAAACATAGTGGTGATCATATTGTGGACTAAAGAGTAGTGGAATAGTGGAAATTAAAGGTGTGGAGTTCCAGGTGTTGAATGATATAAGCACTTGCCTTTAACCGTGGTTTCCCACCACGGGTAGCTTTCACAAACCTTACTCGAGTGGTTTTAGTCGCCTAATCATAACCGTGCTATAAGAGGCTGAGGGGAAGGGTAATTGGAGGGATCTATATTCCTGCCAGGTGGCTCCATCTACTCCCATATGAAAGTATTGGGAGCTGATCTCCTCATCATGGGAGAATAAAGGGCAATCAGAGAGTTCATTTTGTGTGGCACATGCTGAGAGTGAGAAGCTGTCAATCTCTCCCCCCCCCCCAAGATCTCCAGGGCAACGTTTTGTTGTATTTTGAATCGGTAAGTCGGCTAGCGGCCCAGCTAAAGTAATTTTTGGTTAGTTCGATAGATAGATAGCACCAATAGTTAGATTGGGCTCCTGAAGGGAGCTAGATTTTCTGTTGTTTGTAAGACTTTGGGTTAGGGTAAATAAAAACCCTGATTGCTGTACTACGATTTTTTTTCCTGGTTATCTGCCCAATCCTATTTTATTTATGATACGTAGATGTTGGAGGACCCGTCAATGATAACATAATTGCTAATATGAATAGAAAAGTAGTAGTAGAAAATAAAAAGGAATGTCCTTGGAGACTTACAGATACCCCAAGTTTTGCCTCTTACAATAATGTGAGATTTAACCCATTTCTGAAGTCCGAGTTAAATATGATGATCCGACTTCTTCATTCAAAGACTCCATGGTCAACATATGGACTTTATATGGACCTTCTTGGTCACATCCTGATTTGTTACAAGATGTAATGTCAAAATCTGTACTGAATAAATACTTTTGGGGGCATCTATTCAGTATGCGGACACCATTTTCTTGATATTAATAATATCAATGATATTGATATAATGTGATTTGCATTCACACCATTGTTGACAGGATTCTGGTTGTACCTTCAAAACAGCGCTAAGAGCTGTTGAACAACCTTCTTGTTTTTGTTTTGTTTTTTAGAAAAAAAAATATCTTTAGTAATTCCAATGGAACGATGACATATGTGGGGCACAAACTGGGGCTAGTCTGCAGAATGGGGATCTTTGGCACAACTAAGGATCCCACAGTAGCAGAAGTGCTCTGATTGGCCAACCTAACTGGAAGCTTGGGTTCTGGCATGAGGTTTAACAAAGAAGTCATGTTCAGTTAAAGCTTGAGGCAGTTAAGCTTAAATATAAAGTTAAATATACAATTAGTTATGGCTGTGGTTTGGTTTGGGTAAAATTTGGGTAAGAATGGGAGCCGCTCTTTAGTCTCTGCCCATAACTGCGATGGGATCCATAATTACACAGATGATTAAATACATTTTATTTTGGGTGATCTATTCCTCACACTTGAATACCCAGAATTCCTGTAATCTGATGTCAGCATGCAACATGTTTACCAAACCAGCCGGTCGGCGATGCCTCGTACCAAAGAGATGAGGAGAGAAAAAAGCTCATTTTAGTCTGTCCAGCTTTCTCTGGGTGTTAGTGCTCATTCAACAATATATCGCTTCCTTCCACTTGAATGCAGTTTGGGAAAACAAGGTAAACTTGCGAGCACCACAGTGGGGTATGTGTATCTTTGCTCCTGCAGCTTAAATTAAAACTGTCCCTCTGTCTCTGAGTGCTGTATTGATTCACTTGGCACCCACTTATGTCCTATAATGGAACAGAGCTCATGTGCTGTCACATATCATTTCATTGTCAGCATTTGGAGAACCGTTCGACCCTACCTATTAATTCCGAGAGTACAAAAAAAAACGCCAAACAAGTCCGGTGTTTCTGGTTTTGCAGAATGTCGGCCACTCTCACGGTCCTATTACTGGAGCTGGTCGTTATCAAAAGATATCAGTGACAGAGGACGTTTTTCACAGTATTATGATACAGTCGAATCTGGAGCTGCTCCCGAGCTGTGAAAGGCAGGCATATGGAGAAATGGTCTGTATCTGTGCCTCGGTAAACCATAGCCAAGTCCCGAAATGACTCCTTCTTTTCTATTCGCAGCTGAGGCTAACTAAAGATTGGTATTTGTTTTTGGTGCATGGAAGCTTTCCAAGAAATGTGTGTGTGTGTGTGTGTGTGTGTATTTCTGTATATGCACTTTTGTTAGTGCATCCATGAGTGTGTACGTGCAAGCCAGTCAGTCTGCTTCTGGCTTTGTGGGACGCTCTGGGAGACGAGGATACAAGTGTGTGTGTGTGCGTGTGTGTGTATGTGTGTGTGGGAGTAGTGGGGCGTTTTGGGAAGAGAAGGACTGAGTGAGTAGTAGCTATACCTGGACTGTCTCCTGCGTTTTGGGAGGGGGGGAGAAGAAAAAGAAGAAGAAGAAGAAGAGGAAGAGGAAGGAGTATGCAGGGAGGAGGGGAGAAAAGGGAGAGGAGAAGAAGGGAAGGGGAGAGGTTCAGGGGTGACAGGAGGATGGCTTCATGGCTTCATTTTCCCTTCGCTGAATTTCCACACTCCCCTTTCTCTATTTTTGTTTGCTTTATTCAGCTGAGCGAGTGAGGGAGTCAAACAGACAAGGAGAGTTTTGCAGTTTCAAGACTGAAAAACAGAGAAAAATCAAGCCAATTTTTGACGTTTTTTTTTTTTTTTTTTTAAGGCTGGGATTTTGGCTGTCCTACAAACAGATGTTGCTTGTCATTTGCTCGTAGTGCAGGGAAGCAGCTTGTAGATCGCAGAGGTTTTTACAGACTGAAAGATTACGCCTTGCTTATTCATAGTTATTATAACGAACACCAGAAAAAAAAAAAACTAGTGTTTTTCTGTTATCGTTTACTTTTTTCCCCTTCCTTCTCTTCCCCCCACCAGCACTCTCTCCCTCTTCCCTTTGCTTTTTTCTTTTGTCTGACTCTTTCCCACCCTCTCCCCGAGTTCCCTTTCGGGGTGGTTTTGTTACTGTAGTTGCATGTTTGAGCTGGTTTTTTTTTGATGGGCCACAGTGGACATGACTGCCTATACCTTCTGCCGAGCACCGTAGGCCCTGCAGAGTAGAGAAAAGAAACATTTGGAAACTAAACATAAAGGCAAATCGGTAAGTCATCATGCTACCAAATGTGCTCTGAGCTTTTTCCACTTCTTTCCTTTGCATTGTGGCTCTTAATATTCAAGTGTGTGTTTGCTGTTTTTTTCCCGACTTTTTCTGTAATGTTTACTGTACATTAGCTGTGGTGAAAGGGCCCTAAACTGAACGCTACCTGTTGGTTAGCCGGAGCTATCTGTATACTCTGCGTGATGTTATGGAGTGCTAACGACATACCACTTCCTCACCTCTCACTTCTTCACCTCTGTTGAACCCCCCCACCCCCTTCTACACACACACACACCTCTGTTGCTGGGTAGATTTGGGCGAGCAGGGCGGGTAGCGCCGCTGGGTTTGGCTGCTGGCGCTGTTCAGTGCCGAACAATGCAGGTGGTGGCCTTTAGCTGGTCTTAGTTTTGTCCGTGCTTTCTGAGTCTTCCTCACACACACACACATGCTGGGTGTAGAGGTGGCAGCGTTGGCTGGCAGGGTGCTGTGGACCCCGCTGACCTCTTTGTTCGGCCAGTCTCAAGGTGTCTTTCAACTCGCTGGCAAAGACCCACTGACATACTTTAAGCAACTTGGCAACAGCATCAAAGTCAGACGTCTCATTTAAATTCAGGCAGGGGGAAGAGAAGGAGAAGGAGAACTTCAGATGAAGTCCGAAAGTTGAAATTGGACCGCTCACTCTCTTTTTCATCTCTGAGTTTTACAAGTTTTACTTTGTTGCTTGTGCTGCAGAGCGACAGCTCTATTCACATCAGACAGGAATGTGCTGAAACACTGTTTTAAAATGTGAGCGTGTATCGGTGGCTTTTACCTTTAATTGAAAAGCTTGCAGTGTAAAGTGACTGGTTAGAGAATTGTTTTAATATCATAACATCTGTAAAATGACAAGATTCCAAAATAAAAGTCCCGTGAAGTGTAGGTGGTTTTATAATGCATTATAGTCACTGTTATAATGCATTATAATGTGATTATAAGTAACTCTAAGTGGTCATTGCTTGTTGACGTGAAAAAAATATCATTAACTCTATGCAGGCACAGGCACAAAATGTAAAATTATTTTTTACTCTACTTAAAGAAGACAATGGCCACTTAGAGTAACGTATAATCGCATTATAACAGTGATTATAAAGCATTATTAAAAGATTATAATATATTACAACTATGAGAATTATAATACACTATGATCCTCGCAAAAGAAAATGTCAGTGAGTGAGCAGCAATTATGAAGAATTATGATACTTGACCCTTGACTGTAAGTCATTATAAAATGCTTTATGCGTTATGATTATTGTTTATAAAATTATGAATTAGTTATGAATATGTATGATTTCTTATAACTATAATTATACAGTGATATAAGCAGATTAAAATGCATTATAATTATGTTTGTAATGCATCATAGATAAGAGCATCATTGAAATTGTTACCAGTTTGTCTTCTCATTTTCTATTTTTTTCTTGCTGTTATTAGCTGTATAATATCACCAAGTTGTGCCATTTTTTAAATTAATAGATTTATGCATTCATGAGAATCTGGGAATTATTACTATTATAATATAACATATCTATATCAATTTATTTCATTAAAACACAAACCTTTAATATGCATTAAGGTTTTATCTTTAATTGAATTCAAACACAACATGAAAATCAGCTGACCTCAACACTCATGTCATGTCGGATCACTTCATTATTTTATCATTATATTATTTTATTATTCTATTTTAGTTATTACACTCAAATGGCAACGATTGGCCATCAGTAATTTGTTTTATACTCTTATCTTTCCTTTGAAATAGATCACTTGTGAACTTCTAGGCAGAACAGGCGACTTCATCATTTTTGTTGAATATTAGGCTAATTAATTGCATCTAATTTTCAGCAATAAGTGGTGTTAACGTTTATGTATTAAATCGATAGAATCTAACTTTCCCATTGCCATTCGAAATGATTCCTGTAAGAGAGGTTGTGCTGATTAAAGAGGCTGATTTCTTCTGTCTCGTCATGCTGATGGATGTGTGAAGTCATCTGCTCACGGCCCCGAACCCGTAGATCCGAACTTGTGTTAACTGACACCACAAGCTTGTGTCTACAGGTCTGCGTCTGTGCAGCTCCAACGACCCCGAGCAACATCAGCAAAAACACAGTGCAGTCTGCTCACCAGCTCTCACCAACTTTATTAACCAATTCCCCGTCACAGATACCAGCAGCACTGCTTTATTCTGATCATCGCCAAGAAAGCTTCCTCCGTCCTGGCATCAAACTGCATCTTAGGAAAAGTTTAGGCTTCTCGTTCAAAACCTCTACAACACATTTTCTCAACCTTTTGAAACTTTCTTGAACCTATATAAAAATATATCAAACAAAATATCAATGTCTCTGTCTCAGAATTCTCCAAACTTACCCCAAAGTTGAGAAAAGTTGGTGTTTGGGTGTTTCAGGGGGTCACTGACACTTTCCACACATTACAGTTTGTCTTCTTCAAAAATAATTGGACTTTGAGGGGGTTAAGAAAAGGCCAGCGGAGGAGTCAATTAAAAGGGGAAATATAATTTTAGCTACCATTTCCTTGTGTGTATTTCAAATGTTAGTTTGTAGAAAGCTCTCGAGGAGACGGAGCTATTTCAGTAAGCAGTCAATTAGCTGCAGCTTGGCCTTTCTAGTGTTAATGAAGTAGAAATTGGCCCAATTAGAGAATGCATAGTGGCGATGCTTGTTTTCTCAAAAATGGCCATTACCTCCCAGTTTTAAAATGAGCAACTGCAACTGCCTTTTTCTGGGGGAAAATCTGATCAGCATTAGGGGGAATCTTGGGGTCTGTAAAATAGTTTGGAGAAGCTTTGGACTAAAGGCCCTTTACAAACATTTTGTCGTGTTTTTATCATGAATACTTTCAAACAGCACGTGAATATTACGTTGCAAAAAATGCAATTTTTTTTTTTGCATCAGCCAATCACGTTGTGCGGAACGGATCGAGTTGCGAATATATTTATAAAACAACAACAACATTCTTACCTTTCACAATAATAGACATCTAATATTCACAGGCAAATATATTGCATTTTTGTGTCATTTATTCGTCACGCCCCCGCCCGGTGTGTAAAAGCCCTTTAGACGTGTTTATCTGCTTTGTGTATAGAGACTGTATCTAAAGATGCAAAGTTGCAGCTCTTAATGTTATAATCACTTTGAGACGGGGTAAAAGTATGTCATGTACAAAGAGCTTCAAGTTAAACATGTAACATTTTAAAGTAAAGTGTTTTTTCTTTTCTTTTCTGGTTCAAATGTTTGCACTCTTCCTCTGTTTTTATTCCCAAACCCCCTGAGCCATGAAGCCCTGGTGACCAGGTCTGCTTGCTCCCAGGTTGAGGTAGTAGGTTGTATAGTTGAGAATTACACCCCGGGAGATAACTGTACAACCTCCTAGCTTTCCCTGAGGTACGCATGGCACTCTGCACAGCTGGATCAATATAATCCAATGTTGTTACTGTACAAGTCACACCAAAAAAAAGAAAGAAAAAAAGAGATACTGTTTGCTCCACATGGTCAATAACAATCCAGGCTGTTTGGAGCAGGAGGGTTTCAACTTTTGGATCTGTGTGTTAGTCCATGACGTGTGTGTTTGTGCATCAGACTGATACTGACGCTGATATTCATGGGTTGATAAATAAATATTATATTATTATTATTATTTAAGTGTTGTATGTGAACTTTTTACATGACAAAATATTATCTTAAAAGAGATGCTTTCAGTGTTTCCCTCTGGTTTTTATTCTTGTCTGAGTTAAAATGCCTCTTTTTAATTTGTATACGTTATTACGGCTGCAACTAACTAATCACTTTTATTACTGATAAATCTGCTGGTTATTTTTTTCAATTAATTGATTCATCGTTTGGTCCATCAAATGTGAGGAATGCCTATCACAGTTTTCCAAAGTGATGTCTTCAAAAAGCTTATTTTGTTTGACTAAGAGATATTTATTAACACAGAAAAGCTGCAATTCCCATTTGAGAAGCTGGAAACTATTTGGTATTTTTGCTAGGAAATGAATCAGTTACTGATTCTGACAATCAACTAATTGATAAATCGACTACTCGTTTCAGCTCTAATTATTTAATATATATTATTATCATTGTATTATTATAATGTATGTATTAGAAGTGAATCGGCTGATAGCTGATTATTACCTAAAGGCCAAAATCTACACATCTCTCTATCTCTATGTGTTTGTGTTTTGACCTGTAAGATGTGTGTTTATGTGTGTGTGAGTCAGTGTTGTAGTCAAGACCACCTAAACCAAGACCAAGTCATGACCAAGACCGGAGTGTATCGAGATCAAGACAAGACCGAGACTTTGAGGGGTTGAGACCAAGTCAAGACCAGACCAGACCAGTGCAAGTCCCACACTGCATGACACATTTACAATAAAATGTACAACATGCAAACCTTCTCTGCAGCGCTTCTAAAATTGATCTGAAAGATCCACATTCCCGTAAAAACACCCACAGAAAACAAATGAAGATTCTTCTTCATTCACCTCTTTTATTGCCATATAGTTTATACTGTGTGTATGAATAAGTGTACCATGAGAAATGTCTCAAAAGGCATTGCAGAGGTGAATTTTATGTTCTACTTTTTTTCTATGAGCAATCACAGTAATGATGTTAAAAAATAAATCAGACAGTGCAGAGGCAATTTAGTGATATCCCCGCCGTTGTGGTCTTGAACAGCCTTGAAATAAAGTCCTCTTTGTCTGAGACCGAGACAAGACCGAGTAAAAATGTGACTGTTGATTTGGAGTCAGTAAAGTGTTGGTTTTTGTGCAGGCAGGTAGAGATCAGAAGCACTGCATTGTTGCAGAGCTGATAGGACTGACATGTGAGAGCTTTTAACTACGCTCTGTGTTTGAAACATCCGTTCATTTCCACTCTGACGTGACATTTTTTATTATTATTCGCTCAGCGATAACCTCATTACTGCTGATGGTTGTGTGGAAGAAGTCCGGCTGCTGTTGTTTGTGTGATGACAGATAAGCAGTTGTAAAGGATATCAGACACAAAAGGAAAAAAAAGAGTTTGAGATTTGAACACGGGCCTCAGACGGCAGCATCCCAGTCCGTTTACAGGCAGTGAAATCAGTTGTCACTGTGAACAATTCTTGTCACAATATTTCCAATCAGCAGATGCAGACGTGCGTGGAAACTACTGCTGTCAAAATATCAGGCACGTGAAATATTTTGACACTCAGGGAGGAATAGGAAATCTGCTGAAAATGAACAATCACAGCAACACACGGAAAATTCTTCAAATAATGCAGCATGACATTTAAACACAATTTCGTTGATTCACTGTTGAAATCCTTTATTCGTTTATTTTCCACATTCAAAGTGAATCTCCACTCATCAAACTTTTGAATTTAACAAAAGTTGTATATGAGCTGAAACCCCACCGAAGTCAATCACAGCAGATACTGATGCTCAGTCCTCTCACACCAGCTGACCAGTCAGATCTCTTTCTGTCCCTCTGCTCTCTTTATTATAAGAAATCTAGTATTAGTAGGAAATGAAGCTGGCCTGCCTCCCGATGCAGCAGCAGCAGCAGCATGTGTGTATTAGCCTTCACATGGTATATACTGAGAATATGTTGAAGCCCAGTCGCCTGCATCCCCGTCTAGCAGGACGTGTGTGTGTGTGTGTGTGTGTGTGTGTGTGTGTGTGTGTGTGTGTGTGTGTGCAAGTTTGAGGTAATAGGTAGAGGAGCAGAAGACTGCCCCCTGTTGGTTACCTCTGTGAAATGTCCAGCTGTTGGAGCTTCAGATTCAGAACAAGTGATTTTTATATAAGCCTACTAACTATCTAAAGTGAGATGTAGGCTTGTGTGGTTTATTGATGACTCTGTGTGTGCATGCACATGTCTGTGTGTGAGAGGGTGGCATGATGCATTAATCTAAACCAGAGCAGAAGGTGGTCGGTCTTCTTCATGTCTCTCCTTCTTTTCCTCTTTTTTCTCTCTTTTGCTGTGTACAATAAAATGAATATTAAATAACGTTATATACTACTTATACCAATAATAACTAGAAAAAGTGCACTCTGTAGAATGCAGATCATCCCTCTCCCCTCCCAAACAAAGAACAGTTGAATCCCACTCAATTGTCCCACCCGGCTCCCTTACAGCCAAGATGGCGATTTATTCATAGAGTATCATGGCTTACTTTGGTGGATCATAACATATATCGGGTGTGGAATTAATCTGCAGATGCTCTGGTTCAAAATAACACCAAACTCAGTCAGTTTTTGAGCCACGACAAAAAACAAAATGTGGCCTGCAACAGACTAGCTCAGGCTTGTATTTAGCCTAGCCGATCGCTGGAAATACCTTTTGCTACTGAAGCAGTTGTTGATCACTTACGGCCCCTACCAGCCGGTTAACAGGAGTGAGGAGTCAGCATTTAATGACAGTATACAGCAGTCAATAAAATAGGTTTTTCACCACAACCAAGAGAGGTCTAAAGTCATGAATGAGCACAGAAAATATGAGGCTGATGGGTCCAGTAGTATGTGAGATTAGCTGGATTATGACTGTATTTATCTTCCTGCGAAAATTCAGTCATAATCAATCTAACTCTGCTACAGTATACTAGAACCATCTTCTTTCTAAACCTTTATTTTCATCATCACCGTTGCCATAGCAATGACCCCATGACCTCGGCAACGCCTGTCCCGTTCGTCCCATCACATTACATGTGACAGCTGTCAATCACTCTGGCCACCGCACCACTGTCTCAGCCATACAGTGAGTGTGTCCTGCTTGTCACCCTGCCCTGCTCAGTGCACGTACACACGCACGTACACACGCACGCACGGACACAGCGTCCACACTGTATGTTTGTTTTCTACCTCTCAGGCTCTGCGGATGCGGTGCTGTGTGCTTGTTTGCAGTCCTGCTGCTGTTTTCTTCGGATGCGTGGGCTACCATGACAGATCTGGGTCTCTCTTGATGTACTATTTGGCTAGCTGGGACTGATTCCTGGCCATTACCGGCAGATAA